>JAPEIS010000017.1:0-684632 GCA_029531795.1 Sclerotinia nivalis | reverse complement strand
CCTAACCCTAACCCTAACCCTAACCCTAACCCTAACCCTAACCCTAACCCTAACCCTAACCCTAACCCTAACCCTAACCCTAACCCTAACCCTAACCCTAACCCTAACCCTAACCCTAACCCTAACCCTAACCCTAACCCTGGCCCTGGCCCTAACCCTAACCCTGATGCACATACACGCACGCGTTACCCTCCGGGTGGATTCAAAACTTACGGGTTACCTCTCCCTTATATTATAAAGTTATCTATATATATTATAATTATTCTTCCCCATATATTATAAAGTTACTTATATATAATATAATTACTTCATCCCATATATTATAAACTTACCCATATATTATAAAGTTATCTATATATACTATAATTACACTTTCTTATATAAGATTATCTATATATTCTATTTATAATTATCCTTCCCTATATATTCTTATTATAAAATTTACAAAAAAATAAACTCTATGATTTAATAATAGAATTTTTTATTTCAATTTTGAAAATTTCTATTCTAAATAATATATTCAGATATACCTACATTCGAAATAAATTTATTCCATCCACTTCGAGTACAGATATATCGAAATATATTTATTAAATTAGAAATTTTAAGAATTGAAATGAAGAATTCTATTATTGAGCTATAGAATTCTTTTTGATATACTTTTAAACTAAACACTAAATATATAGAATTAAAATCTGTTTTCTTATTAAAAAATTAAAATGTCTAGCACAAGCACATCTAAATATATTAATTGAATTGAAATAAAGAATACTACTACTGAATTATAGATTCTTTTTTGATATACCTTCAAAGTAAATACAAAATATATACATTAAACTATAATAAATAATATTATATAATCATTTACCTAATATTAATCATTCACCTAATATTATATAATTATTCACCTAATATTAATCATTCACCTAATATTAATCATTCATCTAATATTATATAATCATTTAAATATTCTTTATAAATTCTATCTATTTATTCAAGATATAATAAATAAACTACTTACCGGGTTTGATTTAGAATACATTATACACTACCTCTTAAATGAATATTAAATCATTATATATTAAACTCTTCGCTTTTATAAAACGTTTATACGAATTTCATAATATTAACATTTAAATCAAAAAATTGTAGGCTTCCTTATTAAATTCAAAATCCCTAAATTTAAAATAATAATCCCTCAAATATTAAATTCAAAGCCTTATAAATTAATGATTCTCTAAATATTAAATTCAAACCCCCCTAATATTAAATAATCATTCCCCGAATATAAAATTCAAAGCCCCTCAAGATATTAAATTATAAACCCCCAAATATTAAATTATAAACCCCAAATATTAAATTCTATACCCTTAGATATTATATTCTAAACCCCCAAATATTATATTCTATGTCCTCAGATATTAAATTCTAAAACCCCAAATATTAAATTCTAAACCCCCAAATATTAAATTATAAATCCCCTAATATTAAATTCTAAACCCTCAAATATTAAATTATAAATCCCCTAATATTAAATTCTAAATCCCCAAATAATATATTATAAGATCTATAATAATAATAGATCCCTATATAATAGACTATTCCCCTATATCATCAGGATTGAATAGGGTACTTATAGCCTATAAAACCTTAATACTAATTTAATAATATTAAGATTTCAATCAAAAAGTCAAAGGATTTCCTATTAAATTAAAGACCCTCTAATATAAAATTCAAAGCCCTCGAATATAAAATTCAAAGCTCTCTATTATAAAATTCAAAGCCCTCTAATATTAAATTCTAAGTCCCCAGATATTATATTATAAGATCTATAATAATAATAAACTTTTAAATAATAGATTATTCCTTTATATCATCAGAATTGAATAAAGTACTTATAGCCTATAAAATCTTTATACTAATTTAATAATATTAAGATTTCAATCAAAAAGTTTAAGGGTTTCCCATTAAATTAAATGCCTTCAAATATTAAATTTTAAGCCCCCTAATTAAATCATAATCTCTAAAATGATATTATAACCCTAATATTAAGCTTTTCCCCTATATCATTAGGATTGAATAGAGTACTTATAGTCTATAAAATCTTTATATTAATTTCACAATATTAAGATTTCAATCAAAAAGTCTTAGGGTTTTTTATCAAATTCAAACTCCTCAAATATTAAATTTAAAGCCTCAAAATATTAAATTTAAAGACTAAAAATATTAAATAATAATCCCCAAAGTACTATTATTCCCTTATATATTAAGCTTTTCCCTTATATCATCAGGATTGAATAGAGTATTTATAGTCTATAAAATCTTAATACTAATTTAATAATATTAAGATTTCAATCAAAAAGTATTTAAATTCCCTTCAAAGTAAAACCCCTCAAATTTTAAATAAAATGCCCCAAAAATATTATATAATCCTTATATTATAGGCTTTACTATTATATCATCAGGATTGAATAGTGTATTTATAGTTTATAGAATCTTAATATTAATTTAATAATATTAAGATTCTAATCAAAAAGTAATAGGAATAACCCTTATATTATAATAATCTAATCCTTATAAATATACCCCAAAATCTCTATTTTTAGGCTTTACTACTATATTATCAAGATTGAATAGTGTATTTACAATCTATAGAACCTTAATATTAAATATTAAAGCTCTAATCAAAAAGTATAAGGGATCTTTTCTATATTTAACCCTAGTACTTAATATTACTTATACTAATTTTATATATACTCACCGATATATATAAAAGATTTCTAGGGTAAATTATAGAGTCTATAAGCTATAAAAACCCAAAATATTATATCAAAAAGTGATATTAAAGGCTTAAATTTGAAGAGTTAAATCTAAAATAACTTATTAAAACCTATAAAGCATTAATATTAGAATCACCATATATTGAATACTTTTCAGTTCATTTTTTTTATATACCTATAGAGTTCTTATTAATCGATTTTCTATATACAATCGATTTATACTGAAAAAATAATTTCCGATAAATGATTTTATATACAAAATGATTATTAATAATATTAGCTCTCAGTGATCTCCTTTATAAGTATATAGAGCCTAAATTATAGACTTGTACATTTTATAATCATATAATGAAAACTCACCGGGAGTTTACCGGAAGGGAAGCTCATCAGAGATAATTATTCAATATACCTAAGTTTATATTGAATGGTTATGGTTGTTATGGGGTCTTTGTATATGGTATACGGAGACTGTTCGGGTTCTGACCTATAGGAGTCGGATCTCGGATAAGTGTAGGCTAGCCCCGATCGGGGCTAGCGCTATATATAAATGTATTTAAGGAACCGTTCTTTCTATAGAAACGTAGCTCTTCGAGCTATGTTTTATTAATAAAAGTGATTTCTGTTGTCCTGTCTGTTGTCTTTGTGATAATGATCAATAATTAAGACCTATAAGAGAGCTTATAAATAAAGCTCACTGGGAGTACGATATAGACTTTGAACCCTATAAGAGAGCTTATAAAGGGATCTATATATAAAACTCACTGAATATAGTCATTTTATATGAATGAAATCAATATAATGAAATTATTTTTATAAAAAAAGCTTTCAATATTATAAAATAAATTCAATATAATAAATTCATAATAATAAATTCATAATAATAAATTCAATATTATATAAATCATTAAATATAGAATAATATTTAATAAGAAAATCATCAATAATATTATATATTATATATATCACGTTATTAATAATATTACTATCATATATTACGTATGTCACATTATTAATAATATTATTAATAACTCTTAATCCTTTAATATAATATAAATATAATTTAAAACCTTGAATATTATAAATTCAATACCATTATAAAATCACAAAATTATTCAAAATATTATTAATATAAATTATTTCATTTATTCTATCTAAAATCTTAAAACTATATTATATAAAATGTAGGTTTTTATATTTAGAATAATAACATTAAAAATCATTTAATCTTTGCATTTCAATTTCATTATTAAAAATATTAATGATTTAAAATAATGATTTATAATTTCAACTCAAAGTAACTTCCCAAAAAAAATCAATAAAAAAAGTCTGAATCACTTTAATTCTTTAATAAGAAAATAGAAACCATAAATAGAATCTGTATCAATCTCTTCAATATGCTTTTTACTTAGAAACTTCTTATAAAAAGTAAATCGATTATTAATAGTCTCAGAGTGAAAAAGGTTTTAAGAAATTCATTCGACGGATTATTAGACCAAAGGAAATCATGAATTTGCTGTCTAGTATCCCAAATAAAATCAAGTAAAAAAATCATATAAAATTTAGGAAAAACACAATCTTCTTTATTATTCATTCTTTTTAAAACAGAACAGAAATGAGTAGGAAATAAACATTTAAAACAACAACTATCTGGAACTAAAGAAATATTGAAATTATTAAATTCTCTCGTCTTCTTCTCTATAAAATGATCTTCTAAATAATCATTCCAACTAGAACAATCACTAAATTTATGATCTCCCCTACAAAAGATTCATCTAAATCATATAATTGAATTATACTACAAATCCAACACTTATTTAAATATAAATCAGTTACTGCTGTATAAACAACCCTCCTCCTCCTCTTATTTTCAATTCTTTGAGCTCTTATATAATGAACTTACATATTTTTAAGCTCCTCTCTTTCTGTACATAAATCACACATCTCCTGAAAGGGTAAACATTCTTCTGTAATATTATTATCTAAATATAAATCGATAACTTTTCGTCTACAGATAGATTCCTTAAATATTTACGTAATTCGGTTCTATCTGAATCAAAATCACTAGGTTTATCATTCTCTTCAGATTTATTATAAAAGAAACAAGACTCACTAGGTCTTAAATCTCTTCCCCCCCTACTAGAACCCTGTAAAAATCCAATAAAAGACCAACAAAATTTAAAATAAATCACTAAACGCACGCTAGAATAATCAATTCCTTCTTCTAAACCAGATGTACTAACGATAATTCGATTAAAATCATTAAAAACATTAAAAAAATCATTTAACACGCGATTTTGCTCCAATAAACCTAAATCAGAATGATAAAAAGAACAATTTAAAAAACTAGACAAGGAATTTACATCTTTTTTAGAAGGACCAAAAATAATGATTTTATCCTTATTATTTAAAAATGACGTGATTTTAAAATCTTCAATATAAGTTCGAACTTCAGTAAATTGATTTTCTATATTGAATGAATCAAAGATCTTAGCTTTATAAACAATATTATTTCGAGTACTAGGTGCTCTAATAATTGAAATATTCTGTAAAGATAAATGATTCATTAATTGCTTTTCAATAGAAAGAGGCAAGGTACTAGTTAAAAAAACGAATTGACATTTAGTCAATAATAGAGATCTAAAACGAAACATAATATTACGATAATGAGAGCTAGTAATTAATAAATGACATTTATCAATTATAAATCGATCTATCTTCTTTTCATTAATCAATTCAATCAACTTCACTATAAAGCTTTCTTTAATAATTGATTCAATACTAATTAAAGTAAGATTTTTAAACTCTCGATTTTCTTCCCAAACGGAACAAGGAATATTGAAACTTTTAGCTCTATTTAAAATATCAGCTTTTAAAACAATTAAAGGAATAATCACAATAGTAATTTTGAAAGTTATTAATGAACTAGTCAATAAATAGCTTAAAGATTTACCATTATTAGTAGGCAAAACCTCTAAAATATATGGAACTTTTAATAATATACTTTTTATCAAAGTCTCCTGTTCTGAGATTCTAAAAGAGGCAGTTGAATCATTTAAGAACTCTCTCAATAATTGATTCAATATAATATTAGAAGAAACAGTATTAGAAAATGATTGAAATTCTGAAACTTTCAATTTTTTAATCATTTTATTAGAATTATCATCAATAGAACTACTCTGTCGATGATGCTTGCGAGGATTGATTGAATCGGATTCTTTACTATATCTAACTAATAGACTATTTAATATTGAATCTTTTTCTTTTAATATAGTTTGATTCCTAATAGTCAAACTACTAACAAAAGGACTTACTTCAACTTTATAATCTTTCAACCCGAGAAATTCATGAAATCGCAAACTTAATTCTAAATATTTATTTTGTTTATTTAAAGGAATATTTTTAAATGTAGTACTAGAACGTCTATAATGCATATAATCAATATCTGAAGTATGTCTTATTAAACTACTTTGAATTTGATGTGCGCTAGTTTCATTCAAATCATCTTCAAGAGTTAAATCACTTAAATTAATCTTTTCTTTCATAAATTCTCTCATAATTCCTACAATTATTTGTCTATATTTTTGAAGATTCAAATTAAGATCTAATATTGATTCAGAATATTTTTTAAGAATATAAGAAAGATCGGAAGAAACGAGAGAACGTTGATTGAAATACCCTAAATAGGGATTCATTAAATTGAAATCGAATTTAGTACTAGTAATATTCAATGCTTTTATAAAAGGATCAACACAAACAATATATTTTAATAAGATATTAGAAACAGATATAGGTAAATATTTAAGCTTTGAAGCACGAAGTTCTGTACGAGATCTTGATTTATCAGCAGAGATATTTGTAATAAATAAAGAACTTCCAATATCTAAAAACAGTTCTCTCTGATCTTTATTAGAATTCTGATACCTTAATGTACACAATTCAGTACCTCTTGAAGGTAAACCACTAGTTAAATGAATTAGTAATAAAAGCATCTTCTTGAATTTCAAAATCTCTTTAAGGTAATTCTTATAATTCGATTTATTCAACTTTAAATTATTGTTCGAAATTACAAAGAAATGATCTCTTAATCTTTCAATATCAATCACTTTATTGATTAGAAATTCGTCATTAAACTTAACATTGGGATGAAAATCTTTGAATGATTTAAAGGAGTTTTATTTTCACGATCTTCATATTTACTAAAATCTTCCAATCTAATGTGTGAGAATTCACCCAAATCAATATTCATTAAAATTGATTCATTAAAAAAAGAATAAGTAGAATTTAAAATCGATTTAAATAGCTCCTTTAGATTATCCACACGAATAGTAATATCTCTATAAGAAAGCGTATTCACTTGAGTAGAGCTAATAATAATTAAACTCTCACTAGATAATTCTTTATTCACTTTAAAAGCATAACTTCGATGCAATAGAATTTCAGCTAATGCATTTTGACTATGATTCTGAAAGTAATTAATCATAAATCTAGATAAAATCGAATTCAAAATATAAGTGGGATGAATGATTAATTGACGAATAGAATATTCAACTACGAATAATTGACTACAATAAATAAAATGAGAATAAAATTGGGATAATTGAAGGGTATCTCGAATGGAATTATTATTTCTAATAGATTGGCAAGCGAAGAAGCAATTAATAGGACTATCGAAGATATTTAAATCAGTCTTTTGTTTAAAGCATATAATTATAATATCTAAAATTAAATCTCTCATCTCAATCAATAATTCATTATCTGAATCATTAATTTTAATAAAATTTTCAATAATATTATTAGAATCATTTTCTAAAGAATTTAATTCAGATGATTTAAATGAATCAGATGAATCAGATGAAACAGATGAATCATTTGAATCATCTGAATCATCTGACTCATTTAAATCATCCGAATTAGATTCTTCAGAATCGCTTAAAACAATCGAATTATTATTCTCTTCTTGATTCAAATTCAAACTATTAAATTTGACCTTATTAGCTCTTTTAATGAAAGACTTTTTACTGCTTTTTATATTAGATTCTAAAAACCTTTCAGAATCTAGAATCTCATTGAAATCCACAGCTTTTTTAAGTAATTCAATCACTTTAGCTCTTAAATTATTAAAATCAGAATAAAAAACATTAGGGTGTTTGAAAGAGGTATACATAATGAAACTAAAAAAGGTTTGAAAAAAAGTGAAATATTTAATACGACTATTAGGATTATGAAGAGGTTTAAACCCCTTATTTCTAATCTTATCTTTTTCAAAGCTATTCAAAATATTTAGATGAGATTTATTCAGAAATACTACTTTCTCTAAACTTAGATATAATAAGATTTCTAAATTAGAAAGGATTGTTTTAAAAGAGGATTGAGCTATACGACTCTCAGATACAATATGAAAATTAGAACAAGATTTTAAATCATTAATATCAAACTTTTGAATATATTCAATATATCTAGTACGTTCTTGAAATGGAGTAAGATTTTCTAAACCAACTTTAGTAGAATTAATCTTTTGTTCGATACCCTTTAATTTAGAATCAAAAGTATTCTTCCAATTCTTTTTAATTAAATTCAAATTGAGAGAAGAAGATGATAAATCATTATCTAATTCATCATTTACTTCAATAATATCATTTCGAATTGAATTAAAATTTTCATTAGAATGATTCTTTTCTTTAATTTGAACTTCGAAAAATAAACGATTAGATAATAACTCTTGCCCTGAAATATTCTTGATTAAATCAAAACGCAGATCGAAAGCAATATCTTTATGATTAGAATTGAGATGTTTTTTTAGATTTTTTAGATTAGATTTAATGAGATTACAAATAGAACATTGAAATAGAGATTTAAGAGGTAATTCAGGAAAACAAAGAATAGAAAATTCAGATTGAAATAATTGAATTAATTTTAGATTGTTTTTCATAGATTCAATGCTTAAGGAATTATAAATAATACAGGCTTTTTGAATCAATTCTTTTTTATGAAGTGAATTTAAATCGAAAAAGTGTTTTTCCTGAAGATGAATTTTGAAGTTTTGAATACAAACTCCACAGATATCACAAAGAATAAATTGAAATGCAGAATAATAAGAAATAAATGAAACTTCATTAATCTCTTGAAAAGCTAATTTAGTTTGAAAGTCCCCAGTTTCTCTAAAATGACTAAATAATTCATTAGTATTGAATTCGAAATAATTAGAAGAAGAATTGGAAAGAGAGTTTTGATAATTAGCCATTTTTAATAAGAATTTAAAGGTTTCGAAGGATTTGAAGGTTTCGAAGGGTTTGAAGGGTTTGAAGGTCTTGAAGGGTTTGAATGTCTTGAAGGGTTTGAAGGTTTTGAAGGGTTTGAAGGTTTCGAAGAATAGATTTCGAGGAATTGGAAGAATCTGAAGATTTCGAAGAGTATGAAGGTTTCGAAGAGTTTGAAGGTTTCGAAGAATAGATTTCGAAGAATGTGAAGGTTTCGAAGAGTTTGAAGGTTTCGAAGAATAGATTTCGAAGAGTGTGAAGGTCTTGAAAGGTTTCGAAGGGTGTGAAGGTTTTGAAGGGTTTGAAGGTTTCGAAGAATAGATTTCGAAGAGTATAAAGGTTTTAAAGGTCTTGAAGGGTTTAAAGGTTTTGATTTAGAACTAAATTCTAAAGAATAGAAATCAGAATAAAAGCTTCAATATCAATAGATCTCATTGTTTATTGATAGTTGCTATAGCAATACATTCTTTACTTACTATACAAAAGTCTAAGCTTTAAACAAATTCTAAATTGAACCCTCAAAGATTGATTAATATTTCTAATTTGATACAAATCCTTTGATTCAAAAGATAATTCGATTCTGATTTCAAACAAATAAAATTAACTTAATTCTCTACACAATTCGATTTTGAAATTCAAAAAAAGATTCAAATTAAATCGTAAAGGAGTGGTGATCAAATGATGACTTTTTGTAGATCACCACTCCCTTGCTTTCATCAATTATCTAAGCGTTTTTTGTTACTCTTCAAAATCAATCATTAGGGTTAACACTACAGATCATACAATTCAAAAGATAATTCAATTCTAATTTGATAAAAAGTAAATTCAATTGATTCTCTATATGATTCGATTTTGAAATTTCAGAAAAGACCTGAATTGAATTGTAGAAGAGTGGTGACCAAATAATGACTTTTTTTTAGATCACTACTTTCACTTTTTTTATGAAATCTCTTTTTTTGCTGGTCATCACTCCCCTGTTTTTATGAAATATCATTTTCGCTGGGTCACCACTCCCCCTGTTTTTATGAAATATCATTTTTTTGCAGGTCACCACTCCCCTTGTTTTTATGAATTGTCAAAGCTTTTTTCTTTTTCCTTTCAATCAATCTTTAATACAATCTAATACCAATCCCTTAATTCAAAAGATAATTCAATTCTGATTTCAAATAAATAAAATTAACTTAATTCTCTACACAATTCGATTTTGAAATTCAAAAAAAGATTCAAATTGAATAGTAGAGGAGTGGTGACCAAATGATGACTTTTTGTAGATCACCACTCCCCTGTTTTTATCAATTATCCAAGCGTTTTTTGTTCCTCTTCAAAATCAATCATTAGGGTTAATATTACAGATCATTCAATTTAAAAGATAATTCAATTCTGATTTCATAAAAAGAAAATTCAATTAATTCTTTATATAATTCGATTTTGAAATTACAGAAAATACCTAAATTGAGTTGTATAGGAGTGGTGACCAAATGGTGACTTTTTGCTGGGTCACCACTCCCCTGTCAAAATGGGTCACCACTAGTGGTGACCTAGTTAAAATCCTTTAGAATAATAGTTAGTATATAGGAGCGCTCTACGAGCGCTTTGCTCCCGATTCTGTAGTTGTAGATTCTAAGGATAACTTGTACCCTGCTCTCGCAGTTCTTCTAAGGCAAAGCGTCACATAATCCCTGTAAATTCTAAAATCTCAAATAAAGTTTTAATATAAATTGATAAAATTTTAAAACTTGAATTTCTATATAAAGTTATATAAAATAATACAATTAAATTTTGCAGTTTATTTTTAATAATTTTCTTTGAGAAGTTATTAACATTTTTAATAAAATTTCAAATTTGTATATGATTCCCATACAAATTCGAAAATCAATATTTCAATCTTTTATATCTTATTATAAAAAATTGCTAAAAATCTGAAAATCTCAGAATTAACTTATAATTATATAAAGAATCCATAATTTACATTTCAGCTAATAATATCAATAAATAAAGAAATTAAAAATCGTGATTTTCGTTATTTTTGGTGTGGAAAAGTGGCCCAAAAGAGGGGTGGCCCGAAAGAGGGGTACTGAACTTAGATCTCAATGGAAACCTTCCAGGAGTATGTCGGTCTGCATAGCAGTCTTTATTGTATCAAAACTGGATTGGCACAGATCCGTCTAATTAAAGGGGGCTCTTTCCGCGGTCAGCTTGTATAACGGCTTTATGAGATCGGAGAAGTGCAAAACGAATTTGCTATAGAAATTGGCGAATCATTGAATGATATTGCGTCTCTTACTGAGGGGGGACACGTCCAGTCACGAATAGCCTGGATTTTGTCATCGGCCATTTTTACACCCTTATCGGTTACAATGGTAAAGCCAAGAATGTCTACAATTGTTATCTTCCAAACGAACTTGCTAGTTTCGAAATGCAAGCAAGCTTTCTCAAGTGCTTCAAGTACTTCCATAATATCTGATTTTTCTTTCATCTCTTCACATCATTGTTCTTTGTGTATAATGAGGGCTAAAACAACTGCAGATAGAGATAAATCTAAAAAGGAGTAGCAATAGCCTTATAATGAAACCGCAATAACGGGTTCTGAAATTGAGGGCTGAGAGAATTACACCAGGAGTTTTAGAAGTTCAGTTCTATACCAACATGGTTTTTGCAAAGCCACTATATTCCAAGAGCTAAGGGTAACTTAGGGTTTAGCCAAGCTACTAGACAAGGGAAAGTTCCAGTTTGAATACCTATTCTAATTGGCACGTTACATCTATACGAGATAGTAGCGTGAGGGTTCATGTCATCAGTAATGAAAGATACTGGGGTGTTAAAAAGTAATTTCATTATCCGTAACCCTTAGCTATATACAAATCTGGAATCTATATTACTAAATATACCAGTATCTAAAAACGAAACAAAAGAAACCAGCTTCCTATCCTTTCTCGAAGTTGAGTCTGGAAAAAAATGTGGTAAGCCTTATCCGTAGATACTCTGGGATAGCGAAGCAAAGAGAAGGTTGTATACTAGTTATATCCTTTTGGGAATACCAAAGGGTTTATTAGTATTCTTTTGAGTTTTCCGATTGCTGTTGGTTAGCTGGGGCAGAGATAGAGTGTCTTGTATGTCCACTATAGGACGCGCAACCAGTGGTTCGACCGTTGTGGTCGGATGCAGAGCGTCGGTATCTGATGCAGAAGCCATCGAGATCAGGTCGTGAGTTGTTCGTCTTATGCAATTGGCCATGGAGGTTGGTAGGGATTGCGGGAGTAGTATCTCAGTAGGGTTTGTTGCAAGTACTGTATAGTAGCGAGTCATTATTAGGAACGGTTTATGAAAATCGAAGCCCAGGGTCAGTTCTTACTGGTGCTGATGGAACAACAGCAGAAGCGAAGGTGTTGTTCCAGGCTCTTTCGATGGGGGACCGGAATTCAAAGATATCTAGATGTTCCGGGTTTTTGTGTGGGATGCAAACAGCGTTGCGAATATGAGACGGCAAGACAACGAACAATTGGTAAATAACATCTATTTGTGATATCATTGGAATATCGGCGATTTTGGAGGCCTCTTTTATATCACCAACGACGATCTCGAAGTCCAGAAGAAACTCCCTAGCAGATTGTTCTTTCTTTGGGCAGCACTGTTTGAATTCGATATTTTTTTCATAAAGAAATTCAAGGGAAAAGAAGAGGCGATCTAATTTCGAAAGGAAAGCGGAAACAGAAGAGGTATAGTTGATGCGGGCAATGGTTTCGATATCAAAACGATCAGCGAAGGGGGCCGCATTGTTCGAGAAGCTACAGAGGACCTTATGTAGGAAAAATTTGATCCGGGTAGGATTGATATGGAAACAACCGAAGAAACGTTTAAGAGACCATTTGTATAACCAATAATCTTTTTTGTCCGTGAATTGTGGTACATCATAACCATCGAAAAGATCTTCGTTAGAGATGCGAACAGTTGTTATAGCAGTTATATTGGATTTCAAATCAGAAACTTTCTCGAGTGAGGTTTCCCATGATTGTTCCGGAATGTCACTAAGTACATTGGCTAATTCAACAGTGTGAGTGTAGTGACCTAATGCTGATCCTACAGGGCTTATCATTTTACTAAGGAAGAGCGTCATGTCTTTCCCCGAAAGTGGTTGTGGTAGGTTACCACGGATAGAGAATGGTATTGCTGCCTATATAGCAGTAACGGTTAGGGTACCTTGTGATGCTACGGACATTCTTTCTGCAGCACCAAGTGATATAGTAAGGGTCTTCACTTGTCGTGAGACTCAGGATAAAGTTTCGCCAAACGACCTAATGAACTCTAGAATCGTACGACCGGTTAGAGAAGCAATTTGTTGACGGAGTGCTTCGAGTTGATCTTTGAAAACTTCGGCCAAGGCAGTTGGTGTCACGTTATGAGATAATGTGTCGGGCGGGGACAATATTTCGACGAACGGGACAATTTTTCCTCAAAATCGATTGTAGATAATTGGCCCGGACAAGGAGTTATTTGGTATTTTGATAACTGGCCTGTTTATGAGTTCAATCAAGATGAGTTTTTTGTGAAACCAGTAAGGTTTTACAAAAACGATCTATTATAAGCACGAGACGACGAAAGAGTATTTGATACTGAGTACACTCGATGAGGTTTTCCGTAACGATTCAGAAGTTTCTCCGGCAAGATCTGTAGATGACTTGCGATAGGAATTCATCTTTTGATTTCGATTTGTACACAGTATTATTGATGAATTGTTTATTGATGCACTTATCAAATTCCATATCTGTCAATCAGGTATAGATCATTATGAACTACCTGATCACATTGGACAAAAGACAAACCACTGTCCTTAGTACGATACGTAAACTACTCATTTAACCAGCCAATCGCGTAAATCACACACTTGACTTGTTTTTATCCCAGAACAACCTGAACTGTAATAATGATGCGTTTACATTACAATATTCAATATAGCTATAACTTACATTTGATTACAAGCCATCTTTGAGGATACCTTTAGTTTCAAAAGAGAGAAAGTATTTAAAAAGGAAAGATAGAATAAATAAATAAATTAATATAAAATTTGAAATTGGGAAATTGGGAATTGAATAAATATACTATTGCAAAGTACTTATAAAATAACAAGACTTTAAGCTTGTTAAATTTTTAATAGCTTGAGGATAAATTGTCAGAACGAATGAAATGGCCACATAAAACAATAGAAAGAAGATACTAAAAACAGGATGTAAATCACTAATATTTAGTTACTTATAAATATCACATGACTGCTGAAACGTGATTATAAACTATATGTGTGTGTGTGTGTGTGATATTTTTCGTCCGAGGCTCTGTGCGAAGCACAGGCCTCAAATTCCCAATTGGGACAAAGGACGCCAGGGGAGGAAGGCCCCTGGGTTTCTAACTAGCTAATCTAAATTTACTAGTATTATATATGCTAAATGCTTCAGCAGGGTTTACATGATTGCCGTTGCGTATTGAGTTAATCCCTTGGGTAGATATTTCAGCTGTCCTCCACAATACAGGATTATAAACTATAGCTAGCAATAGCAAGTCACAAATATGAGACTACCTCACATGATTTGTAATGATGGGAAAACGATCACGCTCTTGTACGAAGAGCGGGGTAGACAGTAGTTCATATAGTTAGGAACCCCTCTTCATACAAAAAGAACTGACGGAAAAATAAGAACCATTTTGACCTAGTATATAAGTATATTGAAAAAATTCCTCGAAGTCATTCCTACATTTTATCTTCAACATTTCTCATACATAACGCTTAGCACTATCAAATGAAACTAAAACAATATCAGTCTTTTCAAACATCCGAAACGACTAGATTTCATCCATTACTATCCCATATAAATGATGATAGTCATGAGGATTCCAAAGGATCAAGTTCGCAGATTAAACAACAAGTCGGTGCTTTCTTGAGTGCCCCCATATTCAGTACAGCTGCCTATGATCTCGTCATTAAGTCTGCAAGCACAACTTTAACCACAATTCCAGACATAACACCCCAATATAGATTGATTGGAATAGAAATGAAAGAAGAAGATTGCAATATAAAAGCTAAGCACCGACTACTTCTTACCAACCTGAATATGCCTTGGTCCGCATTCATCTGCAATTCACAAGGTACTGGCAAGAGCCATACATTATCTTGTTTGTTGGAATCATCCTTGCTAAAAGACAATTCAACAGACGAGCTTCCAAGTCCTTTAGCTGATTTAGTTATACATTACAATGCTTTCACGAACAATAATACAAATCAACTATGCGAAGCCGTTTATCTGTATTCATCCGGAATTCCTATCACAATCATGGTATCACCATCGAATATATGGTCGATGAAAAGACTCTATAGGGAACTTTCATTACATAACAATAATGAACTTCCCCCGCATATCGTTCCGCTCTATCTCAATGAAGACCAATTGGATAGTTCCAGAATTCTTAAACTCATGACTTTCGATCCGAATTCCGACAACGTACCTCTGTATATGGGAGCTATCATAAGCATTATTCGAAAGATAACTATATCTAATGTTAAATTCACATACACGCTTTTTCGGAAACGATTCGCAGATATACACTGGACTGCAGGGCAGGAGACACCTCTTAATATACGACTTCAAATGCTCGACACCTTTCTAGCGCCATCTACAAAGACGAAGATCATGAAACCAACCACAGCTGAAGAAAATATATAGTCTTTCCAGCCGGGATCATTGATGATTATTGATCTGAATGATCCTTTCATGAGTACCGGTGATGTATACTGCCTATTCTCCATTTGCCTCTCCATTTTCCTTGAAAACAGGGGCGAATGCGGACAGGTTGTTATATTGGACGAAGCTCATAAAGTAAGTGCAGCAATATATCCATAAATACTAAGGATACTTCAAATCGACATTAATATTGCAAAATTAATTTCTACTTCAGTCGGGCGACACTAAAATACTTACAAATGATCTCAAGTCAGTCATTCGACAACAACGGCATACCGAAACTCGCGTTCTCATTGCAACACAAGAGCCGACTCTGTCACCTGACTTGATCGATTTGGCAAATGTAACATTTGTTCACCGTTTTCAATCTCCTACTTGGTATAGCACTCTCAAAAAACATTTAGCAGGAGCAAATCGCGATGACCTGTTCCATGAAATCGTCGCACTTCGAACAGGAGAGGCATTCTTATTTTGTCCCACAGCTCGGATTGTGATGAACGGAAATATAACAAAGTGCAAGCAATTAGATAATCTCGGGGAAAAACATCTGCGCATCAGAATACAGCAGCGCATTACCACCAATAACGGCAAAAGTATCATAGCAAATGACCAAAAAAAGATTAGCTCTATAATTATAGAAACCGTCCGCATACATATTGTCACAGACAAAAGTTCGCACGAAAACTCGGACAAGAAAGCGAGATCTAATAACCCCAACCAGTCTACTGAAAACTCAAGCTCGAAACTTATTACACCTTCAAAAATCTCGAATGGTCAGAAGATTGCAACTGACACCGGACAGGATAAAGGTAAGAAAGCTACAGTAGCCCCCGCAACTATTACGTCTTCCAAAAATCAAATTGGGAAACATGATAAAATTGACCCTAATACCATGGTGAAAAGTAATGCTAGTCAAAACAGTATGCAGCCTAGTGGCAAAAAGTCCAATCACGAATATACATACGTTTCTTCCCAAGAATGACACCACTTGTGGTAATAACCTTTCAATCACATTAATGAACAACCACAAATTCATCCAAACTAAAGCTCAGCTCAATTCTTCCATTGAACAACACGTTTCAATCGCAGCCACCGATACAACACTCTTAACGACAAATGAAATATCACAGACTGAAAAAAGAAAACTCTTTCGAATTTACCAACAGACTATTAAACTTTCACCTGAGTTTATAAGGATAGATCAAATAAAAGAGATTTTTTTTCAACGTTTTGAAGTAAACCACCTTTCTTGTTATCAATTAAGTTTCTAAATGTATATATACAGGCAGCCTTGGTGAGAAAAAGAGCAAAGTGAAAAGAATACTCTGATTATTATACTGGCATCTAGCAATGAATTTTTTGATTTCGCGGAGGCTATATTCCAAAATAGATATATACGGCTCGATTAATGACTAGAAACGGTCTAGTGCTTCAACTTCAATATATTTAGAGCTATATCCAATTGGAATTCAATTTCAAGTATTGTAGATGAAATGGAGGCAATCATATCACAAATCCAAGTAGAAATAACATTGAGATTTTACAGAAAGTATATGGTTACTGACATATAGATATCACTAAAGGGCTAATCACACGAATCACCGGTATCTAGTTAACCGATTGAATTCGAGGAAGGAATACAAAAGCCTATATAAACAAGATACATCTACTCATTTTATAAGCTTTATACTCAGAATAAATTATAACTCTATAATTAACATCCACTTAACAGTATTAATGTTACAAGCGACGTAACATAAGTACAGGGCTTAATCATTAAATCACTTGACTGGCTCAGTCTGCCTTGATAAAGAAGACACTGAGCCAGGAGGAATCAGTTGGATCAGTACTGAGCCATACTGAATCCACTGAGCAAGAAGGTCTATATAGAGAATGGGATTTCCTTTGTATATAAAGCTTCGTGCTCAAGACAATCATTAGTTTTATTACTATACTTACGAGAATTGCAACCAATTACAACCTTATTGAATTCCTACTTGAAGTCTAGTCTAAACCACCTCGAGAGATCTCTAGACACTTCCACATGACCCTAGAGGCAGCTCCCGTAACATGTAGATTGAGGATATACTAATTCTACGATTATATTGTGATGCGAAGCCTCTTGCGCTAGGTCTGATTAGACTATAATGTAATCACCTGACTTGACTACTTTTAACACATACTTCTTTTTTATTATTGTTAAGATAAAAGAACTTTAATAATAAGGATGAAGAGAGAGAATATTGTGTTGGTGGTTAATGGCGCCGCGAGAAAAAGTGCTCATTTTTGATCACCACCTTTGCATCAATGAGATTGATGGACCGCAGTTTCCTGGGGTTGTAAGAGAGCGTGGGTGTGTAAGGGCCGAGCGGCTTAGCCAACGGTCGAGACTGCATAAAACTGCGACGAATTCCGCAGAATTCCGCCGCTCAAACCGCCGTACTTAGATATAGGCTATTATAAAAACTGATTAAAAGACATACTCAGCAATATGAGTTAACTATTTTCGGATCTTTTCTGATTGGTTTGACGGAAGCAAAGTAACTATATGAAATTAATCTGAGGTTTTGTTTTCTGAAAAGACTAAAGCTGTGTATGTAACTCTAGAGTGTATATATTTTATGACCTCAATAAAGGTGATGATCTTCCTTCTGTCTCAATCATCTCCCTCTGGTCGGCATCGAAAATGTTTAAAGAACATGATCAAGTCTTCGTCTTTGCTATCTCCGATCACGACAAGCATGATACCATTTTGTTGCTATCCGGAAAACAAGTATTAAAAATAACACCGATGCAATACCACAAAGTATAACTGTTGCTAGAATACTAGTGTATCGACTTATGTCCCGAATGCTTTGCCATAGAGTACTTTCAAGCGATTCTACAGCCATTTCCAATTGCAAAGTATTCAAAACAATTGATGCTATTCCAAGAATGAACAAAATAGGACTATAAAACCGTCCAAAATAAGCTCCATATTGGCTATAAACTTTATGAAAAGTGCTTTTTTCAAGGATAATCTTAATATAAAAATTCAATCTTGAAAGGCGAATCTCCCCAAATGTATAACGCCCTGTTACATCAGCATCATCGATCCCACGGAGATTGAAAGCAAGTTTAGAGAATGATTCCCATGTTGTTGTTTCCGGTAAAAGCCTCTTCTCTATAGCAATATTGAAATCAGATTCATAGTATATGAGATGTCGATATATGCGTAGAAACCCAAGTGCTGAGCGTTTGATGATCTCTCTCTCTGAGCCCAAGGGCGAAGTTGGTGATATGAGATATATATTCCAGAAGTCAAACGATAATAAATATCTTGGTATAGGTTTGATGAAGATTCTATCATAATACCAAATCAGATGAAGTTCTGGATTCTCTGAGATGAAAATATTGCGCAATTTAACCGCTTGATGATGAAGAGGCCCAATATGCGCGCTTGATTGTGTAGACATCCACCATAAACGAGGGGAAATTTTCTCTAGTATTGGTGTGCAGAGATCTCTGGATATAAAGGTTGCTAGTTCTGTTGTATCTTGAAGTAAAATTTGGGGATAGCCAGGTAATCGCTGAGCTTCATCTGGACTGCGTAGTCCATTATGCAATTCATGCTCTTTCTCGAACGGGTATTTGAACGATGTTAAACTAATATTTATACTGTTGGTTATCTTGTTATTGTAGTTGAGATCAGTACAACATTCACGGTATAGAAGAATGTGCCAGGAGTATTTGAGGAGGTAGTAATCAATTTAAATATACCAAATTCATGCTGAAAATGGGTTTCGTATATGTACCAAGTGTATATGTACATTGTGTTTGCTTCGATATTATTGTCTATCCAAAGTGTATCAGCCTGTATAATCCATATCCAATTGTATCAATTAAATGAGCAGCAATATGTGGAATACAGTTTTAATATAGCTGTGTTCTTATTTTTTGAAAATCTATTTTCGATAGGATTCTTGGGGCATATAATCGATTGTTCTTCCAAGATATATCAATCTCTTTATCATTGCTTATTATCATTTGCCTCAAGTCATATTTGGCTAGTTAAAAAACTACAAGCTAAAGGCGAAAAGTACAAGGCAAAGCAAGAATGGAGACTTTAAAGATGCCAAGATAGATTGATCCAACAGATTTGGGCATTCATATACTTATTGATTGTGAGAGGCCTGTCGTTGAGTATGCATTTCTGATATATCTTGTCTTTCGAATACTGACTTTTCATAAAGTATAGTGGCTGTTCATGGACTTGGGGCTACACCATCGACGATCTGGACCAAGGCGCCGAAACTATAGGAACATCTCGATCGTTATACAGAACTAAGCACCACAGCCCCTCCTACTCGGGCGAATAAGTTCGAGGACCGCATCAATTGGCTGAGCAATCCAAAAATGCTCCCAGCTGATATTACGAATGCCCGAATAATGACATTCAATTATGATAGCAATTGGTATAACGATAATGCTATCAAAGTTCGTCTTGATTATGTTGCGGATGATTTGAGACGAAAGATTTTGCGACAACGAAAAGTAAATAAATCGATATATCCAACGCTAATAAGTGTTGTACGCTAACAATTTCTAGGGTTGCTCTTCACGGCCATTAATCTTTATCGGGCATTGTTTTGGCGATCTTGTTATTGAAAAGGTATTTCAATTCGTAGAATCTAAACTTATTTGATTATTTACTTATTAATTTTTCATTACTACAAGTATCATTAACTTTAGATGAAGGCTTTGATTCAACCTCAAATGTCCAAAATACTCGATGGTATAATAGGAGTGGTATTATTTGGGACATTGCATAGAGGTATTGATAACGTTACCTTAGGCGAACTATTACAAAGAATTCTCCGTGCTGGCGTTGCTGGGGAAGCAGCCTCATTAATCGTGTTACGAATCGATAATGAGATGGTATTAGATACAGTGTATAGCTTTTCAACAATAACTCGAGAAAAAAATATTCCGGTATATTGTTTTTTTGAGCAAAAAAGCTCGAAAGTATCAAAAATGTTCGGAGATGATTATAAGGATTTTATTGTCGATGAGAAGTCGGCTATCCTAGATGGTTATGAAAGCTACGGCTTGCTGTTCGATCATTATCAGTTTAATAAATTTTCCGATCCCGAGGATGGAAATTGGAGATAGCTTTCTGAGGTAATCATTGATCTTTGCGATAATGCAGACGAAGTACTAGCTAAACGCAAGAATGGTATGATACTCGAGGGTTACTATGTGTTAATTTGTTACTTGATTAAAATCGTTCTAATAGTTTGTCAATAGATCAGCCTTCAACTTTGAAAGAAAATGAAGTTAGAGGGGAAAGGAAAAGGAAAAGGAAAAGGGAAGAGGAAAAGCAAATCAACAATTTTTCAAACCGTTTTTCTACTAAGGGTGGAAAGCAGTTTATTGGTGGCAGTTTCAATTCAGAGGGCGGAATAATGAATCTTTAGATAGTCATTATGGAATCGATAAAACAGAAAGCATTGTTTCTGTAGCCTTTGATTTTTATATCCAGATAACTACTACATCATTGCTGTCAAATTCTTAGGCTAATAGATAGTAAACTAACTTATGTGATATACTTGATATGCACGTGATATGTTCAGCTGGACAGGGATTGATAGTAAGACGCTATATACAGTTTAGTTCCTTAGTTGCGGCTCCACACGACGCAAATGGGTTCATCTGAACTCGAATAAAGTTAACAACAGCAATTAACGGGCCCCAATTAATCATTTAATTATACACCTATTGCGCCCCACTATTTAAATCATTGATGATGGCAGAAAGGACAAAGCGACAGAAGAATGATATCAGCGGCTATTATACTAGTCGGGGGGGACTACAGCTTCTGGGAACTGTAATTGAAGGAGATGTCTATTTCAATCATGCAAATTCAGGAGGTCAGTTTACAATATTTGTAGAAAATTTTCGATATTGCCTTATCATAAACGGATTATATAAACATACTTGTCTCTGAGAGAGAGAAAGGATCTGGCTGATATTGTGTTATAATTCCAGAGAATAGCTTTCCTGATGCTTTCAAACGCTGCCTTCGATCTTTGGCTTACTCTGGAATGGGTCATCGACGTTGCGATACTAAACGCGTTCATGCAAATATATGCGATTGGATTACTCGTCATCTATTTTACATTATTTGGCTGAAGGAAGGCTCTGGGATTCTTTGGATCAAGGGAAAACCAGGATCAGGGAAATCGACATTGATGGAATTCCTCTTTTGCGACTTCGAGAAGCAAGCCCATTATTAGAAATCGATTCAATTTTCATTCTTTCTGTATGGCTGCGGTATTATGTTACAAAAAAGCCGATTTGGTATGTTTCGATCCCTTTTATACCAATTGCTATTGTGTGTATCAGCTACTGGAGCTGCATTTCAGTGTTCGTTCGAAGAGAAACTTTATAGCCAAGGTGAACCCGGAAAGGATTGGGACTGGTATATAAATGAAATCTATGACTTTTTCATATCCGCTGTTGAGGATACTGCAACAACACAATCGGTTAATATATTTGTTGATGCATTAGATGAAGCTGACGATGGTATGGACGATCGGGATACAAGCTACCATATTGTGAAGGAGTTTCACAAGATAAACGATATGTTATGTTCCAAAAAGCTTCGTTCCACTATATGCTTTTCGTGTCGCCACTTTCCGGTAATAACAAAGAGTCAGAGATGGGAGATCTGGGTTGAGAAGGAAAACCATGAAGATATCTCGATCTATATTCGTGACGAACTTGAAAAGAGACTTTCCCCAGCTGAAACTGAAAACCAATATTTGATGGAATGGTAAGATACTATAATCAAAGGAGCTCAAGGAGTGTTTCAATGGACAGCTCTTGTAGTTAACATGATGGTTCAATATTACAATAATGGTATATCGCCCAGAGAGATAAGACAAATGTTAGCAAAGGTTCCAAAGCAGCTAGGAGATGTTTATAAACATATCTTGGAGCAAGTCATCGAGAAAGAAGATTACCAGCAAACTTTACGCTTTATACGATAAGTATGTCTCGCTGAACGTCCTTTGACTATAGTAGAGATATGCTTCGCTATGAATCTACCAGACACAGATAAATTCGACGCAGAACTCGAAGAATTGGAATTGCCGACTCATAATACAATGAAGAAACGAGTTGTAAGCCTCTCTGGTAGTCTTGTAAAGTTCAAACAGCACGAGAAACAAGAGATCGTCCAGTTTATCCACCAATCTGTCAATGACTTTCTGTTTCAAGATGGCCTTGACTTCCTGGATACAATGATTCGTTGTAATCCTATCGGACAAGGTCATAATTATTTATCAGTTATTTGTGCGAATTATATAGGAATAATCAGACCTGACGATTCGAAAAAGCCTGATAAAAAAGCTATCCAGACACAGTTTCCATTTGTGGATTATACCGTCAGATCCTGATATTTACACACTGAAAAGGCCGAGATACAAGGAGTCTTACAGGATTATCTTCTACAATTCATTCAATACCATTTATATGCTCTTAGAAATTGGATCTGGCTTTATAAAATCATCGATCCATATAACATATTTGGACGGCGACCTGAATACAAATCTATTCTGCTTCATATTACCTCTGGTGCTAATCTTTTGAGTGTTGTGAATGGTTTGCTAAAAGTAGGCTATAAACTGGAGTTGATGGATAACGATGGAAATCGAGCACTTCATTATGTATCTCGTTGGGATCATATACAAATTATCAAAGCTTTACTTGCTGCAGGGGCATTGGTTGATGAAGAGAACAATAGCAAATATACAATACTCGAGCAAGCAACAGCCAACAGACATCAGGAAGTGGTCAAGATGCTACTTGCAAAAGGTGCAAATGTTAACAAACAAACTGGTTATACTGGCAATGCCTTATATAGAGCTGCTTTCAAAGGGAGTAGAGCTGTAGTACAAATGTTACTAGATCACAAGGCCGATATTAATGCTCAAGGCGGAGAATACGGCAATGCTCTTCAAGCTGCAGCATATTATGGTTATGAATCTATTGTGCAACTACTTCTTGATCGTAAGGCCGATGTTAATGCTCAAGGCGGAGAATACGGTAATGCTCTTCAAGCTGTAGTATCAAAAGGTCATCAATCTATTGTGCAACTACTTCTTGATCGCAAGGCCAATATTAATGCTCAAGGTGGAGAATACAGCAATGCTCTTCAAGCTGCAGTATGGAAAGGTTATCAATCTATTGTGCAATTACTTCTTGATTGCGAGGCCGATGTTAACGCTCAAGGCGGAGTATGTGGCAATGCTCTTCAAGCTGCAGCATCAGAAGGTCATCAATCTATTGTGCAACTACTTCTTGATTGCAAGGTTGATGTTAATACTCAAGGTGGAGAATACGGTAATGCTCTTCAAGCTGCAGCATCAAGAGGTCATCAATCTATTGTGCAACTACTTCTTGATCGCGGAGCCGATGTTAATGCTCAAGGCGGAGAATACAGCAATGCTCTTCAAGCTGCAGTATCAAGAGGTCATCGATCCATTGTGCAACTACTTCTTGATCGCAAAGCCGATGTTAATACTCAAGGCGGAGAATACAACAATGCTCTTCAAGCTGCAGCATCAAGAGGTCATCGATCCATTGTACAATTACTTCTTGATCGCAAGGCCAATATTAATGCTCAAGGCGGAAAATACGGCAATGCTCTTCAAGCTGCGGCATTAAGAGGTCATCAATCTATCATGGAGTTATTACTTGCAGTTGAAATAAAGCTTCATCTTCATCCAAATTTCTTGCCTATCGATCCTTTCCAGATACAAAATATTTCGATCAAAGTACAGTTTCTTCTTGATCGTACACAGGAGATAAAAGATTTTCATAATAATGTTAATTCCGGCAACAAAACTGTAATCATCTCAGCACTCGACAATGGTATGAAAACAGATGTTCCTGGGGGTGATCACATTTATGCTTTACATACATCGGCAACTCGAGGGGATCTTGAAATAGTTTCTCTCTTAATTGAGAGAAGCAGTAGTGAATTAAATTTCAAGGATCAAAATGGTCGAACCCCACTTTGGCTGGCTGCACATAAAGGCTATGTGGGAATTGTTGAATATCTATTGAAGTGCAAAGCTGATCTGTTTATACCAGACAATGATGGCAAAACACTTTTAATGATAGCACTTTAGGAGAAGCAAAAGTTAGTTGTTGAGGTAATTAGAAAGCATCAAGAAAGACTGATTAGCTGATATAGAAACGGCTAACAGAAGGATCCAATTCTTATATCGAATATCGAGGAATAAGAATCTTTCATATAGATATTATATGCATTTACCTTGTACAATCTTGTCTCTCAACAGAAATGTAGATGGAGAAATATGAATTATTCTTTGACTATCTTTTGACTATTGATTATCTAGTATATCTGCTTATGGAAAAATTATAATTAAGGGTGAGTTTCCTTTGAGAATATTTATCTTTCTCAAACTTGAGCATGGTGATTTTAGGTGATAATGAGTTTCGGTGTAATCAGCTACTATATTATATTTAGCTTTGATATAATAAACTTTTGTTTTCTCCCTGTTCAATAGAGAAGTTGGGAGAAGTCTGTAATTATATATACTTTCTATGTACCACCTCGATTCCAGCATATTCTAACCCCATCATGTGGCAGTTCTATATGAAGAAAGGTAAAGAATTCTTTTGGTTGACACGGCTTCGGACCAATACGTTATTAGAATCAAGGGTTTTAAAGCACAAAGAGAAAGATAGCAGTTCTCATTTCACTTCTAACTTAATATTATATATACCCTTCCCCCCGGATTTCACCCTTGATGATTATAAAAATGATATGGTTTTGAAATAACCCCCAGATCTGAAGGCTTATTACTTCGATCACTTTCAGAGCCATTTACGGAAGTACATTATGGATTTCCTTTCTATATCAATTATACTTGTTGGTATCAACTTGGTTGATAAGTGTAAAGTACTTTAGTCTATTATGGTTGTAATCGTTCTTGTCTTTATTATCTATGGCAAGCTATGTACATTTATAGATAGGAGCCAGCGCCTGCGCTGACTAATACAACACCCTCTGTATGATCACATGATCAATATCCCGACAATACTTCTCCATCTTCAGTATCGTTTTTCGTTGCTTCGGCTTCTATAGGATGCGTTTTGTTTTAGCCTGCAATATTCTAGCCGTACGGCGAGATGTACAATAGGGAATCACATTTCTACAAATAAACCAATACCCAGTACTTTGGAAATTATAGGAAGATGGAGGTCTTTTGTGTGATGAGCTGGCTTAACTGATTCAATTCGCTATTTGGAATCTACAATTAAGGAAAGAAGAAGGAGAAGAAGAGAAAGAAGAAGAAAGGTGAGCTCTTCCTCAGATATTCGTGTAGCGAATGATTAGAAAAAATGTCTTGTGATTAAAAAAACATGTGATCCTAATCTATGACGAATCGTCATATTTGGAACACCGAAACTAGGGGTTGCACAGTGTATCGTTTCCAATCCTGGTTCGTTTTACAAAAACTTGGAAAGACTACTTTTGATACTCGGCAAATAGTAACATTGTAGAATAGGGACTCAGAAAAGTTAATGGAGAAAAGTGAAGGTCGTCTAAAGAGCTTTGCTTGATGCCTCATCACCGACTGGTGCCAGTTACAGTATCAATAAGTCCAGAACAGTAAGGCTTCGATTTTGCCGATGGATCTATCATATACAGATTGCAGGCAGTAAGCTGGCTGCTCCAATTACAACCACTATATAACTATATACAAACCGTATAATTCATGACTTGATCTACGAGCACTTTAGTATTCCGAGTATGGTGGACAGTAATTTTGATAACAAAAACAAGTATTGACGCTGGTTTTTATCACTTCAAATTAATGTCAAAGAGACAATTCATGTTGATGTACTGTATAATTAAGGAAATGTATAGCATTACTCAAAAATGCTGAACATTTTTGGTAAGGATAGTGGAATCCCTTATCAATGGTACGAGATTGAAGGTGTTGAATTTTGATATATCGATTAAGATTGTCAGTACGAAGGTATTTGTACTCTTGTTTCTTTGGTTTTGCTTTATTATCATTCCATTTGTAGAAGGTACAAAATAATATAGGGATCTTGGGAAGCTTTTGAGATTTTGTAATTGTATCAAAAGTTAGAGATGTTATTATAAGATTAGAATTCGTGTCTTCTGATGAGGTTTGGGAGTTGGTGATATGGTTTCGAGATTGTCCTTTGGACCTCGCTGCTCGATATTGATGAGGGGATTCTTGGCGTTTGCAAAGTTGGATTAAGTTTTGAACAAGCTCGATCCGTTTTTGAATGATCTGATCTTCTGTTAGGCCTGTAAGTGGTTCGAAGAGTATCCTAGCGATGGTAGTTCGCTCCTCGAGCTTGTACTCAATTGTTGAAGGGGTAAGGATATCGGCAGGAAGAATTCCTTGCAATTGTCGATCGACCTCGATAGTATGAATAGTCTTGTGAAACTCCTTGATAGTCTTATCCAGTAATTGTTTGTTCTTTTGGCTCCTCAAATTGTTGATTTCAGTTTGTATTCCTTGATGTTTTTCATACCATCCCGTTTTCGCAACTGCTTTAATAGTAGAGTAACTACGTGCTTTGATATTCCGAACAGATTCTTCACGTCTTTGAATAAATTGAAGAATATCGGGATCTTGGTTAATCTTAAACTTCTGTATATCTATCAAATCTAAAAAGGCTTGCTTGTGACGGGATAATCGGCCAACAGCTCGAATTAGATCTTTTCGTCGTATGGACCCAAAGTAAATAGCTTGACAATCTGTATCAATAAATGCTGACATATAATATCATTCATAAACATCTCCCCAATGGCCTATGATCTGCTGGCGTTCTTCTGGTACAACAGACTCTGTATCAATAATCAGCTAAGATTCAACAGGAAATCTCAATAGAAAGTAAAAGAGAGATCAAGAGGATTTCATATGAAAAATCTACCATTCAATCTTTTCCTTGAAGCTCGTTACAGATTATAGAATTCTAGTCTCTTCTTATATCTGTAGGTTCTGCCAAGACAGATGAGATAGTATCGATGTTTCGAATATTGTAAACACTTAGTCTTTGAAATGCGAATACTATTAACAGTACTATCCATATCCCGGAAGACAGACTGCTCAGCTCATTTGTTGTCCCATTGTAAACGGATACGATCTGTATCAGGTGGTACAATCAAAGTATAAATATCCTCGAGAGAGTTGAACTTGCTTTCAAAGACATTATCAGCAAATGCTAAAGCTAATATAAAAGTTACTCTGCAATATGCTAAATCTTCAGCTTCATAAAATGCAAATATCTTTCTGTTTTAAATTAATATATTGAAGATACAAAGCTAAAAACTACTCATTGTTTCTTTTTCCCATCTGATTGTTTGATCTGCTTAAGATTAAGCTTCATTACAACAATTGGTGGTTGGCCTTTAATCAAAGGAGGAAATAGTTGGAATTCGATATCTTCGTATAAAAGCCCAACAAGAGCTTTTGGTCTAGTGGCAGTACAACCAGCAAGATTCAGAAAGGGAGATATTTGTACCCAAAGGCGTTCATGAGCATACACCTCAGTATCGCGAACCCAATGACCATTTTGAAGAGTGTATAAATCTTCGACAAAAAGCCCCGACTTTTCCTTTTCGGAATCGTCGAGTCCAAACTTAATAGTCAAGTTCTGCGGGATCCATTATTATTAGATTAGTATAATCTACTAACTGGAAAAGATAAAGATAGATATATACATTACGAATATCATAAAGAATACCTTCATCCATATAACGTTCTGCTAATCGTGCATATACTATACTAAGAACCTTCCAATATATAATAATAGAAGACTTCTTTTTGATTCGTAAGTTCTTTATTCGTTAGAAGAGGTAAACTTTGAAAATAGCTGCTTTGCAAGTTTTGATAACTGTTGATGGTTCATCAATCTTTGAGACTTTACAAAATCTGTTGGGAGAATGTGAGCAATCATTTGTGAATCTATTACTAAAATGTATTCTTACTGCTTTTATCTTTCCAACTCTGCTTCTATCATAACTTTAGTCTCATCACTAGGATCTGATAATGTAACCCTTTCTGCTTCAAACTCGTTCATCATCTGCTGATAATAACTAGCTTCAGCATCAGTACCGAATCCCCGATCAGATTGAGAATTGTAGCCTGAATCTTGATTGAAATCGGAATCAGAGACAGAACCAGATTCATCAATAGTAATGGAAGATGATCTTCGCCGTTTATTCATTTTCTTCTTCCTTATAATCCGCGGTTCATATGTTCGTGGTTGTTCTTTATTGTTTTGCAAAATTGGGGCGGATGTTCCATATTTATCATGACGGAGGGCTCGACGTTGAGCATATCGCCGAGGAAGGGGGCAAGGCATATCGTGATTTCCGGTGGCTCAATGGCTCTGCGACGAGACGTTAGCAGGTTGTGATAGTAAAGGAGGCTAGAGAATAAAGCGGATCTTTTACCTATAACAGGATACACAAGGCCGTCACAGTTGGTAACACTCAAAATATAATGAGGTTGTACCTGATGTTATCGATACCTTCAAAAGTCGCTTTTGTTTGGTTTCTGATAATTGAAAAATGATAATTCTTGGGCTTTGGTGATGTATATTCAATTATACATAAGAGCCAGAACTAAAGAATTCCAGAATGGAGTTTGTAGAGGAAAAGCTTATAAAAGAAAAGAGCAAAGTTTGAAGAGCTGAAGGGTGAGATAGAAAAATAGAGAAGATGACCATGGAGAAGATAACATAGAGGGATAGCTGGATTAAATACCTTTGATCACAAATTCAGTGTGGCTGTGACTTACATTTGATTGCAAACCATCTTTGGGGATGCCTTCGGTTTTCCGGGGGGGGGGGGAGGGTGTCCAAGAAGGAGAGGCAGAGTAGGTGAGCAGGTAGGTTGGTGTGGAGTTTGGAAGTTTGGGAGTTTGGGAATTGAACAAGTATGTCATCGCAGAGCGTCTGTAAAGCAGCAAGAGCCTAAGCTCATTAAAGTTCTGGTGGCCTGAGGATAAGTGGTCAAGCGAGTGGAATGGCCGCGTAAAACAGCGGGAGGAAGATGCTGAAAACGGGGTGCAAATCACCAACATCTAGTTACTAGTAGTAGTATTCAAATTGGAAGTGTATAATATAATAGAACATACATGATTATTTTTATTCAATTTCCATGATATTGTTGTTTATATTCTATAAGTTTAGAAATGAACAGAAATCGATCTCAATACTTTTGTCGCTTTTGTTACTTTCGTTGTTTTTGTTGTATCCTTCATTTTCATCATCTTTATTCATCTCTTTCAATTTTATTAATTTTATCATTTGAAGATAATGAATATGTTTTTTTTAATATAGCTAATAGCTTTTGTAATAGTTGTATTTTCTTTAGAGGATGGATTATAAATACAGTTTTGACGGGATTTGGCAGATCAATTGGGAAAGGTGATGCTGGTGAAGGAGGAGCTGGGGGTGGAGGGGATGCTCCGGGGAATGACACAAATGATAGATCAGAGAAAGGATCTGGTGGTAGTTATATACAATTAATCTCCATTTATAATTGATGCTATACTATATAGATCATTTGGTTTTGTTGCTAAAGTCTATACAGGCGTTTTAAACATATAAACACAATATACAACGATTGATCACTTTCGAAATATTATATAATAATAAATGAATTAAACCAAAAAGTAAAGAAATTCTTCTTGCAAACGCTAAAACGATTAATGTACCATCAATATTTTATTTCTTAGATACAACAAAGCAATCGTTTTCTTTTTACTTTCTTTATCATTTCGTATTTAGCATTACTATATACATATTCGATTTCAAACTAATAACAATATAGTATTATCATTATCATCATCAAAGCCTAGCCTAAGAAAGACGTCATCTTGTATAAGGAAAATTGAAAAGAGAGCTTGTAATCACGCCGATGTATCGATATTTCAACAAATTTTTGATAATTTACTAATTATTAGATTTATAGAACCATATATTAATGTTAGAACTAGCAGCGTTATAAACAATATTGTTGATAATGTTAACAACCTCGATATCGATGGGATGAGCGAAGTGTCAATATTAACGAATAGATATCAACAAGCGATCAACAATAGAAGCGCACAGAATATAGAGGATAAGGATATAAACGAAAATATAAACGATGATACGATACTAAACGATTCTATGAATAAACAAGAGAGGGAGGAAGATGAGAATAATGATGATACAGAGGAGAGCGAGGATGACGGTGTAGATGCAATGTTGCACTTAGATGTACTTGCAAAAGCTACGAAAATGAATCAATCAAAGTTCAAAAAGATCGCAAAAGAACTAAATGCTACACAAGACTATGTATTCGAGCTTGCGAAAGAACTTAGCCGTTACGCATCCATCCTTCAACGTACAATAGACAAATATCTTAATGCACGATATATCGGATTCAAGTCTACTACAATTTGTGGTCCAAACGTTTGGAATATTTTTCAAGTCAAAGCAAAAAACAGCAAGATTATACTAAAAAAAAGTTCAAGATAATATATACAAGGGTGGTATGGAAGGGTTACAGACAATGGGGCAGCGTTCTCAATATCTGGCTAGGGCCTGGAAAGGTTATTTCGATGATAATAAAAAGGCAATCAAAAGTTTAGGGTCCAAAACAGTGATTTCGAGAATTCTTCCAACATCAAAATCTGATACTGATAGAAAGGAATGGGAAAAATATAATACAAAGAATTGGGTGATTCAAAAAAAGTTACAAGATGATTTGGTGATTCGGGCCTTGAACATTGTAAGTCTTTGCAGTAGCTTTATAGCAATCTTGCAGAGATGAACAAATCAGCAAACGAAAAGATTAATTATTTGATTAGACAAAGGATATATATACAAATGGATTACCTACGATTCTTTATATTGGGGATTATAAAAGATATAGAGGTTCTGGTGTATCGTATATTATAATAAAGTCTGAAGATAATGCAAAGTTCTATGTATAATTGCAAATTATAGGCTTCGGTATAATGGAATTTCAGGCAGGATGTGAAGCTATTGGAAGGAAAAAGGAATATGAATTATTGAAAAAAGCGATTGATATAGATAATATGATGAACAAAAGAGATAGATTGAAAACAATGGAAGGATTAGAAGCTGATGAAATGGTCGAAAAGGATGAAGGCTTGGGTGAACATTGCGTTGGCTCCATCAACAATATGAATCACGATCCGCCGATCCTCGATCCATCGACATTTTCTAAAATTTATGATTTGCGAAAGAATATTATCGAAAAGCTTTTGGTAAGTTATAATAATATTTCAAAAATATATAGAAAGAATTTACTCAAGAAAGCCGAATGGGATAAATATTTGTTGATAGATGGTATTGAATTTGTTTATACTCTATTTGATGTTATATAAGTTATATGTGATGAGGTCAAAGAGAAATATAAATCGAAAGAGAAAGGATTAAGAGAATTACAAAAAAGGATTTGGAGGGTATTATATATAAAATAGATTGGTTTTATTAAAATTGGAAATCAAGATAGAATAAATATAAAGGATATTGAAATGAAGAAGGAAGAAGATTTGTTTGTATTAGAGAATTGAAAATGAAAAGGTCAAAACATATTAGATAAAAGATTTTCAATATCAATATTATATTCTATAGTAATTAACGAGTTTGATTGAAATCACTTTTGGAAATCCTTAGAACTATAATTCTAAACAAAATAATGAAAGTTATCAATATTCGAATTTTTTCAATAATGATTGAATTTATAGTTTTGTAAATTCGTGATTATAATACTTTTGATTAGGCTCACTGGTGATTCGATTCGAATTACTAGTATAATTTCGAATAAATAATATATTATTAATTAAAATAATATGAAAAGTAATTAATTCTTCAAATATATAATATTTTATATAATGAATATTTATAATAATATAACTAATATATATATTAATAAAATAATCAAAAAATTGAATAATATAGTTTAAAGATATCATAAAAGATTATATATTTTTATAGTATTTGATTAAATTTTATTAAGAAAAAGTTTTATTTTTTGAATTAAATAGAATTAAATATTTTAAAAATTATTTCAAATTCTTATAATTAAATAATACTTAGAATATTCAAAATATCTTCAAAAGATTATAATTTGAATTTAAAAAGTAATTTCAAAGAGTTTTTTTTTACCAAAATTATCTTGAGATAATCTCAAATAAAGCGTCTTTATCCCCCCTTAGTGTCACGTAAAATAATTTCCCGACAAATTCAATTGAGATTATCTCACTAAATGAGTTTATTTCAATATGCTTAAGATGAATATCAAATAATTTGAATTGAGATAAACTTATTCAATAAGTTTATCATATTGAGCTTGAGATAAACTCAAAGATATTTTTGAATTAAATATTAAAATGATATTTGATAAAATCAAATTGAGATTATTGTATTAAATAAGTTTATTTCAATATACTTAAGATGAATATCGAATAATCTGAATTGAGATAAACTTATTCAATAAGTTTATCTTAATAAGTTTAAGATAAACTTGAATATATTTCTAGATCAAAAGTTTTGAAATTTACAAAAAATACAAAGAAAAATTAAAAATAACAAATATTCTTGAGATAATCTTATAGATATAGAGATAATCTTATAATTGTAAAGATAATTTCAATAACTAAATCATTTTTCTAAAGATAAAATAAATTCATAATAAGTATATGTTACAGGTAATCATATGATGCTTGATTATATGATTGATGATCTATGATCACTATATCCCCTACGATTATTATACTTTTCATTTTATATTAGTTATCAGGCCCTTCTAGATCTTATCGATCCTTACGATCGTCAACCCTCTTCTGATATTATACAGATCGAAGCCTAGTTTAATTGATGCCTTTTGTCGGCTAGATAACTTTTATTAAATCTATATATACCATTCTCGATCTTTAAGATCGAGGGCAGGTTATTCAATACAATTTATAGAGATACATTTCTAATTATTATATAATTACTTTTTAAAGCCAATACTAAATCCAAAGCATTACGATTAGAATTATTATAGTTTATTAGTTTTATCAATCAAGCTTTAAAAGTATAATATTATTATTAAAATCAGTAATAATTCATCTACTTCGTCGATTACATATCAAAACATTATCACTATATCAAGTTATAGCTTATTACTCCAAAGCTTTGATTTCCTTTTCTCGATCCAAACGAACAATATATCCTTTATTCTTTTTTCTCTTTTCTTTTTTTTTCTTTTCCTTTTTTTGTTTTTTTCTTTTTTCTTTTATATATTCGCTTACTTCGTTAAATATTTCGAATACTTTATTTGTAAATCTGCTTTTGCATTCTTTAAAGTTTAATATAATCGATAAAAAAAAACCGATTTTATTTTCTACAATTGTTTATTTAGAAATATTATTATAGTTTAATGTATTATAAACCAATAAAAAAATCAAATTTATATCATCAAACCCCTTCTCAATTAAAATTTGATTAATCTATTATATAGTAATTACTGATTTGGAACTTTCGGTATACTCATCGAGTATTTTGGATATACAATCTTCTTCGATAGAGCTAAATGTATGATATTTGAAGAAAGAATGAATTAAAGAAACAATTGATTGTTTTCTTGATTTTGGAGATAATGCTGATACAGCTTGTCGCACAATGGTATAATCAACTGGGTAAGATTGATCGATAGAGGATATAATAATAGATGAAAGAGAAGGATTATCGATAAAACGAGTTGTGAAAGCAGAATTGAAAGAGGAAGGGTTTCCGGAAGGAGGTTCGAGAAAGAAGGTATTGGAAGGAATAATGAAAGAAGTAATTGAGGATTTTTGTAAAGATATAGATAAAGTAGATAATTATTGTATCTTTCTTTCAAATTTGATTTATTATCAACTATTAAAGTTATTTAAAAAAGCAAACAGGGTTTGATCTTATATGAAAACGATCCTATAATTTATATTCAAGAATAGAATACCCTTCAATTTCGAATTGCATTCGCCATTCTGGATTGTTTGATTTTGAACGCCTATAGTCATCGAACTCTACAACAAACAATTCAATTCTACAAAATGTTTCGTTATCCTTATTGATTAATTAATATTCATTATTTAATGAAATCGAATATAATACTAACCATTGTATTGAACAATAAATAAAATTAATATACATATATTATCACAAATAAATATTGTTTATGAATTTTAAAGAAAGGTAAAGTAAGAAAACATATAGAGATTTAAAGAAACTAAAGCTTCCCTATATGAATTTCCTTGCATTAAATTTGAATTATATCATTATAGTTACAGTTTTATCGTAAAACTGAATCTATATCCCCTTAGTATATTCTTCTATCTCCTTTTCTTTTTTATAAATTAATCGAATCTATACATTCTTCGTATCTATTTACCTTCTTTTCTTTTTACAAACTTATCATATCTTTATACCTTTTACACTTTTCGTATTTTTCTATCTCTCTTTTTACAAATCGATTGAACCTCCATATCTTTTATACCTTCTACATCTTCTGTATCTTTTTATCTCCCTTTTATTTTACGAAATTATTACACCTTTACATTTATCTTTCGAATACAATTAGTATGAATCGATAATATATGTATCTTCAAAACAATATATACAATACTTCTAGCTAAGAAAACTTATACTCTATCCGATCCTATTCAAAAAAGCCGAAGTATTTCATCCAGAATTTTGAAGGATAATGAATTGTTTTTCAAAATTCATATACATGATTTACAAAAGTTTAAAGACAAGAAAAAGAAGAATATGGAAACTGAATCAGATTCCGAATTATCTACCAATAACGAAAATAGAACAAAGGAAATTACAATTGAGATTAATCGAAAGGATTAGATCCGAGTACCATATTCAGCCCTTATCATTACACAACTTGCATTATTGAAAGATCTATCGGATTTTCATATTCCAAAAGACCAAAAGACAATTGCAGATATTGACATTTTGGAATTTATACACAAACAGCAAACGCGAATTTCGTATTCCGAAAATTATTTAACTTTTATTCGTTGGAACCAATATACAAACAATCTATTGCTTCAATTTGATTGAGAAAAAAATCCGAAAAAATGGATTAAATTCTTGACCTTTATGGAAATCGATAATTACAACAAAACCATCCAACAATTACTCACAACCAAACTCTATCGACAGCTCAAAAACAACAAGATTATATTCATAAAATCTGGATTACTTATTCCGATTGATAGCAAAAAGAAACAACATAATCGACACGCTCCAAACAACAATTATAAATGGAACCCTCAACTCGAAAATTCCTGGAGCAAAACCTCGACACCATTAATCATTCTAAAGGAACCAGTATCACAGATTATATTAAAATCGATGATGGACAACATTGATATCTATTGGGAATGTTAATCTTGCAAGGAAATAGAAACAATTATAGCTTATCTGCAAGAAAAAAGAAAGGCAAAATTGATTACAGAAGGTATCTTGAAAACAAAAAAGATAAATAGGAATCGTATTGAAACTAACAACAGAAATGAATCTGAAATCAGTGATAAGGATGAGTCTAGGGCCAACAACGGGGATGAGTCTCGGGCTAGCGATAGAGATAAGCCTGGAGCCAGCGATGGGGATAAGCCTAGGGCCAGCAACAAGGATGAGTCTAGGGCTAACAACGGAGATGAATCTAAAGCTAGCAACGAAGATGAGTCTGCTAACCATAGTACTGATCGATAGAAGGAGATTCCTGAATCGCCACAAGGAACTTTATTTAACACAAAACCTGTTTTGAAAGATCGAGGTTTTAAAGATAAACAACATATTAAACCTTCATATCTTAGACCTATTCAAAATATTGACATTGTTGATACTAATGTTGATATTAATGCGAGATCAACTACCAAAAGAAATGGTTTAAATGGTTTAGCTAATCCTGCTAATGAAAGAGGTAGTGATCTCCCGGGTATACCAGCTCCTCCGCCATTTGGACGAGGTGCACCACCTCCAAAATTTGATCTCCCGAGTGTACCAACTCCTCCGCCATTTGGACGAAGTGTATCACCTCCAAAATTTGATCTCCCGGGTATACCAGCTCCTCCGCCATTTGGACGAGGTGCATTACCTCCAGGATTTGGTACTGATATTGGTCCTGATGTTACTGCTGCTACTACTGATGCTGATACTAATGCTGATATTATTGTTGATAATATAGAGAATAATAATGAAGAAGAGATTAGAAATGATAGTAGATCCAATATAAGTTTCTTCAATATCCATTTTGAAGTTTGCATTTACTGATTATATTTATAATTTAGAAACGATTAAAATTATCGAATCAAAAGACTATATCCTTTAATTTCGATATACGAAAATATAACGAATATTTGGAACTGGTTAAAATTGGATATGATTCAAATGGCAAACTTTTAGATAGTAATGATAATGAAGAAGAAGATAATGATAATGAAAGGGAAGCTAATTAATTTATAGAGAATTTTCATGAGTTTGAGATTATAAGTTAAAGAGGTTATAAATTGAGGAGATTATTTAGTAATAAGTTTAGATTAAAAGCTAAAAGAATGAAAAGTTGAAAGTTTTTTATAATTATATTATAATATATTGAGTTATATGAATTTGATATCGTAAATGGGAAGTGATTTGTAATAAGATTGAGATAATCTCAAGCTTTCTAGGATAATCTGCAATACTAAAAAATAAACTTATAAAGCTTGAATTAAGTTTTCTAAGATAATCTGAAATACTAAAAGATAAACTCATAAAGCTTAAATTAAGTTTTCTAAAATAATCTAAAATGTTAAAAAATAAATATATAAAGTTTGAGATAATCCTATTTTGAATTACATTGATTTGCTCATTTCTATATCCTCGATGTTTCTATCTACTTTATTACCTTCGATATTCTTTATCTCATTCTCTACTTCTAGTTCTTCATTTAATACTCTCTTTTGATCTAGATATTGATTATAAATCAATATCTCATCTTGAAATTATCGAGTATTCTTATTATCTCTTTCTTTTGTTTTATACAAATTATATTCAATTTCGTTTTCTTCTTCTTCATCTTCATCTTTTTTTTCTTTTTCTTGTTCTTCAATACTTCTTCTTTCTTCGTCTTATGATTTGTTTGCTTTTTGATTATATATAATACCCTTAATAGATTGTATTTATAGATTTTTTTTTTTTTTGAATAATGATAAAAGATCCAATACTTTATTCAAACATTCTTAACTCGAAGAGAACACGAATCAGCATTTTTATACTAAATAATAATATCAAAAGAATATTAATTTTGTAAAATCCCTTTTGTAGTTAAATCTATAAAAGTATCGCTATATTCTATTATAGATTTAATCATAAGAATAAGATCCATCAATTCTATACCTAGAAAATGTTTAAAGTTTCCGAACAATAATGATTCCTAAAGGATTATAATCTTCTTTGTCTTATCAATAATCTATCTTGCTAAATATAACTATTATTCTTTGTATATATATAATTATTCTTTAGCTTTATAATACTTATACCAAAAATCAATTCCTTACAGAATAAATATATCATTTAAAGCTTTTTGAATATCCACATCAAGCTGATCCAAACCTAATCCTTTTGCATATACAATCTGATATTTCTAGATAGAAAGATTACATAAATCTTCTAGATCCACCATATCAAAGCTTTTTAAATCGATTAATGATGACTTTAAAGCATCATCAGGAAATTGATGAATTAATCCATTGATCTTATCAATACAACATCGAATTAAAGGAATACTCTTGTATAATTTTTTGTATTACTTACCAGACTCCTTAATACTACAAAAGTCATTTTGATTTCTGATATTCCGAAATGTTTGTACTCGAAATGCGATCTCTTTTTGATATATCTCAACTTCATATTTAATACATTCCTAAATAAATATTTTTAAATATATAGAATATAGATCCCCATCAATACTCCAATAATCTCGAATATAAAGTTTTTTCAATAACACTTTGTTGGTTTTTTTTGATAACATTATCCATCAATTACTGTAAAATACAAGCTCCATCTAGATATCATATCTTATATTTTACCGGATTAGACTTCGATTTTGAATTGATTTTGGGAATTATTCGAAGTATATGAACATCTTCGTCATAAAGTATCGCTTGATCATAATCATATCATATGTCACGGGGTCCCCGTATATGGTATACGGAGACCGCTCGGGTTCCGACCCATAGGAGTCGGACCTCGGATAAGTGTAGGCTAGCCCCGGTCGGGGCTAGCGCTACACATAAATGTATTTAAGGAACCGTTCCTTCTATAGAAACGTAGCTCTTCGAGCTACGTCTTATTAATAAAAGTGATTTCTGTTATCCTGTCTGCTGCCTCCGTGATATCATATTTCATTTTCAAGATAAATCAATTTCCAAAGATATTTATATAATAACAACTCTTTTGCCTTCTCATTTGTTACAATCTTTTTGACTTTGATCCAGGCAATTTATACTGATGCAAACTTTTCGAATATTGGGAATATATCGTTTTCAAACGAATCCATTAATCCTAACTCTAGAAAACTTAGAATTGCTTCTTTCATTGTTTCAGTATAATGAACTAATTCCTTTAAAGCTTTCTTATACTTTCTCTAAAGAATATAATCTGATTTTGAATATTAATCTCGATTATACCAAAAGGAGTATTCGATTAAAAGACTTTCACGATATAATACAATCGAACATCGATAATAGATTACCATAGAAGACTTTCTAAACCAATCTCTTTCGGTATACTCCCTACAAGACAAATAGACATCTAGTATTCGGAAAAATCCATATTCTAATTGATACTTGATTATATATGTATAAGCATAAAATGCATTCATAACAACGGTTATTCGATTGGCTACAAGAGGATACTTTTGTTTAAGTTACAATCCTAATTTGCAATCTATATCATAATGAAGAATACCATAAACATCAATAACTAACTTCAATAAATGATAAGTAACCCAGAATTGTTCGCCTCGGTATAAGTTCATCAATTGAAGATCAATTTCATACTCGCAAACAAAATTCATAAGATCAGTTTGATCTTGCTCTTTGTATTTCTCCAAACTATATATTATAGATTTGAAAGTAATGAAATTGTTAGAGCAGCTATCATCTTTACTACATATAATCTTCAATCCATTATCTAGAACATCTTTAACGAAAATATCGCTGATTAATTATTGTCTTAAAATATTCCTTATTTCTTTGGTATATAATAATCGTTTGAATTGATAATTTCTATCAATACCTGTTCTCTATGGCTTTTTTGGTCCCTAATCGTTTTTCTCTCTCAAAAAACAATAAGGATACATTTCTGATAAAGTTTTTCGAGATAATTATTCGATAGAAACTAATTTGGCTCTTTTAATTATAAATTGACGACCTTTTTGATGGATATCTAGTCAATTATGATATACAGAATCAAATAGTTTTTCCAAATCCATTATTTGTATCTTTGTATAAGTTTGTAATATATATTGAAACTCTTTAGTAAAGATCTTTTTGGCAAATCAATTTTATATTGATATAGTATAATAAAACTTCAAAGTTGTAATAGAGAATACAATATGAGGATTGATAGGATCTAAATTATTAATAAATAAAAGCAAAAATCCAGGATATCAATATATATTAGTAGGAAAAAACCCTTTAAAAATCAAAGCTAATACTTTTGATTCTAAATATTTATAATGTGTAATTTCCAGTGTAGTTATCGAAATTACAAAGTAAATTCAGAGTATTAGTAGATATTTACTTTCTAAATATCTAAATGTATAAGGTATAAATTTATTTAAATCAATATATATGATTTCTGTTGTAATATCTTTATCTTTATATAATTCTGGATTTCTATATAATAATGTTTTCCAAAATAAAAGACTTTCTGTTATAGTTCGATAGATCTTTCTTCAGTTCTTCGTTTTCTTAAGTATTGATCGAGCATTTGTAGGCTTTTGGCGAAATATATTATACAAATCCAGATTAGCTAATTCTTTTATTTCATTCTTATCGATATATTTGTATTTGTTATTATCAAATGCAAAAGGGCATCAATTATCATCTTCGTTATGATATCTATTGTCTTGAAATAATTTCTTCGATTTCTTTTATCGTTTGTGCTTCGATTTCTGAAGGTCTTTGATCAATTTTTGAAATCTTTTCCGATCTTGATTTGTTGAAATTGTATAAAATCCCAATATATTATCAATATTCTTTGTATATCCAATCTTTGATACCCTATAATCGTTTCGATAGAATATTTTGAGATTGAATATCATTTTGATTAATGTATACATATTTGCAATACAAAAAGTAGGAATCAGATTAAAATAAATATTGAAGATTGTATACTATTATCGCAATTGCATTATACATTCGTTAATCAATAACATCGGAAAAATATCAAAAATAAACAATGAATTTGAATCAAACTTATATAAGATTAAAAAAAGATTAAAAGAGTATTTGTAATCAATTTCATCAACAAAAACGTACGATACTATTATATCAAAGTGTAACAAAATATACTATTATATCAAAGCATAACAAAACATATTATTATACCAAAGTATGATAAGATATTATTATACCAAAGTATAACAAGATTAAAGAAAAAGTTGTATATTATATTATTTTCCAATTATCTGAATTCGTAAACAATACAAAGATTAAACTAAAATACAATTATTATAATTACTTTATTATAATTATCTATTTATATTTTCCTTCTCCCTTTTTCGATCCTTCATTTTGTTCACTGTCTTTATCATCATTCATATATTAACTCCAACTTCTAACCTAATCCCCAATCTACATTTTACTTCTATTTATCAGATTTCTTTTTGTAATAACACTTTCAAATATAATTCTGAATTTCAAATATACTTTTTAAATTATTCGTAAATATTAGCTTTTGATTTTTGAGATCTTCGTTTTAAAGGAATAAATAATATAAAGGATTCTTTTTTTATACTAGATAAAAGACAGAATTTTGATATATTGAATAATGATTTGATTATTATATATTTTGAAGATAAAACCGAAATGAAATTGTAAATTCCAGAATCAGTATAAATGTTTGGTTGCAATCCTTTAGGATATAAAAGCAATTCTGGTTTAGAATTCGATTGTTTTGAAATGAAGTTTAATGAATAACAACCAATAGAAGAAAGTTTAAATAAAGATAGAAATTTGTATAAAAGTAGAAGGTTTGAAGGCAATTATAATAATAATGATAATAATAACAATGATAATAATGATGGCGGCGGCGATGATAGTAAAGATTGTACCGCTTCAATTGATAGTAGTAAAGATTGTACCGCTTCAATTGATGTCATCAATATTACGATTCCAATATCTTTGACACTATCAACGAATATTCTAACTCCTTTAGCCCCTTCAGCACCAGCAAACATAAACACAGATGCAAACATATCAAACGCAATTATTTCCATTCCATCAACTCCATTTGCACCCGCTGCTATATTCAACATCATATTGCCAACATCCCTAACACCTCCAACCAGCGATCTAGCCCTACTAACATCTGTAAATACATCAGAAGAATCTAAATCAATAATTAAAAAAGAACTTAAAATACCTTTTGCAAATAATTCGATTATATTATTTAATCTTTGATATTTCGAAGAATAGCGATCGGTAAAAAAAGATTTTGATATATCGAATTTGGCAAAAATAGAAATATCCAAAAATGAAAAAGAATCTTTGAATAGTTTCTATAATGCTTTAATGATATCTGGATTTGCAAATCGATTTAAAAGAATACAATATCTTATATAATATATAGATTTCGTCCTTAAATATAATATATTTCTCAATAATACTTTTTGAATACCACCTAAACTTTGTAAAATTTCCATTAATATATCGAATAGCTTTTGTCGCGATCTTTGTATATACTTTGCTTTGACAAAACCTAATTCAAAATATATCAAAAGAAAAGAGCATCCTTTAAATGAAAATGTATATTTGCGCCCTGTAAGAAATATTGAATATATATAAATGTTTAAATCCAAGAACGGATTAATCAAATAAGGTTTTAAAGAAAGAAGAATCTGTTAATAATATTCTATCAATTATGATTTTGATTTAGTAAACATATTGATAACAAAAATATAAAAATGATTATAAAAACATTTGTTATTTAATAAAAGCTAAACATACAGATTTTATTAAAACAAAAACCAAATATATTTTTTCAAATATATAAATTGATATAGATTGATACAATAATTAATAATATCATCTGAAATATAAAAAGTTATATATTTAAAATAATCTGAAATACAATAAAATAATCTCAAATGTTTTAAGATTATCACAAAAATACAAATATCTTAATTATATTTTTTTATCCGATTTTATACTAAGATAATCTTAAATGTTTTAAGATTATCTCAAAATATAAGATTATTTCAAATATATTAAGATTATCTTTTACTTTTTCAAATAATTTTATCAATATCTTATATTTGTTAATTTTACATTTTTAGAATAAATATTCGATCAAAAAAAAAAAAAAAATCCAGATTAATACCACAATTATATAGCATCTTTAAAAACATTTACTTTTTTTTTTGCGAATTAAATTTATTCGGATTTTTCTCATCTACATTATTTTATGATTTTTCGGCTTAACTAGATTATAACTTTTCATTAAGTAATGGTCTAGTAAGGCCAGAGGTAATCTACATGGGGTGCTCAAGTTCCAGTTCTATGTGGGATTGAAGAGTGAAATCAAGGATGAGATCCATCATATGGTTGAGCGTCCGGATGATCTCGACTCTATGATGGACGCTGTGTCTAAATGGGACCAGCGCATCCAGGAAAAGAATATAGAACAAAGGTGATACACGCCACGTTTTGCTCGAGGAGGGAAATATAATAATCGTAGTCATCATCAGCAATGGCCTCAACCTATGGAATTGGACATCATTCAGTACAAAACAAAATAAAGCTTTGGGAACCAAATCTCTAAAGAAGAAAAAGAAAAACGACGCCGTGAGGGCCGTGAGGGACGATACTTCGACTATGGACTTCCTGGGCACGTGGCAAGTTCTCACAAGAAGAAGGGACATAAACAATCGGAATATGCTGAATTTGCGGCATTGAGAGTCGAGGTGATTTGGAATCTATCATGAGGTAAAGCGATTTCGCGAAAAGAGACAGTAAGTGTGACGGAAAAGAAAAGGTTGAAGAAACCAATGAGCAGATATTTCTTGACTTTGCTATTTTGGGCAAGTTCTTGAATGATTGAGCCCAAGTTGTTTCAGGGGTTGAGGAAGGCTAATGCGGACATGGTGTCATGAACAAGGCAAAAGCCAAATGCGGAAATGGAGAAGGCTAATATAGAAAAGATAAACAAAAAGAAAACCTGTCGACGATACAGCGTTTCGCAATCCTTAATTCCACCCAACCCACGGCAGACCATGGAACATGCAGCCCCTCGCACAACCGTATGTAGCTTTCATTTATTCACCCTTGCTCGAGCTTGCTCTTTGACTGTCTAGGCAAGTATAACTATCTTGCATAGGCTCTTTAGCTAGGTACTACAACAGGAATTGCCAAGTCAAATTCCCAAATACCTACATTTACAACATTACCTTCACGCCTCACTCCCTGCACTTAAAGTACAGACTTCCTGCAACAGAAAAACAAATTTCTTGCTAGGCTGCGTAGCCAAAGCATGTCATTGTGGGAGGCAGCAAGGTAGAGCAGCTGAACGGGAATTCGGCAGCACTGGACATAGATCTGGATGAGGTTCGAATATGGGGCTCGATTCTGTTATTTGGGTAGGGGTTGAGACAGTAGGTAGCGTGAAATGCCAAAAAGCTTCGAGGGAAGATTGGATTTTTCATTTTGTTTGCAAGATTAGTAGGACACTTTTCCCCATAGCAAGACATCGGACAACAAGATAGAAAGAAGATGGCGGACAATTATACGCATACCAAGTTTTGTCATAGAATTATCACATAATCAGACAAGTGCATTGTTTGTGGAAAGACTTTATATTGATTCAAAGTAATATGACCATCCGTCCCATCCCATATTTCTTCCTCCATCAATCATATGAAGCAGACTTCTTTCTGCCTGCCTGTCAGCTTAAATGCCAACTTTTGGGTCTCAGTCTCAGCCTGAATGGACAGGAGCACTTCCGAATGCCATCAGCGTTATTGAGAACAAGCACCAACTCTTCCTTTAAATCTTTTTTTTTAGAAGAGAAATGCCTATTCTACGTTGTGCCACTGTCGTATATCGAATCGATCGTAAAAGACGCCCACTCGCAGATGATGGGAAAAATGAAAAAGTAAGAGTAAAGCCTTCGATTCAAGCTCTCAAAATGATATCCTTCCATGCTATGTGTCATTGTGAACAAAACACATTAAGAAGGTCGAGAATATGAATCCCACTTTTATCTATCTAGAAACGCGGCAAAATGCAAAGTAAAGACAACGAAGATATTCGCAAGATCTTCCATGGCGGAGGATTTAATGACCCGTCGAAATGCTAGAAGCAGGATCAGAAAGTTTTTGGAGAACATAACCGTCATAATGCGTTCTTTGAAAACCCCAGGTAAAAGCATTTATAACCCACTTTTCCAGGTAAAAAAAAAAGCATCATGACCGGTACGCCGTAAGAGGTTGACATCTCATGTAATCTGCCTAGTCGCCTTTAATCTAAAATGGGTATCGAGACGAGGCGACAGACAATCATAAACAAAAGACAGTTTCTATCGTATGCCGATCAATGGTTGAGACCACGTGTAAAGTCGGCTCTATCGCTTAATGCAAAAGAAGACTTCAATCGTGGAAACCGCCACCGGAAAATCGAAAAAGCGCAGAATAATTCGATGCAAAGCAAATCTGAAGCTGAGCTGTAAGGAAAAGTCGAAAGAAAGGAAAAAATGTGTTGATATCAATGAGTGGTACAAAGACCATTAATATCCGTTAGACGCCTCTGTCCAAGATCTAGAGAGTACCGAAATCGAAATGAGAATTCGAAAAAGGAACGGGAAGCGTTTTTCAGTGATATTTTACCACCAGCTTTGGCCACCACCAGCAGACTAAGAAGCGAGAGTTAGTGATTGTCGTAGAGAGCTGGAAATAAAGAAGTGAATATGAAAGGTTTTAACTTACTGGATTGCCATAGGCTCCACCGCCACCACCGTAACCACCACCACCACCATATTGTCCTGGTGGAGGTCCATAGCTAGCTGGAGCAGGTGGGCCACCAAATCCACCACCGCCACCATATCCACCAGAGGCTGGAGGTCCACCGAACCCACCGCCTCCATTGAAACCACCACCACCTCCTCCTCCACCAAACTTACGGAAATCACGATTGGCAGCACCACCACGTCCACGACCGCCAGATCGACCTCCTCGACCACCACCACCACCACCGAAACCAGCACCTTCACGAGCAATGTTCTCGAGGAAAGCTGGGATCTCTTGATTGGCCTCCTTCAAAAGTTCAATGAGATCACGGACGACACCACGGTTTCCACGGTTGAAGAATGCGGTGGAGATACCAGTGTTACCAGCACGACCTGTACGACCAATACGATGAACATAATCATCGATATCAGTAGGAAGATCGTAGTTGACAACGTGAGTTACATTAGGGATATCCAAACCTCTGGCTGCAACAGCAGTTGCAACGAGGATTGGGCATCGGCCGTTTCTGAACATCTCAAGAGCACGTTCACGCTCACGTTGAGTACGATCACCGTGAATGGAGGTGGCAGGGAAGTTTTGGTTGATCAAAAAGTCTGACAAGGAATCGGCCATGCGCTTAGTTTCAACGAAGATGAGCGTAAGACCAGCACCGTGAGTGTGGAGGATGTCCAAAAGAACGGAACGTTTATCAATGTCCTCAACGTATTCAACCTTCTGGGTGATGTTCTCAGAGGTAGAACCAACACGACCAACAGACAAGAAAACGTAATCCTTCAAGAAATCACGGGCGAGCATTTGAATATCGCGGGGGAAGGTGGCTGAAAACATGAGAGTTTGACGGTCTTGAACACCTGGCATATCTTCACCCTCAACAATTCGTCGAATCTGTGGTTCGAAACCCATGTCCAACATACGATCAGCCTCATCGAGAACCAAGTACTTGATATTTTGGAGAGAAATACGGCCACGCTCAATCAAGTCGACAAGACGACCTGGGGTAGCGACGAGGAGATCACAACCGCGTTCCATTTGACGGAGTTGGGAACCAATATCAGCACCACCATAAACAACACAAGGACGAACCCAAGATCTGTAGGCGAATTTGCGTGACTCATCGTAAATTTGGGAAACAAGCTCACGAGTTGGAGCGAGAATCAAAGAGGTTGGGTATGCCTTGCGAGTGCGTCCAAAGCTTGCTGCAGCATTGGCTGGAATAGCAGATGGACCAGTTTGGAATGCTTGAGACAAGATGGGGAACAAAAAACCACCAGTCTTTCCTGAACCAGTTTGGGCACAAGCCATCAAATCACGACCACCCATGACAATTGGAATAGAGTATTTCTGAACCGGAGTTGGGACCTTGTAATGTGCCAACTCGATGTTCTTGATGAGATGATCATCCAGTGGAGGGTTGGTGAATTTGAGAACTGGCTCTGGAACATCTTGACCAGATGCTTCAACTGGGATGTCATCGTACTTCTCGAAGTTGATACCGGTTTGTTGCTTGGTTGGATCATCTGCAACACCGAAGAGCTCACGTTCTAAGCGAGCGTTTGCAGGGCCAGCAATGTGTTTTCCATCTCGCCATTGTCCATCTCCACCACCACGAGCTTGACCGGCACCACCGCCAGCACCACCGCCAGCACCAGGCCCACCAGCTCCTGCTGCAGGGTTACCATAAGCGTTCTTGTTGAAGGATGGAGGTCCAGATGGGTTCCAGTTATTCCCACCTCGTGGAGCACCATTTCCGCGTGGGGTGAAGTCGGGAGCGTTAGCCCAGGAATCGCCTCCAGCTGGGCGTGGACCATTAGCGTATCCGTTGCTAAAAGAGGAAAGTGGTTAGTACATCTATCATTTTAAAGCCATGCCTGGTGAAGGTTCAATAACTCACCCTTGAGGAGCCCAAGCACTGCCATTCAAATTTGCTGGTGGACCGGCTGGAGCAGGGCCACCCATCTTGCCTCGCATGTGGGGAGGAATATATGAGCGAGGTTCACCACCGTTAAGGTTGAGACCATTCATGTTGAGTTGATCCGCCATATTGAATAGAATCTAGAAGATGGTACTTTGAAAATTCGTGAGGTTGATGTATCGAGTGATAAGGTTTCTTCGTGATTCGGTCGTAGTATTATCGAACAAATTAGGTGACTTTAGAGTCTTCTTGTAACTTTTGAAACCTCGTGAAAAGACAGTGAGATCGTGATAAGAGACCGTAAGATCTTAAAATTGAAGATGAAAATCTAAGAAACCGAAACTCAATCGAAACGATTAAAAAGAAAAATCTTGCGGGATTGTTTGCTTCCGTTCGTCTTTATAATAAGAAGAATAAGGAAACGTAAATGTTGACACAATCGTAAAACTCTTTTACGTCGTTTTGATGGCCTTCGAAAGAAACTCTCAAAGACAGAAACTAGAAAAGAGAAAGAATTGATGGGGGGAAAAAAAGAGGTTGTTTGTTGAGATGGGTGAGGGGATTTAAATTTTGTGTTTTTTTAAGAGGAAGAGGGTTTGGAAGGAAAAGAGGAGAATTTTGTAGATTTTGACTTTGCCCAAGTTTGGACGGAGTAAAGTTGATTGAATCGTGTTGAAGGCAAAAAATTCAAAAAGACTTTAACCGAATTTAGTTAGGAAGTACAGTAAGATTCTACGCTAATCCCTATTAACATCAAGCGTCTCCTTTCATTCAAGGGTTATTATTCATATGGACAGTCCCAAAGTTCCTATAGAGTTATTGACGTCCCGCTCTTTTGGTAGTATCTACTACTAGGTAGGTAGACAAGGTAGGTAGGTGTCTAGATGTTGAGATGAACATAAGAATTGTGCGGTGTATATGTTCTTATTTCTATTCAACTACCTACCTACCTACCTAAGTAAAAAAAAATAACTATTTATTCTATTTTATAATCAAAACTTAACTTCATTACCCAGGTAACATCCTCATCACAGATTCAGAGCTCATCGGGGTTATCATTATATGAAGTCCTTATGGATTGATATCCCACCATTGCGTTGCTAGATCTATGATATGACTAGCTAGGTACTTACTAGATAGGCACAGCAAATACATTAACATATCTCCCTATACCTACCTAAGTATATTCTTTATACCTACTGGTATTAGATAGTCTTGTCATCTTGTTGTAGTCTCATACTATATTTATCTATTAGATACTTTATCCCTAAAGTTTTTTTAATTCTTCTCTTTCCTTTTTTCTTTACGATCTATCCTCTTTAGTCCGATGTTCACCTGAGTAGTCCTGTATCAAATGATGTCGCACAATTATCATTTACTACCTAGTAGGTATGTTTCAGCTGAGCATCTAGGGCGAATATATCAATCATTCTGTATCTCACATTTTAGACAGAAAATGATATTGAAACTCTTACTATTGGAAGAAGATATTGAACATGAGCTTATAGATAGGTAGTAAGATTATATATAACAGCCATCCAGCAGTTATGAAATCACCATGTAAAAATCACAAGCCTCTCAACATCTGTTTTCTTGACACGCACAGTTGTTCTTTGAATCTCCCCAAATTCGGATATCTCTCTCAACAACACCCGGATGTATCTACATATGAACCTTTCTTAATGGAGTGAAAAGAAGCATTCGACAAAGTAAGGATCCAGCCATGTCATAGGTTATCGACAGATAAATCAGAGGACCATGAATGAGACATTCATCTAAAACTTCCGGCAGCAGAGGAGAACCAAATTGATTCAGCGTTGAATATATTGGATACCATATTTCCACATCATGTCTTGGAGAATTCATCTTATTATTGGGGAGCATCAACCTCGAAACTTGTATTTGATGACTAGGTGTTTGGGTTATCAAAGATCAATCATTCTAGTAGCATGCAGCGAGACATGAGCGATGGGAAAGGGGAGAAGGTGTGAGAAACATTGCCTTCCAGACAACACCTACATGATTCCAAGCAAATGGGTAGATTGAGCCACATCTGCGCTATCTTCTGAGTGTGTTTTGAGTATAAAGGTAGCCACAACGGCAGTGGCCCCCTTGGGATGACCAGCGGAGCGTCATTCAAAAGCATTGACAATTCTAGGGTATGTCCTTGGATCGAATCACAGCCCATCTCCTGTGAGAAATAATCAAGATAGGTATCGCCATTTGATGCCACGCTAATATACACCCATGCCTTGGTTCATAGTTTATCTCCTGTGTCATAAAAAGCCCCTCATGCCCATTCATCCTCAAAATAATCCCTTAAGGACAATCGATTCTCGCACTGTCATCATAATCAAGTTCCTTGATTCCCTCCTTCGTGATAACCTTCACAGTCATCCCCTTGAAATCAATCGGCAACCTCCTCTTCAACTCATCCGTACACATCCTCAAAACCTTCATTCCTTGTTCGAAATCAATATCTGGATGATGATGTTTATCGAGAATCGATAGGCAGTAATATTGTGCGTAGCCATGAGCTGCATATGGGAGGGGTGCAAGTGATGCTAGGTAGTCGAGCCAATATAAGCTAGGCTTGTCGGTGATGGGATCAACACCGCCGAGAAGAAGGTTGACATTGTATGGTTTGCGGGAGCGGAGGGATTGTGCTAATTCACCACGGACGAAGTGGGCGACAGCGGATGGGGAGAGGTCGATGTTGTTGCGCATGGAGTAAAGTTGAGCGTTGGCTTGAATGTATTCTGCGAATTGAACTGTGAAGCGCCAATATTAGCATTATGTTGTGCTATAGAGAATGTGAACAGTTACTTGTATCTCCAGCCTCTCCAGAAAATGCCATCAAGGTGTGTTGGTTTAACGTTCTTGTCTTGTCATCGGAAGCTTTGAGAATGGTTGCACCTCTCATAGCAGCTTTTGAGGCCGCAATGAGGGTAAAATCTTTGCCAGTTATTCCAAGTAAGACCTCCCTAAGAGATGATGACATTAGTAGAGTTTCTCATAGATAATGCAATGTTCACACTTACATGTTGATGATGTTCTAAAGTTGAATGATGAAGCTTCGGATTGTTATAACTAGGTAGGTATTGAGACTTTGGAGCTCCAACGCGTGTAGCTCTGGCTGCCTCATCCAATATGGCGCTAGTAGACTTATGACTTAGCGCCAAAAAAGCTTAAAAGGCTACCATTTCTGATTGAAGAATGAAAGAATTCATCGATTAATTGAATTTTCAATTTGATCATTCTTTTTCCTTGATCGAATACATTTAAATTATATGTAAAAGATATCTCTTCTCTTGGGTCTGTAAGGTATATAGATCTATGATCTCAAATTTAGAGATGTGTCACGTGTAGATGGCTCCGTTCTGGATCCACCAAATCCCTGTCTCGAAATTCTGCGGCAGAATAATTCCCCAAAAAAATTATTTCGATAAGACAGACATTTTTCTACCTTTTCCACCACGAGCTTCTTTTCCCACAACCACCCCAACTATGTCCTCTTTCTTCACAACACCCAATGCTCAAAAGAAGAGGAAACGAAATGATGCCCCAGAAATACCCAAGAAAAGATTAGCAGCCTCATCGAAAACTCCAGCAAAACAGTCAAAACCTGCGAAAAGACCCGGAAGAGATGAGTCGATTTCCGGGAGCGATTCGGAGAGTGAGGGAGGTCAATCGGACGATGATGTCGCAGAAACTTCCTCGGGGGATGATCTAGCGGGAGACGGAGAGGAAGAAACTGCGGCAGAGCGCAGGCTGAGACTCGCGGAAAGATATTTACAGAATATTCGGGAAGAGGTAGCAGATGACGGTGTTGGATTTGATGCCGAGGACATCGATCGAGATCTAATCGCCGAGCGTTTGGAAGAAGATGTTGCGGAATCGAAAGGGAAAATATACAAAACATTGGCAGACGAATTAGAATTTGGGGAAGCATCGAGTTGTCATTTTAAGAAGGATTCACATTCGTTCACGGGTGTAGCTACATGCGCGCCGTATGTGTATACTGTGACCAAGGATATGTGGCTGGTCAAATGGAGGATACAGGAGTTACCGCGGGACCAATATCCTCAAAAGAAGGGCAAAAAGAAGAGTAAAAAGCCACCACCACCGCCCAAGAAAAAGCCTACCTTAGTAGCTTCAGTACGAGGAGACCAACGAAAGTCAAAAGTAACATCCTTCATGGGACATACCGACGCCATCATTAGTGTGGCTGCATCGCAGGACGGTAAATTCGTTGTAACTGGTGGTGTGGACCGTAAGATCATTGTTTGGAATGCAGAAACCCTTCGGCCCACTCGAGTCTTTTCGCAACATCGAGACGCCGTTACAGGCTTAGCATTCAGAAGAGGCACAAACCAATTATACTCCAGTTCTAAGGATCGAACAATCAAAATATGGAGTTTGGATGAAGGTGCATATGTTGAAACGTTGTTTGGTCATCAGGATGAAGTCGTGGATATTGCTTCTCTTGCACAAGAACGTTGCATATCAGTTGGCGCTCGAGATCGTACAGCCCGTTTGTGGAAAGTGGTTGAGGAAACACAACTTGTTTTCCGTGGTGGTGGAGGTGAGAAGAAATCTCGTCACAAAAATAACCCCAATGATCTCCGTACTCTGGAGGGCAGTATCGATCGTATTGCTATGGTTGATGAGGATATGTTCATTACCGGGGGTGACAATGGATCACTCTCTTTATGGACTATCCACAAGAAAAAGCCAATTTACACGTTATCTCTTGCCCACGGAGCAGACGAGCCAATAAAACCCGAAGAAGCGTCCGCCGAGGCAGACCCCGCCAAAAGGATCGTGCCCCGCCCCTCACCCCGCTGGATCACCGCTCTAACCACGATTCCATACTCTGACGTCGTGCTAAGTGGCAGCTGGGATGGCGTAGTCCGAGCTTGGAGAGTAAGTCACGATAGAAAAAGTCTCGAACCCATGGGTCCCGTCGGTCGAATCTCTGATGCCACTATGGAAAGCACGGATGCAGGTGTACGTGAATCCCAAGCACCAGCGCGCGGCATCATAAACGATTTATCAGTTTTCGAACGCGGCGACAGGGGAAAGGATGGTGTATGCATCGTCGCAGCAGTAGGAAAAGCCCATCGTTTGGGTAACTGGCAGAAGGCGCCAGCAGGGAGAAATGGAGCAGTGGTTTTTGAAGTCTCGAGGAAACAGATTACTAATAATGTAAATGGTCATGCCGATGAAGATACGGGGAGGGCATAAACTTGCATGTAATTGTTTGTGTGCAATTTATAGCCGGAGATTAATTGGCTCGGGGGAGTTTTGTGTTATAAAAGGATGGATGCATGATATCTTCATTTGTCCTTAGGTTTACCTTGCTTGTATGTATGAAAATAGGGTATATATACCACTCAATAATGAGTTACCTTCCAGCTCTCGAGATTCTTGATCTAAATGTGTATGTGACTGTGTTGTTTTGGGTTTGGTGCCCATGTTTGCATTTTGAGAATGTGAACATGCTTGTAATGTTTTCCTCTCTCCAGAACACATTTTACTAACCGAGGACTATCAAATCATCCGCTCTTATGCCTGGCTGGTTTCTCTGCTTAAAATGCAAATACATCGGAAATGAGGGATGAATTAGAAGACTCGTACTCTTCTGAGCAGGACGTTCTGCCAAGAGTAATCAATGGCAATGCAAGGAATTGATCAAGATGTGCACTTCACATATGACAAATTTTTATTCCTCCCTACTATTTATGACTTTCAAATTTCCTGGTATCATTTCTAACTATAATGTACAACACGCTTATCTCGCATCTAACATCTCGTCTGTCTTACCAATTCATGCTCACTCGACATCTATCCACTCGCTCAGTTTTTTTCTAGCCTAAGAACATCTGGGCGATCTAGTCCTACGAGGAAAGTCGAGAGAGTGTTTGGAGATGTGCATAATAAGGAGCCGAATGATCATCTAGGTTTTGTTGATGGAAGATCGAAATGGAGTTTGGGAACCCCACTAATTAGCCTTCCCCTTCCCCTTCCCCTTCCCCGCAACTTCCCTCCTCTTCTCCCAAACCTGCAAGTAACTCTCCCCCAAATGTAAGAATTCTCTCTGACCCCCTTCCACAAACAAATCTTGTACCACCTTCCACTCTCCGGTCGCCTTATCTCTTAACTGCACCTTCCAACTCCTCTTTTCCGATTCTCCCTCTACACTATCTTCTCGGCCCCTAACTGCTTCATGTACTATGTTTGCAACTAAATCGTACCATATCGGTTCACCGGGTCTAGCATGTTTCAAATCAGGTTCAATGTATGGTGACATATCTAGATTGCGCGCGTCGAAAGTAACGATGGTGGGATTGCGTTCGTCGACGAATTTGTTATGGGAGAAGCGTTTTATGTGGAAGAGGAGGAAGGGCGGAAGTGGGTGAAGCAACCGATAACGTTTGCGCATGTTGAGATGCTCTTGGGCTTTCAAACCATCGTATTTTGCGAGTATACTGGTCAAAGGAATTTGTGGAATGATGTTTCGTTCTAATTCATCTTGAAACAACGGCGCTGCGGGTAAATCTAACGTCAGTAGCATAAATCTACTAACGTCTGTCTTGACATCTGCATCTTCAAACCGTAATCGATCACCAGCGTCGGCTTTGGCGGTGATAGCTTGAGATTCGACTTTTAGTTTTCCTTGGAATATCTTTTGGATTACTGAAGAGCCGGGTTTGGTTTTGGAACCTCCAAGTGCGAGATGTAGGTTGTTAAGGAACCAGGAGAGGAAATCGACAGGGTCGGACTGGGTGGTTAAATTGAACTTCTTATTGGATTTGAGGGAGATTTCTTGGAGAAGTTCGTGAGGAGAGACGTGGGATTTGAAGGCCCTTGGATTCCATATCTTTCGAAACAGAATTGACACACGTTTTATGAGTTCCGGCTTATTACGAAAGTCCTCCAATAGGAAAAAGTTTCGAAGTGGTGGTACATGGGAAAGTGCTTGTATTATTACATTGAAATAGTCGTTGTCTTTGATGTTGTTCATGCCGACAAAACCTGGTATATATTCTTTGCCAGACAAAGTCCACGAAGTTTTAGCTTCTCGATCCATAGCCATGACCTGCTCTTTTGTGTATGTAGGATCAGACACAAACTTTATGTCATCCAAGCTCTTATTTTTGACCTCGTAACCTTCTGGCAGAACATAGACTTTTTGTGTTTGCATGTTGATGAATACGTGGTGCCCTACTTCAAGAGCATGGAAATATGCATGAGACTTTGTCCCTCGTCCCTGATAGTACTTTCCACACACTAAACAAGCGTATACGTTGATGTTTGAAAGGGAAATGGAGCAAAGCTTCTCGAAGTCGAAATCGAGTACATTGCGGTTTATGGTATCGAGGTAGAGATCATCATAGCCTTCTATCGGAGCCTTTTCTCGAGGAACCACAACTTTCAACTCTTCATCCTCAACTTCAAGGTCTTCCATTCCATTTTTTAAATCCTCTTCATCTTCGATGTGCACCGGCCTAGGCTCTACCGTCCTCTGTCGCTTGGAGGTGGGTTCTGTTTCCGGGTGCGCCCCATTAATCGAATTCTCCTCGTCGGTCTTCGAGACGGCGGTCGCAGAGTCGTCATCGCGTTCTTTGCGCTTTCTAGTCGGGATATCCATATCAGTAGCACTTGGCATGTCGATACTAGAGGTAAAATTATTTGGTTATAGAAATATTTCAAGGCATTTGGGGATGAAAGTGAACCTCGCTTGTTATTTATTTGCAGCCTTGCGCTAAATTTTGGGCTTGGAGACATAGCTTCAGGGGCACGAGCCACACTATACATCCGTCCATATCCATCACTTCGAACAATAGTTTCACTCAAAACAACAGCATGAGGAATTTTTATCTACACCCTTCTCCTGCCTCATGAATACCGAATTGAAGCATTTCTCGTAGAGAATTCATCGTACGTACCATCAATGTCTGCGTCACTTGAGAATAGTTAGCAATATCTCGAATTAGCACTAAGACTTCACTCCTTGAGTTCAAGCGAGCTAGCATGAAACCTCTCAGCTCAATAGTCGTTTGGAAAGCCCTCTTTCCCAAGGAAAAAGGTGTTATCATCATCTTTAATCAAATTCCTTGAATATTTGGATCATTTAAATCATGTACATCTCAAATCAAAAGTGAGATTACTTTCCTCGAGTTCAAGTGATCTAGACCTTCAAACTCATTAGTCAATTTGGAGAGCCCTTGTTGCTAGGATAAAAGATATGGCAGTTATGATGATATTTCATTGAATTGAACATTTGAACCATCTAGGTTTTAAAACAGTACAAGATGTCAATATTTAAAAAGTATCATGTCTACGAGGTACCTATCAAATCATCATACCATAGAAAAATGGAAGTCATAATAGTGTGCCGGCATCTGACGTTGGTCACTTTGAACGTACCATTACACTCAGAATTGAAATGTAAAGATTGCATAACTCCCAAATACCTATCCTTTTCTCGTGGCTAGAAAGATATGAGCACCTGCCTGTACAGTCGGATAAGGTGTTACCTCTCTGACAAGCATTTAGACGGTTAGAACACAGCAGTAGACTATCACTCCGTTCTAAATAGCTGCGGGAATGTTTCTGCTTTTTCGACTGCTAGACGGTATTCTACGTGTAGTACAATAGCCTACAGATGCTTGGCGGGAGCTACATGACTCTATAGACTTTCGATAGGTCGACAAACACCAATAACGTAGGTCTAGTGATGGAAATTAAAAGCAACTTGCTGCGATATTCCGTTTTTGGGGCTAAGATTATGGACGCAGACTGCATCGGTAGCAGTAGACCGGAATAGAGTGATTAGCAACATTACTTACGATGTCTTCGAGGATTTGTGACAGACAGTTGTATAACAACAATAAGGTCTTTCGAAATACCCGGAGATAGGAACTTGGTCAAGCGATGACCACCTTGAGATCTTTGCGTTGTAATGCCAAGAAGGATAATGTATAGACCGGTAGCTGAATGGTAGCTCTAGTCCTCGGTTCTGACGAAATCTTCTGGGATATAGTAGATGGAAGTACATGAGAGTCGACTTCCTAAGGCCGCCATCAGAAACACATCGTAAAAGAATCTGAGACGGTGGCTAAAAATGGTGAAGTTGATTTGGCTTCCATGATTGGTGATAACAATGACTATGTATTTGATGCAGATTAAGGAATATGGTTTTGCAGTAGCTATTCTTATGAATGATGTTGCAGTCCCGACTGAAAGAAAACCACTTTTTTGAGGAAATTATAATCAATCTTGCATAGTCTCAAAGAGCATCGTATGTACTGCGACAGAGCTATATAGGGTATCTACAAGACACTGACAGGAAGTTATAAGGCCAACGAACGCATACCAATACCATAAATGCAGTCACAGACGTCAAGAAAGTTCACTGTGGGTGCGGTCTACAGACGCGCCGTTAGCCAACCCTCCAATAAGCTTTGCAACAGCATGTTTTCGATCGTTAGGGAACTGAACTAACATCAATATGAATGAGTAACATCACATCTTTGCGCTTCACATTCATTGATATTCCAGGCACAACTGCTCTTTTCTTCAATAAAACTACTATAATGTGTCGCTGAAAGTATGCGTGTCTGTTACCGAAAAGAAACATTTGGCAATCAAGTGGCCTGTCATGCTTTATCTAAAATTCCATTTCTTCCATCCGTCGCATGCCACTATTACATTCTGCAGTGAGACTCTTTCACTGGAATAAGACATGAATTAAGAGGAGCTGACAGCTATTATACTCCGGTTGGGTCTTCGGCGCTTTTACCTGAAGAAGGAAGCATGGTGTAAACTTTCTAATATTACGGCACAAATGCATTCCGGAGGTTTATCACGATGAGTGTGCTGTCATGACAGCACCTTGATGAGCGATTTCAAAAAAAACATTATTACAGTAGCAATATCTAGAGCTAAATGTAAATTTTGCATCATTGTATTATTGTACTCTTTATAAAGCACTAAGCCTCAACACATTTATGATCGACTATTCATTGACTATAGTACGTCTAATTATGATGTTTCCAGAGAATAGGAAACGGGCGTCCCATTGTTGAGGACTACTAGAAGTATCATTTAAGGAGGAGGAAGCGTGGCAAAATTAACCAATCTATTTGGTCTGTGCAACCCTAAAGTTAGAGTGCCACGGTTCCATCGACGCAGAGAGCTGCTAATTTGGATGGGTCTTGGGTTGAAGGAGAAGCCAGCGGCAATCAATAATAAGCTAAAGGAGGCAGAATGAGGAGAAGGAAACCCAGGAAGAATCTTCAAGTGAAAATTCTTTGTCATTCAAGATTTGAGGAACAAACCCTCAATCTCGAAACTCCTGCCTCACCTCCACCTTCACCGCAACTCTTTCAATCAAGTATCTTCTTTGAAGACCCAAACAATTCTTTGATTTAAATCCGCAGCCTGTTCCCATTCAGATGTTTTCCATTCTCTATCATATTACTAGAATACATCTTGCAGCTTATATATTGTGAAGCTAGATTGATTTGAAGCTGACACCAGGAGAGACGACGATTGCTTCCAAAATGTCAACGCATCTCAATAGATATATACTACTAGAGAACATTATCCACTACTATCCTATTGTTATAGATATGCATATGAGACTGGAGTTGCTCTGGTAGCAAGGAGAGCTGGTTAAAAGACCTAACAAAGTTTGAACATTAAGCGAATGTAATGTACTCGTCTAATCTCGCAACATCGTCATATCTGGGAATATTCGACAATATTGCAAACATTGGAGATATTGTCATCTGAAGTTTACGGTTTCACTCTAGTTCATCTTAAATAAAATAAAATAAATGAGTCATAGCTGCCTTACTTGAAAGTGGTTGTTGTGGAAATGAAATTGTCTAAGCCCCCAACCAGAATACATTCACTACGCGATAATGACAATAACAATGAGCAAGTTTTTCCTACAGCTTTACCAATTATACCATACTGAACCCCAAATTATTCACCTTCATCTCACTAGCGTGCACTATCAAGATTTGATTCTGTACACTTAAAGACTTCCACTCTTCAACAACTCCATCTATCTTACAACTCCAAATAATTCCATAACAAGACCCAACTTGACAAACACAAACCCCAATCCTTTTGATACTTCACAACATATTCAAAGCCTTCTGAAGTAATTAGAACCGTGTTAAGAGAATAATCTTGATACCGATCAACCTTGTTGCCGTTACGAGTAAGTTTTTCGATCTATCCATAGTTGGTCGCACACTATTTATCACGCACTTTGCTAATTAATCACACCAACAGAGCGCATTATTTACAATATCATAGCCCTTCCATACTTAGCATACATTTTGATCGTCAAACACATTGTACATCAGTACGAACGTCAAGAGTAAGTTTCCTTGTTTCGTTCACAGTCGTGCACTATTTATTGCGCACTTGGCTAATCAATTTTATCAATAGAGAACATCATGTCGAATAACATGGACAGATTCGTACCAAGTACGCCACCAGCCCTTTTCGTTCCACAAAAGAAAGAAACTCAGCCTAAGCTCTCGTTGAGCGACATGCTTGCCGCCAAAGAAGCTGCGAAATCACCTCCCAAACAAGCTGTCGCAGATTCTGAGATGTCAGGAACTGCTAATACTACCGGTATTTTATTGAATTCCAGTATTATATGATCTTGTGCTAATTAGTCAAGTATTTGGTGCTGCTAGTAATGCTAGTTCAACTAACGCCTTCCAATTCGGAGCAAACGCAAACTCTCCCATGCCTACGTCAACCATGGCTCTCGATGTCGAAGAAAGAACACGCAAGCTTGAAAAAGATCTCAAACGACTCACTCACGAGCAGAATGAGTCTTTGAAGGAGTTGAAGAGAGAGAAAGCTATTAATGCGAAGACGGTCGCAGACCTCACGGCGGCAATCAAAACTGCTGAAGCTAGCAATGCAAAGACAATCGCAGAGCTCACGACGGCAATCAAAACTGCCGAGGAAGAGAAAAATGAGATTGAAAAGGCCCATAACGTCGTTTTAGATGCTCTCACTCAGGCAAATGACACGGCAGATGAGGCAAATTATCATGCTGATCAATGTGACGAGCAAGTCAAGGAGCTAAAGGCCAGGGTTGCACGCTTAGAGAACGAAAAAAAGAATCAAAACACCATCAACCGTCGCTTAAACAAAATGACAAATGATCTGAAGTTCAAGGTTGACAGCCTCGAGGACGACGTTGAAGACAGGAACGACGAGATTCAGGCAGCAAAGGACGAACTCAAAGCCAAAACTGAAGAATTACAGGCATCACAAGACGAACTCGAAACCGTCAAGACGGAAGCTTCCAGAATTTCTTTTAATTATGAGCAGAACAATGCAGGTGATCGTTTCAGAGCTCTTGAGGAGGAGCATCAGGAACTCGTCAATAAATTCCAAGAACTGGGGGACGAGAAGGCAAAATTGATGTGTGAGGGCCAGACCATCATGGATGAGCGAGACCAGCTCAAACTACAGCTCAGTAATGCTGACGTCAAAGTCAATACCCTGCAACAAGATCTCGTAAGAGTTCAGACCGAAATTACGCAAGCCCAGCCTCATATTTGGGAACTACAGCAGACAGCAGACAGAGCTACTGCCTTGAATCTCGACAACAAGTTACTCACGGAAAAGCTTGAGCAAGCCAATCGTGACCTTGCACAAATCAAGCTTAGCCATGCACAAGCTATCGAAGCTAAAGATCGGATTATAACCGACATCAATCACGCTCTTCTTGATTCGAATTCCAAAGATACTTCCAACGTACAGAACGAGCTCCGCAAGTCAATTGAGGAACTTCAAGCCAAGAGTTCCATTCAGGCGACCACCCACCAGAACGAGATCGCTGCGTTTGAAGCCAAGATTGCTGAGCTTTCTGAAGGTCAGGAAAGAAAGTTGATTTCTCTGCGGGATTCCTACCAATGCATTGTCGTTAACAAAGAGGAGACAATTGCTCAGGCACAAGCACAAGCTGAATCTGCTTCTAAAGACTTGGCTTCTGTCAAACTCGATCTCTCAAATGCCAAGGAATCTGCTGATGCTCTCCAATTAAAAGTCAACACACTCCAAGGCGATCTCGATGCTTCCCGCAAGATTACGCTTGCTCTCCAAAGTGATACAAAACATATGCGGACTAGATTCAATGTTTTTAAAGACGAAATGACCTCGATGCGAACTCTCCTCGGCAACATCAGCCGGAAGTTTGAATCAACCAAAAAACAGTTGGCGGAAAAGGAAGAAGAGCTTGCGGCCGAGAAGGGTGCTCACGAGGCTACGAAAGCCATGCATGCTGCATCTATCAATCAACCTGCCAAAGATAAACACAGCTCAAATTCTGTCGTCACTGCTGGTACCGGACAGCAAAAGACTGTGCCACGTGGCACTGCCATGCGCCCAATTGGACCTCCAATTATCGATGAAGAGGAACCTGAATTCATGAATGAGGATCTAACTTCGCCAGTTCTTCCAACCTTCAAGATCAGAGACCGCAGGACCAGAGTACTGCAAGCTACCATTCCTTTTCTAGATTTTGTGGACGAAAAGTTTTTTGCGCCCAGTCGTCAGGAACGTATCGAGTATGCTAAGTTTATACTTAGAAACCTGACTGAGCCAAGCATTTCGGGTGTTCAATCCATGGATACCAAACCTGCTAAGGTCTCCGTTTCCGATTCTTTTCCCAAGGTAGACGAGCCTATCGTCAAGGTCGACCTACCACAGGCGACTGAGGAGGAAAAGCAAAATGCAGAAGCTCCTACATCCTCATCAGTGGTTGTTGTGGCAGCAGTTCCTAGGAAGAAGCATGTCAGAACTCCCTCTGCAATTTCCCGCTTCTCTCTTCTCCTCTTCTTCCTCTTCCTTATCTCTTTCATCGCCATGTCCATGAAGGTAGCTCCTACCCAGCAGGGACCAGTACTATCAATTGGAATGACCAGTGTGGCCACCGTAACTCCGCCACCGCTTACTTCCACGGCTGTTTCCACAGATCCCATGGTGGCTACGGTGGCCACACTCTCTGTAGAAGAGCCCAAGTCTACCGAGATAGTTGCCCCCGTTTCTTGGGACAAAGTCTCTTTACAAGTACTCTATCCTACCAGAATATTGCACCTCGGTGAACGAGTCCTGGAGAGTACCTTCCATTACTGGAAGGCTCTCGAGGTTCGTATCCTCCGAGTTGTCAATCTTTTCCGCCGTGGTGGTTAGACCACGGAGCTTTTGGCAAGTTTTTACTGTGCCACCATGCATGCTTTAATAAGCCGTTGGTGCAGTCCAAAAAGTTCCGTCGATCTGATCTAAACACTGGTTATTCTTTTGGTATCATTGTACTTGTTAATTGACAAGCCTCACCATTCTCTGCTCCCTTTAAGGCTGAGAAGGCGGTCCATCAACTTCTGCCATCTTCGTCAACTTCACTTGAGTGTTTTCCCATGTCGATTGTTCATCACCAAATTTATGTTTCCGAACTTCTCCAAAGCCTCATTTCGACCCCAACCTACTACTTCCTATTATTCACATTACGTTGAAAAGGAGTAGTAGGCCTAGAAATGAATACAAGCATGGGGGCATGGAGCACGACAGGAACATAGATATTGGTAATGATACAATCGAATTGTGGGAAAACACTCGAGTTTATTGACTATGACAGTACGTTAGCAATAGAGTGGAGAAATTCAAGAATGAAACGCATTCCAGCATGTTCAAAGTCTCGTTTATCAAAAACTGGTGGCCCGCGCTTAATAAAACTCATACTCACTCACTCGCTCCCTTAATCACCAAGTCTTGAGATAATTGTATCTTTTATCTCACAAAGCAGCAAGCAGAAAGGCACTTAATAATTTTCGGACCTTCGATTTGCCGAAACATTTCGATAGCCATACCAGCGATTTTCTGGTACCGGAAGGCTTTCCTACCACAATAACTTCATCTCTTCTTAGATGGAAGCAATAACTGGGAATCGATCTCGCCAGCACCTGTGTTGACCTAGTCCAAGAATTCACACTCCTTGCTTTCCCACACCAGTTGTTGCGAATTAAAATCAACATACATGCCATTTACCGCTAATGAGACACCACGTCCGGTGTCGTTCGATGTACGTCGTCATGTGCGGAATTCGGTGGCTATACATTTAAAGATGCACGTCGCCCTTCGCTTTGGCTGCTGGGCTGCGCAGTTCAAAGGTGGTTGAGTTCGCTAGCTCTTCGAACTTACTAGCCTAGTCAGCTCGGTCGTCTTTACAGGCATGTGTCATCACCTTTTGAATTAGGAGACACCTCATTCGCACCACTTTGAGGTCCCTGTTACTAGCAGTCTTGGTGTTGGACTGAAATTCATGCCACCTGGAAAGAAGGAGGAGGTGTTCGCATGATGGAAGCTGGGAGTGGGTCCATCGGGAGGAGCTACAAGAATTGCACTCAACTTGAAGCCGATAAAAACGCCACTGGTATGTCTCGTGAGAGATTCCACTTATCCGAGATTTGCAACTCTTGGAAGCAGGAATAATCCATACTGAACACCTTCAAAGCGAATACCATGACATATGTCTTCGGGACCATATCCTAAAGCTTACAACTGACAGCCATTTGAGAAATGTGTCACACCTCCTCGGATACCATCACCTGTTTATTGGCTTTTTTGATGAACCATAGACACTTCAATGCTTTGTCAAAACAAGAATTTCCGGAGTACCCTGGAGCCTTTTGATACACCGCATTCTGATGTGCGCCTAAGGCCTGACCGTTCTGAAAGGTCTCCATGACGCTCCTAACGCCACACAACTCGGCTCTCGAAGGAAATCGAAAGGTCATGAGCACTCCCTTGAGATCATTCAGTACAAGCCCCTCAATAGCCTGAGAATCATCCTCCTACAATATGCCTTGCATTGAACTGGCACAAATCATCCTTAGAAGACGGACGCGTCTTTGATGATAAGATATTTGTGCAACTTCTTTGTAAGGTATTTTCTCCATGATTTTTTTTCGAAACTCCTTTCCTCCACAACATCCTACCAATAATTTGCGAGGAGGCACCTTCCAAACCTTATTTAGACTTCAATATCAACTTCAACTTCCAAATTCGTTCTTCCGAACTACCTCATAGCATTATTTCGACCCCACCTACTCTTCCACGCAGCGGAAAGGAAGAGTAGGCCTAGAAATAAACACAATGACGGGGGCATGAGCACGACAGAAGAACGAAAAATTTTGGTGGTTGCCAGTGGATATGTACAAGGATTTATAGGCAGAATGGAATGCTTAAATGGGAGCGCATTCGTATGGATGAGCAAGAGCTTTCGAGCTATGGTATTAGGATTTCTGAACCTTCTCCAAAATCGACATCAACAGATACGCCGTCATGAAACCGATGGACCACGCGCGTAAATTCTCATCCCCTTTGGCAAGGGATTACTTTACAACCTTTTGTTCTGCTATCAGGACACTTTAACACGACGAAGGAAGGCGAAAGTAAGATGGCCCCTTCGGCGAGGCTGCATGATACACAGCAGTCTCTCATAAGAAACATTAATGGAGAATCGCAAAGAATATTCCGTTTGGCAAGGATTATCTCATGCATAAGCATTGTCAGTGAAAGAATTACAATGGAAGAAACGTGAAACGTAGATGCTCCCTTTGGCAAGGAGGTACTCTCATACACTAGTTTCTTCTCCTTTAAATCAACAAAAGCGGAAGCAGAGTTGCAAAAAGATGCCCCCTTTGGCAAGGATGCACTCTTATGCACTCTGCTATCCTGCAATAATTACCATTTTATGGAGGAATGGAGGAGTTTAGACTTCGCAGGAATGATTGTTTTCAATATGCAGTAATTAACAGGTTACTGGCTTTGGTTGGTGGTACGCGATGGAGTTTCGGGACAAAGACCACTTGGCAAAAGAACAAAGCTTTACGAGTTGGGTGCTTTAGAAGTATGGGTGGATATGGAGCTTGTAGACACAAAATGGTGTGAATACTGGCGAGTAGTAGCAGCTTTGCAGGTACTGGAGGGGGCTTTTTTCTGCTATCACAGAAGTCAGATTTCTCTGGCTTGGGTTTGCTTTGTACTGGAGTTTGCGCTTTTAATTTGCGATTTGTTTTCCTTGGTGTGGTGTTAGAGTATTTAGTTTTCTTCAGCAGTCTTGAAAGATGATGTAGGACTACGATCTTGAGAGTAACCTTAGTGTTTAAGCTGCGAATCGCAGGACCTTAATGAGAATATCCTCGAGCATTTTAAAATGGACTTTGTGCAAGTGATATATTGTTCCTCTCGTGATATTGATATGAATGACATGTTCTAGTGTTCTTGTGATGTATTGAACACGGTCATGGATATGGGATCGCTGAAATCATCATTTACCCGTTGGCTCTAAAGTGTGAAGGTACTGATCACCACCACCACACCTCCCCGTTATCAGTTCTATGACCTGTCTCGCTCAAACCCTGACCGCTCACTCCTCAAAGTCTATAGAATAAAGGTCGTCGTTGCACGATAAAAATCTCACCCAAGCGGGAATATAGCAAAAGAGTGACTACCAAACAATTCAGTCCAAAATAGATCGTAGCCACATGATTCCACAGCCACCGAATGGACAGTGAGCCACTCTACCTCGAAGTGAGGTGTAATTCCTGATGTCTTCTCAACTAGCACAGCTCCACTATACCAGGCAATGCCCAAGCTCAGTGTGAACATTCAAGGATGGCCAGACTATGCACCCCTTAACATTTTTTGAGAAAGGTCAACGCCCCCGTAACTAAAGCCTTCACTCCCGTCTTGAGGGTTGGTTGTATCACGGGCGTAAACAACGGACTATGATTGATTGGCACATCTTCCATCCTTCCTGTCTCCTTGGCTTTCCTAATGACCTCAGGATCTGTACTACCAAAGAGCTAATAACAGGAGGGCACTCCTTTCCCGGCCTCTTTGTTAGGTGCTTCTGATGCCAAACTCCCAAGATCTTCAGATCCTCCTAAAGGTGCGCAATTTTGAGTATGATTTTCTCCAAACACTTCATCAAAACTATCTGAGAGCTTTTGGGTAATAAATTCATCATTTATCAAGAAAGGGAAATTGCTCGTCGGCTCAAAGAGGGGCTCTTTCGTAGCATTTGAAGCATCGCACTCCGCTTTTACGATTCTCTTGATCGATTTCAAAACTTTTCCCCTTGTTTCCGGGTTGAAGTTCCTCACATTGATCTTCAAAACAGCTTCATCCGCAATGATATTCTCCGTCATTCCCGCAATGACGCTGCTTACTGTTATTACAGCCGCATCTCGCGGGCTTACCTCTCTGCTGATGATCCCTTGCAATCTTACGATAATATTAGCGGCCATAAATACGGGGTCAATCGTCATATGAGGCTGTGATGCATGACCACCCTTTCCATAAACCGTTACTCGAAAACTATCAGCTGCAGATCCAGAGATTCCTTTTCGTGTTCCCACTTGTCCTGCCGCAAATGGCATTACATGTTGTCCTAAAACCACATCCGGAATGGGACATGCATGTCTTTTGGGGTCGTACAATCCATCATCTATCATAGCCCTTGCTCCCACCCCTCGCTCCTCATTTGGTTGAAATAGTACCACCAATTTTCCTTGCCATTTGGATTTTGCCTTCCATAACGTTTCTGCAGCGGCTAGCATACATGCTATATGCATATCGTGTCCACAAGCATGCATCACGTGTTTTTCAATGCCATCTTCGATATCAATTTCCCGTTTGGTGCTAGCATATGGTAGACCAGTCAATTCCTTGACAGGTAGTGCATCTATATCAGCACGAAGGGGAACCGTAGGCCCAGAGTAGTTCTTCAAAATCCCGATCAGACCTCTGCCACCGATGTCTGTACGGACATGGAAAGTATGAAGATGGGTTGATGTAAGTAGAAAGCTAATTCGAGGTGGGGAAATTGGTTGATAAGCAAACATCCCGTCGGGAAGTGTGGGGTCTTGATGATTCGAGGAAACATGATTGGAAAGGGCTGTTCTCCTTCTTTGCCGATTGACATCAAAGATACGGGGACCTTGATATTCCATCCTCTCTGCAGTAAATAACACTATCAAGGACTACGCGTCGAGCTCTTCTTAAAGATAATGGAACATGTTGCGCATGTTGTACATGTAAAAACCTGTAAGCGGACAATTATCACCATGATTGGCTTATGAAGGAATATAAAGTATATTCGCTAACTAATGTGAATTTATTCGTCATATGCATCCCAATACATGATTGTGCCGGCCCTCATCACTATCTCTCACACATAATACGAAAGTGTCTACTTGTGATTCAATCCTCCTGCGAGTAACAAACTCTGACCAGTTGCATATCCAGTCTTGGCAAACATCATAACTGCATTCGAACATTCTTCCGGAGTGCCCAGCCGATGCAGCGGAATCGTGTCAAGTAATCCAGGGGCAACATCGGCGTTTGGAATCATGCCTGTATTGCCAATCATCGCTGGAGCAACATCATTGACCGTAATCTTATACTCAGCAAGATGAAGTGATAAATTCTTCATCATCGACGTGAGGCCACCTTTTGATGCAGCATAATCTATGCACGTGTCAGTTAAGCAGCCGACGGAAGAATTCAAAAGGAGGTCGTACGACAGCCATTGATCCCAGCTCCATAGGCAGCTATACTCGAGATGAATATAATTCTCCCCCACTTCTGTGCCTTCATTCCTTCGACAACACCTTTAACCAACAAGAACGATGCTCTCAAGTTGATGTTAAGCGTATATTCGAATTCCTCTAACGGAATATCAGATATGTCAACTATTCTCTTACCATATCCCGCGTTTGATACTAAGATATCTACAGTTCGTCCGTCATGATCACGTTTAATTTCTTGAAAGAGACCAGATATCTGTGCCGGGGACCCCATATCGACTTGATGAATTGAGATGCGAAGATCTTTCCCACACGATGTATGACGTAATTCATTCAGGAGGTTATCAATTGCATCTTTGGAGGTGGAATATGTGAGTGCGAGGTGAACGCCTTCTGCTGCAAATGCACGAGCACAAGCTGATCCTATTCTGTTGTCTTGTTATTGGGGTTTCGAGAGTTGGGACAGTATTTTTTACCCTCCAGAGGCACCTGTGATCAGGGCAAGTCGATCTACCAGATTGTTATCAGCCATTTTGTTTCGTGAATGTGTTAACGTTGATGTGCAAGAAAGCTTATTGCGTGGAGTCTTGTTGGTATCTGAAAATGCTGTTTTAAGCTCAATCAATATGATACAACAAGTAGCCTGCCCCGCATAGTGCGGAGCTTTTGATGAAGATGGAGAAATGTGGGTGGTCGGTGTTCGACAGCATTAGCTCGTCGGCTACTGCCGTGTGGATCGCGGAAAAGATCACGGGATAGCACGTGGTTAGAGGCAGATATAAAACAGACATTTCGAAATCACAGTGGCTCTGAGAAGAGAAGAAGGACGGAAACAGAGACGAAGACAGCATCTTGAGGTGCTAAATACAAGTGGTTCCCTGGACTATGTTACCTGACCGAGACCAGAGAAGAGAGATGACACATCTGTTAGGTGGTTAATGACACGGATAGCACTCTAACTTTCACGGACCTTCGTGACCCTTAATGGACAGAGTTAAAGTATAAAATCTTTCACATCAGCAAAGACTGAGCAAAATGAATACCTCGGTATGACAATTTCCTAACAACTGAAGCGCACGTCTGTGAAAAACAATTCAATGTATTGATAATCTAAATCTAAGCCTGCATATATGTGGCTAAAGAACCATACCATCATCGTAAACAAAGAAACACTGGAGGATGGAAAGGCGATCGAGCTAGATAATCGTGCCATGATCGAATTTTCTTCATGATCAAATGATGGCTTGGAACCCGTTCATAGCGGTTTGTATTCCTTCATATCCTAGCATGTATACCACCCCTCCCACCAACTGAAGAGATAACTTTGGTTAAAGAGCGTAAGGAGTAAAAGAATCTCATCAAGATGAGCCAACCATGTTCCGATCTCTTCCTTTTCCTTCCTTTTCCCTATCGCAATCCAACGGCTCCTACCCCATCCTGTCTCAAAATACTGGAATAGCCCTCTCAACAATCATCCTCAAGTCCTCCAAGTACTTTCCCTTATCCGTCACCAAATCACCGTAGACCGAGTGAGATGGTACAGGAGAAGTCGCCGTAGAACTTGTCGCAACAGAACAGGCAAATAAGCCATTTTCGACATTTATGATAGTAGAAGTACAGACACCGATTGCTGCAACGCCCCTAATGAAGCCGGCCTTGCAGGATTTGCCAAGATCGCCTTTCTCGTACCCTTGTATAAGGCTTGCTCGGGTCTTGGTGGTTGGAAAGGCTATGGCGAGCGCTAGGAGGGAAGTGAGGGTGACGAGTTGAATTTTCATTGTGAGCTTTGGGTATGTGAAGATTCAGGATGCGCGATGCGAATGTCTAGGTGATATGAATGCAAAATTTGGTAGCAGTACAGTGACTGGGCAGTATTAGTAAATGTCAAAGTGAGAATAGAGTAAGAATGAATCTCCTTACCTGCAGATATAAATTGAGCACAAATATAAATTAAACAAGCGAACAATGGGCTTTTTTGCTGCCAAAATTTCGAATCGAAGATGTATACAACCAGTGCCAGGAGGATTGAATAACTTTTATATGATTCTGAATGCCGGAGCTTCGAAACAGTCTGATGAAGAGCCCCTTATCATTCTAGATAAAGTACTCATCTACTTACCGAATTCATTTTTCTCCGGACAATTCTTACCTGCCATGATGGTGTTTGCCGTATCGCTAGTCCTTGCAGCTTACTTACATCCAGGTTTCAGCATTTTTTTCTCCCACTCCAACATCACCCCCACGATATGTTCATCCAATCGCGATTCACGTACATAAAATGTTTGTATGCGGGATAATCTTTAAACTCCAGGGGAAAGGCCGACCAGTGGCATCGCTGATCTCACTAAGCTGAGGCAATCCGTCCGAAATAACCTTCGGACGACGCATAAACCTGAAACAATAAAAGACGGCAAAATCTCACCGATAAGAATATGAATTTATCCACAAACCCAGACTCCAATCAAAATCCATGATTTGATAAGTATAATCTTGTTAAGCTTTGTCCCTGAGATCTCCAGATTCCGCAGACTGTCTAAGAGAGACATTTTCACCTCCGCATTAACCATTTGCAGTGGTAGACCGACAGAGCAGCCTGAAAACCCCAACGGACCACCGTGAAAACTGGTTTGCGATGTATAGCCGGAGAATCACCAGGAACACTATTTCCTGTAGGACGACTATCGGATTGCCGCGCGTCATTATTCTTGAGGGAATGAAGCTTCAACAAACTGATATCTCCAGTCGAATATTATTCGACATGCATATATTCTGATACTGCCCAAGGGTAGGATTAATATCACGAGCAACTCAACAAAAAATATATCGGGCCCGATTGATTTTTCAGAAGAGACTCTACTAAGAGCCTTGTCTGTATATTCCTCGGAGGATCTCCAGATTGAACAAGAATGGTAAACCTTCTCAGGCTTCAAAGCCAACGCAATTTTGAGGCAACAACTACTAATCAACAGAAAGTGGTACGGATGCCGAAATATCATTTGTGCATCGACAATGGGTATGATGTGATGTAATGTAGAATTGAGGTAGTAAATCAATAGTTATCAGACCAGGGACAACTGAGGTATTTATTTAAGGAACGGGATCCGGATGCTTCGACGACTGAACACATCAAGAATGTTTGAAGAATTATCTCTCGGCCAAGACGGCAATGGTCAAGCCACTCAAGCCACTCGAGCCACTCAAGCCACCCGTGCCATCAAAATGTTCGAGTTTTGGTGATCAATTTCTTCCTTTTAATTTCCAATAAAGTAAGTGATTAATCTAAAATTAGTAGAATATATCTCCCCGGGCCTCTTTTTATGCTGTCACTGTCACTGCTGTGCCACTTCAATATAAAGCATTAAGGTATAAGTACAGGTAGGTATAGGAATAGGTATAGGAATAGGTATAGGAATAGGTAAAGGTAAAGATAAAGGTACCTAATGGTTATCGCAAACGGTTATGGCAACGGAAACGGTCATGGTAACATACTCCGTTACACTCTTTCTCTTTAATTAGACGTCTTACTTCCCTAGTCCTAAAAGGTCCTAAGAGATTTTATTCTTCTTCTCTTCCGAAATGATTGTCTGTTGGTATGAATAAGATTAGGTACCTACTAGGTCCTCCTCTCCGTATACATCCTCGAATCTTACTCTCTTACTCGAATAAAAAACCCATCATTAAACATTCATGACATAAACTACACGAGCATCATTTCCAAACCACAAGTCATTATCAAACAAACCCACACTCAGAGATTAAGAGGTCTCGGAAGAAAGCTTGAAATACTTTTGTACATTCCGAGGTTCACAAGTGATAAAACAACATCAAGTTCTCGTGGGGAGCCCTCGCTGAAAGAAACATAGAACTAGCGGTAGTTCATAACTCCATACATCATACATTCCACACATTTCACACATTCCACACATTCCATACCTTCCATTGCTCTTTGAGTTCTTCTTTCAACTCTTTTTAAGCTCAATTTTTACCCACACAAAATTAGACAATGTCCGGATATAATAATACAACTACAGCACCCTATCATGAAGCAGTTTCACCTCTCAGCGGTACTGTTTCTCCTCAAGTCATTGGCTCAACCAGTCATAATTCGGCGTATATTTCTCCACAAATAACTGGCATCACCAACACTTCCACTTCAAATATTCAACAACCTCATCCTGATTTACCTCCACAATCACAACAACCCCAAGAAAATTTCAAAGCAGAAGCTTATCAAGGTATCGAAGTCGTCGGTCATAATCAATACACAATGGCATCGCAAGAAATCCCACCTCAGCAAGAGGGTTTCACGAATGAGAAGATTCAACAAGCACCTCCTCTTCAAGGTCAATATCAAACACCACCTCCTCAAGATCAATACCAAGCTCCACCGGGTCAAGAACAATATCCTCCTCAAGGTCAATATACATCTCAAGCTCCGCCCCAAGCAAATATCAACCAAGGAAAAAATAACTACGCAACTGCTATGCCTATCCGTTCCCTTCAAGTCGGACCTAGTCCCGTGGACTGTCCTGTTTGCGGCGTAAGAGAGGTAACTTCAGTTGAACATCACAGTGGAATGACTACACAGTATGTATCTCCAGTTCTCATCTCCATTTGTACGTTGTTCATATAATATATACTAACCCATCCCAGTCTCATCGCAATCCTCTGTTGTGCAGTTACCTGTCTTGGATGCATACCCTACCTTGTGTCCGGCCTCAAAGACGTCGAACATAAATGCGGACACTGTGGTGCATTATTGGCGGTCTGGCACAGGAGTGGTAGAATAGAGGTTATGGTACCCTCTGCTTAAACAATTCTCGATATTTCTATTTCCCATCTTTCTTTTTTTTTGAGAAGGGCTGTAAGATTACTTGTACTTTTTAATTCTGCATGGGCCGATGAAGGGGATTACTGCAGAAAGCCATGGATGGCATGGCATTTCTTTCATTAATAGTGCATATCGGAGTGGGATTTTTGGGTGGGTTTTCGATGGATTTTCAACGTGGGATGTAGGATGTGAGATGATACCCTCTTTTTCTCTTGCCTTTTTGTCTTGCTATTTCAAATACTTAACCATATACTCACTTTAAATATCATGAGCTTAGATGCCTCATGATACTTTCCAATATCTGAACTCTGAAATCGGGCACAAGAATGTATTTGAGGTTTGTGGCCCATTGTGATTCGCATTTCATGTGGTGTTACTTTGTCCATAATATACTTTGAATCTCGAATCTGTGCTCACCATTGGAAAGAAACCCTGTATTCCTCATCATCGTTTTATAATGGTCCCAATGAGTGAGTTTCCATTCCCATTCCCATGAGCTTCAATTCTCGGTCCGCCCCTCCTGAAAACCACATGTGCAACTCATCGATACTCCGCCCCAAGTATTGTACTGAAGTTGAATAATAGAATATACCGATATCCCTTATAGCACGCACCAGACAGCTTTCAAGTAAGCGCTGCGCAGTATACGTACATCTTAGGGTGTTTCTCTTAGTGCGCAAAGTATGGAATCTTGGGTGCAAGCAGTGTGGTATTATATCATCAACATCAACATCACCATAAAATATATATTCATATTATTATATAGAAAGCATAGTTATGTGCCTACTAGGTATTTCCCAACAATCTATGACCTCAAGGTGTCAAAAAACAGAACATCCCTGTCAAGCCAACCACAATCACTAGTAGTTCCATTCAGACACAAATTTCTTCTTGCGTTTCCAAAATGCATTCGATTATGTCTTACTAATTCGTGTTACTTGTATAGTCGTGCTGCCCATTTCAATTCTTAAACTTTTATTCCATCATCACAAAAAATCATCAAAATCTCCCTCTCTCCCTCTCTCCCTCTCTCCCTCTCTCCCTCTCTCCCTCTCTCCCTCTCTCCCTCTTCCTCGCCCTTTCACTTTCCACTACCCTCCTCTGCCCTCCCATACAGTTCATATTCAACCTGCAGTAAAAATAAACATTGGTATTCCATAGGCTCTCTCGCACTCATGATATTTTTCATCCGTCTCATCTACAAACACGGTATCCTCATCCTCTTTGAAATCTGTGCATTCTCGATGTGAGCTGCCGGTTCCGATCGCGGATTCATTTCTGTAGCGAGAGCAGGTGTTGATTACGGTGAAGGCTGAGGAGCAGGAGTTGCAGGTAACTTGTGTTTCTTTGCACATTTTGGGATGGGTCGGTAGCGTGAGATGCTGTAGAATGGTTTGTGCGTATGGTGTATTGTGTCTGTGTTTCTAGATGGATAGATGTAGGTATGCTTGAAGTGGTTACTAGGGAAGAGATATCAAGGTTGGAGCGAAACTTCTCTCTTTGAACACTCCGCCCGTCCTTGCAAATCATCAAATTATAAGAAAAGCTTTTTGAATCACAATGCAGACTTAATTACTCAAACTTCGCGTCAACAACCCGTTTTTTGTTAAAGAAGGAAAAGATGTAAAAATCACAGAATATACCGCTTTTTAAAATGCCACGCATTGCCCTGTAGCGAACAGTCAAAATCCATCGGAGCCAAGCCATCTTACCGTGAAATACCCAACCTTTGATGGATTATGAAGAAGTGCATCAATTCCCCATCCATAACCACTTCATTCTCTACCTCGCTTCTCTCCATGTGAGTCTGGGTCTGTGACTAACTATGACCCAGGCATCACAATTCATTGTCATATTCACGAGATATCACGAAATACTATAGTAGGAAAGCTAAATCAAAAATATATCCAGCTGTGGGAAAAGCGGGCTGCGGAGAGGACTTCAGGCGCTATACAGTCACCCTCAATTTTGAAGAATCATGAGATACTCTTTTAATATTGCTGAAGTAGGGCGATGACTGAAGGCCAGCGGCATCGATGGCAAGCAACAACTAGAGAGTCCATTCATGCATCGTCTATTATTCCTCGAAACTTGCTAAATATCATATGACTCAATGATATAACAGTAGAAGAAACTGAAAATATGAGATGTAGATGAACGTGTTTTGCGAATGTAAATGTACATTATGAATCACCTCATGTTCAACAATGACAGATACCTCACTATGAACCCCTATTACAATAATAAAGTGGTATTCATGCGGATACAGTTATATGTCTTTCCCCAATGAATTCTCAACCTTGAATCATTATCACCGCTGGAGCACGAGAGCTATTGGTGGGGATATCGAAATGGTTTATTTCCTGGAGACGAGCCCGGTTATACTATTACGGGTAGCTTTGTTACTCCATGTGTTCGTCCGACACTAGGAAGCAACCACTACCAGATCCTTCTCGTGGACCAATACATTTTATGGATGGAAGTTACGGGTAGAGTAAAAGTCGAGCCTATTTGATGTTCTTTATCAGGTTCCATTGAGCCGTGTGATAGTTCAGTTGAATAACAATTAGCCGATCGAAATCGAGGGTGGGGTGGAACCGTGGCCGCCATTAAGATGCCTGGTCATCTTCTATGCGTTGTTGCGCAGGAGTCAAAATGCACGACTTGGTTCATGAACGATACGTGTATAAATTTCATACGATATCAACAATTGGTATGGAAAATCCGTCATGTAGCCATGGAAATAAAGATAGAGGTTTAATCACTTCGGTTTCAAACTTTTGAAATCCGGACAATCACCTACTCTTGCAAACCATGAATTCCTAACGGTTACTCAACAAGTGCAGCAATTGCTCCCAAACGATCGAACGGCCTCTTTGGATCAATCTCTCAAATAATTGAATCCTCTTCGACATCTTCCATTAGAACAAGATGTGTGTAGAGCAAGAAGTTCGTTGTACTGGCTGCAACGAATCAAGCACTAGCGTTTACATCTGTTCGAGGCTCAAGAGATGGCAGAGAAGTCACAAGAAGATAATCAGCCACAGACGATGTGGAGATTTCAGTATATCTCTACCAAGGAAGCAAACTAGTTTTGCTCACATGGATTGTCCCATTGTAAGTGGAACTTCCAAACCGCCTACTTGAATTGAAGTGATGGACTTGGAATAGCAATACTGTTGCTACCAAGACTTATATTTGAGATAATGCTGACTTTGAGATTTTGCTAGCGACCCGAACAAGAGTATACCGATTATCAAAATGAGGAAGCTTTCATGTATGATTACGCTTCTCGATGTCCTAGTCCTATACAGACATATCCAACATATCCGACATATTCGATGCCATATTCGATGCCATATTCGATGCCATATCCATACTACCCTTCATGGTGTGTATGAACAGGAGGAGCTTGTGGAAAACACTTTTAGGCTTTTCCCGTGAGGGTGAGGATAGAAATTCTAGGGCCTTGGAGAGGTTCGTGTGAGAGAAAAAGACACGATATCGGACGCGGGCGATGTGGGAATGATTGCATTAAATCCTGGTTTCATTTTTGAGAGCTGGCTTTTTTTCTATGATAGACAGGATATGCGACATGGTGGGATTGGTGGGATTGGTGTTGCCTATTAAGTTATTGGTTGATACCCAAATGATTTGTACTTTTCTTTCTTGGAGAGTTACGGTCGTGGTGATTGAGAGATAATCAGGATTAGAAGAAAACGTGGTTGGTGATGTGGTGATGGGGAATGGGGTGATGGGGTGATGGGGCGATGCAGTGTTCGGTTGGTTGTGGCTAGTAGGGCCTGTGGTGTGGCCTTTGGAAGAGCACCGAGAGGCGGAAATCAAAACCTTCTGGAAATCAATTAAATGACAATAAAAAGACAACATAAAACTTATTCTATCTAATTACTATGTTATTCGTTCTTATAGGTAGGTACCTATGATAAAAACGCAATGGCTTTGATGCTCATTTTGATTTTGATTTTGATTTTGAATTTGAATTTTATGAGGCACTTATATCATTTCATACTTCATCTGATTTGAAATACGATATAAATATATGGCCATTGTCTGTGTCTTTGCTGTTCTGACCATATCCTTATACTTTGAGGGGAGCCCCAAACACGGAATTAGGAGAGTTTTAGCCAGATCATTAATCAACTGTTAGATCCATCATTAGATCATTATTATTCTTTGAGCTATCCCCCTCCCTTCTCTTCTTCTTCTTAAAAATATATATATAAAAAAAGATAGATACACATAATTTCTATCACCTTTTGTTTGGATTATTCGTATTGTCATTTTCCGAGTTCAATTTTTGGACTCCAAAAATTATTCGCAGTATTTGTGAATTGGTATTCTCGTCAAGCTCACATGCCTTCTTCCATAAATAAGCATCGGTGATGCCACTGCGATGCCTGACAGGTTGTTGGCTGGGCTCCCCTTCCAGCAGTCATTCGATCTCCATCTTCACCTCAAGATGCTCCATGTTACTCCTTTTCACAATATGTCTGGCTCTAGTCAACGCAATGACACCGGCGCGCATTGCGGAGTTGCGGAAGGAAACGGTAGAAATGTTCTATCATGGATTTGACAATTATATGGATATTGCATTCCCGGAAGATGAGGTTCGATCATTGCTAAAAGTACCAAAGATCTGTAGCTGATCTTTTCTTCTAGCTGAGGCCGGTATCTTGTACACCCCTCACTCGAGACGCCCAAAACCCTCGACATTTCGAACTAAACGATGCACTCGGAAATTATTCTCTCACTCTAATCGACAGTCTCTCGACTCTCGCAATTTTGGCATCCGCCCCTTCAGATAAAGAAGAAACTGGCGCAACAGCACTTCAGGATTTCCAACATGGAGTAGCTTCCCTAGTATTACAATATGGCGATGGGACAAGTGGAGCGTCCGGGAAAGGCCTACGTGCTCGAGGTTTTGACCTGGACAGCAAGGTACAAATATTTGAGACGGTCATCAGAGGTGTCGGCGGGCTATTGAGTGCTCATGAATTTGCCGCTGGAATTTTGCCAATAAATGGATACAAACCACAAGCTAGCAGAACTAAATCGGAGAGGAGCTCGAAGACACATCTACCTGCAATTTTGTGGCCGAATGGTTTCAAATATGATGGACAACTTTTGCGCCTAGCTCTGGACTTAGCTGAGCGACTCCTACCCGCTTTTTACACCGCGACCGGTATGCCGTATCCAAGAGTCAATTTACGACATGGGATACCATTTTATGTGAATTCGCCTTTACATGAAGGGTCTGATCTTGGTGACTTTGTGGAGAGAGGCGCGCCTGAGATTACTGAAACATGTAGCGCAGGAGCAGGTAGTTTGGTGTTGGAGTTTACTACTTTGAGCCGCCTCACCGGAGATCCAAGATTTGAGCAACTGGCCAAGCGAGCGTTTTGGGCGGTCTGGAATAGGCGAAGTAATATTGGACTCATTGGAGCAGGGATTGATGCAGAGAATGGTCAATGGATTGGGTCATATGCTGGAATAGGTGCCGGTACCGACAGTTTCTTCGAATACGCATTCAAGACCCACGTTCTGCTGTCCGGACATGGCACTCCCAATATAACGACGCATAGACAACAAAAGCATGATTCGTGGTTGGATCCAAATACAATCTATAACGAACTGAGTGCTGAAGAAAACTCCCCAGAAGCTTTTCTTGCAGTGTGGCACGAAGCTCATGCAGCAATTAGAAGACATCTATATAGTCCTACCCACCACCCACACTACGTTAATGTTCACCTTGTCACAGGCTCGCCCCAGGCATTCTGGATTGATAGTCTTGGAGCTTATTATCCTGGTTTACTGACGCTAGCTGGTGAGGTTGAGGAAGCGATCGAAACTAGTCTCCTGTACACCGCATTATGGACGAGGTACGCAGCTCTTCCTGAAAGATGGTCAGTACGCGACGGACACATAGAAGGAGGACTCGGTTGGTGGCCTGGGCGTCCCGAGTTCATCGAATCGAATTACCACCTTTATCGGGCGACAAGAGATCCCTGGTATCTCCACGTCGGAGAGATGGTTTTGGAAGATATTAAACGAAGATGTTGGGCAACATGTGGTTGGTCAGGTTTACAAGATGTGCGTACCGGAGAAAAGAGTGATCGAATGGAAAGCTTCTTCCTTGGGGAAACGGCCAAATATCTCTATCTGCTTTTTGATCTAGATCATCCGATGAACGATCTCGATGCTGCTTATGTCTTCACGACCGAGGGACATCCTCTTGTCCTACCTCGAACAAACTCGAGGCCCCCCTTTGCATCTCGTGCCCCTGTTGCTAGAAAAGCGGTTCAATCAAATGCGGCTCTTCGAGATACTTGCCCTGTACCGCCACCACCATTGCCTTTTACCATCTCCTCTACAGCTGCTAGGACGGATGTATTCCATGCATCAAGTCTGATAGGTCTACACATGATTCCTAATCACCACGCCACAATAGATGGTGAGAATATCAAGGTCAATAATCATACATACTTCCCATGGACTTTGCCAACCTCGATGATGCCAAGTAATGGTACTTGCGATCGTCTTCCGATAAGTACCACTTTTACGATTGAATTTCCTAACAATAACGCTTTGAACACCCAGTCGGTCAAAAATGGTTTTAACATTGTCTTTAATATTCCTCAAAGTCTTGATCGCACAATGGATGGTAGTATATTGGTCAAGAGTTTGTCTGGTCTGAAGATGGGCATGATACATGAAAGCCAATCGCGTTCTTCTGGCGTCAATCCGCAGGCCTTGGAATCGTGGAGAGTAGGCAGTATTGCGAATATACCGCTGGGAAGAGATGAGCAGGTATTAATACCACGAGATGTGATAGGGGACCTGTCAGATCCTTCATTCTCACGCATAAGGAACCCAGTTATGCTTGACATAGTCATACAGCTTGAGCAGATTCATGATCAAAATCAAAATATTTCAGAAAGTGTCGAAGAATACTTCGAGGAAGATCAATTATACGAAGATACCCCGAACATTGCCTTGGAAGAATCAATTAGCAATGCAGGGCTAGCAGAATACAGAACCTTGCTAAATTCCCTCCTCCAACAAGTAACATCTGCCCTGCGCGATCCGGCCGCTACTTTACTTCCACAGCCCCAAGCTCCTCCCACTTATACATACGTCACCCTCCCGGCTGTTCTACCCACAGGCAAAGGTGCTCATCTCCTTATCAATGCACCAGAGGCCCCAGATCTTATGTCCGCCAAGACATCCTCCGCCACTCTTTCTTTCACGAGTGTCTTCTTCGCTGATGAAGCCTGTAGCGGAAGGCTCCCGGACGAAGCAGTCAAACAGCATCATGTTATAATTATGAAACGTGGCGGTTGTACTTTTTCAGAAAAGCTATCCAATATTCCCAGCTATACACCCACATCTAAAGGTCTCAAGTTAGTCATCGTGGTTTCTGACGACAAGGATGATGTAGAACTAGCCGAGGAGAATATGGAAGGTCAAGGAGGCTCAACGAAAGGGGAGCACAATCTGATCAGACCATTGTTGGATAAACCACAACTAACTCCGAGCGGCCTTTTGAGGCATCATCAGGTCAGCATGGTAATTATTGGAGGAGGTGATGAAGCTATCGAGGCTTTAATGAGGGCCAAGAGTATTGGTATCAGACGAAGATACCATGTAGAAAGCCAAGGACTATTGGTTAGCAATATTTTTGTAGTTTGATTCACATGATATGAAAAATATATCACATAGATTCATTATGGGGTTTGGCGTTAGGATATGATATTGGGCTCAGTTTGGCCAGTGCGTCAAAGGAAAAACAAGAAAAACACCTTTTCTTATAGCCCCTGGGTGTTCTTTTCATATTCACAATATGGCTGAGGAGTGATGGATGGCGGGCTTGTTGTAAATATCATAAATACTTACTTTGTATATAAGCACGATTACATATATGTTTTCTTCATCATGCCTAAGTTCCAAAGGGTTCTTCTGATGCTCGGTAAGTAAGGTAATTTCATCTATATATTCAAGCCTCCAAAAGTCACAGGGAAATGAATGAGTATACCCAAATCTTCAAAGGGACAAAGCTAATGGGATCAAACATTATTGTACTGGAAATCATCAATGTTGGCCTCAATGAAGATGTTATTGCCATCATTCCATAATTGAAATCTCATCCTTGCATTGGAAGCAACGACAGACAACAACCCCACAGACAACACCAACACGAAAGACCAAAATACCATGCTGTGCAATCAATCATGGCAAAGGCTTGACCAACAAAGAACAGACATGTAGCTTGTTTCCATATTGTTGTGGTTGCTGGTAAATAAACAACTAAACAAACATGCTCCTAAGCACTCACTTTATCTTCATTACACCAACATTCTATACACAATCCCTCATGGCAACTCACATAGGCTAATCTTCCCCTTCACAACCTCACACCTCCCGAACATCCAACCACCATCCTCCTTCCTGCCATCCGATCCACAACCCCTTCATCACCGCCTCCCAAATATCCAAATCAAAACCAAAAAACCAAAAAACCAAAGGAAAAAAAATGATCTGGCACAAGAAGGAATCGAACCTCCATCTCCCTCACTATCCAAAGACCTGACTTTCCTAATGTACAACACGGCGTTTGTCTAATAGATATATTAGACAACCCGCCCCTAAAACTTGGAGAGAAAGGTATGAGTTGGGTAAGGGGGTTCTACCATTGAACTACTGTTCCCTTTTTGTTGAGGGGGGTGAGGTTTTGGGGGATGTGAAGGAGAGTGGGGTTGAAGTTTTGGGGGATGGTGAGTGGGTGATGAGGTGAGGCTATGAGGTCGAAGCTTTGGATGCTTTGGATTGAGATGGTTGGGGGATCGGACGGTAAGCAAGGGCAGTGAGTTTGATGGGTCGGTAAGGGGATGGTATGCTTGAAGGGATGAATAATTTTTTATTCCCATTATTGTTTTCTTTCTATGCTGGATTTCAATCATTCTTTTTATGATGTTTTTTGCTTGTTGTTTATTTTGTTCTGTCCTTTGAGAAGTGAATCTCCTTGTGGGATATCTATGATACTTTGTCAGAGATTCAGTCGACACTTGCCAATAAAACAGTTTCATTTTGATGTGTTTCATCTCTTATCACATGTTTCACTGAACATGGGACAACACCACATACAGATTCCGAACTTTTTTATCCCAGCGTCGACACCACTACTTGCGTGTTATCTAGAATATTATACCTTGGACCACTACGGTCAGTACCATCTGATTCGCGATCGAAGCCATTACACTGCATCCACATTCCTCTATTACTTCCTATAGCTCAGCTTACCCTCTATTTCTTCAGCAGGCTCACACTGCACACAGCATGTCTATTCTACTCAGCATACATACAGCACAAGCCCTCCATTCTCGACTAGGAACAATTTAGGCAAAATTACTAGACCAGCCCCTTGATGCGTGGAAAAGCGGCCCAGCAATAAGTCATAAGGCAATTTCGAGCGTAGGGGGTATACTGCGCAGGATTTGTGCGGTTTTTGCGGTCTCTAGACGCTTGCGGAAAGGTCTCGAGGAGTTCCTTGATAGTTTCAAGTCCTTCAAACACAAAAATCGTTGGCAGAATTCAGATGTCAAAGACTAACATGCCTCGATGTCTGTTCCGCAGATGGTATCACATATCGACCCAAAAATTGTGGTATCATTCGTTTTTAATTTGCAAGCATGATTAGACAAATTCACATCGGCGAAGTCCTGGGAGATAGATATTAGCTTTGGCTCTTAGGAAGTAGTAGTTGCTCAAAAAGAATTGGGAGTTGATTAAAGGTGTGTTTTCGTTTTACTCTAATAATTTCCTTTTCGAGGGGAATGAACTTCTGCTTCGATTCAACATGGATTCAATATGCGATGACACAACAGCAGCAAACTACTTCGCTTGAAGATAGCCGCGTAGTAATCGCATCTATGGTTGAGTATTTTACGCGACTTTACAAAGTAATTGTGTGCAGAAACAAGTATCCAATGAGGATAGCTAGATCCATACTCCGGCAAGCTCTCCTCGGAATTGACTTGCTCCACTGAATCAACCTCCCTCATGCTCGGTTACGGACCTAACATCTGTGGAAGAGGCTCCTTAAGCTTGCAGATATTTAAGATTTTCTTCAATAGTACGAGTCGAGAGACAGCGCGGGAAAGTTGATGGTTGAGGTCCGAGATATCTAGCCTCAAACTGGCCATTGACGAATTTTGTTGATCTGTGAGCAAATTTTGTCATCAATATTTCGAGTATCGGTGGAAGTTTGTTTTCTTTTTTAGGTTTAGCATTCATATGAACTACCACTTACTGTTCAAAGCATTCCCGATTGTTAATCAGCCGACCAGTCCAGTAACTTCAGTTGGCTTCCGCTCTCCCCAAACAAGATTCTGAGAAGTACCCACAAGTAATCAAGATACTTCAAGTTTTGGTTGTCTGATCTTCGGATTCGTTACTGCAAGGCCGCCTCTTGCGGTCTTTAAACACAGGCGACGGGCGATAAGAATGACACAAAAGACGACCACTCGTTGCACTTTGCAAGATTAATGGGCCTATTACCAAGTATATACTTACAAAGTGGTTAAGGCCAGGTCTTTATTTCAATTCTGATTCTGAAGGGGAAATTATCAAGCACTACATTGGGAGACCGCCAGAATGATTTGATCTCAGCGATCTAGAAAACCAACTGTCATTATAAGGGCGCTCTTCGACGAGGTGAAGCCAACCTAGATGAGTCAGGGCGATTCATCACAGATCAAGCACTTATTACGTTGGATTTTGCAACATAATGCTAGCAGCAAACGACCTTCGACCAGCGAGCTTCTGGCTGATCCTTGGTTTACTGACCGCAGCGTTGAAAAGACATCAAACTAGCATCCCGCGATGGAATCGTAGGGTCACGAATTGTTGAAGTGCATTGCTAGGATTGGCTGGGTTACTACATTGGCTAAAACTATCATATGTGATAAAAGGAAATGAAAATATTATTACCAAACCGTATCTAATAATGGATATGTTTGTCCTTATGTTTTGATATCAGCGCTGTCTAGACGATATAAATTTTACCATCATCTCGGTTCGTTCGTAGATCTTTCGACCTATGACAACGGTCTGCACATTACTTTTGAAGGGCCTGTCCAAGAAAACAACACTCTTGGGTTGGTTTAAGAGCCTCGTCTCTGACGCCCTGTCGTTAATAGCTCCATTCTTCCTTATGGATATAGGAATTCCCTCCGTAAAAACACTCATGAAGATACCCCAATACTAACCCAAGACAAAAAATATAAATCCTACAGTTCCCCACCACACTCGCAGACTGAAAATCCGAAATCGCAAAAACCACGGGCAATAACACGGATACCTCTAGACAACATACCCAGCGTCATCGACAGTGAAGCAAGTTTCAACACGCCGATTTTGAATAGAACATCGACCGTGTCTCTACTTTCCGCTCGGCCGAACATTGACACGCTGGAGGCGGTACCGACGGTACTCCCATCTTTTCTGTACTCACTCGCCTCGTCGCCAAACTTCCGGCGATGGATCAGAGGTCTAGTAAGCCTTCGGCCGCCTCCCAACTTGGTTTATCACTGGTTTTACAGACGCTGAAGGGTGTTTTTCTATTGGAGTCAGGAAAACCTTATCATAACTATACCTGTACCAAGCAGGATACTGAGCTACAAAACATCATTTGTAACTATTGGGCAACTCTATCAAGGACGGCAATCCTAATGAAGACTGCCTTACTAAATTCCCCGCTTGTGTTGGCAAGATTCCACAGGTTAAGGGCCAAGTGGTCCGCTTGGTGCTCCTCAACATACTTCCAATGCTAGCCAGATGACTCTTGTTGAAGATTCCTCCAGCGTTAATGGTGAGTTGTAAATTGGCAATCATTGGATGATACAATGATTGATAAAGTGGCCCATCTGTGACATGTACATCAAAAAGATAAACCACAATAAGATAGGTAATCATCTCTCACAATCAATGCATAGCTAGGAGAACGATTATGATGTTGTTGTATGCCCAGCCCAAAAATTTGCTTTCCTCAATGAAGAAGCCTCTTTGACGAGAACAGGGACGTACATACAGCCACAGAAAACACAATGAATATAATAACCCACTCCACCACGGAAGCCGGCGTTAGGAATCGAACCTAAATAGGTATATATATCATCTCTGATTACAGCCACGGAAAGAAAGGTTTCAATGTTCGAACTCATACTGGAGAATTCAAGTACCATCCGATGGTCGGGAAAATATAACCTTCCAATCTTCAAACGATAATTTTGGTTTTACAAGTGGGAGATTAGGCTTTTTCACTGTTCAAATTTATTTTGAATGTTGAAAGTATTCGCTTGATTAATTGAGGAAATTTGCGTTCTCTCCTCTCCAACTCCAGAACTGGATATCTAACACAGCTCTATTATCATATCATAGACCACCTCCGATTCCATATGATACACAAATTACTTGTACAATGCCAAACCCCACGAAATGCCAAATCGAACAATTGCGACGGCCTTTCTGAAACGCCCCCTATGTTTAATTTCGAACGCAGAAATACCAAGAATGCCAAGAGAACGCCATTGCTACTGGGTCAGTCTCGCAGCCTTTGAACAATAAACAATACTCTTATCAATTCCTCATCAAATTGGCGAACACTGTAATCTTCTCTATCTCGACATCAGGTCCACCAGCAGGCTTTACCGTACCCTTAGGAAGAGCCGCAATCAATTCAACTTCAATTTTGTTCACACCAGGAAGAAGACGAGCTTCGAATAGAGGCTGTCGAGGATCCACTCCATGATTGGGTATGAGTGGTATAGCATGCAATCTAGTTACTCCAGACGTAACAAATATCTTGTATTGACGCTCGAGTAAAGCTTGAGCGATTGTTGGCTTGATTTGGAGGTAATAGTGCGTCGAAGGGAGGTTGATCGTGATAGATTGTTGCGTCAATGTTGCAGACGGGGGTAGATCCATATGAAAATGACGAGAGACATTGAGGCGTGGGTGAGTTGCGATGCTCAAGTTTGTGATCATAGCATGAGATGCATCTAGGTTCTGTAAGTTTTATATCTGGGCACAAAGTAAAATCGTTACTTACTTTTTCCTGGTGCTCTGAATTTGGATTCTAGGCCAAGATTTGCAGGCTGATGGTTAAAAGATTGTGCATAACCGCCTTGATTATATGAATTGTGATTAGACGCATTGGGTGTATGTGGTGGAAGCATGTTACTTGGAGCCGGGGTCGGCGTCGAGACTGTCTGGCTGATCGGTCGTGGGGTTGATTGGATTGGTGCAGCAGGCGACTTGCGTAAGGCTTCCTCACTTTTTACCGGTACAGAATTTGAAAGGATCGGAGATGCTGCAGAATTTGACATGCTCCTAGCTCTCTCTAACTGGCCCAAATTTGGAGCAGGGGTCGCAGTAGAGTGCGAACCACCAAACGGATTTCTACGTGTTTCGCTGTTGGAGGAGGTTGCAGAGGTCACAGTCCCGTTTGAACCATTGGTTAACGGAGCTGGTGAGTCCGCTACTCTAGGTACTCCGACTCTTAAAGTTATTTTTGGAGTAGGTTCGGGAGCCTTAACATTAATCTTTATCTTGGGGATCACAGGCTCAGGCATAGCCTTCTTAGCTTCTTCCAGAGTCTTCTTGAAAAACGTCTGGAAAATGTTAATAAAGAGGTGATTAATGAGAAGCCAATTACATACCTCAAGGTCCTTTGCTAGATTAAAGATTTCACTGCCATCTTCATTGTAGTGATATGCATTCTTCCATATCAAACTTGCATCTTCTTCAAGCGCAGCCCATGACTTGAAATCGCTAACACCTGTCGCATGTTTTCCTCCATGTGTTCCCTTGACTCGCTTTTGCAGATCCTTCAGACAATGTGGGTTTGGAATTACATGATAATAATCTTTCAAACTGCGTGGCGGCAATGTTACGAAAGGCTCGAATTCAAAGAATTCGTCCCTATTCCCTATATTAGCTTAATTGAATAATGTAGGCCGCTGTACTTACGCAGGGTCTTCTTTGTGTGAAAGGACGTCAGCTAGAATCTTCTCTTGCGCTTGTTGAAAAGTAAGTCCCACAAAGCTAACACCAGCATATTGAGAATCGGATACAGCAGGAGTAGTACTCTTGCGTGGTGCTCCGGGATTCTTTGGAGGTCGACCTCTTCGCTTTACGACTGGAACTGGTTCAGTCTTGATTTCCTCCTCCAGGTCTTCCGGTTCTCCTTCTGCATCCGCATCGCTGTCTTCTTGCTCGGTGGGTATAGGTGCAGGTTCGACTGGCTTAGGCTCGACCGGTTTAGATACGACTGACTCGACGGGTGCAATTGGCGTAGGCTCTAGCTTCAGACCTGGATTTGTCTTATACTCTGGATTATTGTCAGTCATAAATTTGACCACCGCCTTTCGTATGCGCTCAGCATCACGATGAATTATAGATTCTCGTTCATTGTAATCCTTAGCATTTTTTACTAAGCGTTTGAAGAAGCTCTCAAGCTCAGACAAAGTAGCAAAGTCATGATTGTCCAACTTTTCTTGAATAGTGTCAAAGGCGATTGGCATCTTCGTCACCGCATAGTATGCGGCGAATTCTTTCCTATCGGGGAGGGTGAGGAAATTGGTTGCGAACGGTCGGCCCCTGTAGAGAGATATCGCTATTAGCAGGGTGTAATGCCGATGGAGGAAGATATATGAATTCCGTGTCCGGAGCGAGAGGTGTGAAAAGGGCTGTGAATTTCAAATGCGCGTACTGCGGAACCCCTCGGTCGCATACGAGATTGGTGAAATAGCAGACCCGTCGCGAAAAGCAATCATTGGAGGTAGGTGAACTCACTGTTTATCCAGACCCGTTCTCAGTTGGTTCAAAAGTATCAATCCATAATAAGTTGTTGTTTCTGGTGTCTGACCTTGGCTTAGATCACCATTCTATTCATTGTCAGCCTCGATTTCTCGAACGTTTTCGCATTTCATAAAGAATGATGTAAATGAAGGGTAGGAAGAAGTGGTTGTGCGCCGGTTCACTTCCCTGCCACCAATCGAGACAAAGCTGGAGGGTAGGTATTTATTTAAACCCCACGAACAATACCAATGCGCCAAACTTTGTATCTTTATCTTTATCATAAGCAAAAACAAAATAGGCGCAAACTTACAACAGGAAGCTTTCTTCTCTTCGCAGCGCGATCCGCGTCATCTTGATCCGCAGTACTTCCGCCATTAACCTTCCTCTTGGGGTCCATCTTATTATCGTGTCGTATCGTATTGTACTGTATCGTACCGTACCGTATTGGATTATAAGACCCAGTGCCTTTTCACCCGGTGTACTTCAATCAAGATCTGTGAATTAATGCGCAATTCCAATGGATAATGCGGACGCGTCAAAGCCGATATGCGCGTTCTGAAGCTTTTACAAACTTCGAAGTACTGATGGAGATAGAGATATGCAGGGGTTATGATCTTTTTGGTTTGGTTGCTAGGAAGTTCCAGTCCCAGTCCCAGATGCAACACAACAAGGATGGAGAGGAGATACGATATTATACGAATATCAAGTATCATAAAGAATCGAGAGAATTCGATTAGTATTTATTAATACTCGAGAAGTTCTAAGGAAAGTTGCAATACGCATTTGTATTCTCAACTCAACTCAACCAAAATAATTAGTTCAGAGTTCCAACAGTGAAGCGATAATACATATTAATGAATTGGAACGGAAGGTTACTGTCACATGATCATTAGACTCTCTTTTGCCTTAGGCACCACAATGGAGAAGGCGCTGGAAACCTTGAAGGGTAAACTTGGAAGGCTGCAACGGCAAGGCTGCAGTTGGAAGGCTGCACAGAAGTAGGTGCTTCACGGGTAAATGGCTTTGACAAGGCTGGATTGGACAGGACTGGACTCCACTTGCCTAAACACTAAAAGTTGCTCAACTTTTTACTACGGGTTTCTTATTTGTTTACACTCCCCCAAGTCCACTTGGCTGCTAGGTACCTCGACTTTCGCAAACAGATCAAACCAGATTCACAACACATAAAATTATTTGCAAGTCATCTACAATTTGCTTGAGAAAAAGTCTTGTCTTCACTCAATTACAATTACAATCACTTTTCCATTCCTCCATTTGTCTTTGGCACAGAGTTTCTACACCGCAAAAGAAGCAAATCGAACTCAATCAACCGCTCGACGCCTTCCCACATCGACCATCACACACATTTGCGCCGGCGCCATTCCTCTAATAGCCCTCGGTTCTAGTAATCTAAGATTTCACATACAATCGATCAATCAACCGACCTCGATCCATCAAATCAACCTCCGAACTATTTTTGTCGCGTTATTGCCCCACTCATACGTCGACGATTCCAAACACAACACGCGCGACCGCATTAAGTCGTAGAATTCAGAACACAATGGCAGACATAGATTATAGTAGGAGAAACAAGTACGCGAGACCACTCTCGGAGGCCGAGAAGGAACGTTTAGATGAATTCGTTGATGCGATCCATTATTCTGCAAGGTCAGTACAAGTAATGGCACATAACATGCGCCTTCATTTCCATTGCGCGTACACTTACCTCTTCGTACAGATACTCCGACGATCAATACGAGTACCGACATGTCCAGCTACCAAAAGCCATGCTGAAAGTCATTCCAAAGGAATACCATGATCCCCAAACTGGTACCCTGAAGCTATTGTGGGAGGAAGAATGGAGGGCATTGGGAATAACACAAGTATGCAGAGACGATTGAACCCAAAAGTGACAGAACTAATTAAGTGTAAATAGAGTCTTGGCTGGGAACATTACGAGGTACATGAGCCAGAACCACACATTCTCCTCTTCAAGTACGTTACTGGACATCCTCAAACTCTTTCTAAACGCTAATGAGTTCATCTAGGAGATCAATTAATTATCAACCACCAACTCAGCAGCAGTAGATATGTTGCATGTTTTTCAAACTCGATTTCAGCGAGTCTTTGATCCGGCATAACACCTTACACAAGAGGACATATGCTCTGACGATGTTACGTCTTATGTCTCTCCTAGGTTACGCTTTATGGTTTTCGATTATTAGTTTGATGTATTAGATCAGGATTAACTCACATCATCTCCACTGCTATATACTGGTCCTACTTCATCTTGGGAATTAACGATGGCGAGGCTTTTCAGGGCCGGTTGCAATGGATTTAGAAACTGTAGAAAGGCAGAAGAAGAAGCCAATTGGCATTGATGAACGTATGATGCATGGCAGGCTCAACATAAGTATAGGCAAATGAGAGGACGTTTCAAGGTCACAATGGGGTGACTGTTCTCAGATTAATGCCCTCATCGGAAGGCGAGGTTTACCCCCAAAAAAATTACAATAAATCGTATCTACATCTCTGTTCCATTCCAGTGTGATTATGTGATGGTATATCTTTCAACTTCGTGAAGTGAGTCGACGTGGGTAATTAGTCGTATGGTTCTTTGAGGTTGATCACGCTTGTTGGAAGTCTTATGTTCTTGGATATGAAGTGATTGTTTCTCACACGACCATCTAGATTGAAATTCCCTGGTACCCTATCTTTTTGGAAGGTTAGGTGAGAGTGAGGTGGTGCAGTTCTAGTGACATCTGCAGTACCGGTACTCCGTATAGTCCCACAATCTTAGAAGCAGAAGAACATTGCGGCTATTAATAGCTGCAGTATGATATGTCAATTTAGGTAATTATATTAACCTCGGATCGTCGGATGTCTTTTCATGCCATCAATAATAAGCCAGCATCAATAACTTGGTCCGGGCCGTTGGATGTTCGGTAGATGTTCCATAAGACATAAGATGTTCCATAAGAATGTTCCATGGCTGTTTCTAGTGGCATGGTTGTGGCATAGTGGCATTAACTCCAGGTCCCCTCCCAAATAGATGATGACAATCGGACCACTCAAATCACTCGAACCACTCATCTAAAATGGACAGATCGTATGCTTTCAAATCAACATCAACCTTTGTATAATTAAAACTTAAATGTATTAATATTTAAAAATCAATCTTCTCCATTCTTTCACATTGATTCTTCATAGAAAGTTTACTGAAGGGTTCTTTGATTGGTTATCTAGTAGGCTCTACATCGGAATTGGTCATTGTTCTTCCATCTTGTAGAAACTATATTTATCCCGACCTTCCTTTCACAGTTAACAAAATAGGGCCTCAATACACCACTTTCTCATTGATCCCACCCTATCATATATCCGAAGAAGTCAAATATTCTACTTTGGAACCTCCGAAGCTCTTTACCCGTACCCAAATGAAATTCATCTGAGATACCAGACAAAAGGCCAAGTGTCAGTCTCATCATGAAGACCGCTGCTCGAGCATTCTACTTGGGTCTTTTCACTCTTTTGAGTACTTGCACTTCTCATATAGAAGCTTCTGATTCTTCGTCCAAATCTAGAACGATTCAAAGTCCAGATGTTTGCGCGGTATGCTTTCCTTTCCTTTACCAGGCATATGTATCTAATGCCGTCACCCAGATCTCCCCAAAAGCAATCGTGTCTGATGCTTGCACAACATACGCTACCCTCGATGACCTTAATCGAGAAATATCACCTTCCCTAGATGATCTCACGCAAACCACCGATTTCTTTGCATATTACCGGCTGAACTTATACGGTAAGGAGTGTCCCTTTTGGAACGATGAGAATGGCATGTGTGGCAATATTGCCTGCGCCGTAAACACATTAGACAATGAAGAAGATATACCGCTGGTATGGAGGGCCAAGGAATTGGGGAAACTAGAAGGACCCAAAGCCGGTCATCCCGGGAAGAAATTGCAACAAGAGCGTCCAAAGAAACCCTTACAAGGCAAGCTCGGCGAGGATGTCGGAGAGAGTTGTGTGGTAGAATACGATGATGAATGCGACGAGAGAGACTATTGTGTACCGGACGATGAAGGTGCTGGTTCGAAGGGAGATTATGTGAGCTTGGTAGACAACCCGGAAAGATTTACTGGATATACTGGTGAAGGGGCAAAGCAAGTTTGGGATGCCATATATCGAGAGAATTGCTTTTCGAAAGCATCCTTTCCTCATTCGGCATCTCTTGGACACCCACTTTCTCTGAAAGAACCTGCGGCGAATGAACTCAAGACCGTTCTCAAACAACATGGCCGTCAACACATTCTGGAAGAACAACGAGAGCACTCCCCAAACCTCCCATTCGTAGCAGAAACTGGCTTCGAACTGGAGGACGAGTGTTTGGAGAAGCGTGTCTTTTATAGAGTCATTTCCGGCATGCACACCTCCATCAGCACGCATCTTTGCTACGAGTATTTGAACCAAACCACTGGTTTATGGGGCTTAAATCTTCAATGTTACAAGGACCGCCTACATGGCTTTCCAGAGCGTGTCTCGAATCTCTACTTCAACTACGCTCTTGTTTTACGAGCCATCACAAAACTCGGCCCCTCCCTTGAAGACTACACTTTTTGTTCAGGTGATCCAGCCCAAGATCAGCTTACCCAATCCAAGGTGCAGACCTTGATTTCAAAAGCATCAAAAGAAACTCAAATCTTTGACGAAAGCTTGATGTTTGTCAATGGCGAAGGTCCAAGTCTGAAAGAAGACTTCCGCAATCGCTTCAGAAATGTTAGTCGAATCATGGATTGTGTTGGTTGTGATAAATGCCGACTATGGGGAAAGGTTCAAACCGCAGGTTATGGAGCAGCGCTGAAAGTTTTATTCGAAACCGAAAATAACTCGAAAGATGTTCCAATGTTGAAACGAACCGAACTCGTTGCTTTGTTCAACACTTTGGGTCGCATTTCACATTCTCTCCGCGCTATCAACGAGTTCCGAACTTTGATTGAAGCCGAAGAGAATAAGCCTAAAGAGGCTGTTAAGTTAACGGATCGTGTGACGCAGCCACATAATGCCATTCTAGACGAACCTCGTGAAGATCCAATAGCAAAAGACTTTGCGGATTATGATGAGGAGGCAAGATTGAAGCGTGAAAACCCTACCGCCTCGGATCTCTTTTGGAAGGAATTAAGATTGACGTGGAATGTAACCAAATATGTTATTTGGGGATGGGTCAGATTCCCCGTAACTATGTACGTACCCCCACAACTACTTGCAATTCCTAGCCGCGATGCTTACAATATATATAGGTGGGAAATTTTTGTACTCGAGATCTCCAGATTTTGGGAATTTTATATTGGTCTTCCAGTATCTCCTAGGCAGTGGACGATCGTACGTCCAAATTTCGATGAACTTTAGTTGGGAGATACAAAATTTATGGAGTTTATGGATAGTTTAGCATAGCATAGCGTATGGAGTTTTTTCTTTGGAGATATTCGACATTTCTTTGAGAGGAAACTTTGCATAGATGGGTTATAAAAGGGCGGCTAGTTTGACAGCGTAGTAAATAAACTTAGTTACTGGTTATCCCTAAGAATTAGATGATACCTCTCTGATGGTCCCCTTTGCTCATACATAGGGGCATTTTGATTGTGTATGTGGTGATACAATTCAATATTCAAACTCAATAGGTGCAGGTCTTCTTTTTAGATTCTCAAATTCTAAACCGTATTTCCACATCTATCGAAAATACTTTATTTGTCCAGTATGAATTCGAAGATTGAGGAAGTTTGTTGTTTCAATCCTTGGATTGAGCGTTCTTGTAGTCGTCTTCTAATTCCCACGATCCAATATGCATGCAAATGATTCGAAAGGACTTAGGATCAAGAATGGATTGATATATAGTGAGGATATACTTCGTGCTTAATGCTCCTTCCTCGTATTATGAATAACATCCCCTTGGATAAGTCTATAAAATAAGAGTGACTTTTCGTGAGGATATAAAAGACATTTACTCCGTAAAGTATATACACAAATTACCCATTATGATTCCATCATAATTAAACGCCATTCAAGTAAAACTATTTTCACTCTCTTTTCTTTTTCAGTGTGCCTCCCATTTTCCCGTTTTGCCTCATACCTAGTAGCCAATTCAACCCCTCGTCCATTCCTTTCAATATGAGATACTCAGTGCTTCTTCTCTAAGCAACTCTTATCTGCACCCCCCTTCTCTTAACCGAATTTTTATTCTGGCAACTCCAGATGTTTTGTACCATTTCTATTTCGTTTCATTTCTTTCCTATCCCATCAATTCTACTCATACCACGCATCCTATCCCAGCTCATCACTTCCAATCACATCCTATCTTATACTACCTACCATACCGTATCATATTGTACCGACCCATTCTATTCCTAGTTTTATTGTCTGACCCTATACCATCGTACCCATAGTTGGGAGAAGAACTCATTTGATGGACGGGACTTTGTGTTGAGCATTGAATGTTTTGGTTTTGGTGATATTTAGGAAATACAAGGGTTTGGAATGTTCGGTTTTGTTTTGTGTAGAGTGATGAGGGGGTGTTGTTAATTGTATTTTCTGGTTAATGGAGAGATATCCTTTTGCTTTCTCAACCCCTCTAACTAAGTTATCAGACAAAGACGAGCGCTTTCAATTGTCCATTATGTATCTGCACCCAAGTTTACTTTCAGCTTGGCGATGATATGATTTGTTTTGTGTTGGTTGTTGATAGGAAATGGGAACTTTGCAATGCTCGAATTGATGCTGAAGATTAGATGTGCCAATTTCGGTATTGAAATGCTAGAATCATATGTAAGACCTTCAAAATCATCACGTTTCTCATGCATTCACAGTATTTCCTCCTGATGTATTAGTCCCAAACTTTCCTTCACCAATTCGTCCTGATCAATGTCCCCAGGAAATATGCCTTAGACAGTCATCAATAGGCTTTTATCGCTGTTATAAATATCCTGTGATTTATCCCAAATCCCCTCCCAAAAATCCATCTTTTCAATATTCCAGGGAAATGAGACAATTAAATACCATACATATGATACTCTACGGAGGAAAAAGAAGATCAAACCCGAATATAGAGTTTTTTCGCCTCTCACTCACATGGTTCCGAACCCTAGCCCTAAGATATTACTGGGGAGAGAAATGATCATCGAGAGAGGATTTTATTGAATAGATATGAAAAGCAGTCAATTCAAACATAAAATACCTATGAAATGTTCACAATCCGATGTTTCTATACCAATAGGTATGTAGCTAGGCAGTCTTCGATGATAGCCTGCAGAATTCTTTTTCTCGCTGCTCCGTTATCACCCCGCTATCATTATCGGCAAAAAGTTGAATTCTAATAGGCAGGTCAACAATCAAATTTCGGCCATGCAATCAAATCTAAGTTCTAATGGTTCCACATTGCACGACTGAACTCACTAAACATTGGATACTGGCCACGGGGGAAACATGGGAACACACCCTACAGTAGTTTAGTGGATAAATAAGAAAATTTGGAAAATTTTTGCTTGTTGATTTTTGATTTCGAAGAAAATACGCAAAAAATTTCCATTGAGGAGAATCACGTGTTGTAGAGTGGGAGCGAGGCGACGAAACGCACGGACAATAGAATTTAGCTTATGAAAAAAATCACACTGGTTTTTGGGAATTTTATCTTCTCCCTCCCCGCCATTAAACTTCCAAAACTTCTTCTTTTTTTCATCAATACCCTCTTCTTTGAAGTTTTTTCCCCCTCAAACACCCTTCCTTCAACCTAATACATTCTTCAAAATGGCTGACGAAGTTTACGAGGGTGCCATTGGTATCGATCTTGGTAAGAGAGCAATTTTTAGAATTTTTGGAAAGATTGTTGATGAGGGGCATATTTTTCTCTTTGTCAACATCTTGAAATATTTCGCAATTCTTCTTCAATATCAATAACGGATGCTAATTCATTCTACCACGAACAGGTACCACATATTCCTGTGTTGCCAATTACGAGGGAACCAATGTCGAGATCAGTACGTATTCCTCTTCTCCCGAACATCTGATGTCGCAAATCGGGCTTCGACTTTCGAAATTTTATACTGATGGGTTTTTTCAGTTGCCAACGAGCAAGGTAGCTTCACCACCCCATCTTTCGTTTCCTTCACCGACAAGGAGCGTTTGATTGGTGAGTCTGCAAAGAACAATGCTGCCATGAACCCAAAGAACACCATCTTCGATATCAAGTCAGTATGACGACTTTCGCGACGACAACAAGGTGCTAATGGATGCGCAGGCGTTTGATCGGAAGAAGATTCGATGACCCCCACACCACCAAGGTATTTATTTGATTCCTTCTCATCACGATTCTCAATGTTCGAAATTGTTTGGATATTCCAACATGAACTCTATCTTTTCTCCGGATACCTTCTACCATAAGCAATCACTAACATGCGTTTTAGGATATCCAATCGTGGCCTTTCACTGTCGTTGATAGAGATGGATCTCCATTCGTCCAAGTTGAGTATCTCGGAGAGGAGAAGACCTTCTCTCCACAAGAGATCTCATCTATGGTTTTGACCAAGGCAAGTTTTTTCACCCCACCCCTCGCTAACCAATGTGCTGACGATATTTGATCAACAGATGAAGGAAATTGCCGAAGTTAAATTGGGCAAGAAGGTCTCAAAGGCCGTCATCACTGTCCCTGCTTACTTCAACGACAACCAACGTCAAGCTACCAAGGATGCTGGTGCCATCGCCGGTCTTAACGTTCTCCGTATCATCAACGAGCCTACCGCTGCTGCCATTGCTTACGGTCTTGGTGCTGGAAAGTCCAACAAGGAGCGTAACGTTCTCATCTACGATCTCGGTGGTGGAACTTTCGATGTTTCCCTCCTTAACATCCAAGGTGGTGTCTTCACTGTCAAGGCTACCGCCGGTGACACCCACTTGGGAGGTCAAGATTTCGATACCAACTTGCTTGAGCACTTCAAGAAGGAGTTCACCAGAAAGACCAAGAAGGACATGTCCAACGACCCCCGTGCCCTCCGTCGTCTCAGAACTGCTTGCGAACGTGCTAAGAGAACCCTCTCCAACGGTGCTTCCACCAACGTTGAGATTGACTCCTTGTTCGATGGTGAGGACTTCAATGCTCAAATCACCCGTGCCAGATTCGAGGACCTTAACTCAAAGGCCTTCAGCGGTACTTTGGAGCCTGTTGCTCAGGTTCTCAAGGATGCCAACATTGACAAGAGCAAGGTTGACGAGATCGTCCTTGTCGGTGGTTCTACCCGTATCCCAAGAATCCAAAAGCTCTTGAGCGAGTTCTTTGACGGAAAGAAGTTGGAGAAGAGCATCAACCCTGATGAGGCCGTTGCTTACGGTGCCGCTGTTCAAGCCGGTATCCTTTCAGGAAAGGCTACCTCTGCCGAGACCGCTGACCTCCTCCTTTTGGATGTCGTTCCTCTTTCTCTTGGTGTCGCCATGGAGGGTAACATCTTCGCCCCTGTTGTTACCAGAGGTCAAACTGTCCCAGTACGTAAACGATCACAAGTTTTGCTATCTTTGACACACAGTTTTGTTTCCCCACTACACGCCCCACTTTCATCGCTACCCGACTTCAAGTTCCACTTTTTCTTCCTCAAACAAATCCTTCCTAATTTCTAATACCACCTTTGTCCCTCATTTTCGTCAAGAATAGCAATACTGACTCACTGATTTCAATAGACCATCAAGAAGAGAACATTCACCACTGTAAGTATCACCCTGTTCAATGGTACGCCTCAATGTCCAGCCCTGGTTGAATATTTGACCCTGTTGGAATATTTGATCTTTGCTTGGACATTTGGCTTCCCTTCATGTCCAACACTTGATAAACAGTTGCTAATTCCCATTCAAGGTCAGTGACAACCAACAAACTGTTCAATTCCCAGTCTTCCAAGGTGAGCGTGTCAACTGCGAGGACAACACCTCCCTCGGAGAGTTCACCCTTGCCCCAATTCCTCCAATGAAGGCAGGTGATGCCGTTCTCGAGGTTGTCTTCGAGGTCGATGTCAACGGTATCTTGAAGGTTACCGCTACTGAGAAGACCTCCGGACGTAGTGCCAACATCACAATCTCCAACTCTGTTGGTAAACTCTCATCTTCCGAGATTGAGAAGATGGTTGCAGATGCTGCTGAGTTCAAGAGCAGTGATGATGCTTTCAGCAAGAGATTTGAGTCCAAACAACAACTCGAGTCATACATTTCAAGGGTCGAGGAAATTATCTCTGACCCAACTATGTCCATCAAGTTCAAGCGTGGTAACAAGGAGAAGATTGAGTCTGCTTTGAGCGATGCTATGGCTCAACTCGAGATTGAGGATTCCACTTCTGATGATTTGAAGAAGAAGGAGCTCGCATTGAAGAGAGCTGTCACCAAGGCCATGTCCACTCGTTAAGCAGGACTTGAGTTGTTATGTGGCGGGGAGGAACAAGGGAAGAGGTTATTGATGCATATGAGTTCATGACATGGATGATATGGACTGGACCGTCTGGTTACTGGCTCATATTGGGTTTATAAAAAGTCACTTATCCGGTATTTGCATGGTTTCTATCTGGCTATTTTATGGTCCTCATATTTCTTTCCTTTTGTCTACGGGCATAAAAAGAGCGTCTGTAGAACAAGGGTTGTTAATAAGAAAAAAAATTCACAAATTGATTAAGATTAAAAACTTTACATATTTTCCATTGCATGCTCTCTTGTATTGAAATTGTGTTCATCTAGTATCAACACTGCTTGAAGCTATTACGTTGTAGTTTTTGAGGTTTTAACTTTGGTCGCCGGTTGCGATGACATGACATCTCAATGTTCGTCTTCAATTGAGACCACGGAAACTCGCTAAATACGATTTCAAAATGATCTTATTGACATAAATGACATTTGAATTCGGGAAACATTTTAATGTTGTACATGATTGAGATGATGAAAGCTCTCCAAACACAATCTAGATTACAGGAAACAGGAACCAAGTGGATACAAATTTCCCACAACCATATTGTGGAAGTATTTGAATATCCAATCCCACATACCTCGTAGAAGAGTGACATAGTGATATTGACATTGATGTAGTATATCCTTCATCAACAATGTGCACCAAATTAATCCCAATCCGTTGAATATTTAACAACATAATCCTCACAAGTTTCAATAGTCCAAGCACCCGCAAATCCCTTTGACCTCCGATCTATTGCAAGTAACCAACTCACATATTTTTCTCCTTCTTCGTGCAATATCCACTCTTGAACCCATCTAAATCATTCATCACAGCAGATACCTAGATATCAGATGAAGTAGGATCATAAGTCGTTCTAAAATGAGGCTTGTAAAGATACAATACTTTCCGGGCCCGTAATCTGCCTCCCCCCCTAGATTATCTTCGAGTAGTTCTTTTCAGGCGGGCTATAGCCGATTCCTGGGGCTAAGTATATTATGCCTTTGACCTTGTCGATTGGAACGTCAAGAATCGTGGATAAATCTTGTGACTACGTTTGCTGGAATGTGTGTATCTAGATTCGTAGGTTTCCCTGGTGTATGCATACATTGAGCGATGTGAGGAATGAAATTCTCGGTCTTCAAACAGTCGTGGTGCGAGAAGAGAAGGAGTAAAATTACAAGTAGTAAACTAAAAAATCTAGCTAAGCTCTATGAGGGTAGCCTTACAACTTTGCAAAAGCATTATATCTCTCCCCTCGAAAGTAGAAGTTGTAGACATTAGAACATATAAAAGTAAAAGGTCATTCTCTCCTTTTCATAACTTTCTAGACAAACTCGCTTTTAACATTGATATAAAACGCACGTTCCCATCCCCGCTAATCTACTTAACATGCAGATCCATCAAGGCTGAAATAATTTTCGAGACAGACGAGGCCTCAATTCCGCCTCGTTTTAAAATTCTCAATTTTGTCAATTACAATTCAATTTCAATTTCCCATTCCAATTCCTCATCACATCCCTTTCAAAATGCCGCCTCGTATCTCTCTTCGTTCTGCCGAGTCATTAAGACGGTCTTTAATAAGCCCCAATTCACGAAATGCTTCAATTTTGGAGTTACGACCCCTCCAATTGAGTATACCCACCCCATACATCTGTGGAAATACCCCTCAGTACCGCTACCTCAGCAGTACCTCTTCCCTGCAATTCCAACACAGCGTCCCCCTCCTCAAGAAAAAAGACAAAAACAACAAATCATCCTCTTCAGACTCCTCTGAAACTTCCTCTTCCTCCTCGGCAGCAGAAGAAAATGATCCTTTTGATTTTTCCACTCTCCAAGCCGGCATTGACAAGTCCCTCGAGAAACTCAAGAATGATCTTGGGAAACTGAGGACGGGGGGTCGTTTTAATCCAGAGGTATTAGAGGGATTACGAGTGAAATTGGGGAAAGATGCAAAGGAGAGTTTTCGGTTAGGTGATTTGGCGCAGGTTTTACCGAAAGGGGGGAGGAGCGTTGTTGTGCTTGTTGGGGAGAAAGATGTATGTTCTCCATTCGCTTTATTTTCTTTCTAAACGATTTCCTACTCATACTTGAAATAAAATCAACTAACGCCTTTTCCAAGCACATTAAACCGATTCTTTCCACCATCCAATCCTCTCCCACTCTATCCCTTCAACCGGTCCCCGATCCACAAAATCCACTCGCGCTCAATATTCCCATACCGCCTCCTACCAAAGAATCTCGTGATGCAGCGCTGCAGGCAGCTTCAAAGGCAGGGGAATTGGCTAGCAATGGGGTACGTAATGCAAGAGGAGCTATGCAGAAAAAGTTAAGGGCTATGGAGGTGAAGAAGACGGTTAGACCGGACGATTCGAAGAAGGCGCATAAGGAGATGGAAAAGGTGGTTGAGAAGGGGAATGGGGAGGTTAAGAAGTTGGTTGAGGCGGCGAGGAAGGGGATGGAACAAGCTTAGAGGGAGAGGGGATTAAAAATATTAGACGCTAGAATTGTAAAGGCGAGGAGTTGTTTAAAAAGTTGAATTATTGGATGGTATATGATTGCGTCAGTAAAATACCATTTTTATAGTTTTATGAATACACCATACAGTACACTCAACCTATATTGTAGGTCCTTTCGCCTTTTGCTGTTGTTGCCTTACACCAGCTATCTGAGCAGCAGGTAACATGCTCTGAATCTTCTCCTGCAACGACCTTGAGTCATCTTGCAAGAAAGTCTCATTTTTCCTTGTGATCCTTTCAATCTCTCCCAATAAGCCTTCCTTCACGTCTCCCGGTTTCTTATACACACCCGCCACCATTTCCTTCAAAATTGCCTCCTTCTCCTCTTCCCTCAATCCCTCAATCTTATAATCTTTATGAACCTTCCACCTAACCTCATCTCTCCATTCCTCCTTACCATCCTTCCACTTCTCTAACGCCTCCTTCTCCTCCTTACTCTCAAACACCGTTCCCAAGCCCCTCTCCACATTCGCCAAATGTCTTTCCGGCGGCGTCGGCACATCTCTCTGTCCGAGTGTACCACTCACTAATTGCATCTTATAAATTATCGATTCCTTCAACCCATTCGTACTCCCAGTGGTCGCAATAGCCGGTCCCCAACTCTCCAATTCCTCCATCGATGTCACAGGATTATATGACACCCATTCTCCTCCTTCTTGACTATCCAAGTATTGTTGTTCCTCAACTGTATATGGGGGATCATATTCATCTAATTCCACGTCTGCAGGTTTCGGTCCCGCAGCGCGGGGCTTCCTCGCACCACCACGTCCTCGTCTAGCGGCACCACCTCTTCCACCAGCAGGACTCACCCTCGCACCACCTCTTCCGGCTCCAGCTGGTGCTACATAGAGGGCACCACCTCGTCCGCGATAATTGGGACTATGACGAGTATTTGATCCTCGTTCCCGCGGAGGACTATCAATAATACGGCGGGAGATAACAAAGGATTGTCCTGGTGGAGGACGCGCTGCTAGCGAGCGAGCATCGATTCCGCGAGAGGGCTGGGATGCGAGTGAGGAAATGTCGTTTACGGCGTTAGAGCTGCGTTCTGCACGTGTGGAACGTGGTTGATCTGGTTATTGTTAGTATGTTATATCATAACCTCTACTCAAAGCTCCGAGTCCCACGGCAACTTTCTAGCCATGAAGACCATAGAATAAAATCCCCATAAACCTTCAAAGAGAGTATAGAAACCTACCATCCCCCTCCTCACTCCTCCGAACAGAACTACTAAAAGCCCTCAAACTTGCCTGAATCCCCTCGGACACCCTCACAAAATCATGAGTTAGAGGTCTGCCACCTCCAATGGCTGATTGCACATGCCGCGTAAACATGATGTGCACGAGTTCTTGTCAGTTATCCAACCGTGCTTTTCCCCTCTATCAATCAATCTGGAGGTTCTGCAAAAATATTGTGCATGCCTTAGGTATACTTGCATATAAATTGAGAGGCTAAGCATGAGGCTATCTATTTTATTCGCACAGTCCATTAAAGTAAACAAGGTAAGCAATGCAAGGCAAAATAGTAGCCTCTCACAAAATCTTCAAAACATTCGGAAGTCTTGTTACAACAATATTTCTTCCAAATTCGCCGGGATAAGTTTTTTCGAGATCGCAAAGTTTCGAAAACTGCAGATCTGTAAAGAAAAGAAAACTGTACTTTTTCCAAAAGCCCAATATTTGGTTTTGCAGACTGATGTGCAACAAAACTTTTGGAGACAGTAACCTTAATATCTCTCCGTTTTTAAGCCTTGAGTGGTTTGGGAACATCAATAGATAACCATATTGATATCGACTTCACGAATATTGTTTCGCATACCATTTACTATTTGCTACGAATACAACATAATTGAACATACTATTGCAGAGGGCAAGCTGAAAATTATACATTTTACCACCACTTTCAAAACCCAACCTCGATCACCCACCACCACCGATCACAAATCCCTTCACACACTCTCAAAATGCTCCGACGCGCCCCAACAAGAATTACCCTCACCACCGAAGATATAGCCAGCTACGAAGACTCGCGGCAAGCTGAACGCGAGGAAGAAGAAGAAGCCCAAGCGATGGCTTCAGCGGCGCGCCATAGGAAGGCAAAAGAGAGACAACATTATGGGAATGGAGTTGTTAGAGGAGATGGTTATAGGGAGGTGCAGGGGATGGCTGCACAGAGGAGGGTGGATAATGCGAGGGAGTCGCAAAGGGAAAGGGATGCTGGGAGAGGAGGGGAGAGGGAGGGGAATGCGGAAAATGAGTTGAGTGAGGATGAGGATAGGCAGATTGAGAGGGAGAGGGTGGAAAGAGATAGGACGAGAGAGAGGGAGAGGAGTAGAGTGTTGGAGAGAGAAACGAGGGTGCAGAGGAATAGGGAGGAGAGGTTAGGGTTGGGAGCTGGGAATGGGGGTGGGTCGGGGAGATAATGTATGGGTTTTGGTTTGGGATTATTTTTCGGACATTTGATTCATGGATACATCAAGGGATAGGAATAGATCGTGGGATATTTGAGTATATGAATGCTGGAGTACATTGGATTATATGGTAGGATGCATGGAGACCATGGAGTTATAAGGAGATCTGCTATTACATGAAATGAAGCAAATATCGAGCTGACATATTAGTTGTGATAAAAAGTATCTAAAAAAAAATTAGCATACAGCCCTTCAAGGATTCGAGAGCTGATTACATTCTCCATCATCTTCCACTAAAAATATCATCACATGCATATAGATACAGGGTATATTTCACCACACCTGGCAATCAGATCGAGAGTCCACATTCTAATCAAAAAGAGATCCTATCCCATTCCACATTCTATTTCTCTCAAACCACCCACTACCATATTCACGACCTCTCCTCTCCTCTCCTCTGCAAGAATTGTCATCTATACTTAAACATCTCTTCCTTAATTACGTCCATAACTCAAAGATATTCACTGTCGCTGTCGCTGCGCTATTAGATTCTCCATCATCATCTCTCTCAAATCCATTTCCAATACATACATACATACATACCCACTCACTCCCCCTCCCTCTCTTCCTCCACCCTCTCAAATTTCAACATCGCAGCCAAACTTCTAAAATTCCATTCCCATCATCTATCTATCTATCTAATATAACATCAGCTTCAGCATTCCCATTCCCATCCGTACGTACTAAATACTAAATACTAGGTAAGTAGGTAATTGATATTTACCACTCCTCATTCCTTTTTTCTTACTCCTCACTCCTCGTATTTTAGCCGAGCTTCAATATCCTTATATCCTCATTACACATTACTCCAAAAGCTTGAAATATATCTAGAAATCACGTCAGAATCCTGATCCAACCCCCTTGATCCCCCCACCCAATTCTAACCTACCCTTTACACTTCCACACCTCCACGCTTCCACCCTCCCACCTAAACCCCATTTTACACATCTCATATACCTCATATACCTCTCACACACCCCACTCAGTCATGCACACATACTTCCTAATATTTCCCCCCGGAACAAATCATTCTATCTATCGTCACATCTCTCACTCCATCTCCCAATCCATCTAATCTAATCTCAAGATAAGATTATAAGAATACCTAGACACCCCCGAAATTATCATCTAATAAACATCTTACTAAATAGAAAAATTATACTTTTCAATATCTCAATTTAAATTTGACGAGCAATACTCTTCAGCCTCGTGATCCAAATTTGGCAATGAATATTCTTCAATATCCCTCCCAATTTAAATTTAACAATTAAATTCCCATCCCTTAGTTTTGGAGGATAGGGAGGGGATATTCTTCCGGTTGAACAAAACAGGACTAACCCCGTAATTGCACTTACTTGAGTAGCAAGGTGAGCTGAAATGCTAACTTACACCTATCAATCTCCACTCATTGCCTAGCCGTCAAGTTTCGTCGCATATACATGAAGGTAAATCAAATCTAGACTGCAGCACTTATAAAACTCACATCACATGAAATATAATCCATAAATAATAAAAAAAGACTGTAAACCATCTGAATTCTGCATTCATTAACTAATTCGCTATCCTCGGTATTCTCGATCTAATCCTCTCTCCTGGAGGATCTTCAAAGAACGTAAAAGCTCATATGCTCTCTTTTCTCATTATGTTAACATGCCTGTGCGAAAAACAAGGTCACACACAAACGCCCCAGTTTTCTCCTTCCTTTTCCCAATATACACCTTCTCAATGATAGCGGAACCCCGTTCTCCCCAAATGCAAATTTGCCGAGAGATTATTGCTGAGATGCCTGTTCGCTAAATGCAGTTCAATTAATGCTGAAGGAAAAAAAAGAGATGAAAGAGGTGAGGGAAGACGAAGGATTTTTGTTCTCTGTTTCTATAAGATAATAGAATCAAGAGAATGAAGGTTTGGGTTTAGGTTTAAAGTTGAGTTTGATGGTTGGTTTTTTAGGTACATCGGCAGGGGTAGGGGGTGCTGAGGGAAGATGTTGTGCCGAATCCGGTAAAGGTTTTCGGCCCTCAGGAAGGGGTTTCCGGATAGGTGCTGAGACCTGAATTGAACTTGATGGCTTCTTGACATTTGATGATGTATGAGCCGATGAACTAGATGAGATAGAAAGAGCAGGGCTAGCTCTGACCGATGGTGCTAATGCGGGCGAAGGTTTTGAGGATGGCTTCGGTGATGGTTTCGGGGACGGCCGTCTCGGATTGGACATGGATGGAGATGAGGAAGGAGCTTTTGGCTTAGGGTTACGAGGTGACGAGACAATCCGCTTTAACTTGGAACCAGGAACCTTAAGTCTGACAATCAATGTTGCCTTTTTATCCTTGTGTAATGAATTAAAACTCTCAAATTGTTTCTTATCCTTGTGTAACGAATTAGAACTCTCTGCAATATCTGCCGGAAGAGGTCGTTTAGGTGGTTTCATATCCCCTGAAGAACTTGAGAGTTTTACTAAGCCAGGGGGTTTCGATGTTCCTGCAGAGCTGTGTACTGAGCTAGAATGTTTAGTTGTCCCCAAAGAGCTAGAATTCTTAGGAGGTCCAACAAATGGCCCTGAAGAGCTGGGATGCTTAGGCGTTGCAGCAGATGGGCCTGAAAAGCCTGGATGCTTAGGAACTCCAGTGGATGGGCTGCCAATCTTGAGCCCAGAAGATGAGCTGCCAAATTTAAGAGCAGGTAGATTAGCTAGCTTTAGAGCAGGTGAATTGCCTAGCTTTAGAGCAGGTGAATTGCCTAGCTTCAGAGCAGACGAATTGCCAATCTTGAGCTTAAGAGGCATCGTTGGTCTCTCTGCTGATGGTCCTACAGAGGGTGCGATGACGATGGGTGAGGGTACAGGTGGTTGGGGCGCAGCAAGGGCTTTGATCTTGCTTGGAACAATTCTTTCCACGATAGTTGTACGGACTTTCTTGGTTTGTTTAAAAGCCATTCGACCCTAGATGAAATTAGTATGAAAGCATCAACCCCAAAAATCTCGTATGTCATACCTTGCCGCGATGTTCGACTCTCCAATAACGAGGATATTTTAGCTTCAAAGTCAAAGACTCTTTAGGATAACAAAACATGGTGCAGAGGTCAAGGAAATCCATTTGTTCTGCCACAGTGATCACAGGAGATAGGACAGCTTTCCACAAGGCATTTTTCAAATCAGTATTTCCGCCGACTTCCAACTTTAGCGAAGCAAGAGCGCCTATTATGTTGCTCCGCTCTGCTTGCTCCTGTCGTGCACTCGTGGATGCTTCTTCGATAATTAAGCCATCTTTGGCCACAGGAGCGGCAACTCGTTTAGTTTTGTATTCACCCAGTCCCAAAACTCCCAACCCATAATAGAACACCTTTGTCAGTTCACCTCGAACCCAGGGCGACGGATCTGTACTCATAGCAGTCACGAGTAGACATGCCACAGCAGTGTTTTTCAAGAACCCGAGGTCAGCAAGTGCCCAAGACGCTTTGATTCGTACATTAGGAGAACTTCCATCGTGAAGATATTGAGCAAAGTCAAGTGCATCCACTGGTATGACACCTGCATTCATCAACTTCAGCTTGCAATCTATGACTGTGATCGTATAGATATTCTGATAAGAATCTATCCACTCATCCATCCTACTATATCTGTCAAGCTCCTCCAAAACGATATTCTTGAACTCCTGAGGCTCTTCATTTTCTTCGGCTTCGTCAAGTTGAAGTGCATCGTTATTGACTCCCTTTTCACCAGGAATCAAAGAGTCTGCCAATGACTTTAAAAGGTTTGCAACCTTGAAATTATCCGAATAGTCATTGTTTCCATTGTCGTTGAAGCGAAGCTGGTCAAGTATGAACTGTCGCGCTCTTTTGGGGCAGAGAGAATCGTATAAGCTTCTGACCCTTGACATAGCCTCAGGAATGGCGCATTCAATCCAATAAGCTTGCTTATCAGAGAAGTCATTCGATCTAGGCATTTTTGTACCAGGGTAGCAAAAGAACTCTTGGAAAGCCTTTTCGAGGTGAGTAAGACCTATCCATTTCACATCTTTCTCTACAGCATGTTTAGCAAGAGACTTCGCAGCCATTGTCCGAATGCCATAGAAATAGCGCCGGTCCATCAAAGTTCTAATCAAGAATGTGGCAACGAGGGGATGCGGAGGAGCATTATCCAGGTACGCCATCGATTCATATTGAGCCGAGATATCGCGATCTTGCTGAAGTTGAGAAACATACATGTATGCCTCCATACCAGTGAATTTCTTATCGCATATCCATTCAAAGTCAGCATCAACACGGATCCACTCATACGATTCAGCTTCCATCTTGGCTTCTGTGGCTGGGTCCCAATCTCGTAAACCCCACTCTTGGATATCTTGCGGTGACTGGAGCACATCGCCTAAGCAGTAAATGAGAGCATCGTCATGGTTCTCAGCATTGATATCCATGGCAATGCCTGCATTTGCACGTTCCTTCATACGCCTATTGCGCTTAAGGCGCTTGTATTTGGTGTTGTACGGAATTTCGATTCTTGATGTCTTCTCTCTGATCATAACTATATGTTCATAGGGGGTACCATCAGCCTCGTGAATTCGAATGGTCAACGGTCCAGTAAATGTGTTCTGTGCCTTTGGTGCAATTACTCCAGCTGTCGATTCCTTGAAAGATCTGTAGAATCCATCCTTGTGCAACTTGAGTTCTGTCTCCGAGTTCGCCTGAGTTTGTGTAATAGTCATTTCAACACATAATCTCTTTTTGTTGAACTTTTGTGTGATAGTAAAGTGCGGGCATCCTGCACCAAGAACCCATTGAGTGAAAAAAGAATCAGTATCTCTGTACTTGGTTATTTTCTCACAGCTTTTACGGAATCCTTCCGTCGAGATTGTAGAGTCGGCGCCTCCAGAAGCATTTGCGTTGACAATCATCTTAGAGATGACTCTTGAGATACCAGTACCTCCTTGTGCTTTCGCAATACGTTTGTCCAAAATGAACAGAACGAGCGGTGCTTTCAACTCCATGAATTCTCGAAAAGCGTCACATACATCCACAATCTCACCAAGGGCATGCAGGGATGGCCTGTCAATGTCCAACTTAACAAGCCGGTCTGTATTCAGTTTTTGACGGAACATGAATTCGTTATTCCCACAAAGATTCTTCATGAATGTGTTTGTCATGAAATGGGAGATACCAACAATGAGCCACCTGTCAGAACGTCGGTCTGGCACAATGCTAACACCAACATATTGGCTAGCTATAGCATGAACAAGTTTTCTGACGGTATCCATCTCTGGATCGATGATGTCTTCCGGAAATAAAAGTCGACTACTGCAAAGGGATAGTGATGCGGTGTGCTCCGTGTCATTTACCTGATCATCAACAAAAACAAATTTTGACTCTGAAAATGGGAAACTGCCCAAAGTGAGGACAAAGTGATCAATGGCGTGAGCCAATGGTGCGCAAGTATTCCTCAACTCTTCCGTTCTCCCGGGGAGGCAGTATCCATATATTGCAGTTGACTGTCCTTGTCCAAGTCGTTCTTCATCTTCGCCCTCTCGGTACTCTGACAAATCGACCTGTTCAAACGGACCAATGGCGAAACCTACATGTGTTGCAGATATATCAGAAGTGCATTGAAATGATACGATCTTCTTAGAACTATCATCCAAATCAATCACTTCATCAACTTGTTCACCAGAGCAAATTACTGCCATCTCAAGCAGCTTCTCCTCATCGCTAAGGAAGTTTTCTTCAGTGTCCATCTTCTCAGAAGTCCCATTGGTATGCCCATGCCTGTGGTTGTGGATGTTGGGCCGCCGCTTGAGTGCGTCTCCAAGAGTTCTCGAACATTTTATGGAAATATCCCATGAACATCTCATCGCCGAATCGTCAACACAGGGGAAGATACAGCATGCGACGCCTCGCTCCATAGAATGTTTAGTATAGACATGAGGGAACCTCACATCTCCTTCCTCAACCCCCACGAATTGTAGACCATCTCGAACTCGTGTGGTAACGAAAGGGATAGTAATAGTCAAGGGTTGAAATCTAGAAGCTTGCTCTGCAGCTGTCTTTGCAATAAAAGCGGGAACAGATACCGGACCTCCTTCAAGAGCAATAGAAGAGTTGCGAATTACAGCCGCACCACCAGCACGTTGCGTGACTGGTGTTGCTGCCTTATCCGAGAAGGGGTCAACTTCCTCAATCTTCACACTATCTGGCAGCTCAATCTCTATTGTACCTGCTAGCTTGTTGTCCGAAGTCATGAACTTTATTCTGTCGCTTTGCATCTTATGCGATTCTGTATCCCATGAAAAATAGTCGGGAACTTCCAGTTTCTTGTGGGGGTCTTCGTACGAGAAAGACGCAATCCGACCGTTAACCAGAACCTGTTTCTGTGGAATAGAGCACTGTCGAGCATGAATATGTATTGTCTGGAGTTCCTTCGTCTGTGGGAGAATTTGGATTTCGGTTTTGCCTCGCAAGGTTTTCGTCGAGAAATCAACCTCAAGTTCAACCTTTTGATGTACTACTATGAAGCCATAATCCGCAGGTTCTTCCATCGCAACAGGTGCAACTCCGCGGTCGTCGTGATTCAGTAATAGCGCAGGCATTTTCGTAAATATCAGCCCAGTGTCGCCGCGTATTGTGGACTACAACTGATTGTTTCAAATTGAATTGAACAAAGTGATCTGCTGGCGTGCGATTTATGCGGCCAAAAATGCGCTGCCTGGTCCCCCGAAGACGAGAGCCAGCAACAGACTCAAATGTATAGAACCAAGCTATTGCACATGTATTGTCTCCGCATCTACTAGAATTTTGACACTCGTGTTGGAAAATGAGCAACGTTTCGACAATGCGATACACAAACAAAAGGTGTTGTCGCTCGTGAGTACTTGATGATGCCGAGGAATCGTAAAATCGTAGCTTGAATGTTGATCGATTAAATAGTTGTTGAAGTTCTTGGGGCGAAAAGAAAAAGTGGTCGCCAAAATCGTGGTTGTAGTAGAAACCGTAGAAAGATCGTAAGCTGTAGAAGAAGTGTTCGGAAAGAAAATGATCGTTATGGTAGATACCAAACTCAGGTACGTAGCTGTCGTGTCCCACCAATAACCAAAGGTATCAAACTAGCTCATGCGCGCATAAGAAAATTTGAATAAAGTAAGTCGCGACTGTATGCGCATCAAATTACCAGAATTATGATACAGTAATGTCGAAATTTGTAAGTATGGAAAAATGGCTGTCGCAATTGTTGCGCCCTCGCCTTGATATCATTTTGAGAGGTACTCTCGAGAAACGCGAGGCTGAAGGTGGCTGAAGGTAGCTTTGACGCGCTAGGCGCTGTGCAGATGGATGTAGAAAAAGGCCGCGGCCCCGCTTATTGGTGGCACATCAAGCGTGACATTCAACCTCGACTAGGTATAAATTAAATAATACAACATTTTGGGTCTGCTCAATGGCTTGCTATTTTTTTCAAGTCAATGAAAGTATTCACATATAAGTCACTGTTCCTGGGATATGGAAACCATGCGAAATCGCGGGGTGAATTAGATACTAGCCATTGTTGATATTGGTGAATTTTACTGTCGTGATGATAGGGTCACCTACTTCTAGCAACTCTTTTCGAGCTTGTTGATTCGAAGCACCAGCGTCTAAAGGAAACATTCAATACATTCAATCTCGAAAGAGGGCTCCTTTGGACTACCATTGAACCCCCACCAAGATTATCGGACCTTGATTTTAGTGTCCCAGGATAGATTGTTTTCTCTAAATCTAAAGGTCACCTACTAACTCAATTCGAATTTTGAAATGGAGAAGGGGAAAAGGGGAAGAGGGGAAGAAGAGGGAGGGAGGAAGGGAGGAAGGGTGAGTGTTGGATATGGTAAGGTGAGATGAAGAAGAGGAGGAGTAGTATGTATACGGGAATTGGGAAGTGGAAGGAAAAGAAGAAGAAGAATTGAGAGAAAGCAAGGAGTAAAGTATGAAACCACAATAGAGAAAGTGAGGGAAGGTAGAGAAGGTATACTACAGAAGCATCCGATGTTTACGTAGAAGCAGAAAGCCTGGCAGTACGTGACTAGAAACCTATCCTTCTCTTTGAACCAAACCGGTCTTCATTCTCTTGCTCATATTCATCCACTATCAGCGCTATATGACATCCATATATCATCGAATCAAATTCATCTGAGCATTCCCTGACATATCAAATACTCATCATATGAAACAATGAAAATGGCCACCATCCAAATGCACGATCATACACCATACTCAACATCAACATATCATCTCAGCATCCATGAAACCGCACCCCCTCCCCCCCAAAAAAACCCCCAAATAGATAATAGTATAGTACAGCATCGCCATACCCCAACAAGTACTCCAAAACATCATTTAAAATCGTAAATCACAGACATCCACCATATCCCCAAAAGCAAACCTGTCAAATGCTCTCACTAGCTGCATACAATGAAGTATACCAAGCCGAATTCCCTGCAGTAAACGAGGACACTGAGTCACTACAAATTTCATACCTACTTGAATATACCAGGCGGATCACTGGTCATAGGGTCAGAATTGTGATGTACAATGTCGTATGTAGTGCTCCTATATTTGCATTTGTGTTGTTTGTCTATGATATAATATCGGTGGAAGTAATGGGTATCAAGGCTTTCAGCATTAGGTGTTGTACGATATTAGATAGAGTCATAGTTAGAGTAAACCACCTATGCTTGGGAACTTTCAGTCTTGCAATCCAAGTGTCAGATCGCAAGTATGGAGAGAATTAAGAATTTTGAAGACAATAATATAGTATTCATCTAAAAAACCTTGTCTTTCAGGTAGTTAGAGTGTAGTGTACAAATTATACAAGTAATATAGTTAAAACCTCATGAAACTTCAACTCCCCAGGGCCAGCTCCCAAGGCCGTGCATACCCAAATCTCCATATTGTACATCCGAGTCAACTGAAGCACTTTCAAATTGACGTTCCTCCCATACTCCCTAGCTTTGTATCCATCAGGAACTGCATCTTCAGTCTCTTGTTATTCTTCTGTCCCTTCTCTTTTTTCTTGCATGAGCCCTCAATGTTTCCTCATCAAGAAATTCTTCTGGCAAGTCGAAATCAGCCTCTTCTGGAAGTTCAGGGACGGGATGACCCCAGGCGGCAACGCTTCTACCACTACGTCGATGCTTTCCAAGTGCTGCATCGCGTAGATATGGTTTGGCGAAGAATGACTTAAATTCTCTCTCCACGGTAGGTGCAACGGTAAGCACAGAGTTTGTTCTAGCTCTTCGTCGAGGAGCAGAGTTGGCGATTGCCTCATCGTGCAATTGCCTTGCAGCAGAAGCATCAATATCACTGAGATCTGGTGGGTCGCCGTTACTTTCGAGATCATCCTCCGATTCTTGATCCTCTTCGGACTCCGCCTCAGCTCTTGCTTGTGCTTCGGCTATCGCCCGTTCCTTCTTCAACTTCCTTTGCTTCTCGTCATCTTTCCAGATCCGAAACTTTTCAAGAATAGACTCGCACCCTTTTATAAAGTATTGGCGTGCTGATTCGAATTCCTTCTTCCTGCCCTCGGTGATACCACTGACCCCCAGTGTCTTCAACCAGTCTGGTCCTTGCAAACCTTCCATCAGTCGAATGACCGAATCTCTCTCGTGTTGTGCTCGACTTTTGTCGGCGTTCCGCACAGCCTTTTCTTGACGTTCTGGTCGTTTATGAAGCGTCTTGAAGTGGTCTTCAGATAGGGGATCCTCGTCGCAAATCACAGGAGTGAACACAGAAAAGTCCACTCTATGTGTACCATGAAGATTGGTAAAGAGGGAGGATGGGTATTCTTTGACTGCATATTCATTCTTTTGCTCCTTCTTCTTGGGCGCACGCGAAGTTTTCGAGGAAGGCTTGGAGCTATCGATGATAATAATTGGCGTGTCGGCATCTAAGAAATCTAATAAGGAGAATAAGCTATAATCCGAATGCCCAATTTCATTGCAAAACTTACGTTCTTCTTTTGGAACATTTCCAATAATTTCGTCATATTCTGGGAAATACGCGGACAATTCACTCTTGAATTTTGTCCCTTCCTGGGATCGAAGCTTCCGCCTTTCGTCCTTCAAGTCGGACTTGTCAGCTTGCAGTAGCTTGTCCTGTAACCTATCCAACTCGTGCTTGATGCCATTGGCAACTTTATTGTGGTGTTTTGTAGGTTGTGGTTGTGGTTGTGGTTGTTGTTGTTGTTCTTCTTTCTGGGATGGCGGATGTGCTGTTCGCACATCTGCTGGTGTTGCTATTTGTAGATGTTGCACGGAGTTCGCAGAGTTAAGGTCGGGATTCGCGTTCGATTTGATAACGCCGGATCGTTTTCGTGGTGGAAGCGATTTTAATTTTGGAGGGGGAATCTCAATGGCGAGCTTTGTTTTCTTCGCTTTGGATAGTAGATGATCGTCGCTATCAGCAGATTCTCGTGCTCGTTTTCTGCCATTGACGTTGGACTGAGTATGCGTATGCGAATGTGTATGCGATCCAAAGTTATGGTTGACGCCTGAAGACATCGCGACTGTGTTTCCAGATGAAGTGGTGAGTGCTTGGAATTTTCTTAAAGATCTTCTGTTTAGAGACATTGAAATTTATGATGTTCGCAGACCATATTATTTGAATGAGAATAGATTTCAATGTAACTGCAATTAATAAGTATGAGCCAGATCTTTTTTGGCTTGTATGAAGGGTGTAATGTACTGGCAGTAGCAAGCGACCAATTCAACGTTTGGGACTTTCACGCGCGCAGGGAAGGTACGATGTGATTATACGGAGCGTAGTAGAAATAATGATTTTCTTATTGATCGCGAGAATATTCATTTTTCTATTGTCATATCTTGACAATACGGCCAAGTTTAATTATATCATCTCAAAAAATAAAATCAAAATTCAATTGTTCAATTCAGTTCTCGAGGATTTATATCGTCATTTACATCCTTTTATGGGTAGCACAAAAGGATTTGAATGGCACTGCTGCAATTGTAGGGTTAGGGATTTATCCACGCCACTTTGCTAAGACTTAGGTACAATACGCTAAAAATCGAACCGCATCCATTTTATTAATCATCTCTCATAATTCCCTATATAAACCTAAAGTACAGCCAAATAATCAATAGGACGATCAATCTACGGAATTCATTACATTGTGTTCGCACCTTCTATCACAAACACCTCTCCTTTCAAACATAATTTGTGCTCATGATAACAAATGTTCACGACCCCTTTCATACAGCCAGCTGCCGAAGGACTCGAGTCAGACTCGACATAGAGATTAGAGCTGTGGTTGAACAATGCGATTGTTCTTGCCCAGATAACTTTGATGATCTAAAACACTCTGTCCCTCTTTTTACCTCTCCTTTTAAGATTTTACAATATCTCTCCCAAACCAAAAGTGTCTTTTATTCAAGCGTGCAGTAATTAAAAAGGTTTCATTCCTCTTTATCAGCTATCTGAATTTCCTTTCTTCCTCCTTTTTTTGGGGGGTCTGGCAGCCTCTCCCTTTGAACCATAGTTGGCGCGCTAACTTTGGCCAAGTATCCCTTGGTTTCCATATTGGAGTGAGACCTCATTTCTCCTTACCACATGCATCGCAATCAGCACAACAAAAGGCTTCATTGGCAATTAGCAATTACGAGCAAAAATTTCAGCCTTTCTCTTCTTCGCCTTTACTTTGAAGGTATCTGGATTCCCTTCTATCATACACTTGTGTGTTGCCTTAGTATTAGTCGCAACGTTTCTGGATTCGCTTTCCGCCGTGCAGCAGCGTTATCTGGGATAGCTCGCGAATTAGCTGCATTGACTGCTCCTCGGTGCTCTATTTGCCTTCGGCAGCGAAGTTTTGAGTTGTTCCGCAGAAGGCTTTCTATCCTCAGTAGTCCCGTCCATCAAAGAACTATGATTGCATACCCTGATATCGAAAGAGTCGCGAGCTTAGTAGCAAACTTTCTCCATAGTGCAATCCTTGTCGTTTGATCTCATTCCCTAGAAGATATGAGTGAATATGGCTCTCAAAATGGGGGAGAACCCCCGTATTACCGGCCAGCTTTCAGTGAAAGGTATCGGAAATCAAGGTTGAAAGCCTCTGTGCTTGAGAGTGTAGCCATCATTCATAGCACGTTTAGCAAAATGAGGTAATCGCTTATTAGAATAATATGACCAGAATTGTTGTTAAACTTTTCTAACATCAGTGTCAGAACCGCAGTATAAAAGTATGGGAGCGTCATTTTGATGAGAACGAGTATGGAGACTGCCCAGAATTTTTAACTTTTGTTTGGGAAAGGCAGAAATCAATCGAAAGAAGGGAGGAATGAGGGTTGAAGAACCCCGAGAAGGCCGAGCAGCAAACAAGTCGGACCAAAGATGGCTTTTCTGATAGGATGTGACGAGGGATTCAAGTAAACCGGACTGCAGTTCGAAAATGAGAGACTTTGATTTGTTCAAGCGATTCTATGTACTGGAATCTTTTGAAGCATTCAAATTATTTGGGATGTTCAAATCATTCAAACATCAAAAGTTTCATATCTCAAGCCTGCTAGTCCGGACTGTTGGATGCACTGGATCATCATCTGAGAGTACAGCAGATTGTCACAGCGGGAAAAAGACAAAAAATCCATATTAGCAAAGCTAGAAGTTCAATGATTGTTGTTGGTAGGTTGGAGACCTCAACGCTGAACCACAGAAGGCAATTGAACTTTTCCCTCCTACACTACCTCAAGCGATAGTACCTTAGGATGTAGTTAGTCCTCGTGCTTTGATTGTAAATAGAAGTTAAGATGTCGACATGTCTCCCCTGTTCTATTGGTGAGATGTCTGATAATATATTAGTTCAGCGTGACCATATTTTCATGAATACTGATATGTAAATAAATACCCCTACTCTCTAGCACTATGCCTGGTTCTTTCGTTCTATTAGTCGTTCCCTCCGATTACTGTTAAGATTATAGACTAACACGCACCTAAGAAGATGTATATGTCGTCAGACGTCCCTGATGGCAGTAATGTAAGGAAGCCCAGCTACGAACATGGAATGGAGAGATGAATGGTCAAAGATGGGATTAATTTTGTGCCGTGAGAGCTGAGGGTATAAAGATATCCCATAAACACTTCAAAGTAATTATTAGCGGCGGTATATCAATAAATCTCATTGCCATGTAGAAAACTTAGCCTCCTCATCCGGGAAATTCATGGATAATTCTTGCGTCGAGCTGCGGCATACTAATATCGATCGATATATAGCTTCATCGGGGTCAGGTATGAACATGTTTTTTCACGACTCTTTGGGTATTTTTATCTGTAGGAGGATTATACAATGTTACCACCGTCAATTGTTATATCCTAAGACTACATGCGAGGCCATCAACGAGATGTTTATTCTGAAAGGCGACTATCGTGTTCGTGGAGATGTTGTGGTGGTCATCTCATCGGATGTTTTACATATGCATGCGGTTGAATGCTTGAATTGTTGAACAGGTCTGATTGGACGTTTTGATGCTTTAGGTGCTTTTCTTTTGCTCTCACTTGACTTTTAGGAGGGGCAATTGAAAAGCTGGAATGTTGTGCATATAATTCATAGCTAGTAAAGATTATTGTTCTTGTAGAGTGCGTAGATTATACCAAAAAATTCAAGAGCTTTATGGGTGCAATATCGGAAATATCTGGATTAAATTTGAGCTTATGGATTTGAAGAAGTGCATTTGATACAAGAGGAATGAGAATCTGTTTTGTTTGCGGAGGATGAAGATTGCACGTGTTTATAAGCAAGTGTATGAGAGATACTTTGGATGCTTGGGTCAAGTTTTTACGGGGGTATACTTGGCGATGACTTCACTATTTTCCTGTTGGCTTGTTATTGATGGAAAGAGCTTATATCCAGAGAGCCGGTCCAGACTAGCAAGCTAAATGCTATCGGATATAGGGCACAGTTCTTTGGGTGAAACACGCCTCCCGCTACTTCGTTAGAGCAATACCACTCCTGCGAGTACATGATATGAACTCCAATTGATGAGTTATTCCTTTATTTCATCCTTACCTACCTAGTACCTAGTAGGTAGATGATCAGTAAGTCATAGTAAACAATGGTATTGTTCAGAATTCGAATCTGTAGGAGCGGAGGGTTATACAGTACGTTGGATAATGTTTGGATAATGTTTGGATAATGTTTGGATATGTGGTGGATATGAAAGCGGATATAGACATCCGTCGGTTCAGGTTTAACGTCATCATTAGTAAGCAGCGGAAAAGACGAAACCAATTGCTAAACGATTTTGAAACAATTCGGAAGATCAATCGATAAGTACGTAAGTAAGTAGACAGGTAATAGGTAGAGAGTAGTAATGATAATATGATTGTGGATTCAAGGTAATGTAATGATTTTTCTTCATGCAAAGTAAAAGCATAGATGTGATGGGAATGTGAATGTGAATGTGAATGTAACCTCAAGTCCTTCCCGATGAATCAATAAATGAATTTATTGATTCGCAAGCCGCCTTTTTGCGCAAAATTACCGTCAGTGATGGAAGGTCTATGCAGCAAGCAGCACACGATATCTCATCCCAGGGTGTCGGTGGAAATTGAGAAAATTGCCGGAGACCGAGACAACACGGTTCGGATATAGATGTAGGGATAGAAATGGAAATAGGAATAGGAATAATTGATTCATGATTTTTGAGAGGGTAGTACCGGTATACTACCGGTTACCTAGACAAGTATGCGCGGGATAATACCTTACCACAGTGTCATGGTGAACCATTCGGATATCTTAAAAGTACAGTAACCTTATGTACGAAAGTACTCGTAAACAAGTGAATGATACCTAGTACTTGGCGATAAAATATCATCACACCTAAGCTTATTGTAAACGCATTGACTTTGAAACATGAAGAAAGTGTTATGGGCTGGCTGGATTTGAGGATTGTGAGACAAGGGACGAGGAGGTCCTTGTTGCTTGTTGACAAGACAAGAACTTCACCGATAAAGAAAAAGTGTAACATCTTCGACCAAAAGTCCCTTTCCCTAAGTCCCTTTCCTTTGTCTCTTCCACTTCTATTACATCCTCAACCTCAACTTCAACCCCAAAGTTTTGGTAATTCCTCCGCTCGTGAATATTGAATCTCGAACATTATCGAACATACATTCTTTCTTTTCCCGTGTGTCATCATATCGTATCGTATCGTATCGCATCGCATCGCATCTTCTCTTCTTTCAGCACTCTCCACAAAATCAAATCTCAGCCGCTTTCGGGTGCCCAAAAATCATCCCTACGTCCTCACATTTCTAAGCAAGACTTTCGAAATTCTGACATGACGAAGGTCACCAGAGTATATAAATAATTCATAAAAAATCATCCTAAGCGGAAGCAGGTCTTCTGTTCTTACTTTTCTTCTTCATATAGTACTTATTAATCTTATGTTTGTTCCCCATTCTCCAATCTGGTCGGTCAATCGATAAAGACCCTTGTCGAATGCCACCATCATTGGTCGATACATGCAGCTGACGGAACCCATAGTGCATAGTAATACGGAGTGCACCCATTAGTTCCGATACGAGATTGATACATAAGTCAATCTACGCGCCCAGCTGTTTACAGCTTTTGCAGTTCCGAACTGTAGATATGGCTCCAAAATATTTGAATGTCTCCACGGGAGGCGCAGGCTCGAAAAGTCCTGCGACTCCAACCGCCCATATGGCCACGACGACTGTAAAAGTTGGTGGTATGACATGCGGGGCGTGCACATCTGCAGTGGAATCAGGATTCAAAGGTGTCGATGGTATTGGAAATGTATCAGTGAGCTTGGTGATGGAAAGAGCTGTGATTATTCACGACCCAGAAAGAGTACCGGCAGAGAAGATACAAGAAATCATTGAGGATCGTGGCTTTGATGCAGAAGTACTGGCTACAGATTTACCATCCCCAATGTTCAACAGAGATGGACACATCGACGATGCCAGTGACATTTCCGACGACGAAGGTACGAAGAATGCACCCACAACTACAACAACGTTGGCCGTAGAGGGGATGACATGCGGGGCTTGCACATCAGCAGTAGAAGGGGGGTTCAAAGATGTGCCGGGCGTCAAGACTTTCAGTATATCATTACTGTCAGAGAGGGCAGTGGTCGAACACGATACTACAATATTGAGCGCCGAGCAAATTGCAGAAATCATTGAGGATAGAGGATTTGGGGCAACCATTGTCGAATCAAATACAGCTACCCCTCCTTCACGAACCCGCAAGTCGCGCCGGGATAGCTCTTCGATCAAAGAAAAGATTGCTACAACTACTATTGCTATTGAAGGAATGACTTGCGGTGCCTGCACATCCGCGGTGGAAGGTGGATTTAAGGATCTCGATGGCCTCATACAATTCAATGTCAGTTTACTGGCAGAACGGGCTGTAGTCATTCATGACCCCTCCAAACTCCCTGCTGAAAAGATCGCCGAGATTATCGAAGATAGAGGGTTCGATGCCAAGATTGTATCCACACAATTAGGTTCCGGTCAGCAGCCAGCAGCTACCACATCACAGTTCAAATTGTTTGGAGTAGCGTCTGCTGCTGATGCAACAGCTTTAGAGTCCAAACTTTCATCACTACCGGGTGTCAATTCTGCAACCGTCAGTCTTGCCAAAAATCGACTAACAATTTCCCATCAGCCAAATATCGCTGGGTTGCGAGCTCTAGTCGACCTCATCGAGTCTCAGGGTTACAATGCCTTGGTCGCCGACAATAACGACAACAATGCCCAGCTAGAGTCTCTTGCAAAAACTAAAGAAATCACCGAGTGGCGCACAGCTTTCAGGACCTCTCTGAGCTTTGCAATTCCAGTCTTTTTAATCGGCATGGCTTTTCCCATGCTTATCCCCTTTTTGGATTTTGGAAGCTATGTTGTCTTTTTCCCAGGATTATACCTCGGTGATATTATTTGTCTAGTCCTTACGATACCCGTCCAATTTGGCATTGGAAAGCGGTTTTACATTTCTGCATACAAGTCTATGAGGCATGGTTCACCTACGATGGACGTGCTAGTTGTTCTTGGGACGTCTGCCGCTTTCTTTTTCAGTGTTGCAGCCATGATAGTTTCTATTCTCCTTCCCCCGCACACTCGACCAAGCACTATTTTCGACACAAGCAGTATGCTTATTACTTTCATCACTTTAGGACGATTCCTTGAAAATCGAGCAAAGGGCCAAACCTCGAAAGCACTTTCTCGCCTCATGTCTTTGGCTCCTTCTATGGCAACTATTTATGCTGATCCAATTGCTGCAGAGAAGGCAGCTGAGGATTGGAATACAAATGAATCAAAAGCCGATCACTCTCAAGAGGGCAATGCTGCAGAAGAAAAGGTCATCCCCACCGAGCTTATACAAGTTGGTGATATTGTTATTCTACGTCCTGGTGATAAGATTCCTGCTGATGGAACCGTCACTCGAGGTGAGACATATGTGGATGAAAGCATGGTTACTGGTGAGGCAATGCCGGTCTTGAAACGAAAGGGAAGTCTACTTATTGGAGGTACTGTGAATGGTGCTGGTAGAGTCGACTTTCGTGTTACACGTGCTGGTCGAGACACTCAATTGAGTCAAATTGTGAAGTTGGTGCAAGACGCCCAGACCACACGGGCACCTATTCAAAGACTCGCTGATACCATCGCCGGCTACTTTGTGCCATGCATTCTTTGCTTAGGATTTCTCACATTCTCAATATGGATGATTCTCAGTCATGTCCTCTCGCATCCACCAAAGATTTTCGTGGACGAAAAGAGTGGTGGGAAATTCATGGTTTGTGTCAAACTCTGTATCTCGGTTATTGTTTTTGCCTGTCCTTGCGCTTTGGGTCTTGCAACCCCTACTGCTGTGATGGTAGGAACTGGCGTGGGTGCAGAGAATGGAATTTTGGTCAAAGGTGGTGCTGCTCTTGAGACCGCTACTAAGATTACGCAAGTTGTCCTTGACAAAACTGGCACAATTACAGAGGGCAAAATGAGCGTGGCCAAGATTAATTTGGTTTTCAACTGGAAAGACAATGATTCGCAGAAGAAACTCTGGTGGACAATCGTTGGCCTATCTGAAATGGGTAGTGAACATCCTATCGGTAAAGCTATACTCGCTGCTGCTAAAGAAGAACTTGGAGTGGGTTCCGATGGTACTATTGATGGAAGCATTGGCGATTTCGAAGCTGCTGTTGGGAGCGGTATTAGTGCCTTGGTTGAGCCGGCTATCAGTAACGAACGTACTCGTCACAGAATCCTGGTTGGTAATGTTCGCTATCTCAAACAGAATAATGTATCTGTACCCCAAGATGCCATCGAGTCGTCCGAGGAAGTAAACGTCAAAGCTGCCGGCTCATCTAAAACTTCATCAGCCGGGACAACCAACATTTTCATTGCCATTGATGGCTCTTACTCTGGTCACCTGTGTCTTGCCGATACCGTAAAAGGTAGCGCCGTCGCAGCCATTGCAGCCCTTCATCGCATGGGCATCAAAACGGCCATTGTCACAGGTGATCAGCGACCAACAGCTCTCGCAGTCGCACGCGTCGTTGGCATACCTTCTGAAAATGTTTACGCAGGAGTGACCCCTGACCAAAAACAAGATATCATTCGCATGTTCCAATCTCGCGGAGAATGTGTTGCAATGGTAGGAGATGGAATCAATGATTCTCCTGCTCTCGCCACCGCAGATGTTGGTATTGCCATGGCTGGTGGTACTGATGTCGCCATGGAAGCAGCAGATGTTGTACTCATGCGACCAAATGATCTCATGGATATTCCCGCGTCTATTCAACTTGCCCGTTCCATTTTCAATCGTATCAAGCTCAACCTAGGCTGGGCATGCGGTTATAATATCATTGGTCTTCCTTTCGCCATGGGTATCTTCCTACCTTTTGGATTCCATCTACATCCTATGGCAGCAGGCGCAGCAATGGCATTTAGTAGTGTAAGTGTAGTAGGCAGTAGTCTGCTATTGAAGTTCTGGAAGAGACCAAGGTGGATGGACGATGCATTATTAGAAGAAAAGGGACAATTGAGAAAGAGGGGCCACGGATGGGGCTTTGGGGGATGGAGTGGGAAAGTTACGGATGCGTATAGAGCTGTTTTTGGAGGAAATAGACGAGATGAAGGAGGTTACGTACCTTTGAATACTCTCGAACCCGTTTAGGTTCGAGTTGGATATTGAATTGAAGTTTATTGGTTTTCCTTTGCGATACATCCAGTTTTGTGCTGGAAATTTTTTATGAGTTTACCATCTAGATGTAAGCTTACTCGTTTGTGAGCACATGATGGTTGAAGCTATTTGTGCATTTTATGATTCTACTTTTCTTTCTTGGTCTAGACCTAGATTTATAGAGAAATACAGGATAATGTAAGATTCAGAAGCCTATTTACTTCATGAAAAACAAGATCGAACTGAAGTCGTACAAGTCCCACAATGTTGATAATACTTTAATGTCCTCTACCTCAAGACTTTTTCTATTGATACTGACTCATATCTCATTCTTCTATTGGAGATCAGAGTCTGAAATGGCAGTGTTTTGTCTATACTTTAAACTCCAGATAAAAGAAATACAATTTCCCATTTCCATTTTCATGATCATCCCATTCCTCTATTTCGTGCCATGGTTCTTTACATTTGGTGCCTGTCAAGATCTTTTAGGTGTACAAACAATCACCCACGTCGCAGATTTATTCTCTTTCTCGTGTCACCTGCCTACTAGGTACCTCACCTTTCCTATACATATTCCGTATCCGCGGCACCCGGCATTAGCGACGTGGCACAGCAGATTCAAGGCACTGGTGCACCAATCTGGCTGATATGTAAAAGCTTAAAAAACCACATCGCCGTCGCACAGAAACGCCTCCCCACGAAAATTGATTTGATTATTTGATGGACCTGCTACTTATCCCGTCAAGGCGTTTTCGCAACTTCTAGTTTCCGAGATGAGAATCTTAACGTGAACGCCCTCAGAAAATACTTGATGTCAATGTCGGTGCTCGGAATTGTTTTTCGCCAGATCCTGGTTTGTTGGTGAGTTTGGAGGTGAGATTTGGATTGGATGGAGATGCGAATGCATTGAGAAGAAGAAACCCCTTTAGAAGCGAACCAATTAAATGCAGTAAATGATAGGTGAGATGTCATAAATCGGTCTTCGTTAAGAGCGAACTTCCGAATTTCTTTCTTTGTTGTATTTACTTATGCTTGGAATAAATGTGATGACACGCTATATGGTGGGATTTGGGGCTGGGATTGGAGTCGGGGAAGTTGGGGTCATCGAGTATGTGATTTGAGATTAGACTTTTTTTGATTTTGGAGGTGTGTATTCGTCATCTCTTCGGTGTTTGCTTCTTTTAGCCCTTGATGATTATTGGTAAGGTTATGGATGAGAATACAGTGGAAAATGACTGGGAAATATCGAATGTTGTGTATCGGTGACGAGGTGACTACATCCGATGTTTGAGAATAGGAATAGCTTTTATAGATGTAGTAGTTCCGCTTCATGATTTTCTTTTTTTTTCTTGCACTACTTGATTCTGCGTGATTGAAGGGTTTTCAGGCTGTTTGTCATTATCATTTGTCTGTGAGGTGAAGTTTGATATAAGTGCTCGGGTTATAATATATCTCATTTTCATTGTTGTACAAGGGTTTAAGTGATACAGTTGTGTGGTTTGTGTCGCCCGGACGATAGGACTTGATAGTTCAAAAACTTCTTGAGAAAAGATTATCAAGTAAGGGATATCTTTATGATCTTACAACACACATCATTTCTTTTCTTCTTGATTGGGAGGTAAAATGGCTTCGAATACTACGAATGTAAGTTCTTTTTCTCTTTTTACCATCACATCATTGCTTCCTTTCTAATATCTTCCTTTCACCATACTCTTCCACCGTTCTACACAGTTCGCTCACCTTAGATCGAATCCGTTTACTAACACCTTCCATCCAGATGTCACCACCCTATCCACAAAGAAACGCCATCATAGGCCTCACACCCACTCACAACATCGACACCCCGCTGAGCACCATCTTCATGATCCTCTTCCTCCTCGCCGCAATAGTCCACATGACACTCCTCCAAATAAACTTCCGACGTGGCCAAAAATTCCTCATGTCTGGCATGGCCTTCGGCTTCTCCTTTTCCCGCGTCATCACCTGCATCCTGCGTATAGTCTGGGCCTCCTATCCCAGAAACATCAAACTCGCGCTCGCGGCTCAAGTCTTTGTTGCGGCAGGTACCATATTACTATTCCTCACCAATATCATCTTCACAAGTCGCTTGTTGAGAGCTTATCATGCGTGGGCTTGGAATCTATGGATCCGGATTACTTTTCGAGCCGCGTATGTGAGTTTGTTTGTGGGACTGATTGCGAATATTTCTGTTTTGGTGGAGAATTTCTTTACGCTCGATCCGCATGTTTGGTGGATTGATCGTGTGGTGTTGTTGGTTGTTAGTACCTATTTTGCGGTTTATGCTTTTATGCCTATTCCGCTTTTGGCTTTGAGACTCCTACTTCCACCTACATATCTGCGTAGGAAATCTACAGATCGGAAACCTGTGGAGAAATTCGGGACCGGGAGTTTTCGCACAAAGATTAGATTGGTACTCTTCGTATCTGTTCTGCTTACTCTAGGAGCAGCTTTTAGAGCAGGTACTGCTTATAGACCGAGGGGAATCGAGGATCCGGCTTGGTATCATAATAAAGCTTGTTTTTATATTTTTAATTTTGGCATCGAGATTGTGGTACTCTATATATATGCGGCGATGAGGGTAGATAGGAGATTTATTGTACCGAATGCGACGAAGGTGGAGGGAGATTTTAGGAAGGGGGGTGAGGGGGGAATGCCGGTTAAAGGGGAGGAGGGTAAGAGGAGTGTTAGGTGGGAGAGGATGAGGGGATGGAAGGGGGAATGGAGGGAGTGGGAGGTTGAGGGGGAGGGGGAAGAGGGAATTTTTTCGGACAGGGTTGGGGAGCAGAAGGGAAGAAATGATGCGGAGGAGGGAGAAACGGAGACGGCGGTTGGTAGTAATGCTAGTGGAGGGGTCACACCGGAGGTTGTGGGAAGCAGAGAGGATATTGATGTTGATGTTGATCTTGAGAAAGGTAACAAGTGAGACAGACTATTAAGCTGATATCAAGGATTGCCAACAGGTCACTAGATTGTACATAAGCAATAGCTATAGATAGATATAGGCATTGATCAACAATGTCGATGTGCCGGTACACCAATGACGGAGAGACATATGATGCAGATAAGTACGTATCATCCATCAAGTAGCTAATGGAGCTTTCACACCTCATATAGGTAATCCCAACTCCGAACTTCCAAATTCAAAAATAACAATGGTGGAAGTTATAGATGAGATACCGGTATTATTATGTGGATGTGTCTACCTTCTCTTTCTGGATGGGTGGATGGGTACGGAGAGGGCTTAATCGAGTTTGAGTTCGGATGTCCGTGGTTTGGTTTGGTGGTACCGGGTGCGCTTTAAACTGAATTTGGGTAAGAGATAAACGTGGATGGATGAGGAAAGGAGATTTGAGGATTTCTGGATTTCTGGATGTAAGATTTGTTTATCTAGATTCTATATACATGAAATTTATATATCATGATGGCTATTCTGAATTGGTAAACATGTGGGATTCAAGATGTATAGCTATTCGTAGCGTTGAAGTGTCTTGCTTTCGGACGGATAGTAACCTTAGATTTCGATAGCGCAGACCTTGCCTATGCTTGTTATATATAACTAGGTAGGGTTCTGGATAATTGTGCTGGAGATGGAGATGGTGTTATTGGAACAGAAACACTTGTTGTTTCCTTGATTTTACGGTGAAGAGCAGGTGTAGATAACATACTGATTTCCAAAACATTCGGGGATGTAATTGCAATTGAGTATATGTATGTCCAAATCACCAAGCAAATTTCCCACATTTCCATATGACCAAGCTATGATTTTCAGACCTCCCTACCTCTGAAACTGTGGTAACGGTTCATGAGAGCCTGAGACGCCCAGTTGTATGGGAAAAGGTGATACCGGATCCGTCGCTTGTAGATTATTTGCACAAGGTAGATAGATTAGAGAAAACTATGCAGGCATATCGTCTGTTACGAGCTGACTCACTAGGTGTATGGTGTATATGCGATGGCTAATCTAGCAGTGTATGTGAGCTTGATCTCCGTGCGATATATTGGTTGCTCTTGAGTGTTTCGAAGAGCGTTGAGATGGAGAGGTAGTTGTTGTAAGGAGAAGTGTGTGGGGCGGACGGTACTATAAGAAGCGAGCATATGTTCTTGGCGATCTCTCCTTTTAACCCGGTAATTTGAAACCTCTGGAGAAGATTTGTACTCGCCATAAACTTTCTGAGATAAGAAGCTAAATTAACCTGTTGAGGAAAGTGATATATGTCTGTTGTCTATGAGACTTATTGCTAGCACTAGAAGTACGGCCGTTGTTGGTCGTTTGCAGACATACCATACAGATGAAGAGTATGTGAATAGCAGTAGGGCATTCGTTTCTCCCAGGGAAGGATGTAAAATCCTGCAACGGAGACATTGATGTGTTTCGAGGGCAACAACAACCACAAAGAAGAAGATATACAATCCTGCAGGAGCTGGAATATGCTGTACAACTTTGGGTTGTCGGTATTTCTTACTCCTTTATTGCCGATTGTTACACACGGAGGGATTTGGAGTGTAGGTAGTGGCTGTCACGTGCGAGGGATCAAAGCCACCATAATCAGCCCAGCCAAGCCCAGCTCAAGCACAAACAGAGATGTGTGACAAAGATTCACTTATAACCTTATGTTTACTACAGAACATCGCTTGAACATACAAACATACAAACATACATACGATTATATTAATATATGATTATACTTTGAATATAACTTCATTCCTCCTGAAATCCTCTATTGATCTACACTCTTCAAAATAATGACAAGTACGGCTGGAAAACGCGGACCATCAGTCTTGGTATGAGCGAAGCCAAACATTAAATTCCGATTGACAAATAATTACATTTTTTCTAATTCTGTCTTAGGTTACTGATTCTCGGGAACGACAACGCCCTTCCATAGCTCGAAATAATTCCCAGCGACCAAATGTTAATGGCTCGAATGCGCCTAGACCAACAAGATTCATATCCGTAGATAATGTTTTACAATATGCCTCTCAAATCCCATCAGGTCAAGCTCGAGGACCACCAGGACGCAGACCTCAGGCTTCAGATCAACGTCGTGCAAGTGGTCCAATATCGGCACGGATCGCACAACAGAATGTTCCAGGTCGGAGTACAAAGACTAGCGAAAAATTGGTCCTGATTCCAGATACGTTAGATGAAAAGGATGATTCTGATACGGACGATATTCTTGGTGCCGAAAGCGAACCGCGATTCGATGGTGATGCGGGACCTCCGACAGATGCCGAAAGGGATATACTCAAGAAGAGGGGTGGTATACGAGGGAAGAGTTATGCGGAGCGATTACCCAAGGCGAGGAGAGCAAATGAGTTGGCTAGGGTTACTGCATATTGCACGGCGCAAGCATACAAAACAAAGGATACGGCTACGTTTGTTAAGGAAAGACACGGGGCTAAGACAAAGTTATACGATGATTGTCTCTATACAGTTTACCATTTACCTTTATTACCGGGTACCGAGGGATTCAGAGTAAGGAGCAGTCCGGTTCTAAAAAGTCCAGGTGGAAAAGCGGTATTGGATGAAGAGATAGAGAGGAGTGAGAACAGAGACTATCATGAGGGATATTTCGAGGATACGGATACATACGGTGTAAGGGGAGGGGAGGATAGTCCACGAAATGAACCCGACGAGGACAGAATCAGAAGAGAAGCAGAAGCTCGAAGAGGTAGAGAGGAAACTCATGTTTTTGAACAAGGCAAGAGAGCAGACAGTCCAAATAGAGTCGCACCGGATGCGACAACTTTCGCAGAGATGTTTGTCTTCTCATATGGGGTGGTGGTGTTTTGGAATTTTACCGAGCATCAGGAAAAAGATATTCTTGCCGACTTTGCATTTGCGGCACACAACAAAGATGTGTCACTTGTTGTCCGACCTCAAGAAGAAGAAGATCTCGAAACAGAAGAGCTTCATTTTGAGTATAATTCTTTCGTTGACAGACCTCGAATTTTCAATGATATGATTACCTTGAGGAGTGGCGATCATATGATTAAGTTGGCCATGAGTCATGCTATTGCCCAAAGTACGAAGTTGAGCTTCTTTGAGGAGCGAATGTCACAGACTATGCTGAGTGCAGAACATGTTCCTAAGCACTTGGCTTTAACGGGTCAACTTGGAATGTCTCGTACAGAAATTCTTAAGATTCTTGGTCGTCTCTTCAAGAGTAGGGTTGATGTCAATCTTTGTAAGTTGTTCCAACCTTCTGAATAACTCCCTACTGATATCAGGGCAGCATCAAATATTCTCGATGTTCCCAGCTTCTTTTGGGATTCAGAACCCACATTACATCCACTCTATGAAGCTATTCGAGAGTATTTAGAGATTGGTCCACGTATCACGACGCTCAACGAACGCTGTAGAGTTTTCTTGGACTTGGCAGAAGTTTTAAGTGACAACATCGCAGATACAAAGATGAGCACAATCACATGGATTGTCATCATTTTGATCATCATTAGTATAGCTGTCACAGTCACAGAAGTAGGCTTAAGATTTATAATATTGGAAAAGGCAGGTGGCGGAAACCCCGCGATGGCATCTCCGGACAGGAATTGGTCGCGATTCGATTTTAATGCCCCACAGTTGGAAGCAATATGTGGTGTTGGAAGGTTTGCCGAGCTCTGAAATGAGAGCTGACTGCAATTATTTCATCTTGGCCAGACTTACTTCTTTCTTTATGTCTCCAGGCTTGGGGCGTGGGGAGCGTATGGAATGGGAGTTTATAATGTGCTTGTAGATATTGCACAATGATAATGAGCGTTCATATTAATTAGACGGTCAGTTTAGAACTATTCCCAAAGCTTCATTATAATTTTTTTCAATAGATTAATTAATACACTCTATGCTACTAGAAAATCATGTACCAAATTTCTGCTCTCTCGTTCGCTGCAAACGACTCGTTTCTTCTCTTTTATGGAGCCTGTCGCTTCTCCCAGCGGGTCAGTACTCGCGACTTGATGAATTTCTCGCCTTCATGAAGTATCGTGATGGCGACGCCTCAATCTCACGGGAGGGAGGGACTGTTGTATGAGAGGGAGCGACTGTTGTATGAAAAGGGGGGATTGTTGTATGAGAGGAAGGGGCTGTTGTTTGAATAGATCGATGAGAGAAATCGAGTTTGAGCCATTGAAAGGTGGACCAAGGGTAAGGCTTCTTTCGTTTACCAAGTACCACATAATTTCCATGGTCGTTGTAGCTGTCTAGTGTCAATGATATTAGCTATCTTTTGGTTTAGGTTAATATTGATGGGCTATACCAGAAGATAAAAGAATAGAGGTTTCCAATTGTCAGTCATTCAAAACTAATCGTTTCTTTGGGCTATACCAAAAGATAAAAGAATAGAAGTTTCCAGTTGTCAGTCATTCAAAACTAGTCGTTTCTTTGGGCTATACCAGAAGATAAAAGAATAGAAGTTTCCAGTTGTCAGCCCTTCAAAACTAGTCGTTTCTTCCCATTTCCACTCCGATTGTCCACGAATAACTTCGTCAATGCGTGGAAACACCTAGACTTACTGCATAATCAATCATAGTATTGGCAGCAGTATGTGAAAACAGCAGATTTGATTTATTCAACTATCTTTTCCAATATCTCCAGAGATATTTCAGATATTCTCTTAAAATAATGCAAAGACTCCATACCATGCCCGCACAAATTCGCCTGTAAGACTATGTCGATAAATCACCAGCTATCACATTCATGCGAAGCGACGTTTCTGAGCACACCAGTATGGTGGGTCGCCCTTAGCACAGTACCACCCTCATCTTTCGACCAGTCTTTGCACGTCCCAATAACTGAAAGAGAAAATATGCAGGATGGAGGGTTGAATCGAGCAAGTCGTCCCATGGTTTAGATGAGGCGGCGGGTTACCGAAAAGAAATGTCGCGGATGAGAATGAACGACGCCCCTGACTGATTTTCCGAACACGAATCAGCAATGCATGCCCAGATCCCTACCCATGATAATTATACTCAAGAAGGCAATGACTAACAAGATCCCACTCCACCCCACACTGTTCCGCCTCTACTTTTTCTTTGCAGCAAGCTTCTTAGCATTCTTTCCCTTCGGCGCCTTTCCATGATCAGCAGCATTCGTGGCCGGGGTATTCTTCGCCTGTTTATCATTGATGAAAACCTCACGATCTGGATGCTCATGATCTGGATGCTTATAGCCGCATACTTGGTAATGATCGGTGGTCTTGAGGAAATATCTTTTACTGGTACATTTTGGATTAAGGCATAAAGTCTAATGGATCTTGCAGTGTGCGAACTTTCCCTTACCTTGGCGCCGGCAGCCTCCATTATTATTCATAGGACAATGATGTTTTGGCATTGTGGATGTTTTACTTGTAGTGAGATGTAGTAAAGTAGTGATCGGTAATGTGCCTCGTGATCGAGTGCGCGAGTATGCGGGGGGATGTTGTTGTGATGAATGTTGATGGAAAGGTCTATTACGATAGGAGGGTCTCGAGATGTGATGATTATATAGGGATGCTGTTGTAATGGGAGTTGATGGAAAGATGTGATGATATTATGGAGGGATCTTGTTGTGATGGAAGTTGATGGAAAGGTTTGTTGCGATAGAAGAGTGGTAAGATGTGATGATTATAAGGGAATGTTTTTGTAATGGAAGTTGATGGAAAGATGTGATGATTATGGAGGGATCTTGTTGTGATGGATGTTAATGGAAAGGTTTGTTGCAATAGAAGAATCGCAAGATGTGATGTTTACGGAGAGGTTGTGCTGCGTAGAAGGGAGTAGTCCCAGCGATAAACTAAATATTACAGAAGATCTCGGCTACTTTGTAATGGTGTATGGTTTTTTAACCACAAGCTTTAGTAATAGAGATTGATCACCTTATTGAGGTTAAAATGGAAACACATCGCCACTCACACCTGTACCTAATGATGAAAATGATGGTGTAATTGAGATATGCATAGCCTAAATTTACAGTGAATGTATTTGTGTAAAATAAATGATAGATTCAGATAGTCGTGTTGATTTAATTAGACTGGAAAATTATGAAGGTGTATATGGGTAGGTTAGCCTCGAAAAAGGGGTTTTAGCGAAAAATTCCCATAATGACCGGACTCATATAAGACTGTAGAGCAATTTAACATTTCATGCAATCTTAGATGTGATATATTTGGTTTATTTAGACTGACAGAATAGCTGGAAGATCTTTGCAGTTTCATAACTCAACTTGGTCCAGCTGCAGCCCCTGGGGCTTAGAGGTCCTGGCCTTTCGGTCATGCTGACGAAAATTGTCTATTGATTATTGTAAGACCTCGAGGTTTTGACTGCCTAGTTGTGTTAATATGAAAGATAGGCTGTAGCTGTGAGATTGTGGTTTAGGTAATGGGCGGTTGTATTCCTTGATTGAGAGTTTGAGAGCTTATTATTGGTAAGTTATAGTTGAGAAATTGTAATCTCGAAGTTGCCCTGGTGACTTATCAATCAGCGAAAGACGGAGAAGGAAAAAGGGTTGGATGTTGTACCACGATCTCCCACAGTCATAACTATGATCATAAGACTTATAGTAGTTGCTTGGACTAAGACCGCATAGACCTAAGGAGTGATGTTGATATACCGTTGATAAGTCACGAAGGCGGATAATTTAGATATTGTGAGAAAGTTGGATTGCTAGGGGGTCATATACATAACTAGTTCATAGGCATTAGATTATATGATCCTTTGTAATTAAATATAAAGAGAAGGCTTCGTTTTTCCTTTTAGAATAATCAATCGTTTTCATTAGTCTTTTTGTATACCCACTATATACAACCCCAATCTATTGTTATTCATATTAGTTTTATTATTCGAAGTTTATACAATGTAATCTGATCAATTCGTATCCTATTCCCCTTCGCAGTGTGTTATCGGGATGCACATATCTCGATCTACCTCTTTCACAATATGTAGAGAAATTATAGAGTTGGTGGATCCCCGAGGGGTGACCTATTGCATGAATAATACTTGCTGAGGGATATATGCATCGGATAATTAGACTGCAAGCGTTGTAAAGCTAAGGTAGAGAAGTTGTAGAGGGTTCCTAGCAGAAAAGACGCGCAAGAAAAAGGGTTCAGTGGAGAAAGCTAGGGGGGAAAGGCCAAGAAGCTCAAAGAGTGAAGTAGATATGTGTGATTAGAGGATATTATTTATCGTGGTTAGGGTTGAGCTTTGACAATAGCATAAAGAGGACAGAAATAGATCGTTGATACAGTCGGTTGGTACTGAAACAGCTGCTGTCTTTGTGTGGATCTAAGAGCAGGGGATGGCTGAGTATAATGGTATGGAGAGGTTATGAAGGATGGAAAGTATTCCAGCTGGTACCGGTACGATTTCGTTTCTTACGATACAGCTTGAACTATGTATGGGTGGGAAGTCTGAAATAGTATGGCAATATACCTAGTGGATTTTGGACACAACTATTGCTCTGTGGATTAGTCTATGAGGATTACTAATTGATGGAGTTTGGTCCACAATCTGACTAGCCTTTTCATATGAACAAAGTTATTGTGAAGACATGCTAAAATCTTACCCCTCTAAAAACAGGTGATGATCAAATAACACCTCTATGCTTGCTATGTTCTCAGTCTTTTACGGCTTAGAAAAACGTAGTTATTTTCTGAGTTATTTGGCATTGTGCTTAGATACGTTTTATTGCCATAAAGATTAATCGCAGCTCGCTGTCAGCCTATAGTTTTATCACAACCGGGTTGTATCTGTTTGAAGGAAGAGAAAAGACTTATCCTTGCCCCAAAGATACTTTCTCAACCATAAATCATGACTAAAATCAGATTATCAGATACGGATTTTTTCCGTCTATAACTATAGCTAATTTGATTGTAGAAAAGTCCGAAATCACCACAAAACTGAATTCTCAAAATTGTACAAAAGAATATGATATACAGGAAAAAATAAATAAGATCCGGTCTAACGCTATAATAATTATAAAAGTGAAGTTATCTCTATTTAGTTATTTCATTAAATCAACGAATTATGAAATCATTTCATTATATTATTGTTGTTATAACGTGGTTTATCAGTGTGCGGGTCATATCAGTGTGTGGGTCACTTTCACCTCAATTCAATCTCTTCTCTTTCAACACGCGTTTTATCAACAATCTATAATGAATTCGAATAACCAAGAAGCCTGTATACTCCTTGCTATCGAAGTTATTCAAAAAGACAAAAAAATAAGTATTCGAAAAGTTGCGAAGATGTATAATATCTCGAATACAATATTATAGTGTAGAATTAATGGTTTTACTCTTTGCTCCGAATATCGATCTAAATCTTATAATTTTTCAGAATTAGAAGAGAATATCATTTCTGAGTATATATTCGATATGGATATGAGAGGATTTCCATCTAAATTTAGAAATGTGGAAGATATGGTGAATTATATTTTTGAATCGAGGGGTGCAAAGTGTGTTGGGAAGTTCTGGGTGTATCGATTCATAAAGCATCGAATCGAATTAAAGATGTGTTTTAGTTGTGTTTATGATTTTTAAAGAGCTTTTCGTGAAGATCCTAAGCTTATTGAAAAGTGGTTTCGATTGGTTTCGAATATACAAGCGAAATATAGTATTCTCGATAGCGATTTTTACAATTTCGACGAAACAGGTTTTATGATGGGGATTATATGTGTTGTAATAGTTGTCATTAGTGTTGAGAGATGCAGTAGAAGTAAATCAGTACAATTAGGCAATCGAGAATAGACTACAATAATAATATGTGGAAATGGGGAGGGTGAAACTATACTCTCATTTCTAATGGTTCAAGGATAGATTCATCTTTCCAATTGGTATACCGAAACCAACTTTTCTGTGGAATGGGCTATTAAATCTACATCTAATAGATGGATAAACAATGAGACAGGTTTAGAATGGTTGAAACACTTCGATAAGTATACTAAGAATCGAAAAAAGGGCAAATATCGAATGTTGGTACTAAATAGATATGAAAGTTATGAATCAGTACCTTTTCAGTCGTATTGCAAAGAGAATGATATTATCTATTTAAAATTACCATTACATTCAAGTCATTTAACTCAACTACTTGATATTGGCTGTTTTAGCAACCTGAAACATTCATATAGTACTCAAATTGATGGGTTTATCAAGGCATATATCAATTATATTTCGAAAGTTGAATTCTTTATAGTTTTCAAAGCTGTATACCAAGAATCAATTACGATTCAGAATATGAAATCAGGGTTTCGAGGAACAGATTTAATACTATTTGATCCTGAAGCTGTACTTTCGAAACTAGATATTCGAATTCGCATATCTACTCCCCCCTTTTTCGATCAAGATTTATAGACTTCTCAAACCCTTTATAATCCAACTGAAGCTCTTTCACAATCGACTTTAGTAAGATCTCGAATGATTTATCATCAATCAAGCTCTTTTACACTTATATTCGAGACTATATTAGCTTTAGCTAAGGGTACAGAGAGATTAGCACATAAAAATACACTTTTAAATACAGAGATTCGTATACTTCGGACAACAAATGAGGTATTAAACAAGCATCGACGCGCAAAAAAAACTCAATTACGTCAAGGAGGAGTGCTTACTGGACAAAAGGTTATTGATATATTATCTTAGCAAGAGGTTGATATTCAGATTCAATACGACGAATATCAAAAAGGGGGGAATTCTAATAGGGAAGCATCTTCTAGTCGATGCTGTAGTAAGTGTAGAAAGATTAGGTATAATATAAGGACTTGTCAAAATAATGTAATAGATTCTAGATTATTAGAATCTTTATAATTTTAATCAATTGATTTAATTATTGTTGAATAATATGGGTTTGAAAGAGTGAATTGAGGTGAAAGTGACCCACACACTGATATGACCCGCACACTGATAAACCACGTTATATCTATTAAAATCATTTAATATCTTCTAATTGAACTAAAAAATCACTATTTCATAAATACATAATTCAATTTTGGACTATATATGATGATTTCGAAAAAGGAATTATAATATCTCTTAAGTTTACTTTCTTTCAATATTTTCAGTGTAGAGATAACAATGAGTTAGAGTAGATGGCGAGGGTAGATGACGAAGGTAGACGATGATACGATGATGATAAGAGAGTGAGTGAGAAAGGGGGCTAATTTAAACGAAATGAGCTAGAAAATGATCGGGAAGTTAAGAAAAAACTTGAATTTAAATATGAAATATGATCAGTATTCGATTTTTTTTTAATAACAATAAATATTTGAAGGGTGGAATACTATTGGTCTATGGTACCACATCCCTTAATCACTAGATACCGTGTCAGAATGCAGACCACTGTAGTACCTGTCCCAGTCCTCCACAAACTTTTCACATCTCCCATAATCTCTATTATCAACAAAACCATCCTGCGCAAATCTAAAAATCCCTCGGATCCAAACGCCTCTACCATATGTGTCATCAAGGTATGAAGGGTCTGCCTGCTGCATAACTTGATCAAAACGGTCTTTGATAGTAAGCTCCTCCGAGGTGAGCTCTCGTTTAAGAGGGGTGTCGTAATTGTGACTCCAATGCCATCCACGCTTTTTATCATCGATCCATAGCCATGTCCTTGGCTGTCGAGAGAGAACTAATGGCACAGACATTACCTCATCCCAGTCAATCACACCAGTGACCTTCCATCCGCCATCCATAAGTTGCAGCTTCTCTGTCGCATTAGGTGCATCATGTGAAGATTCTCCGTTGATCGAATACTCATCTGTGTCGCCCATATTGTTAGTGCGTGTGGAATGAGGCAGAGAGGAGCTATCGGATACTGGGGGCGTTTCCGCTCCAGCAACAAAAATGTGTCGAGCACCAATATCCCAATGCCACAGAAAATTCTTTGAGTCGGAATCGTTGAACAGAGATGCCTTGACCATTTCATTCAAGATACAAAGAAATCTTCGGAAAATTGGTCTATCATAGTCATTATCGCGTTGCTCAAATTGTGCAGTCAACATTCTGCGAATCAAGGATGGTAAGGGCTCGCTCTCAAAGGTAGGGACCTCGGTGTCATACATATACAAGCGAAAAGCAGATATTGTAGGCTGCGAGGTACAAGTGTCAATTGAGGTAGAAGTCCAGGGCAGACTTTGTGTGCCGGCCAGATAACCAGGTTTGCGAAAGGATATCTTCTCCATCTCGAGTAAAAACTGAGCTACCGTAGTTGTGATTTCGAGCTTTTGGTGTAAAGAGAGTTGATAAAGCATTTCCTGCAAGGATTTACCCGGGAGCTTATGTTGAAGAACGTACTGACATTCGATAACATTTGTCAATGTAGTATCAACAGCTGCGATCTCGGGAGCGCCGAGGAATGCGTATTGGCGGAGAGTGAGAATTGCTGCAATTTGGTCTCGGAGAAGGTAAGTCTCGTCGTCCGACATTTGCCAGCGTGGAATCCGCAAGATAAAATGTCGATCTCCGGAGTTTCCAGGAATCGTGATACCGACGACTCTATTAGAATCGCCACCATGGATGCGCTGCAGTTCCAATGGTTCACCAAGCCCAATATCGCGGCATAGTTGGATGACCTTTAGCTGGTATGTATGAAATTCTTCCTGCTCGAATCTAGAGGTAGAAGATTGGCTTGTGACTGTACGAAGTTCCATGAGTTCATCAAATTGTTTCTTCCACTCCAGATATAGCTTAAAAAATTTAGAGCGGGTGGGATATTCATAAAGAGCAAATTGTGCCAGTCGTCGAATCCATACCCCTCGGCCATATGCATCCTCTAGATAACTTGGATCTGTCTGTTGCATGATCTTGTCGTAATGATCTTTGATAAGAAGCTCGTCCGTAGTTAGTTTCTGAGATGATCGAATGTCGTTTCCTTTGACCCAAAGCCACACAGGAGGAGCTCTGGTCATAACCAACGGTACTGACAGAAGTGCGTCCCAATCGAGCACGCCAGTTACGGCCCACTTACCGTTTACTTGCTTTTCGACTAAAATATTGTGGAATGCAAGGTCCCGGTGCCACACAACACAATCGGTGTCGGTTTCAGAGATGACTCGGGCTCTTTCCATTAGCCTCGCAATTTCTGAGAGACCGTCCCACACACTCTTCGAGTGTTTTACATCATTGTTCGTGTCGTGCTTTTTACGAGTTTCAAAAATATACTTAAATTGTGATGCAAGAGATTGCTCCTCTCTGTCAAGTCGACAACCGGTAATTTCAACATCGACAGGAACCGTAAATGGCTCATGCGAGAAAGAAGGCATGGAAGGGCCCGCAATGAATTGCCCAGGTCGAACAGTCTTCAAAGTGTTCAACTTCGTCATGACATCAGCTATAAGTTCAACGAACTCAAGTTTCTCTTTCAAAGGCAAGTCATAATAAACTTCCATGGCGTTGGTTCCCCTGAGCTTTTCTTGAAGCACATACTGATTATCAATGGCATTATTTGAAGTGGAATCGAAGGCCATGACAATGGGAATTGGTATCAACGGGGCAAGATAATGCAGAACCGCAGCCTGATCTCTCGTGTTATCACGCTCTACAGGTATTCGAGGAATACGAAGAACATAGTCTTGATTATTCTTAGAAGGAAGTGAAAGACAGATGAGTCTATTGTGAGCACCTTCCTTCATGCACTCTACCTTCGAGGGCTCACCCAGACCGATATCATGACATAACTGAACGACTTTGTGTTTGTATGTCGTAAATGATTCTTGAGAATCGCATTCGCTCGTAGAACCATAACCGCTCACGGTCTCCCAGCAAGAAGATTTTACTGACTCTGAAGCAGGTAGTAAGGCTGAGGCTTGTAAGGAGATATCGCCGCCGGTGATGATTGTGGAAGCAGAGCTGATAAACTGTGTACATTGTCGTAAGCCTTCTAAAGTGCCTTCTGAGGGTTCAGGAATGTCTTCAATTGCATCCGAGTCCAGAAATCCCTGTCGAATGTTGCTTCCATCTCTGAAATTGTTGAATGGAATCTTGACAGAACTTTCAGAAGTGTCTCCAGGTCCCCCACTAATGCCCTTTTCAACATGCGTGATATTATCGACCATTGCGAGATTGGACGTTGTGAAGTGTTGCTGGAGGGTTTCGTTGGAAGATGTTGTTGTAACGGAAAGATGGAGAGTTTTTGGGGGAAAACCAACTATTTAAAGAAGTTCGCTCAGCGTACGGGCGATTTATTCAATGACTGTACAGCCAATTTCACATTTCTGATACTTAGTTTACGGTAAAATGAATCAATGATTACACAGCCAATTCCATAGTGGAAAGACACATAAGGATAAGACAGTAGGACAAAGAGAGTCAACAATGGTAAAGGACTCGAGGTGAAACAAATTAGACGACAATAGGCCAAAAAACCAACTATAGCAAAAAAACTATAATCCTATACTCTCTCCTCTAGACTCCACTCATATTGTAGAGGCTGCTACGTTGAACTTGAACATATGCTGTTACTACATAGATACTGAATCAATAAGAAGGAAGGAACGTCTCGTACTACGGTGTGTATATCTCAAAGCTGTTCATGGATGGTTATTCGACTCTGTAGATTAAAGGCTGGGTGAAGATTTGATTTGACCTCGAGCTTCTAGCCTCGAGCTTCGAGCTCCGAGTTTGACCAAAGATAATAACAACAAAGAAGTGGAATATGAAAAACAAAGCTATAACCCGAGATACTAGTCTAGCGTCATCTCTTGAAAGGGGTGAACAAAAGACAAAAGATAAAAGACAAAAGAATCTAACAAAGGTACATAGAGAAACAAAAATAACACAACTCAAAAAAGCAAGCGATCACTTCAATTCTCCCCCCCCCCCATTTTTCCCTTTTTCCCCTTCCCCAACCAAAACACCCAACTAAAACCCGAAAACCCACCCATCCAAAAAAAAAGAACCCACACAAAAATCTCCCTCCCATCAAAATCCACAAACAATTAACCTATACAGCGTAAAGTGATCCAAGACCCGAGAATCATCAACTAAGTTCTAACTACTGACACATCGCGCATACATCTATCCACCTAGTATTCACCCACCCATTTCTCGCTTCTACCTCGCTACAAAACAAACATGCTAACATGCTATTATACTAATATGTTATTATACTAATATGTTAATATGTTAATATGCTAATATGCTAATATACTAACATGCCAGTATACTAATATACTAACATGCTAACCTGCCAACATGCTAACATGCTATCTATCCCCTTGGGCCATTTCTTCAAGCCACGAGGAGCAAACAGGGTTTTATACCTTACACTTGGAAAGGAAGAAGAAGGAAGAAGGAATAACGGCCAATTCTGTAGAAGCTTTCAAGCTTTTTTAACCTTGAATCTAATTCATGATTCTTTTTCCCTTGTCTTAACCTTTGCAAGTCTAGATCTAAGATCTTGCGTTGATCGTGCTAGCGAAATCACAATATGTAAAGAGTAAAATGTGATAATTGGTTGGTTCTCCTCATCTTCACCATGGTTTATTTCAAACACATGGAAAATAAGTCTTTTCTGTACACAACCATGTCACTTCAATCCATATATTTTTATTATTTGGGAAAAACAGCATAATGTTACCCTTAACACCCGATATAAAGCGCTTAATTCATTGAAGCCATTAAATCCTCGTGATTGCTTGAAAGCGAATATGAAGGTTCTCCATAAAATCCTGATATCAACATTGCCCCCTCCACAGAAATATCTAGCTGAGTAATTGCTCGATGGCACCCTGTACACTTCCTCCACTCCTTCTTAGGGCTTCAACGTTTCTGTCAAAATCGAAAAATCCCATGTCGTTCAATTGTCTGAGTTGATCGGCGTATCTCTCCTCAGGTGGTCTGGTGTCTGCTGGAGCTGCTGGAGCACCCGGAGCTGCACCACCTATTCCACCCATACCTCCAAATCCACCAGCGCCAAACATATCCCCAAAAGATCCGTTTCGCATCATTTCCATTGCTTGTTGTATTTGTTCTGGTGATGGTTGTGGCATTCCTTGAAATGGATTAAATCCCGCTCCACCTGCTCCTACACCGGCACCGGCACCATCCCCTCCAAATAATGAAGCGAAAGGATTTGGTGGATTGGCATCGGTACCAGTTGACGGTGTTCCTCCAGCAGAAGCGGCGGGTGGGGGAGTTTGGGCAGGAGTGTGACCAGCGGCAGTTGCTCCCGGTCCACCGAACAGTGATGCGAATGGATTACCAGCGCCTCCAGCAGGCATCGCAAAAGGGTTGAAAGGTTGTGCGTTTGCCTGACCACTTCCTGGTGTGCTCCCCGCTGCCCCAGCTGGTGTCGTATCCGTAACTCCCGGCGCGGGAAATCCACCAGCTCCGCCTCCGGCCATTTGTCTTCTCATCGCAGCAGCTTGACGAAGAGCGTTTGGATTTGTAAGCATGTCTCTGAACATTGGCGATTGTAACATCTCTCGCGCATTTGGCATATTTCTAAGCATTGGAGTGTTTTGGATCATCATATTGACAAGGTCTGGGTTGTTGAGAGCTTCGTTCATCGTTTGGCGAATATTGGGATCATCCATCATTTGAGCGATCGCATCTTCACTCGGAGGTGCACCCATCTGCGAAAATGTTAGTATCAGCAAATTGTTGACCGCAAAAGGTATACGTACTCCACCATCTGCGCCAAACATCTCAGCACCTGGAAGGCCCATCTGGCCTGCATATCGAGCACCTGTTAAACCAGCTAGAGGATTGTTCGCAGTTCCGGCTGCCATGTTTGTTGGCACACCTGCTGCGGCACCAGCTGTGGCGTTGGCAGCATTCTGGGCCATGTTGCTTTGCGCGCTCTTAACCATATGTATTGTATTGCCCGCCTTAATCTTGTAAGTGCTTAGAGGTTCCTCATTCTTCATAACACGACCCGAATAAATTAATCGTTGACGATCGACTGGAATCTTTTCGTAATCATCTCCTGCCAGCTTGGTCTTCAGGTCGAGAACTGATGCGGTTTCTGCCATGGTGATTGTGTGATTTCCATCGCTGGATGTCTTGACCTTGAAGGTGATTTGAGAATCAGTCTCGGGCGCAGTTGACGTCTCGTCTGACATCTTAATAGATTTGAAAAATATATGAGTATATTGTTTCAATGGCTTGTTGGGGGTAAATATTTGAAAGAGGTATGTGTAATTGGGTTTTTGTTATGTTGTGTTGATTGTGAAGGTGGTTTGATTAGGTAGATACTAGATAGGTAATCATATCTATCATAAGCAAATATTGAGGTTGAGGGGCTCGGCTTGGGGCTCAGATGACGTTTGATGATTCGAGAATGCTTTTGCTTGCTCTTGCTCTTGCTCTTACTCTTACTCTTGCCACTAAATCTCGAAAGGAGGGAGGAGGTAAGGAAAGAGACCCAAGAAAAGGGATTGAATATTTTATTATTGAAGAAAAAAATAACACGAGGAAATTTAGATATTAACAAATGGTTTGCTTTTTCTTTGTCGGGTTATGACCTAGGTACCTACTGCAATCGAATCCTTCTTACCTAGTATAAAGTTCACACCTATGTTGTTTGACTACCGGTACCTGCCTTAGTTGGTACCTTCCTTTGAAGTCTTTTGCCTTCTGATTACCTACCTAGTTAAAGACTTAACTTTCTTTTTAGGGGCACAGCATTGTAGGTTAGGGGCACCCAGAGCGGAACTGGAGTATGTATTAGTTCATCAAGTGGAAAGTATAAGATAACAAAACATACAAAACATACGAACACTGTAGAACTTCAAGAAGTATGGAATATCCAAACTACAACCTTTACATGGGCATAGCATAGCATTGCATTTGTTTGTAGATGATACATAGATACACATACAGAATATCTCTTCAACCTTTCCTCATCATTCATTTGACAGTCCATCTTCTAAGGTAGGTAAATTTCAACAACTAGACAGGATATTTGAACCTCGGCTCGGTCCCCTCGTCTAAAGAATCCGGGGTTCTTCAGTCTCTCCATACCACTCCCCTCTCAAACATTTCCCTCTGTTGCATTCATTCAATCAATCAAACAAGTTAATTCTTTTCAATTGATCTCATATATATTCAAATCAATCCACAATATGCGAGGAATTCAAATCAAAGAATATGTCAAAGTAAGCTTTAGAGAGAGCTCCGGAGCTCCTCTTCCCTTCCACATGTATGTATCAATGTCCTAACATACCCTCACGCATTATAGGGACCTCAAGATCTCAAAGTCACAGATCTACCAGATCCAGTGCCAAATCCTGATCAATATTTAATCGAAATCCATGCAACTGCTACCAATTTCTTTGATCTCCTTCAAATTCGAGGAAAATATCAGCATCAGCCTCCTTTACCTTGTAAGCAGTTTTCTTTATTTGCCAACCAGTCCGCTCGTGTCGCACTACAAATCTTTTCCAATCCCATATCTCAAAAGCATCATGACCATCTACTAACCACCCGTATCCAGGGATATCCGGTTCAGAATTCAGCGGAGTCGTCCTCTCCACCCCTAAATCCTCCACCTCACCCCGATTCAAACCAGGAGACCGCGTATTCGGAGCCTCTCAAGGCGGCTACGCAACCCTCGTTTGCGCCCAAGAAGCCTCCCTCTATCCCGTACCAGAATCCTGGTCCTTCTTCGAAGCCGCCGGTCTTTTTGTCACAGCACCCACCTCTTACAGCGCCCTAGTAACTCGCGCCAACATTAAATCCGGCGACTATGTCCTCGTCCATGCAGCAGCCGGTGGAGTAGGTCTCGCCGCCGTTCAAATCGCCAAAGCGTTCGGCGCAACTGTCATAGCTACAGCCGGAACACAGCGCAAACTTGAAGTAGCCCGCGAATTTGGCGCAGATCATGTTATCGATTACACAGATGCCTCCTGGCCCGATAAAGTGAAAAAAATGACTCCAGATAATAGAGGTGTAGACATTGTGTTCGATCCCGTAGGATTAATCGATAAATCTACAAAATGCATACGATGGAATGGACGACTCCTCGTAATAGGATTTGCGGCGGGAAATATTGAGAAGGTGGCAATGAATAAGCTGTTGTTGAAAAATATCAGTATTGTGGGATTACATTGGGGAGCTTATGTGCAGAATGAACCGGAGAAAATTAAGGAGGTTTGGGAAGGAATTTTTGAGTTGATTAAAGAGGGCAAGTTCAAAGGAACGGTTTTTAAGGATAGGGAGTTTCTGGGATTGGAGGATGTTCCGCGGGCATTGGAGAGTTTGGGAAGCAGGGGAACTTGGGGAAAGGTGGTTGTTAAAGTGGATCAGAAGGAAAAGGCGGGGAGGAGTAAGATTTAGGGGAGGAAAAAGGAGATAGTTGCTTGTTGCATGTGGATGATTGTGTGGGAGATGCGTTTTGGAACTGAGTGCAGTGTATACAGATGGATATTTTAAATTGAATACCCGATCGCATATGGAGCTATGTAGTAATACTTATATAAATAGTGCGGATAATTTACAATTAATGACTCATTATTATATATCCTAAATAGTAATTGTGTCAACTTAGAGGATGAGTAGACGAGTAGAGGAGTAGACGAATAGATAGTTCGCATCAATACTAGGTATGCAACAAAGACAAACTACATACGAACATGTCAATCGTCTCACTTCACCTGACCTGACCGCACCTTACATCGAATGAAACATCTCTCATAAGATTACATGCACACAAAATCCTCATCTCCTCATATCATATCATATCACCACTAGGCGCAAAAATCAAGAATCTCAATTATATCTATCCTGGCTGTCATTTATAGCGCTCACCATTCAATTCAATTCAATTCAATTCGCTGTCTGTATATTTATCCATCCATCCATCCCTCAAATAAATATATAGTAAAATATCCTATCCTACCGTATAATATTCCAAACCCCCACACTTCTGCTCCCTCCCATCCCCCAATCATCAAGCCAACTCACTTCCAATGTTCAGCAATCACGAATCTAGCCTCCTACATCTAGAAATGTTCTTTCCAAAACGAGAAATTGACATCGCGAGTCGTGGCTTGTTTGCATGCTTTTTTGATGGAGCGCGCCGCTACGTTTGGTCCTATTTTTTCTATATTAATATCTATCTAGATACCTCTGCAAGCGAGGATGGGTGGCAAAGGGAAGGAGACTAGTGTAATGTGATAGGGGAAAAGAACAAGATAAACATACCACAAAAGTAAACTCCAATGTTAGTTTTAAAATCACCCTCCAATCCCGATAAATAAGTCTTATCCATTATTCCATCTCTCATGCCTTCAAACAACTTTAAGAAATCTGGTCTTCCGAAATTGGTTCGGGATTTAAGTTCGGTCAAGGGGTCGACATCGGCTCCTACACTGTTCAACACGATATTTTGCGCCGTGTCGATATCCAATTTTTGAGTTAAGTAAGTATGAATGCGTAGGAATTCCTGACTATCACCACCCTGTTGTGCAGCCGCCTCTTGGGATTGCGCCTCGAGGGATGAGAGGAGTACTTGGAACCATTCGAAAGAAGTCGTGTCTTTACAGACCCAGATGAATTCCACGCGACGAAGACGTTCCGGAGGATTGGTTCCGTGACGAAGATGCCAGATGTTTTTAAGGATGGATGCCCATGGTGTTACACCGATACCAGTACCGATGAGAACCGCGACTTCGTTTTCAAAGACGTCTTCGGCGGGTGCACCGTAGGGACCGTCGATGCGGATGTCGGGCATTTTTTGGCCGTTTTCGAGTGCTACTTCGTACATACCGTTCGGATCTACACCATCGTAGAGTTTGGCTTGGGCGGCTCCGGCTCCGAGGGCGTCTCCGAGAGTGCGGGTGAAATCACCAACTTGACGGATGTGGATTGAAATGTAGGGGTCAAATGGGCATGATGTTATGGTAAATGGATGCCATTGTTCGCGGGAAACGGATGGAACATTGAGGAAAAGCCATTGGCCTGCCTTGTACTTCATCGATGGCTTTCGGAATTGAATTTCCATGGCATCTATGGAGTTTTAGTACTCGATTGATAATGATAGGAAAAAGGAACCATACCATATGGATGACGAACGACTCGAACAATTTGAGTTTCTTTTCTGCTTCGGATTTCACGATACACACGCTCAAGAAAGTAAAGCCCGCCACCCCAAAGTTCCCAACGCCATCCTTCATATCCTAAGCAATGTCCCCAGAAGTTCTTGCCATCAAATGGGGAGAAGGGTTCCGCGGTATCACGGACGAAGCATCCAGTAGCATGAGTATACATTGCAAGTAAAAATGGAATAAATAAATGATGCGTGTACCAAAATGTCTCGAAAGATTGTTGTCTAATCTTAGCATGAGCAGTCGTATACATCAACATCATGCATAGCAGCATAATATGACCAGTAATACCACCAGCTTCGGTATAGTGAATCTGGATTGCGCTCACCGGCCTAATTTGTGTCTTTTCAACATTGAAGAAACTGTGAGAATGTTAGCGCCCAAAAGGTAGTGTAATGACGTAATACTTACTTGACATAGTGAGCAGCTACGTGAAATATTGTCCAGAATAACAATGAGTATGCTACCTGTCGATGAAACCATTGAGATTCATCCAGTGGTAGGAACTTGATCTTCGGTCTAACATATCTCAAGATGTTGCGACACATAGGTAATAAGATCATTGCAACATCGACGGATAACGCTAGACCAGCACCTCTTGATATCCATACTGAGAATGTGAGGGTATTCAAAGCGGCTAGTCTGGGATCACTAGCTTGCTTCCACCTGTATGACTTATTAGTGGATGAAAGACGGATAGGTAAAGAGCCTACTCACCATCCCAAAGCAAATAGACCAATGTGAAAGCCGTGGAAGAGGAAATTAAACAGCAACTTCGTTCCCCGAAGCTGTCCCTTCAAAAATTGTAGAAGCCCCATCTTTTCTATACCCAAATATCCCAAATATTAAGGGTCGTCCAGCGACAAGATCGATGAAGATAATTGAGTGAGATCGTTGACCGTTTGTGTGACTGAGAGAATCAACCAAAGTTTCCGACCTCACGTAAAAGTATTAAATGTTGTACTATTTGAAAAGAATGTGTAAAAAATGAATGTTCATCAAAAGAAAAGAACGACCTGAGCTAGCAGCCAAACAGCTTGGAAAGCTTGTGTGGGAAGTTTGACGGGGAAAGTCTTGTTCTTCAATAACGCTGAGGAAAGAGGTGCAGATGAAAAGCTAGGGTATGTGGGCGAGTCCTGAATAATAAAGGTTGTTCGATCGGTGAGCCACACTAATTACTTGATACTTTCGATGATGAAATATGCAGAGAAGAACTCTCTTGGAGCCGAAACCAACGCTCGCACACCCGTTTGTTGCGGAGGTCAAGCTAAAAATTCGGATGGCAGGTTTTCCTAAACGAATCCCAGTACGGGTGTACAATAATATCTGATTTTCCTTTCTATTCCCTAAACAATATAATTTTCAGGGAGATATCCCGTTGATAGAGACGAAGATTACCGTCCTTTCAGAAATGCCATCCGAGCTTTTTGATCAAGTAGGAGTAGATCGGATGTAACAGTGCGTTTCGCAAGGAAGAAGGCGGTATCAGATTTATCCAATATTTGGATAATCGGAAGCAGTTTATGGTTTCGTGAGGTTAAAGGATGTTGGAGATGCTTAATTAAACTTGTAAAACTTTGCTAATAATGAATTGAGACGAATGTTGTTGCAAATGTCCGATCTTATCTACGGAGTAGACGTTTGAACAGGGGGGGTGAATTTGTCCACCACACTCCTTATTGAAAAATCAAGAGATATGAAAGGAAATGAATCTAACTTTCAATATGGTTGAGTGATTTTGTCGCTGTCCTGCAAATGATTAGATATGAGAATTTAGATGTTAGATGCCGAGTGAATAGAATTCATGAAAGAGATAGAGAATCAATCTTGGGAAAGTCGAGGTTTTCTATATTAGGAATGGCTGCAACCCCGTGTCTAAATAACAGGGTATCAAACTACCCCAGGCGCTTGAAAATCTTATTTGATTGGGCAAAATTATTGATAGAAGTAGCACTTATGCACGACTTTGCATCAATCCATCTGGTACCTCGTTCCACAGAAGGCCTCTCCCTGGGCTTTTACTATAATAGCTCATATGGCTCCACTGTCCCATGATTCCATTTATGGCCAGTAGAGTCTCTTGAACGTCGAACTTTTGCTGTATTGAAGATTTTCTCCCCTGTTTGAAGATAAGGTGGATGGCAAGGTATAACCATTTTTGGATATTTAGTAAGTATACGGATTGATATGAAGAACGAACGGACTATAGAATTTGATTTCTATGGTGACATTGTAATTCTTGGACCACCTGCAGGGTTTGCGTGCAGAGGTACGATGCTGTTCGTCGACCTCGTAACCATTTGCCTTTATGATAAGTAATCTTCGCCTCAATCAATTGAATCATCATGAAACTTCGTTGTAATGGAGTACCGTCGTGCGAAGCTGTCATATCTAGTTAGTTGGAGCTTAGTTGGAGCTAAATGTTGGGTTCCGAGTTGGCAGGCGTTGGATCCATATTTGGGGGCTGGACCAATATCTGACCATGGCGAAGTCTATTTTATGTTATCGCAGTTAGAAATACGATTCAATCCTAAATGTAAGATTATGCATGCTGGTGTCAAGTATTTAATATAATATGTGATTAGGTATTGAGCGGTTTCCGTCCGAACTTTCTAGAGGACCCAAAAATGCCGAACCCCCATTTTGTTAATGCTGTATTCACATGACATTCCGGTTTCAAGCTGGAGGCCAGCGTCGCAAATGTATTATGTGCCTCATGAGCAGTGCTTAACTGGTGCAGGAGCTCGAAAACTCCAGGTTGCGAATCCAAACGCTTCACCGATGGACGTACTAACTCGAGTGTGAATCCGTACAGATAATCGGAGCTTGCGAAATTATTTCACTACTTTAGAGGTTGGAGATGGCAGATCGTGTTGTTTCAGAACTGGTTTAGAATGAGGTTTTTGTCAGCGAATGCACGTCCATCTAAAGGCCGTTTGTAAGAGTGTATTCCCTATGACTTATTCAACCATGACTTGAAGGGTGAATATCTTGTTTCCCCAGCGAACGGTGCATATAGTGTGGAAAAAAGATATGCAAACAGAAATTCTGTGTATCGATGCGGATTCGAGACCTGAGGTGAATCCAAATCTTCTTCCTCCAAATTTCTCGTTGTCGGCGAAAGTTCATAGACACATCATGTCGGTAAGAGCGTCTAGAAAACAACAGGAGTGCCTTCAACCAGTGATCGTTATGTATGGAACGGCTGTAAGTTCGACAGTGCCAAACATATCATTGTCGCTAGAAGAGACCGAACATCGCTAGATATGCACTTTCGCCATAAACAATAATGCATACACTCCAATCGTTATCCGAAGAATTCTATGCTTTACAGCCACTCCTATGTATCGACGAACTTATGACTCCATGAGTTTAGAGTCATATTTGGCCTGAGTGTAGAAACATATCTACGCCTTCTAGAGCATCTCCAATTCTTCTTCTAGAGCATCATCATTTCAAGACAATATGGTGGCTATTGTTGTTGAGCGAATCATCTATCGATATCCATCGTTCATGCCAAAAATATGTCATGAGTGAGAATAATAGATTATAGGCGAAAACTATACAACGCTTGCATGATTAGGAAATGCGAGTGGATTCCGTTCCCAAGAATTTGATCAACTCCCGGAGAGGTAGAACCCCAATCTTCAAAGCAAAGAACACTTGTGTATGCTTGATCCATTCGCCGCTACATAGTATAGAGAGTTTGTCAGTTGGTTTAAAACAAGGGAGCAAATGAGAAATTAGGGATAGCAATGCAGAGTGCCTGGAGCTTTAATCCAACCAAAGTAGCAAAAGGGGTTTTGTGCGTATGGAACAATTCAATTACAAAGACAGTAGTAGGGACTCGGAGTAAAGAACTTTTGTGGTATCATGAAAATAGACATTTGGCTTAGAGTATGGAAGTTTATTTTTTGGTGATTCATTAATCATTTTGAAGTTGTCAATACTGGTAGCAATAGGTAGGTTCTCAAGGAGTGGATCAGATCGATTTAACCAATGTCATCCAGATGTGCTCCATCACAGCATGATGACATGTATAACCTGAGATTGGTAAAATAATGAAGCTTCACGACACAAATGCAAAGTCTTTGTTCATGCTTCGAATGCGTAAGCCTTCAATGCGGCAGAAAGAAAAGAAAAGAATGCGTGTCAAGAAGGCTGAGTCCACCAATTTAGAAACTTTAAAGCCTTGGACTTTACCGTTGAGAATTAGCGCTTGTTGATTGGAACGGCGTTTCGTAGCGAAGCCGATCATCTATCTACCAGTGACGGTTTCTAAGGAATTATTGACTCTTGAACATACACCAACTGCCAAAATTCGTGTTTTGAATCTGTGATTTCGATTCTTTTATGACAGGTTCTTGCATGCAGTTTCTTTTACATTCATTGTGTTAAACTTCACTTCACTCCTTGAGAACTGCTATTATTGCGCCGAGCTTTGCGCCAGTAAGGGGGGTTGACAACCAGGCATCGGGCCAACTTCAAGATGGTATGGAACAACAAAGGCTTTCTTACTTCCTACAGAAGTTGGCATAACTAACAATAGTTATTGAACTAGGGTATCAGTCGTCGTCCGAAGGCTGATAAAAATGCCTCTGCCGCAGAGAGTGCACCGGCGGGAAAGCCGAATATCCAGAAAGCCCAGTTCGATACAACCAAGAAGAAGGAAGTTGGTGTGTCGGATCTTACTTTGATCAGCAAGGTCTCGAATGAAGCAATCAATGAAAATCTTAAGAAGAGATTTGAGAATAGGGAAATTTATGTATGGTCTACCTCCTTGCGCCAGGCGAACACATGGACGGGAAGGTCTCCGAGAAGGTCAGGTACTGACAGTTTTGTGTAGACATACATTGGCCATGTGCTTGTCTCTGTCAATCCTTTTCGAGATTGTAAGTACAAGGTGCATATTTCGAGCTACAGGCACCTCTAATACTTCACAGTGGGAATTTACACAGATGCGGTCTTGGAAAGTTACAAAGGCAAGAATCGATTGGAGGTCAGTTAAAACCAATTTCACACATTAAATACCTGCATTTCTAACAGCTATTTAAGATGCCACCTCATGTCTTCGCTGTTGCCGAATCTGCCTACTATAATATGAATGCATACAAAGATAATCAATGTGTTATCATTTCAGGAGAATCTGGAGCGGGAAAGACCGAGGCGGCAAAGCGAATCATGCAATATATAGCCAATGTTTCTGGAGGCAGCAACTCATCGATTCAAGAAATCAAAGATATGGTTTTGGCGACAAATCCTTTGCTGGAGTCTTTTGGTAATGCGAAAACACTACGAAACAATAACTCCTCTCGTTTCGGCAAATACCTCCAACTGCAATTCAATGCGCAAGGAGAGCCGGTGGGCGCGGATATAACAAATTATCTTCTGGAGAAGACAAGAGTAGTCACTCAAATCAAGGACGAGCGAAATTTCCATATTTTCTACCAATTTACAAAAGGGGCCTCACAAACATACAGGGAAAGTTATGGAATCCAACAGCCGTCGCAGTATCTGTACACAAGTAAAGCCGGTTGCTTCGATGTTGATGGGATCGATGATCTCGCCGAATACCAGGATACTTTGAAGGCCATGAAGGTTATAGGTTTGTCGCAAGCTGAACAGGACGAGATATTTCGCATGCTGGCTGCTATCCTGTGGACAGGGAACATTCAATTCCGCGAAGGTGATGATGGATATGCTGCAGTCGTTGATCAATCAGTTGTTGACTTCTTAGCCTACCTTCTGGATGTTGATGCAGCCCATGTTATTCAAGCCATCACTATTAGAATTCTTACTCCTCGAAATGGGGAAGTCATCGAGTCACCTGCGAATGTCCCTCAGGCAATGGCTACAAGGGACGCTCTCGCCAAAGCGATATATAACAACCTCTTTGATTGGATTGTCGAGCGTGTCAACAAATCTCTTACTGCTCGGGCAGCGACATCGAACTCGATAGGTATTCTCGATATCTATGGTTTCGAGATCTTCGACCAAAACAGTTTCGAGCAGTTGTGCATCAACTACGTCAATGAGAAGTTGCAACAAATCTTCATTCAGTTGACTCTGAAAACCGAGCAAGAAGAATATGCCCGGGAGCAGATTCAATGGACGCCGATCAAATACTTTGACAACAAAATTGTTTGTGATTTGATCGAAGCTATTCGACCTCCGGGTGTATTTTCCGCTATGAAAGATGCAACCAAGACAGCTCATGCTGATCCAGCTGCATGTGACCGCACCTTTATGCAAGCAATTAGTGGAATGTCAAATCCTCATCTTACCCCTCGTCAAGGCAACTTTATCATCAAGCATTATGCAGGTGATGTGAGCTACACTGTTGATGGAATTACAGACAAGAACAAGGATCAACTCCTCAAGGGCTTGCTTAACTTATTTGGACAAAGTAAAAATCATTTCATTCATGAATTGTTCCCTCATCAAGTCGATCAGGATAATAGAAAACAGCCTCCATCTGCCGGTGACAAAATCAAGGCCTCCGCGAATGAACTAGTGGCAACATTGATGAAGGCAACCCCATCATACATCCGCACAGTCAAGCCCAATGAGAACAAATCACCGACTGAGTACAATGAGAAGAACGTCCTGCATCAAGTTAAGTATCTTGGTCTTCAAGAGAACGTTCGTATTCGTCGTGCCGGATTTGCATACCGTCAAACATTTGACAAGTTCGTTGAACGATTTTACTTACTCTCCCCGAAAACTTCTTATGCTGGCGACTACATATGGACAGGAGATTCCAAAACTGGAGCCATGCAAATATTGAAAGATACCAATATACCCGTTGAAGAATATCAAATGGGTGTGACCAAGGCATTTATCAAAGCCCCTGAAACCTTGTTCGCCCTAGAACATATGCGAGATCGTTACTGGCATAACATGGCCGCTCGTATTCAACGTGTGTGGAGGGCATTCTTACAAATTCGAATCGAAGCTGCCACTCGAATTCAGAAGATGTTCAGAAAGAAGAGAGAAGGCAAGGAGTTTTTGGAGTTGAGAGAAAAAGGACACCAAATCTTACAAGGACGTAAAGAGAGAAGAAGATACAGTCTCCTGGGATCGAGACGTTTCATGGGTGATTACCTTGGAATTACAGCAACGACAGGCCCTGGATCAAAAATTCGTGGGTCGATTAATTTGCCAGCCAGCGAAGTCACCCTTTTCTCCTGCCGTGGTGAGATTCTTGAGACAAAATTCGGCCGATCAAGTAAGCTAAGCCCCCGTATCTTCATAATGACGCGGACGAAGTTCTACATCGTCAGTCAGCAGCTTGTCAATAAGCAGGTTCAAATTGCTGTGGAGAAAGCAATTCCCCTTGGAGCTATCAAATTTGTCAGCATATCGACATGCCGTGATGATTGGTTTTCCTTAGGCGTAGGCTCACCACAGGAAGCTGATCCACTCCTGACTTGCGTATTTAAAACCGAACTTTTTACGCATATGCAAGGAACAATGCCTGGGGGCGGGTTCAATCTGAAAATAGGAGATTCGATTGAATATGCCAAGAAACCTAATAAGATGCAGTTGATCAAGGTGGTGAAAGACTCTCAACAGCCTCAAGATCACTACAAGAGTGCTACTATCCACACCCAAGCAGGCGAGCCACCCAATTCTCGATCAAAGCCCCTGCCGAAAGGCAAGCCTGTCGCGGCAAAACCATTCACTTCAGGTCGTCTCATCAAGCCCGGAGGACCAGGAGGACGACCATCAAAATTGACGAACGGAAATCGATCAACTCCCAAGCCAATTCCTGCACCTGCTGCAGCAAGACCTGTACCTGCCGCCAACCCTATCGCAGCCTCTATTCCAGTGCACACAAGGAATACTTCAGTACAATCGACACAATCTACTAGAGCTGTACCACCTCCTCCACCACCGGCTCCTCCAGCTCCTCCTCCAGCTCCAGTATCGAAGGAACCTCAGTACCGCGTTCTCTACGAGTTCGCTGGACAGAGTGCTAATGAATTTTCCTTGAAGCAGGGTGAGATAGTGACTGTTCTTCAAAAGGAAACAAATGGTAAGCTTATTTTAAAGATTGCATGATAAGTACGATCATACTAACCATGAACAGGCTGGTGGCTTACCAAAAACGTCCGTGGTCAAGGTTGGGCACCTACTGCTTACCTCGAGGAAGTGACACCACCACCACCTCCTCCTCCTGTCGCCACACGTCCAACACCACCGGCCCCTGGACCTCCGAAGATGAATGGTACAAACGGTGCTGCTATTCGCTCCAAACCTACCCCTCCTGCACCGCCGGCCAAACGCCCAGCAGCGGGTAGGAAACCAGCTCCTCCGCCAGCGCCACGCGATTCTGGAATGAGTATCTCTAGTAATGGAAGTGGTAATAACAGTGGCCGAAGCACTCCAACTCCAAGCTTAGCTGGTGGTCTAGCGGAAGCCTTACGAGCGAGACAAAGCGCGATGCAAGGGAACGCTAAAAGAGAAGATGAAGACGATTGGTAGACAAGGAATTGAAATCATATGGCGGGAATTTCTCAAACAGCCGAGACAAGAGAAGAGAGAAGAGAGATTGAAGCAGGTTGCTATAATGCAGATACGATGAAGCTATGAAGCAATAGATAGATGACAAGCGTAGCGACACCATTGTTTTTTTTGGGTTTTTTTTACATACAATCTGGCGGTTTTAGGATTGATGGCACTTTTCTGCAATACAAATCCTTGTTTTGAGACATGACATGGCATGGTTTGCAATGATGCTGATGCCGATGCATTGCATGCAGCGGAGAGCGTTTCTGATATAGAAGAAAGGCAACAGAGAACGCGAGTTTTAGAGTTTGAGTTTGAGTTTCGGTGCAGATAAATGGGATGCAGTAGTGCAATAGTGCAGTGGGGTGGATGGGTTGGATGGGTCTCAAATAGATGGGGAGAGGGAAATACTTTATTTGTATACAAAGTTTTGTTTTTAAAATACCTATTCCTAGAGTTTACTTTTGATTCGATTTTGAGTTTGACTTTGACTTTGACTTTGACTTTGACTTTGACTTTGACTTTGACTTTGACTTTGACTTTGACTTTGACTTTGACTTTGACTTTGACTTTGACTTTGACTATGATTTGATTTGATGGTACAGGAGTAGAAGTAGAAATAGTCGAGGTAAAAAATAGTATAGTAGAAGTACATTTATTTGTTTCTCTGGATTTTCTTGCTTTCTTTCTATGGATGGCGAGGACTTCCTATGATTGCAATATGATGATGGATTAAAGGTGGGTAGGTATATAGGGAAATGGACAGAGCAGAGTGAGTGAGTGAGTGACTGAGTGACTGAGCAGTGATAGGTAGGAGGTAGGAAGTGAAAACCATGTTTCTATCGAAGAACCCCTTATAGAGAGGCCATCAGATATATAAGATGCTACTTGCTAGATACTGATGAATCACTAGCTACCTACTCACTTATTTCATCTCATCTCATCTCGTCTTATACCGTGTTCAAATCCACTCCACCCCCACCCCTAAAGAGATTAAGGAAAACCCATAACCCTGATATGCACGCATATATTCCTCAAAATGCCCCAAAATATCAGAGGGGCCGTGAGCCCTTAAGAGAATATAAGAAATGATTCCATTGTGATCGTGATCTCCATGTCCAAATACAGAAAAAACTAATTACGATCTAATCTTCGTCTCAAATTCCTCGTTCGGCGCATCAGCTTCTTGTACTTGTGTTTCTTCATCTTTAGTTTCCGCTGTCTCTTCACACTAATGGCCCACATGGTCGCTCGCTCCCTACGACGGATTCTCGAGCGCTCGAGATAACTTCTGGGTGGGTCTTCTGATACTATTGGGCCGCTCTCCGCTGTGTATGTAACTTCGCCGTTTGCGTCGGTGGATTCGTTGATCGTAAGGAGGGTATGGTAGGTGCGTTGTTGGGGGAGATGCGCTTCCTCGTGTTCGGCAGCGGCAAGCGATTCCTCTGTGCTCATAGGGACAGGTGCGGGTGGAGGGGAGAATGGTGTGTATTTGCGGGCGAACATCGAGCGTGGTACTTCGTTGGCATTGTCGAGATGTTGGACTCTGTAGGAATCAGCGGTGATTCCGGCGCGGAGCTCATCCGTTTCTTCGTTCCATTGATCTTGAATATTAAGTTGTTTGAGTGACCCTGTGGCGGTGTCGAGAGATTGAAGTGTATTCGATAGTGTAGCTATCACTTCTTGCGGTTTACTTGATCGTGTTCGTGGGGCGAAGATAGCGGCGAATGCTTCGTCTGTTACGGCTTTAGGGAAGTTCATAGTGAGGGATATGGGTCTATGAAGGGAGAAGAATGCGGACGCGGCAATTTCTGCAACGTATATGTTAGAACCTTTTCTGTGAATGTATAAAGTCTGCCGACTCACGATTTGGCGCAATGTGACTGGTACTAGGCACGCTAGGTAAATTGTGCACGGTATCGTCTTTCTTTGCAGAACTGGTTGAAGCATCCTTTGCCTTTTTTCTCCCCGCTTTAGAGGTTTTCTTCTCGGCATCAGGTCGTGCTTGTGATGGAGATGCAGGAACAGCCTGCCCTTCCGCTACTCTCTTCGATCCATCTGCTGGGCTTGAGGGTTTCGACGAAGAAGAGGAGGATAATCGACGCTGATGGCAACGGATCGAAAGGGCTTGATAGGTAGCAGCTCGTGGTGCGACATTGTGGATAGGAAGTATTATAGGTAATGGTGGTGCTGTCAGAGCAGCTCTTCGAACAGAGGAGGAAAACATCCTTTTTCACAACAGGTGTCGAGGTGGAGTTCCGTCGATCTCCGGAAGATATTTGACTCTGAAGCCCTTATCTTAGTTTCCTTGTTCCATAAGCCAGACCGCTAAGAATTAGACGCCCGCGCCAGGTTAGCATTCACGTGATCGGACTTCGCCACATCGCTGAGTCTTCGTCTTTCGTAAAACATTTTATGGTGTGATTGCAATTTCTGAACTGGCTGTAGGAACTCTTGAAATGAGTTTACTCAAATATGGAGATAATACTTGATTTGGTATAAATCATACCTCATAACGTCCAAACAGCTACAGGTCCTGGAGTTCGATATATCCAATGCGAGTTACTCAATTTACGTTTGCGGTATGGATGGAATCAGAGCAAGTAGTCATACAACTTGCTGGCACCTTTCGTCCCGTGGTGCAGCATTGGATAACACTTCTTGCGGCCAGCGTGATCAAGACAGTTGGTACATTCGTCCTATGTAAGCTGTTGATTGGGCCTTATAGATCTATACAAGGTCACCTTATTTATGTCGTATTATATTAATGAGGCGGAATTATTTGATTGGTTAGAATGACTACTTGGATCGTCGCTAAACTCGTAAATGAAGGGTGAGTTGAGACTGATGACCTTATTTCGAAAGTCATTGTTTCTCCTTGAGGTAGTTTCAATTCACATGTGACTGTCCAGTAATTCCGTCTAACTTAAATAGTCAGATACTCAGCTAGCTATTTTGATCAAGTAACCGAACGTTAGTCAAAATCTTTTTCTGTGAGAGAACGGAGAGATGTGAGGAATTTGTATGGTGATGGTTGGTGATTGTTGTTGGATAAAAGCTTCTCTCCATAACAGCCACAAGACATAAGTAAAACATAAAAGTTTTCAATTCGTTTTAGCTACTAGGTATTTCATTGCTTCATAAAAACTATACGATCATAAATCATCCTCCCATCCTAGCACCGAATATTTTCCCCATCCATCCATCCATCAACCCATGCATCGATACACATCCAGAAATCCTTTACATGAATTTACTAGCCAATCCCATCAATCCACTCATACCGCCCGAGCTTCCACTCGAGCTTCCACCTCCCTGACTCTTCATGTACATCTTGAGAGCCATCTCACCTGCTTGTTGAACAACGCCTTCTTTGGAAGAACCGGAGGATACATTTCCTTGGCTGCTTTGCTGATCAAATAATTTGCTTGCTTGTGCCATTGCCATTCCAACAAATGCATTTTGAGAGTTTCCGGATGAAGAGTTGCCGGATGAGCCACCGTTAAACATCTTGAGTGCTTGCATTGCTGCGGCACTACCCATGCTGGATGAAGACGCGGAGCCACCAGAAGAACTACCACCACCACCATAGAATTGTTTGTGGGAGTTTACGGCTTCTGGTTTGATGTTAGCATGTTCTCCGGGTGTTATCAGGCTATAATAATTGCCATACCTTGTTCGTCAACATCCTGGTTACTGATGTTGCTCTTGTTCTTACCCAAATAACCCAAGACACTGGAAAAGATGCTCGAATCGCCAGAGTCACCAGAGTGTTGTGCAGCATGATGAGCTGCACCACTCAAATCCTCATCATCAGCACCGTATCCTCCACCGCCACCGTATGAGTTATTACCACTTCCTCCATATTTCTCATCGCGACCACCGTGACGAATTTCCTCTTGTCCTCCTTGTCCGCCACCTGAATAATAGCTTTGAGCTTCACCACCTCCTTGACGACGATCTTCGTTGAAGTTTCCACCACCGAATGCGGCACTAGGTCCGCTAGCACCGCCGTGGTGACCCTCTCTTCTCTCTACAGGTATGTGTGAGCTTGGGCTTGTTGTAGGAAGGAGTAGGATTGGATATTGCGAAATTACCTTCACCACCATATCCACCACCTTGTTGACCACCATATCCACCACCACCTTGTCTTCCTTCATCACCATATCCGCCACTTTGTTGACCACCATATCCACCACCCTGCCTTCCCTCACCACCATATCCTCCACCTTGCTGGCCACCATATCCACCACCTTGCTGACCACCGTAACCCTCGTTTCCGTATCCCGACATGATTGCTGTTGTTTTATTTGATTTGATTTGGTTTTGTTTGTTTTGAATTGATGTTATCGCTGTAGTGAATGCCGTTAGTCAAGAGCAGAGAGGCTGGCTACATGTATGTATTTTGTTGAGGTGGCTTGTGCGGGGTAGAGCTAAAAGCTCTTACCAACCAACAACATGATATTCTTTCTCTGGGAGCAACTTACCAGGTTATGGAGTTTCGCAGAATAGATTAATCCTCGTAAAGTTGTTGATTAAGTTGTTAACTTGTTAACTTGTTGAAGAGAAAATAGATGTTCAAGGTCAAACAGGAATAGAAACTTGATATATTCTCAAGCGGGATCAACTGAGCTGGATTCCAAGGAGGGGAATCATGCAGATGATGACGTTTTCGTGGTGGGGTAGCTGAAACCCCTATTGGTGTGGGGTAAATGCGTTCGGTTGATTGGTTGATTGTTGCTTGCTGTGTAACACTTTCAGCTTACCTGTTTGGAGTGAAGTATGAAATATCTAAGATTGTTATATTTGAGATATTTTTTACGTGAGATATTATAATGGTGTGGATTGAGTTTAAATACTAGAGTATTTGTAGAAATGAGAAAGTAGCTTCCAATGCCCGTTCCAGGGAGACGACCGTGATGGCATCTACACAAAAATTACTATTCATTCAATCTAAATGCTTACATCCCGCAGTTAAACAGATGCAGCCCTACCAGCGATTAACCTCCTTAATCTACATGCGCATTTGGTCCGTGTAGAACCATATGAGATACAGGTAGCATATACAAAAGTGGACTGCAGAGTCTTAAAGATGTCAACATACCGCTGCTGTCCATTTTGACCTTTACCTCGAGCCAGTACCCCGCTCTCGAGAGAAATGTCTAATGTCTAATGACTGGACTGCATGTATATCATCAGACTACTGAATATCTTACCAGTCAAAACCAGTCATTTCATTTGCTATAACTACCTAGGTATCAGAAACTACCATTGAATAAATCATATAAACATCAAGCTCTTTCATATTGCTCTATACAAAAATTGCTACAGTAGAAGTCAATTGTGACAAGAAGCTTAACCATCACAGAGGATCTTCATCCAGCATCCCAACGGTTTTGCTACGAAACTCCATCAGATGTGATTTCTAGACCAGGACGGCTTTGAAGAGAAGAGTGTTAAGTTTCAACTCATGTAATTAACATAAGAGCTAGCCATTGCAATTCTTATATCACTGGAAAAAGGGGCGGCAAATGCACTAGGTAAACCATTCCGCATCTACTCAAAGCTCTCGGAAGTTCTCCCATTTAAGTTGGATATGACTTTACTCCTGAATTACTTTCAGAATTGTGCTGTGAAGATATGCTTGGAAACCCATCCCGTATTTGGTAACTAATTCCATTGCTCGGCAAAAAGTCTGAAAAGAAACCTTGGGGATTGATGAGCATGAGCATCTTAACATTCTAGAGTGATTGCGATTAATATTATTTTACTACAAGTAGTGAGGTAAGTATTCTTAACACGGGGTGCATCTAAACCTCTTATTCATTTAACCTTCCATGCTTCTAAAGTAAACTCTATGATTTCCACAACGCCACTGATATCCTCCCAAATGAAAAGAAAACCATTCATACTTTAATCCTCATCAAATCACAACACAACCACCCACTACCCAACCCTCAATTCCTCCCCGCAGACTCCACATCACCCCTCTTCTCCTCCTTCAACCCCTGCAATGTCTTATGTTCCACCTCCAACGAATACCCTTTCACAAAAAGACTCGACACCAACGCCGCTCCACACAACGCACACATAACAATCCAAACCATCTTCAACGAATCCGCATACGCCTCCTTCAACTGACTTTTTTCCAATCCCTCCTTCATGTCCTTGATCAGTTCCACCAACGCCGTAGCATCTTTACTATATTCCATCGCCATATCCCTCAATAACGGATAAGAGAGAAGATTCTCCCTAATTCGATTTTGGAACACCACGCCCCCGATAGCAACACCAATAGCTTGACCAAATACACGATCGAAAGCATAGAAAGCAGCCGCGTGACCGGCATCTTGAGGGCGGGAAGCCGCTTGGTTTCCTAGTGCCATGGCGGGAAATAACATACCTGTACCGATTGAGATGGGGACGTTGAGGAATACCCATTGTACGATTGAGGTGGAGGGTGTGAGGAGATAGAGGAGACCTGCTCCGAAGGTTGCGAGGGTCCAGCCTGTCCAGAGGGCCCAACGATATCGACCGGTTTTGGCGACTAGGATGCCGACTATTACTGACATCGGCTAGTGGATGTTAGTTGAATTCTGATCATATGAAGTATAATATGAGGAACTTACAGCAACGAAACTAGTCTCCGGTAAAACTGCTACACCCGAAATGATCGGTGTGTACCCCTGAACAGCTTCATAGTATAAAGGAAGATAGTACAACAAAGACCAAAGAACCATTCCATGAATCATAGTTTGGAAATATATAAAGATCGTCGACCATGTACTAAAAATGCTGAAGCGAATGATAGGCTCTACATTATCAGCCGATAAGAGTTCTCCTTCAGAATCAAATGCTCGATCTGAGAGGCGTTTTTCATAGAATGAGAATCCGACGAGTCCTGCGACTCCTATCAAGAGAGGGAAAAGCACTCGCCATGAATCCCATGCGTACATAACACCACCTATTTTTGAGTCAGCAATATGTGATTTGAGTTTCGGGTGATATTCATACCCCATGTAATAGGAATCAAGAAAGAAATTGTTGAAGAAATAAAGATGACAGAGCCAAACCAATCAAATCTCTTAACTTTTGCTGATAGATTTCCTGGTGTACGTCTAATTTTGAGGAAGAGGATGATAGCTATCGCGCCTGATACGATGATAGGGATATTAATCCAGAAAATCCATCTCCAAGAGACATCTTCTGCGAAAGCTGTAGTTCATTAGACTAGCTGCATTCTCGAAAGTATGAGTAGAAATTTACCACCACCGATCAATGGACCCCCTACACTTCCAATAGCCCAAATACTACCTATTTACAGGATTAGCTGATGCACTTGCAATGATAAGGCGAAAGCATACCCATGTAACCAAAATAAGCACCCCTCACACTAAGCGGAACCAAATCCGTAACCAGAATCTCGCCCAAAGACAGAATTCCTCCCCCGCCAATTCCCTGAACACTTCTACCCACAAGCCTATCACCGCATCAATAAATACACCTTCAACGTGCAGAAAATCTACAAACATCAACGTAAAAGTATTCGCAACAGCCGCTAAAATCGATCCAATACCAAAAAGTAGAGCCGAGCCGAGAAGTAATTCTTTCCTCCCGAATATATGACTTAACCCCGCAATAACAGGTTGAGAGACTGCACTTGTGAGAAGGAAACTCGTTCCGGACCAAAATGCTTCGATGGCTGTTCCTCCAAGCTTGGAGGTTATGATGGGAAGAGCGATGCTGAGGGAGGTAGCATCGAGTGCTGCGGCAAGTGTAATGAGACATATGGAGGAAAAAGCGAGGATGAAAGCGGTTGTGGGTTTGAATTCGATTTTGGGCTCTGGTGTTACGGCGTCTATGGCTGGCTTTTCTTGAATACCGATGGGGATATTCGAATTACCTATATTTGAGGACTGTTGATGTGTGGTTGTGGGAGCCTTCAGAGCTGAAGTTTCCATGGATTCGGCCATGGTAAGAAGGTAGGGAATGTGGTGTTTTGAGTCTGATATGAGATATGAAAAATTTGATAGTACAGGAAAGAATCGCCCCTTGAATAGAAGATATAATTGACTTGATTCATACAGATTGGAAGTGACTAACAACCTACAAACTTGGGCATCCTATTCTTATATAACATAATAGAGGCCCGAGTCAAGCCATTCATGAAAACGAAAATGTATTCTGGACCCCTAGTAGGCTAGCAATCATCAAAAGATGGGGATATCTAATCGCAGGGCCCAGGACCAAAAACTACGTCCCTACCAACCACATCTCACCATATAAAACCCACTCCAGCGTTCCATGAAACCACTCATTCCTCCAACCCAGCGGCCTTAAGAACCCACTTTTGACACCATCTCCATTGACGACTGGTGCACTCGCACCTTGTCAAAGAATCTTTTCAGACGGAAACTGCACCATTTCTTTCACTACTTGACCATGTCTCCACCATATTTCCCCTTCTAACCTTCCAGCTATGCGCGAAATTGAGATTTTGATGAGACCAACGCTGTAACACTGCTCCGTTTCGCTCGTTCGTGTAAAAATCCTTGCTACACGTGATTATCTACAAGTAGCGAGATATTAGTCCGCCCCACTTATTCACATTCGGATCTGATCTGATAAATATCCGAGCCGAGCAGGAGGATTAATTGAACGAGGCTGTAAGGCTACATGCTGAATAAACTCAAGTTTCGGGAGATTGATTACTCAATCACTCCCTATTCCTCAATACCTACTCACTCGTAGGGTAACAACTATCCATTAATGTAAAGACCAATCCAACCATGACGCAACCGCGTCTTCTATCACGATGTCGAATCAAATCAATTTCCGATCTTGCACAACCATTCTGTTATTTCCACATGTCGTTTTTGACATATGGATCCCAGATATTGTTTCATTATTTGGAGCCGGGTCCCTTGAGCAGGAAGGAGATGGTGATTTTTAATATATGTGCGGGGGCGATGATGTGGTGTTATTATCAGACTTGTCATGTTGATCCTGGGAAAAAGGGTTGGGTTGATAAGGTGAAGATTGATGGGGTTGAGAAGGAGAATCTTGAGAAGGTTGTTGGGGAGGGTGAAGGTGAAGAGATGGATGAAAAGAATGTGAGATGGTGTAAGAAGTGCGATGCGGTGAAGCCGCCTAGGGCTCATCATTGTAAAAGATGTAAACGGTATGTTTCTCGCTCTGTAAAACTCGATGTGTACTTAGATATACTAACTCCTTAAAGTTGCATTCCGAAAATGGATCATCATTGTCCATGGACAAACAATTGTGTCTCCCACACTACATTCCCTCACTTTATCCGCTTCCTCTTCTATGCCGTTCTCTCTATCACAATCCTCAGCACCTTCCTCTTCACGCGTCTCTCGTACGTCGTCTCGGAAAGCACTCTCCCATCCTACCTCGGACCGTCCACCACATCCCTCACTATGCTCTTCATAATCTGCTGTTCCAACGGACTCTCCCTCTTCGCCATGTCCCTCCTCCTTATGCGCACCGCCTACTCCCTCGCTACAAACATGTACATGATTGAAGCCTGGGAAATCGAACGCCACGATGCGATTATCGAACGCTCGAAGACGCGCAATATGCGAGGCTATGTATATGCGAACGGGGGTCGGAAAGTGCGAGTCGAGAAGGTGGAATTTCCATTCGATATAGGGATTTGGGAGAATATTGTACAAGGGATGGGAACGACGAATGTCTTGATGTGGTTTAATCCCTTTGCGGGAGGACCCAGCGTGGAGAGTGCGGGGAAATGGGAAGAAAATGGCTTTAATGATAAAGAAGGCATGTGGCCACCTCCAGATCCAGATAAGTTGGGAAGGAGAGCGGGATGTAATGGAGTGGAGACATATCCGCTGGAGGAGAAAGTATATGGGAGTGTAGAAGAGGAAAGAGATGCTTTTAAAAAGAGACAAGAGGCCGATTTGAAACGATGGAAGAAAGATGATATGGATACCATGAGTAATGGTGGAGATGGATTCTATGAAGAAGAAGACGAGGCTGAGGATGAGGATGACAAGTATGTGAGCGAATATGAAGAGGGACTCGATGGGGAAGAAGGATGGACGAATTCCGAAGGTGATAGATTGAGAGATTATGGGGTGGATGAAGAAGCGGATATTATGGATGAGGATGATATACCATTAGGAGAACTATTACGACGACGTAAAGCAAGGAATTTTGAATCGGCTTAGATAGAATAGATAGAATAAAATAGAATAGAATGATAAATATAGATTAACATCCATTCTTTCAAGTGGGAAAGCTCCATGAATTATGAAATGTTCATACTCTATATTCATTCTGCATCCGATTGTCGACTCAAGTTCAAGGAATCAAAGAAAGTCGGCCACCCAAGTGATTTCGCATATTATTCCACCTAAAGTATCCAGTTAATTCAATCATTCACAAGTCAAGATATAGATATAAAATAAAACCAGTCAATTAACTACAACTCAACGATTATTCTCCCAGCATTGCTGCTCTAGCCTCATGTATTCTATTTGAGGGTATATCCATCATGCATCATGCATCATCCAATCCCCATTTTCTCATACTAATAATACATCATAAGGGTCATAACCTCATTCCATTCCCGCGGCCCTTGAAACGCCAGAAAAGAAATGAATAATGAGTAATGATACCTCCCTTACTCATGCTGAAAATATACAATGAAAAGCCGAGTGTTCTGTTCATACCTGAGTACGAATATCGTGTGAGAGGTAATCCTAGGATATTTACTCATCCCCTCATTCTTCTCGAAAAATTAAATAGCAAAACAAGTAGCAAAAACCACCGCGATCATAACCCACCATCCCATACCCTCAGCAACCGTCCTTCCGGCAGCAGAATCCGTTCCACCGCTCGCAGTCGTCCCGTTGGGTAATGTCCCATTAATAAGAATCGTTGTCGTTCCATTAACGTCCGCGACATTAACCAATGTTTTGTTCAACGCCGCGTAGTTTCCATCTCCGATCAATTCATCGAGAAACGTAGTATCTCCATTATCATCACATCCACATTCTGAATATGCAGCGCAGAGACAAGTAACAGGTCGTGTTTCATTAACTCCTGTTGTATCGGAATCTTGACGGGTGTCTAGTGATGCGGATGTGGTGTTGGTGGCATTGCGAATGGCAGACTGGTTGCGGAATGTATATGGATTGTGGTATTGATAGCTGTAGGCGCCGTAAAGCCAGAGACCAGGGAAGATGGATAGAACGCCAACGCCGAGGAAGAGGGCAGGTAGTCCTAAGGGCGAGCGAGACCCTGCTGAATAAGGTCTTGTTGCTCCACCGCCATACTATCGTGTTTGGTTAGTCTTCAATATGTACAATGTTTTGGGCAAGGGGCACAAACATATCTTCCACCACCATAAGCAGGTCGTGGTCCGGACCCGGCTTTTGTAGCGCCACCGACGGAAGAAGAAGAGGAACTTACTCCTCCTCTGCCGGAAGATGAAGAACTGCTTTATGGAGAGTTAGAGCTTGATTCCTTCAAGATTGATGCACTCGCTGCCACAGCAGCCACTTCTGTCACGACGGCTCCCCTTTCTTAACATGTGAAACACATCCGATTCCTCCTTCCTCCTATCGTCCTTCCCCATCTCCAGAAATGAAAGAATCTCCATAAACATACCTCGAAGAAGAACTTCCTCCACTTCCTCCCTTCCCACCACTCGAACCACCACCACCTCCTCCTCCTCTTCCACCCCCTCCTCCACCTCCTTTACGTTTAAACAAATCGCGATCTTCTTTGTCGCCCGAATACCATGTGAAATCCTCTGTTCCCGCATGTGCATGCGCATTCGCATTTGCGTCGCGCACGATAAGTTCGTTTGAGGGTATATATTGCGGATGCGCAAATGAAGGGGTCGAGGAGAGAAGTAGCAGTGCTACTGTCCAGATATGCGACCTCATGATGAGGATAATGTTCTTCTATTTGCGGAGGTCTGATGAAAGAGGTGAGTTTCGATGTTTTCTCTCTATTGTATCGGAATTCGAATGCGCGAAGGAATATAGTTATTCAGAAGAAATGTAATGTAATGTAGTAGAGTGTCAAACACCAATTCACAATATAAAATCGTGAATAAAGAAAAGTTAGATATCCAACTCAGACTTTCAGAAAGAAGTTTTAAAATCTGCGCTTTGTTTCACCACAGCCAGCTTAGAATGTTCTTGCTATTCAAAATACAAAACCTTCTCAGGACGATCCGGGGAGTCACAAAATATATAAATACCTAGGAACGGTGTAGTGTTTATTCAATTCTCCAACTCTTGTTATCCTGTCCTACCAAATAACCGGGCACCCGATTTACCGTCATAGCACAGCCAAGATTCGCCTTGAAGGTTCGCCCCACCGTGGTATTTGGCTGGATTCACTAGATAATTCAAATAACTTTACATCTTGCCCGTGTGACCAATTGATATGCTCTCCTTGTTTGTCTCTCATGAAAGAACCAAATCAATAAGTACCTAGCACTGCCACCGCGCCTTTGCAGTAGTTTTTCAATATTTCTTACCGCTGGTATTTGTATTTGTATTTGCAATTGGATATTTGATATGCTGTTATCATGTCATGTCATATCAAATCAGATACAAATGCGACGATTACATTAAGAAGAAGTACAGGCACAATATTGTCAAATGAATAACTAGGCAATCCTCTATTCCATATCTCCAACTCCAACTCCAAGCTTACTTGATTGAATCATCACATATCCTCACATGTCAGAACATGTCATTACATGTCATTACATATCATCATATCATCCATCATATCATAACAACTTCTAACCCATAAATCACCACTCAAATCCATGAAATCAGATTAGATAGAATAAATCAATGATGTAAATAATCTGATCTAGGGGTAAAACGTTAGCACGACCTCAGATGCAACCACCTCAATGGAAACTTCGCCTTGCACGTGATGTGGGGTAACGGCTAGATAGTTCCGATCTCTTTAGGCACAATTGTACTGGGTATTTATGATGGAGGGGTTGGGTTGACACTACATGAAGATCTACGGTCGGTAGATTAGATTTCAGAAATCAAATTGTATGAATTATATGAATGATTGGAATACCGCTAGAAATGTTCTAGAAAGAATGAGGATGTATGTGCATGTGGAGGCGAATATGTCATCGAGCAAGGCTTATATTCTAGTTCCGCAGTGGAGGCTTAGGATTTACACTAGAAGTATTTCTTTGTTCTAGAGTCATCAGCTGAGTTCCGCCCCACGCTCCTCAAATTCAAGATTGTCATGATTAGGGAAACATTGGAAAAACACTAGAATTGCGGTTGATGGTCCAGAATATTGATATTTTTTATTAGTGCTTTTAGTTATTCAGTCCGTTCCAAAACGTTCCGACTGTGTTGCATAGTAACATTGCTATCAGGGCCCATAGCCAAACTTAAAAACTTTCAAAATGCTCATCTGACCTTTCCTATGATATCTCCTTCTCTAAGACAGCTGGGGCCTTAATGGTCTGGCCCCTTAACTTCTCCAGTCCCTCTCCACCCTAGAGATAGGTTAGCTTGATCAAATTGAGGGGTAATTAGAATCAACTTACATAGCTGATCAATGGAGAAACTTCGATACCATCATCAGTACTCTCCCCAATAACAGTAGCACCTGCAGCTTGTGCCCATCGTTTCCCTTGATCCATGATATCTTTCTTACTAGTATCTGGATCATCCTCACCGGTTCCTTTTGCGTTCTTCAGTGGTGAGAATTCATCCTCACGTTTGACTTCCATGCAAGCAAATTTGTTAAGTTCCAACATTGGGAAGACATCGAAAACAAATTGTTCAAGCTTGATACCGTTTGGCTTCTCAGGTTTGACGGTTGTACCCTTTTCAGTATCCACATAAGGGATCTTCTTTCGTGCAACATGATGAGGTAATTTGTGGGCCCATACGGGGATCGATTCCAGGAATCGGAAAGAGTAGTAGTGATTAACGATATTTGCTGCTCTGAACTTCAAGACATTTGGTTGCTTAGCATCCTTGGCTTCAGCAGTCTCCTTATCGATTTCGGAATATTCAACAACATCTGGCTTGCCATTCTTGAGGAGGATCAGACCAACAGATTCGGTAGCATTTCTCTTTCGTACAACCTTTGTAGCAATATCGACATCTTTAGATGCTGAAAATCCAATAAATACTGGATCTGCCACCTTAACGAGGCAGTTGTCTACGCAGTAAGCGTGAATGTGCTGAATACCCCGGTTTGTCATGTCAGACAAAACATTTGATGTGATAATGGCTTGGTAAATGCCACCATTTCCATCCGGTGCAACAGCGACCTTACCCTTACTCTCCAAAAGGATCTTACCATCATTCGAAATACAAGGAAGAACCCCTTGTTCGAAGATAATAACATTCTCCTTTTCCAAGCCAAAGTAACCATTTTCCTCAAAGTACTTTTCGGTAGGTCCTCGTGTTGGCCCACTGGTCATAACATACCAGGGAACAACCACCTTTTTATCCGCTGCATAACCAGCCTTCTTATGTGCCAATCTTTGAACTCTGCGAATACGTTCTGCCTGTATTTGAAAAAGAGATTTTCCGGAAGGTAGACCAATATTGAAGCAACCCTTGGGAGCTGAACTTCCTAAACGGGTTCCTTGGCCACCAGCCATCAGCACGACTGCAACCTTATTCTCTGCCATCAAATCCAAACCCATTTCATACCACTTCTCAATGTCTTCAGCTTTTGAATCGAGGATACTGGCAGTTGCAGATTCAGGGAGTGGTTCAAGACCCGTTTCTTCGTCGACATCTTGAACTTTGGGTGGGTTAAGTGCTTTATCGGTGATTTTGTTAATATACTCGGGATCGAAACTGGAGAGTTGTTGGTAGAGAGCAGCTTTCTCTGCGACGTCGAGGGTATCGTAAAATGCAAAAACTTGGTCTTGTTTTGCTTTGGTGTACTTCTCCTTGAGCTGTTCGAGCTCGGTGGAGCTGGGCTCTTTAGGAGGGGCAGCTTCTGCTTTGCCTCCAATGTGCAAAGTATCAAGTACTTTCTGAACGGATTCCATGATTTTGTACTATGCGAAGTATAATTTTTGTATTCTGTATGGTATGAAGTGTATGACGAAGCGTATGATAATTTAGAAGATAAAATAATAAAATATGATCAGGGGGATTGGAATTTATATGATTTTTTGTTTTTACCTGACTTATTGACGGAAGGCACGCACAGCACAGCCCCCACCATTCACTCACCGTTACGAAAAGATGAGGGTCGCTAGAACAACAGCATACCTGGCTGGCACTTATTCTATTTATATTAATTGGGTAATGTGCCGTTTTGTTTCTGCTTTATTTGACACGACAACAGTTACACGTACATATTTTTGAACACTTTTGAGTCTCTTCGTGTCACTTCTGTTCGTATCGCAATTATACTTATCATGATTTTGGAAAATTCATCGTGTAGCTCTACGTCATTACTATTCCCTACTTAAAGATTGCTGACCCTGGAGATCTACGTTGCAGATCTGTTATATACTTCAATACCTTAACCTTATGTCGTCCAGCAATATGGATAAACAACAAAATTCCAAATACTTCAAGAATGAAGAGGTAGAGATACATGCTACAACTAACTTATCAGCACCAAGCTTTGGAAGCCATTTAAACCTCTCATCATTCACATACTGTCCAGATCCACCTTCACACTCTACCCGACAGAGTCCTCGACTATCATCGAACTCATCAACTCCACAACCATCTCCCTCTCCCCTCAAACGCAAACTCGATATAGAATCCTCTGTATCTGCGAACACTTTGACCTCCCCAGTCAAGAAATCCCGACCTCTACGCTCCACAGGCTACGCGCCGCCATCCCTCTACGCGCATCTTCCATTCCTCCCAGATGTCATAGCCCCAAATCTCCTCTGCCTATTCATAGGCCTCAATCCCGGTCTAAAAACCGCTGGGGTTGGGCATGCCTATGCGCACCCTTCCAATCGTTTCTGGAAAACACTATATTCTTCTGGTTGTACCACTCGTCTTCTGAAAGCGGAAGATGATGTGCTGTTACCTGAGTTGTATTCTCTAGGGAATACGAATATTGTGGAAAGACCTACAAGAAATGGGAGTGAGTTGTCCAAAAGAGAGATGGATAATGGGGTAAGCGTATTGGAAGAGAAAATCAGGATGTATAGACCAGAAGTGGTGGCGTTGGTGGGGAAGAGCATTTGGGAGAGTGTGTGGAGGGTGAAGAAGGGAAAGGCGATGATGAAGGATCAATTTAAATATGGGTGGCAGTCGGAAGAAGAGAATTTGGGGATTGTGAGGGGTGCAGAGTCTTGGATGGGAGCAAGAGTTTTTGTTGCGTCCAGTACATCTGGATTGGCCGCATCATTGTCACCAGCGGAAAAAGAAAAGATATGGAGGGAATTGGGATCTTGGATTGAGCAGAGAAGAAAAGAAAGAGACGGCATACATAGAGTGAAAGAGGAGCTCGAAGACAGTGGTTGAATATTTTACTGCAAGATTGGACATCTGCATTTTTGCATTTGTTCCATCAGCTCTTGGACATTGCAACTAGTTTAACGTATTACATCCGATTAGATTATAATGCTTGGATTTGTAATAGAGGAGCCCTTTTCTTTGCCATGAATAGTATAGATACCCTCGTCTCTTACTTTGATGAAGGGACAGAGCTAGTTCAAACATCCCATAGATGTATCGAGATGTTTCGAAAAATTATAAGACTTATATGCCAAGGGCTCCAATTTCCGATTATCATTTTACACCAAAAACCATGATTTTCATCTATGAATAACTTTACGAATAATTAATATTATTAGTTAGATATTAATCGATTCTGAGGATTTTGTAATTTTGTTATTTCTTTTCTTTTCTTTTGGTTGAAATATTAAATATTTAATAATCGAAAATTCAGTCTTAAATATTCTATCGAAAGAGATCCGGAAAGATCTGAAATTTTTGAAATTTATCTATGTTTTATATAATCAATCTGTAATCAAAATCTCATCTAATTATATTTATAGACAATATAATAAAAAAAAATAAAAAAACACTAACCACGGTTTTTGATATGAAGCAACGGCCGAAAATATAGGTGCTCAAAAACTAGAGTGCTTGACTTAAACCGAAATTCGGTCGTTTACCCTCTCGCAGCTGCTTTCCCCGCCGATTCGACCGAATTTCGGTTGCTCCTGGTATCATATGCATGATATTGATTTCTATCAAGAGAAAGTGAATTATATTTTTGGGCCTCTAACTTGGAAATTCTAATTTGACAACCTAGAATAGCTTTCGGACCCCGATACGAGTTCCCCTTATTTCACCTTCCTTTGCACATGTGAGGGTCTCTATATAAATAACCCGGTTGTTACCGTTGCATTTCTCATTCTCATCCAAGCTATTTTACAAGAACCAGAAATCGTCAAAGGCACCGCTCCATCAATAATAAATCAAATTTTTCAAACATGACAACTCTTCCATCAACCTTCAAAGCTCTACGCTTTAGCACCCTGGCAGGACCTCTAACCATCGAGGAACTAAAGGTCTCTTCTGTCCATACCCCCAAAACCATCCTGATCAAAGTACATTTTGCGTCTATTAACCCCGTTGATACACAATTATGGCGTGCAGGCATGATTGCCCTTGTTTCTAGTCCCAAAGGTATGGGACGTGATTTCTCGGGCACAATTGTAGATATTGGGAATCAGGTGAAGGGAAATTTTTCTATTGGAGATGAAGTATTCGGGTGTTTGTTCCAAATGGTATGTTTAACCATTTACTCGGTTTTTGGGGACTTGAAAATGGTTTAAATCGGTTACTGATAGGGAGATAGTACGGACAAGGAACATTCAGTCAATATATTGCTATTGATCCACTTTCAGACCCAGTGGTCAAGAGACCGAATTGTTTATCACGGGAAGCTGCAGCAGCTATTCCACTTGTTACACTGACGATGTTTTCTTCTTTGAGTTGGCTTCCTCCGGCTAGAGGTACTTCGCAGAGAAGAGTGATTGTGCGAGGAGCATCAGGAGGATGTGGATCATGGGCTGTTCAAAGTGAGTCTCTTCTGCACTTTCCCACAGAAATCTTATAAATCTCGTGCAATGATGTTAACAATATTAACAGTGGCAAAAAATCTATACGATTGTCACGTCACAGCCATATGTTCCAGCAAAAACGTAGACTATGTCAAAAGTTTAGGGGCCGATGAAGTGATAGATTACACCTCCCAACCAGTCCTACAAACATTGCTCGACATCAAAACTGCTTCGACTGATTTCGATCTTTTGATAGATTGCGTGGGTGGAACAGAGCTTATTCCTTACTACGTACGTCTCCTCACAACCTCAGACCCTATTCCTATTCCTATTCCTCTAACATTTACGCACAGCATGAACTTCTCCATACCAAGGGAGCATACGTTACAATAGTAGGCGACAAGACCGACTTACATGTCATGGGAGGCCCCATGACATTCTTGTATAATCCCATACAGATATGGAGATTTATAGCAGGTTGGATACGGGGTCCTCGCTATGCCGTTAGTGCTATGTATAAAAAACCCGAATGTCTAGAGGAGATTGTGGGATTAGCAGAAAGAGGGGAAGCGAAGGTTGAGATTCAGGAAGTTATCAAAGATGCATTGAACGAGGAGAAACAGGAGTGGCTGAGAGCTATTGAGACCATTGAGAGCGGGAGGGTAAAGGGGAAAATTGTTCTTGAGGTTTTGTAATGTGGATAAATATTTTTGTAATAATATAATTTTGACTTGGGAAAGGTTCCCAGAGCTATGGAATCAAAAGGTCCCTGGTCGAGAGAAACCACCGGTCTAGCCAGTAGTTTCTAAAATGTGATTTTCCGCCATGTGACCTTTTGTCATATGGTCCTCTGTTTTCTACGTATTTGACGTATTTTGTAGCGGAATCGATTCATTGGAAGGCTCTTGGAAGTCATTATTACTTTTAACTCTCGCGCACATCTCAATGGGAGGAGAAGAGCTCTAGTAGAAAAGGCTTAATAGCCTCGTGTTTTTACATGAAATGCTTTCTGCAGTCTTGTACATAATACCATAGCTTAGCACGTCCTCATACCCAACGGGAGGTCATAGGTACGGGGATCTTCTCCGTCCTTCGGACGTGAATAAATATCATCATCATCATCATCATCATCATCATCAATTGTATCCCCTGACACAATGCGGACGGGCAATTTCAAGAAGAAGGGGATGTGGATTCGAGGAGCTGAGTAGGAGCTAAACAGGGGTTTTCGATGCACGCTTTGAAATAATGGAGGCAGCAGGGTACAGATTGGAGTGATTGTAGGTGATCCGAAGACGGATGAGAAGTGCGAACATTTACTCGCGACTTGCATCCTAATGGACTGGTTTTCTACTTTCGCACTTGAGAATCCAGATGTTGTGGAGGTTATTTGAGACCATGGTTATTTTATTATACTAGTACTTGAGTAGAGTGACAGCGGTAAATGAAAACGTTGAGTATCTGAGCGTTAGGCTCTTTAACAGGAATCGATGAGTATATAATATAAGGAAGGAAAGCTTCTGGAAGAGAAGGTGGGCCGTGATTATCCATATACAGAAAGGAAACCACATCTACCTTCCGCCATCTGTTGGATTTGGCTATATAATGGATTTATTTGTAGTCGCTGTACTTGGGCATTGCTGTGTGTTTGTATTTGGTGGAAAACTGCTTCCTTATTCCATATTGGGACTTCCCTCAAATAATCTAAAATGGAAATACATATAAGACAAATTCAATTTTGAAAGAACGTAAACCTCTTGATTCCGTCACAATCGATTGTATTTTAACACCAGGTCCTACACTAGTATGTTTTCTTAATGATATATGATCAATGCGCGTGTGATGCGCCAATTCAGCTCTACTTTGATACTAAATCGGTAGGTGAGAAACGGACTTAATCTACTTTTTCTAACGTGAACTTTCATGTTTTTGGCTTAGATGAGAGCCTTTGAGGAAAATCTTATCAATCAAGGATCTAGAACGTTATGGTTGATTTTCCAACTCCTTCGATGCTTTTTATGCACGGGAATAATGTAGAAATTCACAAGATTGTATACCTCTTACCGAGATTCCTTTGTACCAATAGACTACTAAAGTAACTGAGTTGTAAATACACCTGTTGGATCCCATTCCTTCTTCAAAGCTTTCAGACGAGCAAGCCTCTCCTCCCCTCTGTACCTCCGCTCGATAGGATCCACTCTAGTACCGTTCTGAAAGTCCGCAAGATTCGCCACGTCGTCGCCGCGCACAACAGTGATAGATTTAGCATTGTATTCGTCGACCTTGGCGCGATTCTTAGCATCTGTGTGCCAGATCAAGTTGTTCCTAGATCAATTAGCTTATAGAACATCATAAAGGAAATCCGAAATGTTTTTGCTTACTGCCAGTAGCGGATGTCATGAAGACACATAGCCGATTCGAAATCAGGCGTCTTGACGGGCCTTGCATCCCATTGGAAGTTGAATGCGGTATTGATTGCATCTGGACACTCAGCAATCATCTCTGTCCATATGTCAATGGTTTGAAGAAAAGCTTCTTGATCAAATCGGTGGAGACCGACAACACCAAAGCGTTTGAAACCTCCCTTGGCACCAAGTGCCTCACGTCCATCGCTTGCGTTCTGAATGGGTACCGCAGCACCATTAGCAACGATTGGTTTAAGGTCATATAGAACTTTATACGCCTCTGTCGCATCATCGGGATTGCCGGTGTGGCGAGCCGCAATGACTAGGCATGGGTTTCGTGCTGGCGGTGGCGCCATGATCATCATAAGACCAGCCGTTGCATAGCGGCTATCATCCATTAAATCCTTCATAACAGAAGTCACTTCCCGGGCACGAGCCAGCGGAAAGACGAAGCTACCAGCCCATATAACACCTTTGTCGTTTCCGAGGGCTTGTAGGGGATGAAGCTTGATGGTAAGCTGCGTGATGACGCCGAAAAACTGTCCGGCACCACGTATAGCGTAGAGAAGACCTGGATGTGTTTTGTCGTTTACATCAAGCAATTCTCCCTTTGCGGTTATTATATGCGCCGAGAGGATTTGGTCCGATCCGAAACCTGTGATAGAAGAAGTGATCGAGGCTCCGCCGCCAAGAAAGTAGGGGATGGCGCCCACTGTATTGCCATTTCCCAAAGCTAGATGCAACAAATTAGCCTCGCTACCTAAAATAATTGACAATATATACCAGTGAAAAATCCAGCATCTGCAAGAGCTACAGCTACATCCTTAGAAAGGATGCTTCCTTTGAGAGTCGCTGTGTTAGAACTTGTGTCCACCTCTACTCCTTTGTATAGGCTTAAATCAATAATGATGCCGCTGCCGCCAATAGTAGACCATTCACTATGACCCCCGCTTTTGGTTACGAAAGGAACAGAGTACTTGGAAGCCCATTGCACCTAAATTGCCTGTTAGCAGGGACCCAAGGTAGAGGTCTAAGTGCTATAGCTCCTTACAATCTTTTGACAGTCACTTTCCGAGCTTGGGAGCACTATAGCACCAGGAGTTTTCAGATCAATATCTGTCCATCGCTTCAGGTGCTCTACAAACTTGGAATCCTTAGGATCCGTTAGGATCTCGCAGGTTGGAGTTAAGGTTGCCTTTAGTTCTAGGAGTTGTGTGAGAGAACTCATTTTGAGGATGATCACGTTTTTGTTTTGGATAGAGTCGTTGAAATTATGAAGAGAAGAGAGCTGGGGCCATATTCACATTCACAATCATAAGGTTATATTTCTGGACTAACTGTTGGGCAGTTGGTGTTTTGTTTGTATGTGGCTGTGCTTTCTCAAGCCGTACTTGACATATGCTTATTTATTCGGAACAGTGTTTCCATATTGTCCCGGAGAAGAGGGGTGTACTGTCACGCAATAGACATATACTAATACCGTGCGTCTAACACAGCGACACGTGCACCCGTTACCTCGACCAACTTGGGAAAATTAATATAATTAGAACATCCAGTTCAGATTTTAAAACGTACAGCCATATGGAATTATCTCGGAGCTTATTGAGTCGTCGTACAGTAGTATGCGTAAGCCCGTTTTAACTTAAACGATTACTGTATTATGATTATCTAAGAGAAATTTGATGGATATTGGAGATGTTGAAAGGGGTGCTAGTTAAGCGGGTACTAGGTAGTGCTGATATCATGTAGTATTATCGATAACAAGATTCTACTTTAAGAGATACTTGCCAGAAATACAAACCAAATTAGGAAGCTAACCAGGTTTCATAAGAATGCAGTGTAGTACCGGTAGTATCTGCGCTATTGAACATTCTTACTGCATATACGGAGTAGTATGCTGAGTTCCACTTTTACTATTCGATGAGGTACATTGGAGAATTAATATAGAGAGAGCAAGAAGCCAAAAAAAAAAAAAGAGGAGATAATCCTTTGCAATCCTTCTTCTTAAAAGTTCTTGCATAGTGTGACAGGATGCATATAATCTTAAAGGGTTGTTTTCCATCGATCATTCGATCGCAGGTTACGAGCTTGGGTTGCATCATGTCAAGGTTAGAGCCCTTGTACACGCAATGAAATCCTATCGGCTTAGAATATGAAGATATAAGTGGAGTCACAATATTAGCTGTGTTTTTATTAAGAGAGTTGGAACCTCTGATCTGGCTTATAAACAGTGTGCTTACTCAGCATCAACCCCTGACACATCAGATAATCAAGCTCAGCCAAGGAAAGAATGCAAATCTTGCAATTGGAGGGTGTGTTTGCGAACTAATTCCTGGTGCCATGAATAGAAGGTGGGTTGGGGTATCCTAGATTCATCATTGAGTCAGTCCTTCACAATCATTTTTATTTTTCAGCTGTTGTTCAAAAAAGAATCCAAGGGCGGAGATTTAAAATTTCAGAATCCGAAAGTCTGGAATGAAGAGAGGTAAAGTTGCGAAAAGTTACGAATAGCTTCATCACTTTGGCGACTTGGTATTCTGCCACTTCTGCACACGTTAGTTAGTTCTACGCGCGCGGCTTTTGGCTTATTGTGTAGTTAGTAAATCTAAATTCTTAATGCCACAAATATAGATTTCAAGTTAATCTTTAATAAGACGCACTACACTTTAATTCTTCTGGAGCTAAATGTGTAATGCTACATACAGTAAGATGTTACCAGCTCCCTTCTCATCTTCCTTTTCTATAGTTCATTCACGACCCCTGAAGTACTATTTGCGACGCCTCAATCTCGATTGGGGCTACTCCGTACATTTCTACAAAATTGTAATCCTGCAAATGTAAAATGCGTTCCTTCTATACAGAACCTCTGACTCAATATTTAGGTATTAGTTTTCCTCATCGTGCAGCTTGCAACCTGCAATCTTACTTGTCTGACTCGTCCTAACCCCGCATCACGAGCCGCTATCAAACCTCAATATGGCGTATGGAGGAGATGTCAATCGAGGGCCATTCTTGACCACTATCAATTGGGTATTCAACGCGATCGCATTAGGTATAGTTTCCACCTCACCGTATTCTCGAAGTGCAAAACCTAACGTTTTTTTTTTCCGGGACAGTTGCTGTGCTTCTTAGACTCGCCTCACACCATTGGAGAGAGTCTCAGGGATGGAAAAAAGATGATGCGTTTATCATTCTTGCCATGGTCAGTTGCAAAGCCTCGTCTAATCGAGCATCGTTGCTTGTACTCATGCTAAGCACTTTTTATACGCAATAGGCAGCAAACCTTGCAAGAGCAATCTATGTCGATGTTACTATCTCTCATGGTCTCGGGCGTCATCTCGAAGTTTTACTCGAAGAGAACCCCTCTGGTGCCATTGCACTCCTCCGTTTAATGGTAATTCTCCAGGCCATTGGACTATGGACTTTTACTCTGCCAAAGCTTCCTGTGGTAGCATTACTCGTCAACATCTTCGGCCGTAATTCTAAGAGACTTGCAATTATCCTATACTCCGCAGTTGGTGCTTTAATCTTGCTTGTCTTTATTATCACCATCACAACTTTTGTACAATGCACACCGGTATCAGGCAATTGGACCGGGAAGGGCAAATGTTGGAACAAAAATATCAATGTAGATCTTGGTTATCTTGCTGGATGTTAGGCTCCCTTCTTATCTCCAGGTTATCCTCGCTGACATTGACTTTAGCATATTCGGCGTTCCTGGACTTTGCGTTTGCATTATACCCCGTATTGCAAGTCTCTAAATTGCAAATGGAACGATCGAGAAAGATTCTCTTAGCTGGGTCATTGAGTCTTGGATTTCTGTACGTGCGGATGATTTCGGGGCAAACTTTCAGATATACTAATCATCCTTATTTCTATCTAGGGCCGGCATCATAACAGCGTACAAGCTCTCTACTATTTCTTCAATAACGGATGTAGCAGATCCAACTTGTAAGTTGACTTGACGCAAAGCAAGTAATTTCGATACTAATAATAACTTTCAGGGGCCACAGTACCATTGGAAGTTTGGAACAGGTAAGTTCTAAATTCGAACTTTGAACATTTCAATAGTAATGACTCGTAAAATTTAGTGTCGAAGGAACAGCTCTCATTTTGGCTGCCTCTATTCCCCTCACCCGACCACTTATACTGTCTTTCTTTCATGGTATTCAAGCTCTCACTTCCCGAATGGGTGGCAGTAGCGCTAGCGGCACTGCTAAATCCAGCAAGAGTTCCCATGGCAGGTCGACCAACAGGTCTACCAACCACAAGCGTCTCCCCAGCAATGGAGTATCAAATAGCACAGATGATATCTTGCTCCACGAAGGTTCCGGCTTCGAGAACTGTAGCAATATCGAGGCTGGCAACCATCGTCAAAGTGGCCCAGGGATATACAAGACAGTTGATATTTTAGTTAAGACTAAAACATTGTCAACTTAATATTTAACAATGTAAAGATCAGTAGTGTAATGATAACGTTTTAAGTAGTTTGTACTGGAACTCTTGGGTGTTTTTTTTTCCTTCGGTAGGCGAGGGGCGAAGGATATACATGTACATACTATTCATGCTTCCTTCAGTTGAACATACAATAAAATCCTTATACCCATGGGTATATGCAATGATGACTTGAAATTTCTAAGAGAAAAGGATTGAAAACTTGCCTTTAAAAATATGACACAGAAGATAATTGAGGTTAGCACTTAAGATTATTGATGCGAAAAATTTGAAAAGTAAAACTACTTTTAATTAGCATTTAAGGCCCATACCTTCCAGAGCCTGACCGAAGCTGCCTCTCCAAGTATCAATGCCCATCTGCCCAAACGCAACACCAATCTCTTTCTTCAACTTTCCTTCTTCATCAACCTCATTCAAGCTCTCGAAAACCTTTTCCATATACTCATCCAGTGGCATAGGCTTAAAGGCTTTTTCAGCGCCGCCTTGCATCTGATTTACCAAGTCCTCGATGCTCGCTGCCCAGGCCAGTGTCTGTATACGGTGGTACAATTTCAACGACGCTGAAATGTTTCTGTGTGGTTTCAGGTGTAAAACTGATTTGTTGGCGGAGAATCACGAGGAAAGAGTGAATAGCTGCTTTGGTAGGGCAGTAGACTGAGTAAAATGCCATAGGAAAGAACGCAAGGGATGAACTGGTGATCAGAAGATTTGCGTACTTGCCTGCGGAGGCGAGGGAGAGAAGGTGGGGACGAAAAGTTGTGTCAAGAGCATTGGGGCAGTGAGGTTCGAATTGATTTCGGTGACAACGCCTTCGGGGGTACTAGTGGATGGGTCTAGGAGAGACGATGACTTTTGGATGCCTGCATTGATGAAAACTGTGTCCAGGGTAGGGTGTGATTTTAGAATGTTTGGGACTTGGCCTGGCAATCCTTTAAAGTCGGTGATATCCCACTGTGTAGCGTCATGTCAGCCACGTAATGTCTCGATCCCCGAGAGCTCCTCTTTCAAAAGAGAGAGTCTGTCGGCCCGGCGACCAGTGACGATCACTTTCTTTCCCAAGCCATGAAATCGCTTTGTTCACCTATGCCAGATGTCGCTCCGATGATCAAAATCGTGTTGGTGTTCGCAGCCATTTTCACTAGGCGGGATATAATAATGAATCAGGTTGGAATAAAGTGAACAAAAATGAAGGATTGAAGGAAATCGAGGGAAATTATAAGTGGTAACGGAACATGCAAGAGTGTCTCTTTGCCCCGCATCATTATTATAACGATGATTGCTCACATTGTTTACTGAGCTCCTACTACTACAGTAAGTGTACATTTCAATATGTACAATGCAATACAACGGTCGATTACAAGAATATGCTAATATCCTTACCTGTGTGAGAAAATGTTACCATCATCTCCAGCACTTGAGCGGCGTAGAAAGGAAGCTAAGTTTAAATCACATCAGCATAGGTCTTATCCGGAACTCCTTTAGAAACATGATCGCTTAGCCACCATAATAATACAAATACCTGGAAGATTTCAATTCGTTAAATCGTACAAAAGATAGACAATCAAAGAGTGTCAGATTGATTGAAAATGCGGGCATTATTGATGACTGCATCTTCTAGACTACAGCGGTTGCGGAGGGCGGATTTACTAGACATTGTAAGTCTTAAGATCTTACCTTCGGCAGCAGTATAGTAGTTGATTGATTGATTAATTGATCATTAACATCCTCACATTATAGTAATGGTAGATAATGTTTATAGTTGTTCTGGACCATATAACCCTGATACAAGTGAAGCCATATATACAGTTTCGAAACTGAGGCTTAATTTTGGCAATCTGAAATTCAACCAATAAACCAATAAAATCAGCCAAAAACATAAAGAAATTTATGCCCTGTAGAACTAACTATTTGAGGTTTTTTATCCGGCTTTGGTCTCCACTCACACCAATTTATCGGAAGGACCGCAAAAAAACCCGAAAGAAAGTCCCATGGCTAAGCTATAGATACAGTAGCATGCATTCTGCACGCACGCGGCTAAGTTTATGCAGAATACCGTCACACTTTCATTTACAAAATGGCAACTCACAAACAGCTTATATTTTGATCTGCAAATAAACCATTCCTACTAGTAGACGATGTAATTTAAAAAGCCATTCGAGAAAGATAGGAATGTCTTTCCTTATATATAGCTGCTATCGTTGAGAGGGAGGAAGAAGACCAAACTGCCCACCAACGACAATATATAACCGCTAAGATGCGTTTCAGTCACGTGTCATCGATTTGTCACGTGCTTGCCCTGCTTTTTCCCCCCTTCGCTAACTCGTCTCCTGACCCTGCACCATCTTTTACTTTCGGCACACTTGGTGTGGATGCCACATTCGACTATGTCGTGATTGGCGGAGGAACTGCCGGTCTGGTAGTCGCAACGCGGCTCTCGCAACAACCGAATGTCTCTGTCGCGGTAATCGAAGCGGGAGGGTTCTACGAGATCGACAACGGGAATCTGAGCGTGATACCTTCCGACGATGTCTTTTTCGCGGGATCTAGTCCAGCCGATACCAACCCTCTGGTAGATTGGAGCTTTGTGACTGTTCCTCAAGCTGTAAGTGTCTCCTAGTTATCGACCCGCCCTTAGAACACAAATTCTTACAAACTTCTTTCCCTAGGGCATGAATGATAGAACACTGCATTATGCGAGAGGAAAGTGTCTGGGTGGAAGGTATGCTCGTATCTCTCTGCCTTTTCTCAATTTGTATGGTCTCTTCTTACAAAATTATCTCGCACAGCTCTGGCCGAAATTATTTTACATACCAACGCGGAACCAAACAATCATACCAGAGATGGGCCTCTGAAGTAGACGACAGCTCCTATGAATTCGATTCATTATTACCATACTTCAAGAAGGGTGTCAACTTCACCCCTCCAGACAATGCCGTTAGGCCATCAAATGCTTCGTTGAGCTATAATGCCAGTGGCTTCGACCCTAACGAAGGCCCACTTCAGGTCTCCATTCCAATTTGGGCCAATCCATTCTCTTCCTTTGCAAAACTTGCGTTTGAAGTACTTGGATTTCGATCGGAACTGGATTTTGTGAGCGGAACACTTTCTGGTGTACAATATAACATGAATACCATAGATCCGAAACAACAAACCCGCAGCTCATCCGAATCATCCTACTTGAGTACAGCAGCAACCTCATCACTAAGAGTTTTCAATGGAACATTGGCAAAGAAGATTTTGTTCAATGGTACAACCGCTTCCGGAGTGTTAGTTAACACTAGTGGTGTAGAATATAAGCTGTTTGCAAAGAACGAGGTTATTTTGTCTGCGGGAGCAGTAAGTGACTACTTCTTTGCAAGGAACGTTACCACAGCTAACAATTGCTCAGTTCCAATCACCACAATTACTTATGGTATCAGGAGTGGGACCTAAGTCGACGTTAAATCAGTACAATATCTCGATAATCTCTGAACTGCCGGGGGTAGGCCAAAATATGTGGGATCATGTAGTCTTTGGTCCGAGCTATCAAGTCAGCGTTATCACTCATTCTGCGCTATCAAATGCATCTTATCTTGCATTATCTACAGAACAATATTACAACAATGGTTCCGGCCAGTTGGGCAATCCGGGTGGCGATCTTATCGCCTGGGAGAAACTTCCCAACCCATACCGCAAGTTGCTAAGCAGAGCAACTCTCAAAGAACTTGACACTTTCCCAAAAGATTGGCCGGAGATCGAATATCTAATTCTGGATGCGTATGCCGGTAACCGTTCTAACCCCATCGCATACGCACCTACTACTCCATACATGTATGCCGCTCCCGCGGCAGCACTTGTCGCTCCACTAAGCCGGGGAAATGTCACTATTTCCAGTACCGATACAGCCGATCCCCCTCTTATAAATCCCAACTGGCTCTCGCATCCAGCAGACCAAGAGCTCGCTATTGCAGCATTCAAACGCATCCGGGAGTTAATGGATACTGATGAGATGAAGAGCGTCACTGTCGGAAGTGAAATTTTCCCAGGGCTTCATGTAAGCAGTGATGCGCAGATTTTGGAATCTATTAAAAATTATGGCACGATGGTCTTTCATGCCTCCGCAACTTGTAAGTAACTTCTTTTCCTCATCTGTTCCATGTTCAAGCAAAATCATAAAGTTGGGGATGCTGATGGAAGAAATTGTATAGGCAAGATGGGCGTTGCGAGCGATCCGATGGCCGTAGTAGATTCGAAAGCGAGAGTCTTTGGAACTCGTAGACTACGTGTTGTGGATGCAGCAGCCTTCCCTTTCCTTCCCCCGGGTCATCCACAATCAACCATATGTGAGTTCTCCCACAGAACCTAACCTTATGATCCACATTTGCCTCTTCTTCACATAGGCTAAAGGGAGAATCAAAACTGACGAGACTTAGACGCATTGGCGGAGAAAATTGCAGAGGATATAATTCTTGAGATGTGATTTGATCCAACTCGACTAGTAATGCTCTACAGCAAGCATACTTCTAGAAATATATAAATTAGAAATTACAGCTCGAGATATAATTAGAATAGTAAAAATCTCTTACAACAATACGGCCTGTCATTGAACCATGATGTGTAATGTGGAAGGGTATGCGGATTGTTTTGGTCATTAATGTCCTTCAGATATTGCTTCAACAAACTTTTTTCTTCCCACATCATAACGCTATGAGGGCTCCTTTCTTCCAGCAGAGTATTCATTAGGTGACTGAATACTGATGCCATCAAGCAGAAGTCAAATTTTGAAATAAAACGACGTGTTCACATGAGAATTGATGAGGCCAGTAAAGTCTAAATATCAGCCTCTTTTTTGAAGCTGACTACGACCCTTGATCTGAGTTTATGAAGATCCGCTTGAATAAAGATCGCTTCTCCCTCTAGTGTATATAGTACTCCTCACTCTATGAATTGTTCGAATACACATCACGACCGTTTTGAGACTTAAGCTTCGGCATAACATGATTTCAGTCCACAGCTTAAGTGTGGATCTTTCAACAGAGAGCTCATAACGTTACCTCTAACCTTTATGACTGTAGCCCCTCCATCCCCTTAGTGACTTTTGAAATCTATTCATCTCTCACAACGACCATAATACTCATCACACTCCCTTGTGGTTTTTTCCACTCTCTCAACTTTAATTTCGGCGTCGAACTCTCAAACAACTCCACCCACTCACTCAACTCTCTTTCCCCACTATTAAAGCTCTGTGCCATCGTTAAGTCCCTCACTCGAAGGGCTGCCTCCTCTGAAGCTGGTACACTCCCAGGCTCTGGAAGTATCGTATCCATAATAACGATACAAGCTCCAGGCTTTTGAAGGGCTTGAGATAGGTGCGAGAGAATGATACGAGCATCTCCGCCAGGCCAATCATGAATAATTTTGCGGAGGAAGAAGACGTCAGTATTCAGTGCCACGGAGTTGGGTTGGGGATGGCGGAAATCATGCGCGGAGAAACTGATGCGTGAAGTTATACTGGTATCAAGGCCAGATATAACTCCGGGGGCGTTAGCAATGGTCTCTGGGAGGTCTTGGACCAGGAATGAAAACTCCGGAAAGTGTGTCGCGAGGAGGATGCTAGCTTGTCCTGTTGAACCGCCGACCTAATCAAGTCAATCATGAGTTGGAGAGAACTGAGCTTTGTGTACATAGATAGAGCGCTACTGTGAATAGGAAAGATGGAGAATAACTAACATCTACAATGTTTGCCTTTCCAAGAGAACCCCAGTCAAAGCCCCCCAAGATATGCTTCAAAGCAATTCCCGGGCTGTTGTTCAAGCTACGCATATAAGCTGAAAAGGTAGCTGTCCTATCCTGAGACTGAGCCAGGTGCCCAAAGAAAGGTAAATCTGTACCAAATGCGATATTATAAGCTGTTTGATTCTTCTCGGAAGTGTCACCCCAGCGAGCAGTCGCTTCGGTAAACTTTTCTGCTGTTGGCGCAGAGTACTGTGTCATGAACTTGGCCCAATCAATCAAATTATTGTTTGTTGCAAATTGTGCTGAAATACGGCTATGGGCAAGGTAATCCGGCTGAGGCTCACAGAACACGCCGCCCGTGATGGCCATGCGGGCGACACTTTTAAGTCTGCTGAGAGGAACACTTGCGGATTCGGCGACAGTGCTGAATAGTATGGGCTCATCGAGTGGTATATGGTTGAGTATATTGAAGTGTAGGAGCCATTTGAGACAAGAGAGTTGCTGATACTGCACATGGTGTGTCAGATCAGGTGTTTCATATCACTCCAAGGTATAGAGGTATTTAGAGTGGTGGTACAAGATATGAGCCAGATAACAAGCTACCGCAGAAGGATAATGGAAGTGAAGCTTACATTTACTTGATGCTGTTCAAGATAGTCATTGGGCTCGCTGACTAAAAGTAAGATCTCCCGAGCAGCATATGAGATATCCTGTCGAGCCTTTTGAGCCAGCTCATTTTGTGAATCATTGACGGGATCATTAGTGCTTAAATGGAAAATTTTGGAGGCTGAAGTGGATGAGCTGAGAACTTTTGCACTTGTAGCAATACGGGCTACAAGATTATCGAGAGAATCCTCCATGTTGTGGGCTTGTTGTTAAGGACCGTTTCTTCGATATCTTCTCTTTCTTTTCTGCCTGAACCACGATAACGCCTGATAATCCTTCCACGTAGTTCTTCCCTAAACCTGCAAAAAGATTACCACATATTATCTATGAACAGATATCGAATAGTAGCACTCCATTCTCGGCTTGTAGAATAAGCTTTGTCTATTGAATACTCCATGTAGAGTTAGAACTAGAATGGTTAGGATCTAGAAGCTTGATATGTATATAGCGATGAATAATCTATAGAGGTCGCGGTTGTTTTATTCGGACTAACCGGGGTATACACATTACTAAGCGCTATAACTCATCAAGCTGTGCTTAACGGATAATAATCAATTAGAGTTAGGTTTGTGTGTAATCTCAAAGCTTGAAGCTCGGCCCGCTCGTCGGCCATGCATGGGCCTAATGCACGCTTCAAATCTACCCTAACACGGACGTTTCTGATAGGGCTCAGTATACGGAGTAGTCAATTAAGCGGAGCGAATCTACAATCAAAAATTATTATGACCCTGTACTCGTGCAGCCAGAAAGCACAGAGCCATCCACCCTTGGTGTTTACCATCTTGTGGCATGTGCTTAAAGTGGATGGTTCTAAAATGTTTTAATCTTTTTTACTCAAGGGATCAATCCTTCCCAGATTAATATCTGACAGGTTGCTTCTCGGTTAGCTGATTTAGTGGAGCTAGTGACATACTGTTACATTTCTAAGGAGGGCAATCCTGTATGCCCCGTAAGCACTGAAATTATCTCAGGAACTCGAATTACGTGTTGTTGAGTTTTTACAGTACGATTCTCACGCAAAACTTATAACTATACTGGTAAGATTGCGACCGGAAGCCTGAAGGCCCTATCAGCGCTTTAGTTATGCTATTCTAAAGCCCAAACTGAGTAGAAAATATTGGCCTTTGTGTACTTCTTGATCTGACACGAAATATACAAAAGGGAGTTCGGTATTATAGAAGGAAGTGGTATATTAAACTTTAGCTCAAGAAATTAGATGTTATTTGTTCAACCTCCACTGCCCTTCCAGCCTCTTGTCTCTGCGATTAGATAAGGGGATACCAGTGGCAAAATTTACATAAAGGATCATGACGTTTTTTGATCGCCTGAAGTTTACTCAGGTTGTCACCATATACAGTACTTAAGCTTTCGTCGCCAAAGCCATTGTTAATATACCTAAGTAAACAGAATATTAGCCTGCCATTTTTATGAATGCCTCTAGGAGCCAAAGTCGATTAGAGAATATTAGAACTCACGTGCTGTTATCACAAAGACCAGATGTCGATCGTAGTAGGTCGCGAACATTCGAACCAAAGACTTCTGCGGCTGCGTCTAGGGTAGGGTCTGAGTACCATGCTGTAGCGATAGCATTGAAAGTTATGGTGGACCGGAAAGGGTAGGCAGATGAAGAGTCCGAAAGCTTTCTGGCTGTTCCTAGAGAGTACATATCCAATATCATTGCACTGTTATTTGCCCCGGGCATTTTGGCAAATGTAAGCCACTCGTTCCATACGTACGTCCATGTGGGAACATCCAACTCTGCAAGCCCAATACCCCAAGAAGGTTTGGAGTCCCCCTTTGCACAGAAAGAATCACCGCCAGAATTCCATTCGTTATAGGGTAAAATAGCTGTTCCGTCCACAATGGGCCCGACGGAATAGAGTGGAGCAAACGCTGCTTTTCCAGCCGCTTCTGTACCGTAGTAGAATACTGTCACCAATATGATAGGCGAGTTGTCAGACATCAGGAAGAACATTGCTATGCTCATCTCTGATTGTAAATCCAGCTGGCTCAGTGCTTCTATGAGAGCCTCGAGTTGAGCACCAGTGAAAATCAAAGGGCCTGTCCATGCGTTTAGCAGACTGGAAGCGACAGGGTACGATTTCATAACTGCTGATGTAACAATTCCAAAATTAGGACCGGCGCCACGCATAGCCCACCATAGGTCCGTGTTGCTCGTTGGGGATACAGTGATTGCGGTTCCGGAAGGCGTAACAACGTTCATGGAGATTAGATTATCAACTCCAAAACCATAGATACCTATTAAGTTGCCAAAGCCTCCGCCCAGGACAGCTCCAATCGTGCCAACGCAGTTACAAGTACCTGTCGGGACTAGAACACTGTTTTTAAACGAGGCGTCGACCACATCTGATATCAAGGCACCGCCTTGAAATGTGATTTGCGTTTTGGCGGAGTTGAAAGAGATAGCTTTGATGCCGGCCAAGTTTATGAGTATGCCGTTTTGATATAAATCAAGCGTCGTAGACCAGCCGTGGCCACCATTCTGGGCAAGAAATGGTATGTTCTCAGCTATGCAGTATCGGACCTATGAAGGGGTTCTAGTAAGCGTGTGTTTCTAGAAATTCTTGTGAATCATCGGTAAGCTTACAGTAACTAACACATCATTTTCGGTGGCTACGTTGACCACGGCGCCAGGAGTCGGGGCATCAAAGTCACTCCACCGTGGGGCTCCAGAAGTATTGTTGACAATCGTTGCTAGAGATGAGAGTAGGGGTTTAAGGCCGGAGATATTGACAGCGGCTGTCGATACATCGGTAAAAAGACTAAAAATTATGCTGGCAATAAGAACTTTCCAAATTGATGGGCCCATGATTGAAGATGAAGAAGCAAGTGGTGAATGGTATTGTGATAGATACCCGGGTACTGAGAGATTAGTATATATACACTTTCAGTGTATCCGGGAACAGGGACATTGCGATCCTTCTTACTTCGCGTGGGATCTATTAATATACACCACATGTATTTATTCCTGCGTCCCCACGAACTAAGCCTAACAACGAACTAATCTGTGCCGCAAATACCGACATTTGGGCAAGAACGGCACGGATAAAAAGATAAATACGACGTTAGTTTTGAGCTTATAGTTGTTCAATATCAAATCAGCTCTTATTGGTTAGCTACTATTGTTTGTTGCCCGTCTAAATACTCCGTTTGCATTAAATGACGTTTTCTATTGGGATTTGTGTGAATATATGAGAGACCCAAGCTACACAGGCTTACTAAACTACTGTCTTACAATTCTCAGCCAAGGGCGTTTTTATAAGCTTTTCCCCTGCCACGAAGCTCCTCTTAAGACAAATACTTGCAAATTTTCTCATTTCTTCTTCAAATATGCCAATGGATGTCTGCGAGATTCCATCTTCGCTAATTATTCGCGCCAGAGTGGCGGCATCATGCAGCGTCGCCACAGCACCGACCCCTCCTGCTGGCGACATAACATGTATTGCATCTCCAATTATAGTGACTTTCGAGGAAGGCGTCCAGCTCGGCAAATTCGGACTGGAGGAGAATACTCGCATTCCCATCGTCAGAGAAGGGTCTTGAAGCTCCAGCAAACTTCGGATAGAAGGATCCCATTCACTTGTCAATCGTAGCGACATTTTAAATGCTTCAGTTCGCAATGAATTTTCCAGCGCCTCCCCCTTTAACCCAAATGTAGTATTTTGGAAAAGCAATCCCCAGTGTATGTAGTCTTCTGGCAAAGCGTTATTTTCGCTTCGATTCAGGAAGCGAACTTGCTCACAGACAAGCGTAACGGGTGCTTCGCCGGAGATGATCGTCTGTAAAACTGGGGTCTGATCAAGTACCACCGTCATCCATCTTCGATGTTTCTCTGGAAATCGTGAGAGAAACTCTGGCCTCAGAAATGTCTTACCATAGATGCAGCATCCCTCAGTATCAAGAAGTTTGATTTCTGGAAGCAATTGCCGACGGACCGCCGAACGAGCTCCATCAGCACCCACGAGCAATGTACCTTCCTCAACGCTACCATCTTCAAAGAAAACGCGGATGCCTGTGTCGTTGAGCTCATACCTAACGAACCGCTTTCCGAAATGCACCGAATCTTCAATTCCTCTCATCATTGACTGGCGCAGCATTCCACGGTCAATCGTATACGGCAGAGGTACTCCATCAGGGAGGTGGCCTTTACGACTCGCAATGATATGCGCATCCGGTGCGTTCAATGTTGTTTCGCCGAGGTTAGTTTCTGCACAAGAAGCCTCGAACTCTGGCCATGCTTCATCAGACAGGAGATCCCGTAATTTCTTTTGAAATTCGCCAAAAATCTTGAGTCGGTAACCCTGAAGCCGAGAATCTAGTAGTGTATCACGTTCGAAGACGGCAACGTCAATTTGACTCCGCTTAAGGCCTTGTGCAAGCGCCAAACCGCCTACTCCAGCACCAATAATCAAAACTCGAGGCGCTGACATAATGAGGGGAAGTCGAACTAGCCAAGGTTTAATCTGATATGTCACTGTAGACAGTATGCTGCAAATCAATAAGATCTAGGTATCTAAACAGGTGCGATCATATATTCTCAAGAAAGCTCTTTCTACTATGTAGAAGAGACCAACGAAATTCCCAAAGAAGATAATTTCAGAAAAATGGATCAGGGATCGGATAATAGATCAGACAAAATCTCCACTTACTAACTTCTAGATAGGTACAAAGAAAGGGTTTAGTTCCAAGCTACTTTCTAGATAGTACATACATAAGAACATATATCAAAGTCTTTTGTGCTACCGAGGATAACGGAAAGACCCCCGATCAGTGATGGGGTATGATTTTAGCAGAGCTACGTAACCGATAGCTAGATGCACTTTTAATCCTAATTGCCATCTCTCTTGCAATATAGAGTATAGTTTCGTATAACCCGGTTGGATTGGAATTGACCCAATATCAGCAGAACGAATTAGGCTAAATGGGGCTTACGTAGACAATACATCAAGGACAACATCGAGACTCGAGAGACTGGGAATGAGATTAACAAACCCCGCTACAAGATTTGTTTTATAAAGTATGCAAAATATCCACTTTGCTGCATTCATGCAGTCAGCTACTCACCATTAAATTTTTTTGATTTCAGTTGGTTAAAACTGGGGCTGCTACTGCAGTCAGCATGCCATTTGGTTGCTTTCGCTAAACGAATAATTAGCCGGTGGCGCAGTTATGCAGCCAACCGGATCCTTTTACTAATGTTGGAGATTGAGGGGAGGCCACGGAGGGTTCCAGCGATTTTGGGCCACATCCGAATGATTATCAGCTGAGGTTATCGTTAGCACCACCGAGACTACTGGTGCGAAAAGCAATTCCAAGTGCTACCAGTCGCAATGGAGGTCTTTGGTCATTCGAGTTTATCTGTTTTTATAATGGATTTTTTTTCTCGTGGTAAGATACCAAAATGAGGTCTGCAAGTTCAGATTCAGAGTGTTTGATAAACTTTACTATAGAGTTATTCGATGATTCCGGTTCTTTGCCCATTAAGAACTTTTGCCCAGCGTCTATACCTCCAAATAGCCATACAAAGACTAGAAATGCCTAATATTCCAAGGATATATCTGGTTGGGAATCGAGTTTTCAGTTCCTCCTCAATTGGAAGTCCAAAATGTTTAATATCTGTCTTTGAGCAACCCTTAGGCCAAGTTCCCAAAATTTCATAATCGTTCCAATCCAAAACCATCAGCATCTGCTGATATTTCGCTGCCCTTTCAGGCCAGTTATTAGTGACAATGTTGTCTTTCGTTTTGTACCAGCTGCTACAGCCCGGGTGTGCAAAAACAGTCTCGTGAAGTCGTAGCTGCAGCTCCTGATTGAAAGCTTCCACTCTCTCCTTTTTCACTGTAAAGACGAGATTTTCAGCACTTGATACGGCAGACTGAATAGTTCCGATCATGGCGCTGATATACCGAGCCTGTGACTCGATCATTAGAAGTACGGAAGAATGGCTAAGGTTTGTGTTGGGCCCGTAAAGCATGGCAAAGTTCGGAAGGGATTCCACTGTCATTCCAAGGTAGGCGCGACCACCTTGACGCCAGATCTCTCTGATATCTCGCCCATCATTGCCTACGATATTGATGCCATGCATAAATTCTGTTGTGCGGAATCCTGTGGCTAGAATCAAGATATCGAAATCAGTTTCTTCGCCGTCGATGAGGATGCCTCTTTCAGTAATGTGATCCACTGGCCTAGTCTCCAATTTAACATGTGGTTGATTCATGGTGGGAAAGAATTCGTCGCTCAAGATGACCCTTTTGCATCCATAGGGATAGTTAGGTGTCAGTTTTTCGCGCAAAATTCCATTTTCCGGGATTTGACGTTTCATCATATCCAGGCTTAAACTTTTCACAAACTCGCCAACTTCTGGCTTGATAATCATATCATGTACCTGGTCTTGAGAAACCATTAATCTTTCTCGATAGCGCTCGCGGATATGCGGAAAGAATTTATATATTAACCTTTGAGCGAGGGAGATGTTCTGGTTGTTTCTAGGTAAGACCCAGTTTGGTGTACGCTGGAAGACTGTAAGGTGCGATGCGAGTTTTGCAATCTCTGGAATCATTTGAATGCCTGTTGCTCCGTTCCCAAAGATTGCAATTCTTTTGCCTTTAAGTTCCTGACTCTCGTCCCATCTTGAAGAATGCATGACCTTTGCTTTGAAATCGTCAAGCCCAGCTATATCGGGGATGGATGGTATGCTGAGCTGTCCCACGGCTGAGACGAGAAAAGGAGTGATGATCGTGTCCTGATGGCACTCCTCTTTCTTATCATTGCTTGTAGACGTAACTACAATCCGCCATACCATCTCGGTATCACTCCATTTCGCACTTTCAACAGCAGTATTGAAAACTATGTGCTTGAAAAGATCCCATTGCCGAACTGTGCTAATCAGATACGCGTGGATCTCTCTTTGTGTGGGGTAATTGCACATCCAATTTGGATTCGGATTGAATGAAAATGAATATAGATGGCTCCACGCTGTTGAAATTTTAGAATACAATGAATGATGACGCTATTGGCATTTGAGGTGTGAACTCACCATCAGCGCAACATCCAGGATAACGATTGTCATTCCAGGTACCTCCAGCATCGCTTGACTTTTCAAGTATTATGAAGTTTCGAGTTCCATTACGACGTATTAGATCAACTGCCATACATATGCCTGGGTATTATCGGTCAGCCCCCGTTAACGAATGTTCTGTTATAAGGTCACCTGAAATTCCGGCTCCTATAATCACAACTGGTAGTCCTTTGCTGTTGCTGCCGCTGGCCATTTTCTCACATACAATATAGTCTCTAGAGGATCTCAATCAAAATTGGAACTTCGGGAGCAGCGCGCTGCAATTTTACATTCATATCTGTAAAATCAGGAAACAATGTGGGATAAGTTAATGCAATGGAATGGAGTATCAAATCCTGAACAAGTTAAACAAACTTAAATGCCACAATCTCAAACCTCTATGCCACAACCCCAAATCTCTTCCAGTGCTCTCCATATATATCAAGTTCTCGCCTTCTACACTGCATCACAAAACAGTGGAGATCGATGCAAAGATTATTTGAGGGAAGTATACTGAGCCCTCCGGTCGCTCTCCGGTTGGGAGCGATTTAAATGGCCAAAAAACCTTTGAAACTATACCCAATTAAGTATTATCCAATAGCCATTCATATCATATCACCCCTTATCAGAATCGAAGATTTAGAACTTTTTTCTTTTTCTCGTACCGGGCCATTTTATAGGCTACTACTTAGGCCCCCAACAACTGAATTATAGTGCCTTTAGAACCTCGATCGCAATATTTCAATCAAATCAATCACCAATCACGATATTTCATTATTTTTAATATACTAACCAATCAGAAACTCTGAATAGTATAATATTTAGAGTTTAAATAATTAATTTCGAATGTTATTAATTGAAAATAAACCCTCGTGACACATTATTAACTATATAATGAATTACGATATAAACCGTGACATTTTACTAACTTTGGTAACGTTTTTGAGTCAGCTAGAATAGGAAAAAGATCCAAGTACCCGGATAAGTTTAGATCGTAATTTTTTCCGCCACTCCAATCGCTCCCCTCCAGTTCGCTTAAGACGGACTTCACCGGACTCACCCGCATATGTATCCGCCTTACTTCATTGCCGAACGACCCAATGAGAGTCCCGGTTATGTTATCAAAGGGGCAGTAAGCCAACACATCACAATTTATGCAGCTAGGTAGTATAATACCTGTAACTTTGTCTTCACTTTCATTCATAAATGGTTAACCAAGCTCCGCACCTCAACTTTTATCTTCAACCACAACTCCCCAAACTGCCCGAATCACAAGCCAGAGCTTGCAGTCAAAATGCCCAAATTGGGACGCTCCATCCTGGCTATCGTTGCCGTTATAAATGGTATCGGTGGTTTTATCGCTGACTGGAATGACACCCATGTCTACAACCCACGCTGGCCGCCGCACGCCAAGTTCCACAACGGGCAAACATTGTCAACGGGTGTGCTTCTCGGCATTGGCGCTCTTTATTACCTCTATCGCCCAAGTACCTCACGTGTCATTGAGAAAGAATCGCTCTACACAGCTGCATTACTGACGAGTCTGAACTGGGTTGCACAAGTTAGCGCGGCATTTTACCCGGGGTCGCTACCTATAGATCCCGAGTTTGGCGATGGATTCCCGCAGGCGTACATTTCTGCTGTTCTGTTGAGCATGGTTGCTGTTGGGACAGCTTTGGAGAATGCAAGGCTCAATAAGGAAGGGAAATCAGAATGAGAAGTGACTTGAAGCTTGGGTGTCGTTTTTTATGGTGATGTTGGGATTTTTGAGAATGGCCTAGGAGCTCTATTAATCACTTACCAATAATAACGCAAGCTTACTTCGCATGAGGTTCGACCCACTTTGATATTGATTCCAACCTATGATCTTTTTGCCTTCGTGTGCGTACCCTCACTTGCCTTAGATGCACTATATAGAGTACTAATATTGCCATGAACAATCGCGTAACAGAACTTTGATACATTGAGATATAGTCCAACTATTCATGTATTGTATTAAAAACATGAAACTTTCAAACTCACTCCTTATCAAAACTCTTACCTTTGCAAACTACTACAAAATAAACTAACTTAGTAGCCATGGATCGAGGTATCGAACTCTATATCTTCGGAGACCAATCACAAAAGGTTGATGAAGGACTAAGAACCATCATCTGTTCTGATCGTGATCCTATCCAGGATTCATTCTTAACTAAAGCATATGAAGCGATTCGTTCTGAAATTCAGGCGTTAAAACCCAGAGTATCCATCAAATTTGCAGGCTTACTAGACCTGTTAGCTTTACGAGAAGATGGCTTCAAAAGCGTTCCTCTAGACCACGCCCTTACTGTTATCTATCAAATTAGTCTCTTCATCCGGTACGATTCATATATACTAGATAGATCGAAATTGATAGTGAAACAGCCGCTAATTTCTATATAGATTGTGCCATAAAACTGGGCGTTACCCACAGCTATCAGACTCTTATTTAGCAGGGATATGCACCGGCACGCTTGCTGCAGCTGCGGTCAGTTATAGCCGGTCGCTCTCCGAGCTTGTACCAGTAGCAGTACAGACTGTCATCATCTCATTTCGCGCTGGTGTGTTGGCTGCAGAAATCGGGACACAAGTGGCATTAAACGACAAGACCGGGGCTTCATGGGCAGTAATTTACCCGGGGTTATCGATAGAGAAGGCAACTTCTGTTATCAAAGACTTCTCAGAATCTCATGTATGCTTGAAAATACATTCGTAGAACAGATTCTTACTGACCGAAATTGCAGTGTATTCCTCTGATCTCACGACCATACGTCAGTAGCAGTTCGAGCCGTGGTGTCACAATCAGTGGCCCGCCCAGGCTACTGAGTGCCTTCCGAAAACATCAAGATGTAAGTACCTATAAAGGTATTGAGTTGTGTGTGAATGCCCCTTATCATGCACCACATCTCTATACACAGCAAGATGTCGAAAGTATCTTAGATCTAGATCCAGTATGTTGCTGGCCCGAGACACCCAGAAGCATTCCAGTTCTATCAATAGCGACGGGAGAGGTCATTCGTACCCGCACTCTGAGAGAATTGCTACAAAATGCCCTTATAGACATCTTTCTGAGACCTATGCAGTGGGATTTGCTGGCAAATACTCTAAGTTCCATTTTGCAATCTTCAAAAGACACTAAAACCTTGTTGATTCCAATTTCCACGGATGCTTGCCTTGGTCTCAAGGCGGTGTTGAAGATGAAGGGGAACACAAACATTGAAATAGCAGGCCATCCACTTGGGCCTGCAAATCATGATCAATTTGATGCCGAAAAACACGAGACATATTCAAGCGTCGCTGGAAATTCGCCAAGGTCCAAGATTGCCATTATTGGTATGTCAGGCAGATTTCCTAGTGCAAACGACACCGCAAAATTTTGGGATATTCTCTACAAAGGCCTAGATGTGCATGAGGTCGTACCTCCACTCCGATGGGATCAAAAGACGCATGTTGACAGTTCAGGCACCAGGAAAAACACTAGTGTTACACCTTACGGTTGTTGGCTTGAGGAGCCTGGGTTGTTTGATGCCAGATTTTTCAGTATGTCCCCGAGAGAAGCTCAGCAGGTTGATCCCGCGCAGCGTCTTGCTCTTATGACAGCCTATGAAGCACTAGAGCAAGCAGGCGTTGTCCCTGACAATACGCCTTCGACTAAAAGAGACCGAGTTGGGGTTTTCTATGGTGTTACAAGCAACGACTGGATGGAAACAAATAGCGCGCAGGATATAGACACATACTTTATCCCCGGAGGAAATCGCGCATTCATCCCAGGTCGCATCAACTACTGCTTTAAATTCAGTGGACCGAGTTATAGCGTGGACACCGCATGCTCATCCAGCTTGGCAGCAATTCATATTGCATGTAACTCCCTCTGGCAGGGCGACGTCGACACTGCAATCGCCGGCGGTACCAACGTGATAACAAACCCAGATTTCACGAGTGGACTTGACAGAGGACACTTCTTATCACGTACAGGAAACTGCAGAACATTCGATGACTCGGCCGATGGCTATTGTCGAGGGGAAGGTGTCGCTACGGTGATTTTGAAACGTCTTGAAGATGCGTTGGCAGACAATGACCCAATTCAGGGCGTAATACTGAATATTTCTACTAACCATTCAGCCGAATCAAATTCTATCACTCGACCAAATGTGGGAGCACAAAAAGATATGTTCCAAAAGGTTCTTAGCGGTGTAGAGCGCCAAGGTGTCAGTTATGTCGAGATGCAGTAAGTCCAAATCTAGATGTTTCCATTCTTACTGAAAGGAATAGGCTAACTCGATATTTAGTGGAACCGGGACACAAACTGGCGACTTTGCTGAGATGTCAAGCGTTCTGGAGTGCTTTGCACCTAAAGTTGGTCAGCGTCCTGAGGACAAACCTCTTTATCTTGGATCTGCCAAAGCAAATGTGGGTCACGGCGAAGCTGCAGCAGGAGTGACGAGCCTTATCAAAGTCTTACTAATGATGCGCAATAACACAATACCTCCTCACTGCGGCATTAAGACTAGGATAAATCACAGATTCCCGGAGGATTTGTTTTCTCGCGGTGTTCGTATTACGGACAAGCCGATCAAGTGGGAGAGAGTCCACGGCCGTCCTCGTCAAGTACTGGTAAATAATTTTAGTGCTGCAGGTGGTAACACTGCCCTGCTTTTGGCAGATTCTCCTCAAAGAGTAGCCGACTCACAGGAAGATACTCGAGCCATACATTTAGTTGCCGTCTCTGCTAAAACGGCTTCGGCGTTGAAAGCAAATGCCCAGTCTCTGTTGTCATTCCTGACGAGTACTCCTAGTTCCCCCCTGTCCCTGTCTTCTCTTGCTTATACCACAACTGCAAGACGTATTCACCATCCCCATCGCATCGCCATAACTGGATGTAATATCGAAGACATAGCGGTCAACCTGTCCAAAGCGATAGATTCCGAGGTTGGAAAAGCAAGATCCATTTCAAGCCCTTCGATTGCCTTCGTATTCACCGGGCAAGGGTCTAGCTATATTGGAATGGGGAAGGAGCTATTTGAAAGCATCTCCTCTTTTCGGGCTGATATTTGTCTCTACGATAAATTGGCACAAAAACAAGGCTTCCCTTCGATTATATCCGTTATCAGCGAGGATAGAGATAAAACTCAGATATCCGATCAATCTCCAACGGCAGTGCAACTGGCTATCACTTGCTTGCAGATGGCGTTAGTGAGGCTCTGGGCCTCATGGGGTGTTACCCCCAGTTGTGTCGTTGGCCATAGTCTTGGTCATTATGCTGCATTAAATGCTGCTGGGGTTCTTTCGGCGGCGGAGACAATCTACCTAGTCGGTATGCGCGGTCAAGAGCTCGAAAAAGCTTGCTTGCCTCATACACATCTGATGCTGGCTGTCAAATCTTCGATCGATACACTCGCCCCCTTTTTGAAAGACAAGGAAGTTGAGATTGCTTGTATCAATGGCCTAAGCGATATTGTCCTTAGTGGAACTCGGGAAAATATCGAAAGTCTGTCTGAGCTTTTGATGTCACAAAAAATCATGGGGACAATCCTCAAAACCCCTTATGCTTTTCACTCCTCTCAAATGAATAGTATACTAGAGGAATTCAAGCAAACTGCCCGAGGTGTGGCCTTCCACCCACCAGATATTCCTGTCATATGCCCCCTCTCAGCAACTGTGGTTCGTCTTCCCGGAGTTTTTGGACCGGAACACCTCACGGACCATTGCCGCAAACCTGTTGATCTGGTCGGAGCACTCTTTGCTGCAACTGCAGGCGGTACGATTGCAGACAATACAACTTTCGTTGAGATTGGTCCCCATCCTACAGTTTCGCGAATGGTGAAATCAATTCTTGGCAATCGTTCAACGGTCTTAATGTCACTCGCGCGTGACATAGGAACATGGAAAACTCTGACGGATACAATGTCATCATTGTATCTGGCAGGCGCCGAAATTCAGTGGAAAGAATTCCATAGCAATTTCCCGTCATGCCAGAAGGTTATGGACCTGCCGGCATATCAATGGGATCTCAAAGACTACTGGATACAGTATGTCAACAATTGGTCACTTCGAAAGGGGGATCCGATTCCTGAGCTTCAAGCAGTGCAGAATGAACACTTGAAAATTTTAAGTACGACAATCCACGAGGTAATTTCCGAAGATATGGGAGACCAGTCTGGTTCAATAATTGTAGAGTCTGACATCCATCGTTCTGATCTCCATCCATTGGTTCAAGGACACAAAGTGAATGGCATTCCACTTTGCACACCGGTAAGATTTCGCTCATCTGTAGATTCTCCTTGGCCTGTAGCTTTCAAACCTAACACAGAAAACAGTCCGTGTACGCCGACATTGGACTTTCTATAGGCCGGTATCTCCTTAACAAGTATCGACCAGTCATGGAAGACCAACAAATTGATATCGCAAACATGGTGGTTGAGAAGGCGCTCATCGCTCAAGAGAAGGGGCCACAGCTACTTCGTACATCAGTAGACATTGACTGGCATCAAAAGAGCGCCAGTTGCCAATTTTCGTCGGTCGATGTGAGATAATTTCTAATGTTCATCTTTCATATGTTACTGACCTCTAATAACTCTAGAAAAACAAAAAAACTGTTGTCTTGCATGCCAAGTGTAACATCTTATTCACCTCTCGTCCTGATCCTCAATGGTTGGAAGATCATGGAGTAGAATTCGAATCCCGAATTAAGCAACTCGAAGCAGGCCTCGCTACAGATCAATGTTATAAATTTAACAAAACAATGATATATAGGATGGTAGATACACTGGCCGAATTTGATGCAGCATACCGTGCATTGAGTGAGATCGTTCTGAACAGCTCGTCCATGGAAGCAGGTAGCAAAGTCGATCTAAATGCTGTAAACAATACTGACAGTGCCATTTTTCACACACACCCCGCCTATATCGATGCGTTTTCTCAATCCGCTGGCTTTGTTATGAACGCCAATGACAACTCAGATCCCACCACTGAAGTATTTGTCAACCACGGCTGGGGCTCTTTCCAACTTTTTGAGCCGCTTCTTCCGCACAAAGTCTATCAGACATATGTCAAAATGGTGAAGGCGCAAGGTTCTATTTGGGAAGGCGATGTAACGATACTTGACGGTAACCGTCCCGTTGGAAGATTTGAACAGATTCAGGTAAGCCCGGAACATTCTTCAAATGAAATCCCCATTCGTGAGAAACAAAATTATGCTAAGCTCGACTTTAGCTTCAAGGTGTCCCTAAACGGCTTTTGCATAGCATTCTACTGTCAGCAAGTAGGCAACAGTCGCAAAAGGATACTTCCAAATATCCCAGATTTGAGCCATCTGGTATAGATCTGGCTACGCCATTGACGCCACCCTCTTCTGCAAATGGCATTGTAGTCACCAATAATTACATAGACAGTATCCCCACGCAAATTGAGGCGAAATTAGATGTGATGAACAAGGTTCTACATGAAAAGTACGCCAAAATCATGGAAATCGTCTCCGAGGAGACTGGTATCGATATTCACGAGTTGAATGATGGAACTGACTTTGTAACAATTGGAGTTGACTCGCTTTTGTCATTGATCATCACAAGTCGCCTCAGGGAAGAGGTGGACTTTGATACGAGTTCTGGATTCTCCCTTTTTGACCAGTTCTTTACAGTGGGTGAGTTGAAAAGTGGCTTGGCACAGTCCATGGGACTGTTGCCTCAAAAGGAAAGCCCGTGTCCTTCTTCCACTGGTGATGCTCATTCAACTGCTCATTCCCCAAGGATGACGGGAACACAACTAACATCACCATTATCCTCTCAAGAAACTTCACCACAGCCTTTTCTCTCGTCAGATGATCTAAGCACGATGCACAAATCACAAATCCGCCAGCCCAGTTCCGTCGTCCTCCAAAAGGCACACACGAGCATTGATGCTCGGTCACTGTTTTTATTTCCAGACGGATCCGGCTCGGCGTATTCCTACGCCAACATTCCGCGAGTGAATGATGACCTGACGGTTGTTGCCCTCGTATCCGCATATATGCGTGAACCAGAAGAAATGAAATGCTCATTCGACGAGCTCGTCACTGGCTTTCTAAGAGAAATAAAAAAGCGACAGCCGAATGGGCCGTACATCCTTGGCGGTTGGTCGTCCGGCGGTGTTTTTGCATATCGTGCTACGCAAATGTTAATTGCGGAGGGCCAAAGGGTGGAAGATTTGGTGATAATCGATTCTCCTGAGCCGAAGGGCATGGATAGCTTGCCCCAGCGCTTCTACGATCATTGTAGTGCCATCGGTATATTTGGACAGATCAAAACAGGTGGCGGTCCCGTCCCCGTACCACCAAAGTGGCTGATTCCGCATTTTAATGCCACTATCGATGTGCTACATGAATACTGGGCCGAACCTTTACCACTAGGTCTCACACCCAGAACCTCGATCATTTGGGCAGGGCAATGCACCCTTGACGGTGTCAAAAATCGAAAGCTTCCACTGAGTGCTGATGACACAGAGGGTATGAAGTTTTTGACCGAGCAACGGACTGACTTTAGCGCCGGCGGTTGGGCCTCTCTTTTCCCAGGTACCAAGGTAGAGGTTCACGTAGTCGAAGGAGCAAATCACTTTTCAATGATGGTAATCAGACACCCTCCTAATCTAAACGTGAGATCCTATTGACATTCTCTTTTTTTTTTTAGAATGGCGAGCACGCCGCATCCTTGGCTGAAATCATTCGTTCGGCCACATCCAAACCAGAGCTGTTGGCAAATGCTTAGAAAACAATATGTTTATTTTTTTTCGTTGGTTTAATATCTGCCTAGAGAATTCTATAATGTCAGATATGTTATTAGATCGAGTATCGCGGAGCAGGAAATCTACGGAGCGGGAGTCGCGAGATAAAGGAGGAGAGGAGGTAAAGAATAAGGATAATAAGGGCCACAATTGGGTTATATATACGTGCTTTATCACCGAGTCGTGAATTTTCCCGATTTTCCTTCCTTCGATTTCAACACGCGTTTTCCCAACAATTACAAATGGGAATTCAACCCCAAGAAGTAAGAATAATCTTAGCTATTGAAGCTATTCGATCATCCAAAAAATAGCTAAAGCTGCAAAGCTCTACAAAGTATTTTATCCGACATTTACCGACAGAATGATTAGCCGAACATATTGTCGCGAAACTAAAGCAAATAATCATAAATTGATTGAAATAGAAGGGAAAGTTATTATTCGATATATACTTGATATAGATGAAAGAGAATTTGCGCCTCGATGAATTGCTTTCGAAGATATAGCGATCATATATTGCAATCGAAGGGGGAACGATATATCGGAAAGCTCTGGGCGTATCGATTTGTACAGCGCCAGGTAGTTCCACAAACCTCAACAAGTGAGCATCCACAAACCATAAGCCACAACCCATAAGCTATATTGAATCCCATCTCACGCACTCTCCATCCAAATACATTTTGAGTTAAGAGTTTTTGCTAAAGCTATCACAACCTCGAGGCCATCCCTTGACCCTTGAAACAACCCTACGACTCATAATGAACAAAGAATGAAATTCAAAAATGAAACTGGAAAGATATCTTGAGAATCTCAGCGAATGCGAATCGGGAAGAATAAAAGAATGAAGTCTACAATCGGTTTGTTCGGTTATTCTATGTATGTTCCCGTCGACTGTTGTATCGATGGTTTCAGAGGTAGTGACACCAGGGCCTGGAGGCCCAGCTTCCCAATAATGCCAGACTTTTGGTACAACATCAAACGTTTGTTCAATCCAATTAGTGATATAATCAAATACACGGCGCATATCTCCTTCAATGTGTACTTCGCTTGTGACTGCTTAGTGTATCGAGCATTATCCATTGCCGGATCTACCAAAAACACAGTCGTTCTATCGTTATGGAAATCGCGGATTAGTTTAGGAAGATTGGCCACATTCTTCTTCTTGGTGACCGTAGTACTGATTATCACGGTGTAGTATGGATTCGAACATTGCTGTAGGCATTGGAGAACAGTTGGAATCTTCATACCTATCGATATAGTTGGTTCTGGCGAGGCTACACTCGAGAAGATTGTCTTGAAGAAAAGTAACCGAAAAACAATATTCAAATTTCAAACTAATTCGGAGCTTTTGATCACTGAAAGATGTTCAATATAGTTGTCTATACAAAGCAAAGTGTTATATATTGTACTTTGTATAGGAAAGGATAAAGGACCCCAGATTGTACAAGTTTCTATATAGTTTCATATAAGATTTTCTCTTATTTCTTTTTGATTTGTCACCCTAAAAATATACAGAAGTAAGTTCATCTCCCTATTGAATAATTCGTCAAAAATCAATTGATCAAACTATTCCACCCTAGATATCTGACATTGAGTATAATCTATACCATTTATATCCAATAAACTTGCGTTCAAGTCTATCTACTGACCTATAATTGATTCTAACAAGTATTCACTCTGTTATGCAATTGTTAGCAAAATCTGAATCACATCTTTTACATCTCCATTAGTTCTTAATTGAACAACAGTACCGAGACAACTATACCTTCAGAATAGTCCATTGGTATTTCTATAGCAAATAAAGGTAGCAGAGTATTTCTATTATGATATGTTTTGCAGAATCGTAGATAGTTATTCATTTGTAATTCTTTGTTGTATTCTAAAGCTATACAAATTTCTAGAAGATTAGAGATATTAATATTATATTAGCTTTATAGCAATAGATTTTATTTATAAATTAAATTTGTTATCTCTTTAATGATAAACGGGACCATAAATAGTTCAGAATTTTGTATTTCAAACTGCGGGTTATAGATTGGGATATGATTTTTAAAATATTGATATCCGTGTTCGCCTGCCTTTACAAAACGGGAATATTGAGTAATTGATTATCCCTTTAGCATTTGTATTAGCTTAGAAAAGAATAATTATTATCGTTGGGCTTTTGTTATTCACAAAATATGAATATACATTGTTTGTTTTTGTTGTAGGAAGTTTAGTTGATGATTTTATATTATATATTATCATATTCAATACTATACAAACTTCGTTGAAAGTAAAAAGGCCGATCTCTTTTCTTTTGATTGACTAATCAAACGAACTTGGTATATCCTTTAGTATATCATCTATTTTCATTATCCATCTTTCTTTAATTCGTGACTTCTTTCGAGGGCAAGCATCTTGTACATCTTTTCCGGATTCGAATTCGATGAATACAAGAGACTAACCTGAAGCCTTTTCGCTATCGGAATAATCAATCGCTTTCTCGAGTATATCTGATCTCGGAGGAGAAGGTGGAAAAGAGACTTGAATCAATTATTGTACCTTACACTCAAGGTAAGCAATATATTCACAATTATTGTTTTTAAAATTGTCAATACGATTCTTATAAGAACTTATATTCAAATAAAAAAGATTAATTGATGAATTGCTGAAGGAATTGTAGAAGAAAACGGCCAACTGAAACACAACACTATCTTACCCGAATAGATTCCCTCATTAAAGGAGCTCAATTAAATTAAAGCACGTCGACTGCATAGTACCGGTTAGTTATTCCCGATTCAGCTCCAATTCCCGCTCCCTATATAACAACTTCCATTTCCATCTTATTGATATTGATATATGAAGGCGAGGGCAATTGTCCCGTCTTACTTCAATTATGTCCTCGGCATAAATCGGGAACTATCCTGGAACGCGAGCAGGTACGCCATCTCTTGTATCTCAGACGCCAACAAACATCATATAAGAACCCAATTGCGATGAACCAGTTAAACCTGTGGCATTTGGCTACATTAAACCACGCCATCGTTAAAAACTTGTATCCGGAGTGAAGATTGCTCCTCTATCAGATTCTGAAAGTTATGGTTATGTTTATACTGCTCTGATTGACGCAGCAGGTGATCCCTACTTGAGATCTGTATAGCAGATTCCAGAAGACTTTTCAAGGTTCGCGATCGACCATGCGATGAAGGAATGTGGTGAACAGCAGCCTACAAAATGCTGGGTATTTTCGGTACCTGAGTACTACAAGATTGAAGAAGTGCAGAACTTTCGAGCATTGCTTCAAAGGGCAGGTTGTCTTGGTCATATATATATCCATGGTGAAGCGATTGTGTTGCCTATGCCAACCTGCCAACAATCTAGGGTATCATCAGTGATGCTAAAAAGAGTGCCTTTAAGAATAGGCAGAACTATACAATTGCAGTTGGTATATTTGACCTCGGAGCTGGTACAGCGATAAGTACTCTAACATTGGCATGAAACATAGGACATGACAACTTCTGAGATCTGCTTCAACCATAATAGGGCACTACCCACAATCAATGAATTGAGAGCCCCTTTAGGGATATCATAAGACCCAGAACTATGTATTGGATGCTAATAATCATCTCAGGCTTTGCGATCGGAAGGGACTTGTTTGACGAACGATCTATTCACATCATCTTGTGTGTCAAATTTGATGTTAATATAAGGTTAACTCCAAATAAGGAGCAAACCTTATTTAAACCGTTCGTCGATGGTTTCCACACACAATCAAAGCTTTAATAGATAACGAATTTTGAAGATGAAGTATATCCTTTTCGTGTTCCGGATAGCAAAGATCCATTTGTATTGACAGAGTGAGTTTATTATTAGTTTTCTACGACGTTATGTTCGATTACTAATTTTAGAAACTTCTCATCTTTTTGGTGGATTCTCAAAGTCGGTGGTGCACTGACGAGGCTGAAATGAAGTGAAGCGTCACAAGCTCAAACAAAAAGTTAAAGACCTCAGGAAAAACAAGCTCGCATGGTGGGGCGCAGTTTCAATAATACACCACAACTTTCTTTCTTGTCTTGAAGATAATTACATTCTTTAATCTGTTGTGAAGATTTCAAAGCTTTCATTATGGCCTTTTCGATCGAAGTTCCTGGTGAAGCAGCTCCTCTTAATCCTCAACAGGTGTATCTAGCCTTGCAGTCGGCGGGGTCCTCTCAACAGCTAGCTATACAAACTGGAACACAACAGCTAGAAGCTTGGAAGACACAGAGAGGATACTATACTTTACTGCAGGTATTTTCTCCACGAGTATTGAAATCTGGGTACTTGACTAATGCTTTTGCTTAGGCAGTATATCTCGATAAGTCCCTACCCTCCGAAATAAGATATCTTGCGATCATACAATTGAAGAATGGCATCGATAAATACTGGCGAAAGACGGCTCCAAATGCTATTACTGCGGAAGAGAAAGAGCATATTCGATCCCATCTGTTGGAGAGCGGATTCGAAGAGACCGATCCTCAACTTGCTTTGCAAAATGCCTTGGTGATTTCGAAAGTAGTCCGAGTGGATTATCCTATGGATTGGCCGGATGTCCTTACAAATTTAATTAGAATGCTTCGAACGGCGAATGAAACAAATCAACTTCATCTGCGGAGAGGAATGTTGATATTATTACAGGTTGTGAAGGAACTGGCTACTGCACGATTAAGGAGATCTCAAACGAGTTTACAGTCGGTCACGCCAGAGATGATATTCTTGTTAAGCAGCATTTATACACAAAAGGTTTCACAATGGCTAAGCTTCTTCACCGAGACATCTTCAGAAGATCACGGCAGGGCTACAGATGCCATGGAAAACAGTCTAATTGCGATCAAAATTCTTCGACGACTACTTATTGTGGGTTATGAGTATCCAAATCATGACAAAGATGTCCAACAAATATGGCAACAATCACAGCAACAGTTTGGTCAGCTGCTGACAATGGTAAATGGAGAATCGGCAATCTTGGCTTCTCCCGCGAAAGAACTAGCTGAGAAACATCTTGTTCAATTTGCAAAACTACATGTTCAAATGTCAAACACACATCCTGCTGCATTCGCACTGTTACCTAATTCCATAGATTTGGTAAGAGCATATTGGGGATTTGTTGCGAAATTTGGAGACTCTTATGGATCAGCAACACAGGATTTCAGTTCCAAGGCGTTAGCAACTGATGATGGGTCAAAACAAGATAGACCAATCATGGAAAAACTATGTCTAAAAGGTCTTACACTTTTGCGAGCTTGTATGAAGATGGTATTTAGTCCAACACAATCATTCAAATACAGGACTCCCGAAGTCAAGGAGGAACAGCGACAAGCTGTGGAATTCCTCAAATCCGAATTGCTTACCGAACAATTAATCGCCGAAATGGCAAGTGTTATTGTTACTAAATTTTTCGTCTTCCGTCAAGTTGATCTAGAGGCTTGGGAAGAAGATGAGGACGAATGGGAGATCCGTGAAGAAGGTGGTGGAGACACCTGGGAATTTGAAGTTCGACCTTGTGCGGAGAAGCTATTCATGGACCTTGTTATCAATTTCAAAGATCTTCTGGTGGCACCGTTGCTACAATACTTCCAGTCGGTTACAGGTAGTAATGGGGAATCTGTAGTAACTAAGGATGCTGTTTACACTGCCATGGGATTGTCTGCTGCCGTTATACATCAAAGCTTTGACTTCGATACCTTTCTTACATCAACTCTAGTTAATGATGTTCAACAAACCGGTCAGAGCTGGAAGGTACTTCGTCGACGAATTGCTATTCTACTTGGCCAATGGATTCCTGTCAGAATATCACAAGCTAATAGACCATTGGTATATCAAATCTTTCAACATTTACTCAAAGCAGAAGATGAGACAAATGATCACGTTGTTCGCATTACTGCAGCTCGTCAATTTAAGACGATTGTTGATGATTTCGAATTCCATGTTGAACCTTTTCTACCATATGCTCCAGATATACTTGGTCGCACTATGGGTTTGATTCAGGAGGTCGAAAATACGGAAACAAAATTGGTAATACTGGAAACGATCAGAATGATTGCTGTCAGGTTAGAAACTCATATCGCTCCGTATGCAGATCAAATTGTTTCTATTCTGCCCGGTCTTTGGGAAGCTTCTGGAGAAGAACATCTACTTAAGCAGGCCATATTAACAATAATGTCCACCCTTGTATCTTCCATGCAAGGCCAATCTGAACGTTACCACTCACTAATCTTACCTCTAATTCAACGTGCTGTGGAACCCAGTTCCGAAATGCAGGTTTATCTTATGGACGAAGCTCTTGATTTGTGGTTACAAATCCTCGCTCAGACATCATCACCTGCATCTCCTGAAGTCTTAGCTCTTGTTGATTGCGCATTTCCTCTACTAGAACTCGGTTCCGATAATCTTCGAGTCGTTCTCAATATCGTGAATGAATACATTCTATTAGCACCGGAGGTTATGCTTGGTGATACGAACCGACTTCGAATTCTCTCATACATGGCAAATCTTCTAGGAGTCACAAAACGCGACCTCGCAGGTCTAGTTACCACAACCGTCGAAGATCTAATTCGTGCCGCTGAAAAACTTGGAGGTTCAAATGGTGTAACACAAATTACAAAAGATCTTCACGAATCCGGCTACACGGAAAAAATCTTTTCGGGACTTCTTGACGCATGGGAAGCTCATCAAACCACCGGTCCTGATCGCAGATATCCAAAATTAGACGATGTAGTTGAAACAGACTACTTCACAATTCTCGCCCGCATCGCTCTAGCAGATCCAACCGTTTTTGCTAATCTCCTTGGTAGCATTGATAACAATTTTGAAAATATCTGGAAATGGTTGAGCGAAGAATGGTTCCGTCATTTTGACAGTATGGCAAACATGGAGAGACAAAAACTTTCTTGTCTAGCCCTAACACGCCTTCTTGAATTGCAGCTCCCAATGACACCAATTATACTTTCGAAACTTCAAGATTTCTTTGCGATGTGGACGAGTGTTATTAGTGAGATGATGGCGGGTAGAGATGATATTGGAGGAGATAATTTAATTTGGGGGGAACAGCAACCTTATGAGGGAGAAAGTCAAGAGGATAAGAGGAAGAGGGAGTGGAAGATGATTGATCCGGTTCATCAAGTTAATGCGTGGGAGTTTGTTAAGGTGAGGTTGGGGGAGGCAGTGAGGATTTGTGGGGGAGAAGACGCTTTTCAGACGGAGTGGGCGATCAATGTTGATAGGTATGTGCTAGAAGGATGGGCGAAGCTAGGAGAGAAAAGGGAATTTGAGTAGAGGGTTAGAAGTGGGAGAGCCAAAAGAATTTTATGTTGGGGATGAAATGGATAATCGAAAGAGAGGTTTGAAATTATGTGGTTCGAGGTGGGACATCCAAATACAAGCACCAAACAAAGGCTTGCGAATTGAGAGATTTGGTTTATGATAATATCGTCTGCCGAGAATAGGGGCAGGAAAAATAACATTGGCATAGAGATTGGAGTAATCTTTACTTTAGATAAACAAAATAGATACCCTTAAAAACACATCTAGAGACCTGAATACCATCGTTTGGGTGGTATAGAACTTTGGTGTATCATGACATGATCCAACCTATTTACGAAGTATATCAAGCTCTACCTACTAGGTAGGTACCGGAAATATGACGTAAGATTACCTTATCTTCTTCAATTAGGTATGAGGTGAGGTGGGCATAGATCGATCGCCCATTTATCCATTGTTTCGGAACTCAAAAATTTTTTTTTTTTTCGCACGATGTATGATGTACGATGTATGATGTACGATGTATGATGGTAAAAAAAAATTGTATTTTGTATATGAGGATCTGAGAATTAGAATTATCTCACTCTATTCCGATATTGGGTTTTAGGTTTTGAAGTTTTGGGTTTTGAAGTTTTGGGTTTTGAAGTTTTGGGTTTTGAATCTTTGGGTTTGGGATTTTGGGATTGGATTACATGTTTATCTATGAATGGATTTATTCAGCGATTTTGAATTTTTGGGAGTTTTTGAAGGGTTTGAAGGGTTTGAAGGGGTTTGTTTTGTTTGTTGGGATGTGCTGGATGTGCTGGATGTGTTGGATTGCGGATGTGATATCTAGAGTTATTGCCCATAATGTTTATACTAGAGTAAAGTGACGATAAATTGATAAAGTAGTAAAGTAATGATGAGTAAATAACTGAGCGGTCAAGAGAGCTGTCTTTCACTTGTTGAATCTCAAGTTCAGATATGATTGAAGCTTGTATCTAGTATTGAGTATCGAGTATCTAATATTGGAAGACTTACCACTCACTCCCATGTTCGCTGTTGATATCCTGTATATTCCAATATACGAGTACTTACTTATCTTTCAATTAACATCGAAGCTATAAGGTTAACAAACATAATCTCAAATAATGTGGTTTACCCCGCATTAGGTAATGGGGAGAGGAGAGATACAATAACCACGTTCATGTATTACTCATTACTCCTATCCATTCATGTATTTTAAATACATCCCACGAAATAATGTGAATGGAATGGAATGGAATGGTAGAAAAACCATTCTCGAATATTGGAAACTCGGCACTCAGCTTCAACAACAACTCCGCACAACATCTCCATGCACGAAAGAAAGTAAACATGTAGGTAATTCCCCTTTCCTCCTTAGACAAGCAAGTTAAGTCGAGCCAGAATGAAGACTTCTCACACCATCGGGACATTTCTAACCACTCGGAATACTGCCCACTTGGAGTGTATGATTCTTTCACCTGCAGCAATACTCCGTGGCTGTATAGAAAGTTACATTGCCTCCAATACTAATTGAGCCAATGATGGCAAGGAGTTATGGAAACACAACGCTAATATGATAATCTCTGCAGGTACTATGCAACACTTTCCAGTCCCCACCGCTATTTGATATTTCAACATTTTCAACATTGAATACTCTGCTTTACTTTTCGTTTCATTCTTGATGTTTCTGACTGAGTATTGTGTTTGTGCCATGCTGTCTGATTTGTGATTTTAACCGGTACTTACTTGTTCGGCTATTTTAAGGTCCGACTTTTGACTTCCGAACGTCAATAGTTCTTTCTGTCTGAAGTTGAAAAGAGAGCTTTTGGAGGTGTAATCCTCATTCATGGGTTATGATTCAATGCCGACTTTTTGAAGAGACCAAGCAAGAAGATATAATGATCGAAAACGACTGAATTGTGGTTGTTTGGGAAGCTTCAACCTCAAAAATAGATGTATGGATGGATATATTTAGTCTTGAAAGAAAAGAATGGCCGATTGAGATGAGAGTCCGGGCCAAAATGTGGTTCTTATGATTCTAGACCACTCGTTACCTTTTGGGGTAACAACAAATCTTCTCATCCAAGGTGCCCCCTCGTTCGTATTATTCCAGGTAACATTGAACCGCTTCTTGATCGAGTCTCTTCGAAACCAGCTACTGCGTAATATGAGCGGTCAAGGAATATGTTTGAAGCGCGACATAAGTTTGTACCACTCTGGGCTTATCGATAAGATATGTGGTGTTGTGGGAATCCATGCATGAAAGTAACGTCGTTGGTGTTTTCCTTACGTGGATATCATGTATGGAGAGTATTTGGTGTACAGAGTAGAGAGGGTTGTTGTGTTTCATGATAGTCTACAGCGTAAGTGTTGTAAGTTGTGATTAATGCGGGGACCGAATAATGCAAAATGAAAGAAATGAATACATGAATGTTACCTAGTAGCAGTACTAGATAATCTTACCTGTCTTGTTTTCTCGGTAGTTAAGATGTTGGAGATGTTATACTCAAGTATATGGAAATGATCTTCATTGGCCTTGTTTCAATAAACATGTGAAAAATGTCGATGACTTGTTGAGTACTCGTATTTTTTTATTTTTACCTTCAGCCACAAACGTGGGGCAATATTGGGGATGGCCGCAAGTCAAGAAAGTGTGCATCCATCTCTGTCTCTTTGGGGTTGTGGTTGGGTTTCAATATCACCTCATCAAGGTTTTGTTGGTGATGGAAGCCCAATACTTTTACTCCACCCAATCTTTCACAAACGCAACCATCATTTGGAGAATACGGAACTTGTGGAAACGGAGAAAAAGTTGATGGTGGGGAAAGATTATGAATCCGGGATTGATAAACCTTGATGGAGAAGACAATAGAGTGATTGAGAGTCCGGTCAATAATATATTGAGATAATGTGAAGATAAAAATAGGAATATTCAAGATTCTCGGCTTAATTGGACAGACACAGACACAGACACAGACACAGATACAGATACAGATATTGTTGGTATGGTTAATTTGTGTGGGTGATGGCGGCTTGGATAATCAAGGTGATATTTGATCTACCAGAGGGGAGGGGGATAAAAAGAAATCCCAACAAGATCTCGATGGAGATGCATACGAATGTCACAAATGCAACTTTGAAAGCGTGGGGAAAAGATTTTTGTTGTGATTGAGTTTCAATGGTCGGTCGGCCCATGGTCCATGGTCCATGGGTCCATGACTCTTTTATCCATGAAATACGAAATACATAATACATGCTCAGTCAGACATGCAAGTAAGTAACTTGGAAATGCCAATAATGACAATTTTCTGTATGTAAAAGGTGCGTTGTCAATGTTAGTAATAAATGAATGACAAGGTAGCCAACGACCTCGACCTCGACCTCGACAGGTGAAATGTAGGAAGTATGTGAGTTGTGAGTAAGTAAGTAGGTAGGTATGGAATTGATTGAATCGTGGGTACCAGGTGATACATAAGAAATCAACCAATCGGAGACAGGATTTGAACCCTCCGCTGAGAAGCAAGTACTACAAGGTACCTAATACCTAGACAATTTCTACCCCACCTTAAAAAACATTCAAAAACCAACATGGGAGAAATTACCCCTCCATCATTATAAGAGATTATCATTATAAGAGATTATCGAGTAGTCCGTAGACCGTAGACCGTAGACCGTGGACCGTGGACCATAGACCGTAGACTGTGGATAGCTGTGAATAGGCAGGGAATGATTAACCTTCAACCTTTTTGAAGTATCTACCAATTTGATCAAATCGAGGTGTTATTTTCATATAATGATAGCTGCTATGCGAAATACAAAAAATACACAACAGCTACCAGTTACCAGTTACAACAGCTAGTTACATACCTACCTAGCTATACGACTTTTACCAAAGAGTTAGTCATATATCAAAAGGTTGAGGAGGTAGATACCTATTTTACTGGTACCATTTATAGACTAGGCACCCGAATGCCTTCCATGCTCCGTAAAGACATACACCATTTACCCGGACTACTACAGTTAGAATCCCGTAAATCATCATCAAAGCCACCAAAGGGACGAGCCAAGTAACAATCTTAACTTAATACTCGTAGATACAACATACACTGTAGTATTTCGTACAATACTCCCTACATCACAATAAAGTACATGAAATTACTGTACATGAGAATCCAATAAGTCAAAGCCTAGGCAAAGCGTGGCAAAGGAAACTTATAACTTTTACTTACCTAAATAACTTAACCTTTGTTTAGTGTACCACTTCCTCACACTCCTCATTCACATTTAACCCCCTTTCCATCCAATAACGGGTACTTCCACCCACCGCTTAATCAATACAAGCATAATTAGACAACTTTTTGGCAGTAGACATACACAACACGATTCAGAATACCAACCAAGTCATCTTCTGCCGCATTGCATCGGATTTGGAGTTGTCTATCACCTATCACTTACCATATTTGCATGATTCCTTCCCTAGTCCCTGCAATAGGCCCATAGGCCCATAGGCCCTAGCACGCACACAAAACAACCTTACCCCTCCAAGTTGCTCTAACCAGTAGTTTTCCGAGGGTCGCCGCATTTCGCATATTCCTATTAAGAATTTTTTTTATCTGATATACCAACCAATACACCGCGAATATTTTTAAAGTCTTCCTTTCTCTCTTCTTTCTTCACGATGTCGACTTCCCCACAAACCCCAGACTTAAATCAATCAGTCAATAATCATACCGAGAATGCCTCCCAGAGACGAGAGCCCGAGTCCACCTCCAGTTCCTCCGAACTCACCAGCGTCACCTTAAAGTTGCGCAAGGCTTTACGAAATTTCCCTAACTTCCCAATCCCCGGTATCGATTTCGTTGATATCCTTCCTCTCTTCGCTTCTCACGATCTTCACGAATCTTTGATCCGCGCTTTGGAATTACAAGTTCTTCTTGTGAACGGCGGAAAGAAACCCGATGTTATTGTTGGTTTGGATGCTCGAGGATTTCTTTTTGGACCTTCCCTTGCTCTGAGATTAGGAGCTGGATTTGCTCCTGTAAGAAAGAGAGGAAAGCTTCCTGGTCCTACCGAGGAAGCTTCTTTCGAGAAGGAATATGGTCAGGATTATTTTCAAATCCAAAAGGATGCGATTAAACCGGGGCAATCAGTACTTGTTGTAGATGATATCATTGCTACTGGTAAGATAAATCTTTCCGATTCACTATCTGCGGGACCTTTTAAATTCACTGATCTTGATGAACATTTTACTAACATTTCATTTTAGGAGGAAGTGCTCAAGCAGCCGGAAAGCTTGTCCAGCAACTCGGAGGAAATTGCATGGGATATTTATTTATTTTGGAATTGGATTTCTTGAAAGGACGTGATAAACTCTCCGCCCCCGTCGCAACATTATTACGCGATTAAATGGGGATGGATTGAAAGAGTTAAAAAGTCACGATCCCAATTTGTTGGATTTCGTTGGCGTTGGTGTCGGGCATTCATCATAGACAGCATTCATTGCATTACAGAGCTTCTTCGATGTTGAGGTGAAGATGGTCTTGTTACGAGGGAATGGGTGGACCTTTGCATAAGAGTAGTTTGTTATACTCGTTGAGGGTAAAGTATGTTTGTTCATGGTTTGGATAAAATAATATCTTGATGCCGATTTATCTTGGATGCATATAGGAAAATATTTTGGATCATATTTGGATTTTGGATTTTGAGATGGGAACAGAATATCGCAATACAAAATGCGTAATTACATTTTCATGTATTCAATCCAACTTAAGTATTTTTCCATATCATACATATCATACCAACACATTCACTATCACACATTCAGAACTTCGAAAGACTCTACCTACCTACCTACCTACCTACATACCTACATACCTACATACCTACATACCTACCTAGGTAAAGGCGGATGAGTGAATCATTCGTATCTGTGAATTTATGTATTTTTATCCCAAGATTAATGTTCTCCCACTTCTCTTCTCTTTCCATCCCATTCTTCCTTTTCCCCTCCTTTTTCCTATTCCCATCTTCCGCTTCCCCTCCTTTTCCCCTCAATCCTCCTCTCCGTGAGACATCATCATCATCAGCCCATCAACCCACCAAACCTTATAACGGTACAACTCATCAAACAGAAAAAGCTTTCCCTCAAAATTTTCTCTTATCGTCAAATCATCAGCCCACTCGTTCTAATTTCCAACCCACTTACGCAACAAGCTTTTCACCGATAAGGAAATTTACCATTTTGATTGCACTAAATTAGTAGATTCTCTAAATGACATCCCGGCTGCGGCGGCCAGCCTTGTGAATAATTATTGTCACGAGAAATACATCTCACCTTAATGTCTTAATACCACATCCACACCCCCATCCTCACCCTCATTTGCGAAGTTACTTTTTACGAATTCTTCTATTTTTTCGTTTCGCCTACCTACTTATCTGTTTTCTTTCCTATCGTATACGAAGTTTTCTGTTAGATACGTACGGAGTTATAGAACTAAGATTGCATGCAATACAATACAATAAATACAACGCGGAGTTCGAATTCACAACCCTCAGTTACGAATACTTGAAATAGCATACGGAGTACATAGCATAGCATAGCATGGAATCATAAAAGAAATAAATGCCTTCCTTCTTCACCTTCGACCAAGGATCCGAACGTTTTTCCTTCTCCTCCCCCAACGAATCCTCACCGCTTCTGGGCCGTTTCCGCGCCGTACCGCCTTCTCCTACCTCTCCTACCCATGCACCTCAAATATCATATCCACAACGAAGCAGGAGGAAAAGCCTACTAGGCTTTAATATCGATGGGTTTGGAGGGACGTTTGGAGGCAGAGATGAGGGGGACGAGGGGGAGGTCGAGGGTTATGATGAGGATGAGGGGGTAGCTGGTTTAGGGATCGCGGGGATAGGAGGGATGCATAGGAAAGTTAGGGCGTGTGGGAGGGAGATGTGGGATCTTTGGATTGAACCGAAACAGGGGAAGGTGGCGAGGGTGGTGGATAGATGGTGGATGAGATGCGGGGTTTTGGTCGTGCTGCCGGCTTTGTTGGTGAGTTTGAGATGTTTTTTCTTCTTCCTGGGAATGCGGATGGAGATGATATTATGGTGTTGGTGATGGATGGAGGGTTGGCCGAGGAGAGTGAGATTTATTATGGTTGATTAAGGACTTGATTGATGAGACTATTATTAAACGGGGAGCGGGAGTCTGGGGGGAGGGGGGGTGATATGGGGGCAAGCCCCCGACCCCCCTTTGCTCGCTGCGCTCGAAGATTTCGTATATGATACTAGTCGGCCTCCACGGCAGTGGCCCCCGGAGGGCCAGCGGAGCGTCTTTCAATTGGGTGTCCATTTACGAGAACGACGAAGCGAAAAATCATATTTGTACGAGTCAAGCTATCACATCTCAAAAAGCCGATATCGAAGTTGCGGATGAACAAACATATCAGATAGCCATATACTAACAATTGGAAATACTAGGCTGTTGCATGGTGTGCGCTACCATTCCCACAATACGAGCTTCCCGATGATGACGACGTGGGAGGTTTACCATCGAATATTTTTGGACACAAGATACCAGGTCACGGAGAAGCTAGAGTTGAAATCAACTTTTGGTTCTTTCTATTCGTATACTATGGCTTTTATAACATAACAGCATTAATGTGGATAACAAAAGTCTTCAACATCTATTCGCTGAATTGGTATATTTGAACCTTATATGTCTTGACAATTACATACACTAACTTATTTTAGGTGGCCTAAAAGTCTTGGTTTTCCTCTCACAGTCTCTATTATTGCCGCAATGTCTATAGCAGCTCCAATTCCTTTTTATTGTATACCGAAACTTCGATATATCACATCACATAATACAGCGTGGATATGCTGGACATTCTTCGCCATGGCAATGCCATTACTGGTTGCATTTGCTATCCTTCTCAATCATGAACGACATCTTGGATTGCGTATTCCTCTTTCTGAAACCCAACGACTTTTTACATCTTCATGGTGGACAGGTGATCCTGACACGATAAATGCAAGAGATCGACCACGAAGACCAAATGTCATCCGAAATCAGAGTGCTTTTGATCCAAATGCTTCTTTGGAAGTAGCTTTAGCATCAGATAATATATATCGATCGAGAGATTCTCAACGTATGTTGAGGAAGCGTTGGCTTCCAGCAAGTTTCGTTAGATTCATGTGGTTTTGTGCTGCTTTACTAATAGCTATATTGACTTACCTATTGGGAGAAACTTATGCCGAGATATATTTACGAACATTACCACACAGTACCATTGAAACTCTTGTATACGTTTACAGTTGGGTTGTAACGGTACATTTATTAGATGGCTTATGTGGTTGGATCTTAGGGGGTAACGATGGAGAAAGAGTAGGCAGTTACCCCCTCGGTTGGATTTTTAAACTGTAAGATAACTCTATCATTTGTACCGCTATAAAAGTACTGACATGAAACTCTAGCTATTTCGCTTTAACCTACCAAACCTACGTCCGCGCATTATATGCTCGCCTTCGCTCACCACAACAATTCATCTACCTTCAAATAATGTCCTCTTCCTTCCTAATTCTTCTCGCTCCCCTCACCATGTCCGCTCAATTTCATTCTCTTCTCACTTTTCTTTGTCTAAATGGTCAATCCTACACCGCATACCAAAAATTCTGCACACGAAATATTTTCCTCAGAGGCTTAAGCGAAAATGTCTCCATGCTTACCTTTTTGGGAAGTATCCTTGTCCTCCATTACGGAGCTAATAAGGACGTCTACCCTTATTTTGCCTTCGACATACCTATTGCACCCTCAAATCAAACACTACCAAATGCCTCCCTCTCTCTTATTGACAAAATTCAATTCTTCCCCAACATTCCTCGTATCCCACATGGACCTGTTCACCTACCTTCCTCTCGATCCGGCCCACAATACGATTTCCGACTCACATTTTACGCTTCAGTCGTTACATGGGCGTGTGAAATTGTGGCTGGGTGGATCACGAGGAGGATATTGTGGTTTGGATGGAAAATGGATGTTACGGGAGAGGGAAAGAGGGATTTGGGTAGTTGGCCGGAATTACTTCCGACGGGCGTAGTTGTTATGGTGCATGTGTTGCAAAACATGCTTTTTAGTATTGTTAGGTTGGCTTTTCATTAGGGAAGGAAGTTATGGGAGGGTAAATGAGAGAAGAGTGGAGAAAGTTACAGCAATCGAAAAGTATTATGTGGATGAGGATGAGGAGTCATAAGGGAGGATTTTGGATAGGATAGGATAAGAGATGCGTTTGCATTGCATTTAAGTATGGTGTTGGGAGTTGGATTATTTGCTTTTTCTATTGTTTGCATGTTTGCATGGTTTACATTTTTTACATACCCTCATTGCGTCACGTCCCTTTCTTGATATAATGTTGTTTTAATGGTTGAATAGATGGATGAATGAATTATCGATGATCGATGATGTTAAGATTTGTATCTGAAAATGTGAATAAATCGTTGGGGAGGGGGGGGGAGGGAATAAAAAGAAGAGGGGAGCAAAGGAGGGAAGATAGATGATTATTAATTTTAAATTCTACGGAATTAAACATATCATACTATTACGTATCTTACAATTAAAATGTTGGGTCGATAAATCCGCTGCACATACTCCCTGGAATGTGTGCGGTGGTAGGAGTGTGACTTGATTGATATCAGTAGAATACCACGTGCAAGCTTACAGGTGTTTTGCCCGGACCAGAGACAGTGAATGGTGTCTCGGGCTAGTATTTGAGAGTATCAGCTTTGAGTGAGAATGGTTTTCAAAAGTGCTATTCTTCCTCGTAATTGCAGAATTTAATTGATGGAGGCTGTTGAAAATCGCAGATATCCCCTGATCCAAAAAATTATGACATGTCAAAACCAATAAGGAACAGCGATTGATGAGGCAGACGCGACATTGCGTATCGTCGTCATCTTTTACTCTTCGTTAATGACTCTGCTCTACTTCTACTTCTACATACAGAATACCTTGCCATTTGCTCGCCTTCATACATTCATCCTTGAATTCCGTCCGATTTGCTTGCTGACCTTGCTGACCTTGCAGTCTCAAGAGGAGTGAACTTTCAAGTGCCCGTGCATTTTTCGGCCCAGAATGAATCTGTGATGTGGTAGGAAGAGCCGACGTAAGATCTACATGCTAGATTTGGAATTTGTGATGGAATTGGTTGTTATGAGGATTATTTTCGTCACGTTGGTTATTCTAGGTTATTCTGGGCTGACAATTTTTGGCGTTCAAATAGAATTGATCGATTATTTTGTGGTATTGGGTTATGATTGTTCTTTGCAAGTGTGGTTTTGAATGGGAGTGAAAAGCTATTCAAGCTGTGAAGATTCGCAAGTTCATGGCCAAAAAGCATTTATTTCAATCAAGACCCTTTCAAGACTCGGCAATTCTTGTGTCAGCGTGTGGTGGCGAGCAGTTGAGTACGACGAATTTCTCACTACCACATCACTCGAGCTGGTTTTGTGTGTAGCCAGCGAATAGTTTGTGAATGTCAAGTTTGGAGAGACAGGGAAACACGGCTTTGATGGAAGAATGCATGTTCGTATTTTGCTGCATCTTTCAGCAACCTCGGCATAACCAAAATCCCATATTCAATGCGGCGCTAAAAGAAAGCAAACGAGGAGCATGACCTAGTACAAATTCCACCATAGCATTTTTGGCTATCTCCAGCAGATTCCCGACGCTAAATTTAGAAGCTGTTTAACGATATCTGCTTGGACACTTCCAGACCTTGTTCATTTAAGGACCGAGCATGTCATCAAGGGACGCGGTATGGTGAATAAGCATATCGTTGCGAATGTATCGTAGTTCATGAGCTGATGATTGACTTGATCAGCACGGATTGCCCAGCACGGATTGCTCAGCAACAAAATATTGTGGCTTTTTAGCAGATGCTAAGTTTCTTTGTGTTGATCTCGAGCAAGGCATTCGTTCAAAAGTTTATGAATGGGCTTCTGATCCGATGATGGTACAATTTATTGAGATTTGGTAAGGGATTTTGCTAGTGTTTGCTGTGTACACTGTATGATAAATTGTCTCCATGCCTAGTGAAAACAGATTTTGAAGTGTAGTACAAAAGCGTTGTTGGGTTGTTTTTGGCTAGTGCCGAATACAATGAACGTTGGCATTGTTTGTCTGCGAGCGCGCTCCTGCGTGAAAAGCTTGCACTTCGTAGCTGTCTTGCCAGTAGTAGGTGTAGGGATAGGGAAATTTCCCACAGTCGGAATTACACGACGTATTAGTATGACAGGATGCTCCTATGCTCTATTTATGATCAATTAGCCTTGGTCAAACACGGAAAACAGAAGAACAAACCTGCTATGCATCTTGAATATTTGACAAGACTGGTTTTTGGCGCTTCAGAAGCCTCACATCTTTTTAAGCTCGACGTATTGACACCCTTGACCTTTCCAGTAAACGCTCGAGTAGTCCACATCTTGGCACAAACTTCCATAGAGGAAAGATCATGTCACCAAGGTCTCCACCAGCCTTTGTGCGGGAGCAGCCTTATTCATCAAAAGGCCAAACCTTGCTTTCCACTCTTTCCTCCAGTTTGATTGGGGAACTAAGCTTGATTCTTTGACTCCGTCCCGGAAAAGGAAGATTATACGGTCTGAACTGCTGAACCATTGATTTTGAAGAGGGGGCGAGATCTGCTTGACAAGATTGCCGTTAGTCACTGATTCACTAACGTATAGAGGTTTGATCTTATTTATGTACAAGAAATTGAATTACCATAATGACTTCGTCACAGGTTGCTATAGACAAACAACCTTGTCCATGAAGCTATTGTCGGGTTGTTGGTTGTTATCCATGAAAGATGAATCTTGGTGGCGATCTCTCTCGAAAAGCGAAAAGGACATGGGTTCTGGCGCAACAGAAAACGACTAATAATCAGCGATGTAGGACAAGAGGGGGTTTTTTATGCTATACCATAAGTCATAGATTCATAGAAGTTCATTGATAATGAAACGTTCGGGGTGAATTATCCTAATGACCTGAGAGATCATTTGGGAGACCGTTTCCAGTTGTGCATGGGAGGAATAGTTTGTTGATACGGAAGTTTCCTCGTAGGAAAATACCATATAGTAATGGTACTCCATCTCCAAGCGCAAAATGCCATGGACAAAGATCCAGTTGCAGGTGGCGTCAAAATGAATGAGATCCGAAGAAACAGCAAAATAGCGCCAGCCAAGCTCAGAGTAAGACATGACTTTGTAGCATGCTTAGGAGGAGAAATAAATTTTTGAAAAGCTTTTGATGGATAGAAATTGAAAGCTTGAGTAAACAATTGATCACAATGAGCAGTTTGTGTGATTAAATTGAAGCTAAGTCTCTGCCTACTTATGAATTCGAACACTATTACTGGATGTTCCATACCCTCGAAGAAACCAAGTAAGCTTACTGGATGTTTTGTACCCTCGAGGGTGTCCTTAGTCCAAACAGAGTTTTCTTTGAATAATTTAATTGAGCTTTCTAATCTTATTGTGAGCTTATAATCCTTCTCTCTTTCAATAACAAACTCTTACTTCCTTTCCATAGACATTACCTGTCAAGTTACAGTCTTGGGTAAGGTTATCTCATCCCCTTTCAAACCTTCCATCAATCTCATTATATTTCCTATTGAGAACAAAGCCTTTCCTGTTAAAAGAACAAGATTGATTCTAACTTTAGATCGAGATAGAAACAAACTCTTTCCAGCAAATGGGCCAAGCTATGCGGCTTCATAGACCGAAAACAATTTCGTAAGCCCTCGCCCTCGGTCTCTAAGACGAGTTTAACGCATTTAACGCATTTAACTCCATAGAGACCGAGGGCGGTGCTGACTATATCAGGAACTTTCCCCGTTACCTGCATGAGCTGCTCCGCTTCTCCAACTTTCCAGGGTAAGTTCGAAGCTTTCCATGAAGCCTGCTTTCATTTTAACACACCATAGTGGCAGCTCGAGATGACCATAGCGAGCATATTGTTACTCGCCAGTGCCCTTTGGTCTTAGGACTTTGGTAAGTTCTTCAGTACTCATCTTTTCTCCCAATCCACCTCCGCGGATTATGAATCGATATGCTAACTCTGCTTCAGATCGAGGTGGCTTATGACGAAGATAGGCTCATTGGATAGCTCACCAACTGATAGACACAAGAGACAAGATCCTCGATATTCCAAAGGTCGGCTTCCAACTTTTCGCAACAACAACAATACCCGGTTGAGCAACAGCTGCAATCAGCATTGGGGCTGCCTACTTCAGTAAGTAATGTCAAGCCACCCATTGTTGCTCTAACAGCAACTGCCGTTGGTATGCCACAAATCTGTATTTCAAGACAAGAAACTGATGCAATCAATACAGGTCTTCATGAAGGCTCAGAGATCCGTTCTCCGCGTCCTCTACACAGCAAGTACTCTTTTTTCTTCTTCTTTGTAAGCACCAGATCCTTCTCATACACATACTGACTCACCTAAAGTTTAAAAGACATCTTTCCAGCAAATGGGCCAAGCCATGCGGCTTTCAAGGTGGATATCCAAATTCTGGTCAACACTCAGACCCTGGAGCTCCAATTACTTCCCCATCTGTGCAATCGCAGCATGGTGTTCAACAATACCTAATCCTGTCTCCGCAGCCGCAACGAGGAGGACCCAATGTGGGGATATGCAGCAGCATAAATGGGTTACCAACCTGCAGAATGGCTTTACTTTTCCAATCTGCAGTCTTTCGAGCCTAAGACGCCGCAAGCCTCACCTGCGGCCTTTGTTTACATCAGCTTGCAGGTGCTGTGCTTTGCGTGCTGGGATATACCATTGCAGGACGAGTCTTTCGACTTGCTTCTCGATTGTCTGCCCTCCATCTTTTGACAACGTCTGAGCAAAGGTATGTGTAAAAGATCCACAAATCCGGTGTACATATACTGACCTAATCAAGTAGAGTAGTCAAATCACACCCACCACTACGCTATCGACAAAGCCAAGAGAAGCTCAAGAAGCAGCTGCGATCTCGAGGATGAGGATGAAGATGGTGACCTAAACGAGGGGTATTCCCCAGCTGCACGATAACCTTCTTTTCGAAGATGAAACTGTCAACCGTATGCAAGAGATGCCTCACGCTCTTCGACTCGATTTGCAATTCAAGATGGTTTATCAAGAATTTGATGATTCTAGTCTTGGACATGATCGATAGATCCAAGAAAATTCGGAGGAGCTTCACGTTAGCATCTGACGAGTGAGATTTTGTATGGGACTTGGGATTAATGTGATGAAGAATCTTGTATTAAATTAGTTTGAATTTCTGTACCAATATATTTAGTTCTCCGCAGCCGCTTCGGCGAGCCTTCTCGATATTTCTTTTCGTGAAGCTGGTACTTTTGGCACTTGCAAGAGTCCATTTACTCGGTGGTATGTGGATTGCAACTTACCATTTTCCTTCATCAATCAACTCCTATTCGCTGCCTGGCTCACCGCGAGAAATGTTGGAATGCATATCAATCTATGTCTACTTGACAAGAAGGAAACATTGGAAGGAATTGACAAAAAGGTAGTTATCAATCCCATACATTTCAAATCCAGTTCCAATGCTAATAATCTGAAGTAGATTTGAATCTCACGAGACCCCGAACGGCTGAATCAGAGATCCATCCTCCAAAAACTATTTCTTTGAGCAAGATTTTTTTTCAATTGATGCCTGCTGCATGCTACGAGCACAAATTAAATTTTTACATTGCTGTTACGATCTCATCTTCACGCAGCAACCTCGTTAAGGAGCCATTGAGATCTAGCATCTTCTTGACGACTGTATCCGGTGTCGAATACTCCGAGAAACCTCTCAGGAGGAATACGTGGAAGGCGGATTCGAGGTTGAATTGTCCTACTACCATACGGCCAGCACCTAGCTCTGCCCTATTGCAAGTTTCATCATTCACCATCCTGAATATTGACGCAAACCAAGCGCAAGCCTGCAAGGTGTTCACACTGTTCCAGCAACAATTACCTGTGATGCCGATCCTACTTCTGGTGTGCCACTAAACACAAAGGTTTCACTACCATCCATCCGCAGTTGGCCAAATTCGAAAGCAGCTGCTCTCATTCCGGTTATCAACACTCTTCACGCCTGCTCCGCCAGGTGGGAAGACCCTGGAATGTTCGGTTTGAATCCACTTGGCTTGAGACCTTCGAAAGACTTCCCGTCTTGTAAAAAACTGCGATGGTAGGGAGATTTATGGAAGAGAAGGAGCATGTTGTTGTGGAGGAACAATTCTGGCGGATGGGATGGTTGAGGATGCGAAAGAGGTGGTTGTGGTGGAATAGTGTTGAGATCTGGGGTGAGCGAGTAAGGTAGTTGTGCTTGAGGTGGCCTCCGCGCCTGAGACTTGCCGCCAAATTTTCCACGACAAGGTTGAGTTCTCTACCCCTCAATATCAGCATATCAGCAACCAGGCCTCACTATTTCGAGTGAGTCTCATCGCATGGTATCCTCCAAGTTTCTTACAACATGCAGCAAGGTCGTCATGAATTTGCTCAAAAGCAGCCGTTTGAAAAACCTCCACAAAAGCACGCGGCCAGTAACGACAAGTACTATGACTACCCCCCAATCAAAAGGAGGTGTGATGAGGGCAAAACACACTATTGAAAATGGCAACCCCATGAGCAAAATACCTGGAAAGATCGATATCTCGTCCTCCCGTCCTCCCAAGTGTAGTGTAAGTTTAGCCTATTCTTTCATATCCTTCTAAGCTAACGATTACCCAGTGGGGTAAAGACAAAGCACCTACCTCAGCAGGCTTCGACGGCTCTCAGCAAAGCTACAGCCCTCAAGCTGGACCAACTACTGGTGGGTTCCCAGGCACAACTCGGCAATCTACATGGCGATAGGATCAGAAAGTTCCAAATTTTGGAGGCTCTTCATTTCGATGAATTGGCATAAAAGTAAGAATCGACATACTTCACCAACCACCAACCACCATCCACGAGCTTGTATAAGACCACTATGAAGTATGTCTATTCTTGCTTTTATGCCAATTCATCGTGGAGCACTTTCTCTCCGTACACGCTCGAGTTTGGTCCAAAATCTCTGAAGATCAGGTTTTGTGTTCAGGTCAATGGCTTCACCAACTAGATGAAGTGAGGGTTGGGTGTGTGGTCCTCCCTCAAATCTAGGCCATTCAGTGCCAAAGGTGCTGCAAAAGTTATGAAAGACAAGCCAAAATTTGGAATACTTCTCCTACAGTTCTCGAAGACCAAGAGACCTAGCCACCCATTTTGAAGCCCTTTTCAGGTTTAATGCATCCACATGCACATCACGAGCGAGTCAAGTTGGTCATGTACCTCTCATCACCATGCGTGATGACAATTCTATCACCATCATCGCCAAAAACCTTCACAAGGCAAGTTCCAAAGTTAAGATGTCCCCACAAGGCTTCTTTGTATTACAGCTTACATTTTTCTCCTCGGTCTCCGGTTGTTTTACGACCAACTACACCAGGTGGTCAAACATCTATCAACCATTCAGCTGGTCATGAGGAGCATTTGCGTGCAAATGTACGTCCTCCAACGCCATTCCGGAATGAATACAACACAATAAGAAATCCTATATTGGTGTGCATTAAAGGTTTTTCTTTTGCTTTCGACCGCTACCAATATTTGATGGAATTCTTTACTCCGCTCTTTGAATCACACTTTCGAGACTTGAGTGTCGAGTTTAATAATGGATTCGCCAAGCTCTTTGGTGTGATGCGGGATGGTGCCGTGAATATGCCTGCGCTGCCAATTTTCCGGCGATCAAAAGGTTGCTAGTACCTCACAGTACTTACGACAGGCATCTACTTCGTAGCAAGCTAACTACTGGTAGTCTGCATACCCCACAACAGCATCCCGGGCCAGAATAAGCAACACCTACGTATTCAATACAGATACGCGAGGCGGCCACCTGGGATGCTGGGCTGGAGGTTCTCCGAACCTTAGCTTTGGGGCACAATACAAGGGGGAAAGCCAGCGTTTCTACCAGAGAGACCAACTTGGAAACGATTGGTGATATCTCTGAAACTAAATCCTAGCGCACTGGCAGGATTAACTTGTGTCCCAGTCAATCTTGATTTTGCCTTATTCCAGAACTTCAGCACGGCTTTCCAAAGCCAGAATGTGCTCCTCCAATGATCTCCAACGACGAAGACCGGTGGACGCCTGAAACGAAGAATATTTCTTTTCAGAAGCTTCTTCCTCTCAAAGGTAGCCTTTAAGATTCTCCCAAATGACTTTGCATAAGCGTGAACAAGATTCTACCGAAGTCATATACACTTGAGGCATGCTACGGTACACCAATGCTCACTATTGAAGGTGGGAAATCGTCATCTACAGCAAGCGAGAATGGCAGATGGCGAGGCAGCCGCGCTCGGCAGAATTTACAACTCTCATGGTTGGCTCAACCTCCAGTAACACCGTCCAGTCGGCGTATTCACCCAAAATTTCGAGTTCTAGCTACAATATCAGCTACATTCTTTCCGCTTTTGCGTTGGATAAGATTAAGAAAAGCCACTTAAGTGATGATATTTGCCGCGATTTGTGCTCTTTGGCAACTTGCCATGGAGTTGCAGAACAAGACCTGGGCCATGTTGTCATCGAGCCGTCTCGTAATGGATCCGCGGAAAAACGGTTCGATACTGGTCGCAACCATTGACAATACTGTCAAGCATTGACTGCGTTGCCTCAGCTTAAAATCCCTCCGTTGTATGGACCAACAACACGGAATTTACGTTGAAATGAAAGCCAATACCGCCTTTCGGAGACTTATCCTGTGGGTTGTCTCGCCTAGCGGATTGTTGCTAAAGAGCGGTAATGGCCCCAGCCTGTCAAACCGGGGTAAGCCAATACCCTTCTTATTACAAGGATTCTTTCTCCTTTCAGTCCTTCAATCATCATGCCAGAGGGCCCCAGCTCCGATTCGGAGAAATGAGAGTTTATTGGTATTGGCGCATAATAGTCCCGAAACCCAATTTCCCCGGTAGCGTTCTTGACGAGCCTCTCGGTCCTCCCGCCAACCGGTTGGCTTATAATTCTAGCACAGTTAACCAAGAGGAGGACAATGAGGGCCATCCTCGCTCTCACTGCCCCAACGAGAGTCCTATTCACGCCTCGGACCCCTTGAGATGTATTGATGAGCTGAGAGATTCGCTGACCAGTACTAATGCAACGGTGAAAGCTGGCCGAGTTCACCCCTCTGGCAACCAAAGATTGCGCTTTCAGACTGATGACGACCCTGATTTTGTCGTTGTAGTTGCTTTATCAATCCAGATACAAATACCAATTTTGTACCCCGTGGTATTCCGGTTTCAGGAACAACCACCAGGCTGCTTTCCGCTGCACCGATCGCAATCCTCAAGCCAATATGTTCTACCTACCTATACTTCCAAATGCTCATGTTGAACTCTATGATGATCCCGCGACTTGCACCCTTTTCGGCCAGTTCCCTTCATATTCGCGCTGTCAAGTTTCTTCCTCGGCGGTCAAAACGAGAATTCGGTAAATGGAAGTGTGGCACCCTTGGAAGAAGAGAAAGAGAAGGCATTTTTAACATAGAAACGATTGAGATAAGAATTTAAGGAGAAAAACATGACATATAACGTTTGAGTTTATGCGAAGTGAATGCACTCGCACTCGATATTTCAATGTCCTCGCCGTCCCACTTCCCTGGACGTTCTTTCCATTTGCGTTAAACCTTATAGGAATCCGTGATTGATCTTTGCAGTTAATATAGGTGTTTCCACAATCTCAAGTGAGAATCCTAGTCTCTCACAAATAAAAAATCTGCGAGGCCACAAAGAAACCCTCTCGAAATGGAAACCCCATGATAAAATTAAATATCAAGAGTGTTGATGGTGATGTTGAAAGAGAAGGCAGCTCGGGACAAACAAATTTTTGTTGGTGAGAGAGTGGGGCAAATTCAGCCGCAGCCTCCCGAAATGAACCCTGGAGGTTGTGCTGTCTATGGAATCTCACATATACTTCTGTACATCTATATTTAGTGAATCTTATGTCCAGAGCTACTTACTTTGATTTCCTCTTCTGACTCTCAAGTGTCAAGGTAGATTTTAGATCTTTTTATTGCCCCAGAACAATCCCAATATTCAATAGAGTCAAGACTTGAAGGTGTTTTGGAAAATTTTCACCCCCATTCCGAGATCGCAAAGGACGATAAGAATTACTGTGTCACGTTCTACGCAACCGTTTTATATCAACCAGCCATGAGTGTCAAAACTGAGTAAGCAGCCATTTTCTCCTCTCGCAATGGGGAATCAATTAGAGATATCTCCAAATTTATGAGAAATATTTCCCGTTCCACATAAAGCTAACATACTAACCACCTCAGTTTTCCCCCCATTCGAGCATGTCTCTTCGACATGGATGGTCTCCTAATAAACACCGAAGATATGTACACCCTATGCGCCAACCATGTTCTCGCCACCTACAACCGACCTCCTCTCCCTTGGTCCATCAAAGCCAAACTCATGGGGGTCCCCGGTGGTTCTACCAGTTCCGTATTCATGGATTGGGCTCAACTTCCCATCACCAAAGAACAATATGCTCTTGAGCAACGCGAGCAACAACGCCTCCATTTCCCGGAATGTAAAGCCTTACCAGGCGTTGAGAAATTACTCAAGGATTTGAGTACAGCACGTGATGTGAAGGGTAACAAAGTGCATATTGCGTTGGCAACGAGTAGTGAAAAGTATAATTTTGGGTTGAAGACGAGTAAAGATGAGACGAGGAAGTTGCTTGAGGTTTTTCCGGAGGGAAGACGAGTTTTGGGTGATGATCCGAGGGTTGAGAAGGGGAGGGGAAAACCCGCGCCGGATATTTATTTGTTGGCTTTGAAGTTAATTAATGAGAGCTTGGGAGAGAATGAGAGGCCGATAAGACCGGAAGAGTGTCTTGTTTTTGAGGATTCGGTGCCGGGGGTGGAGGCGGGGAGAAGAGCGGGGATGAGGGTTGTTTGGGTTCCTCATGAGGGATTGGTAGCCGAGTATAAAGGGCAGGAGGAAATGATATTGGCTGGGAGGATGGGTATGATGATTGGGAATGAAGAACAATTGGGTCATGTTGGTGACGGGTGGGGCCAACTCCTACCTACTTTGGAGAAATTTCCCTATGAGGCATATGGCATTGCCATTTCGTAAAGTTTTTCACACATTCAAGCCCGGAGTATGGTAGATTAGACTAGATTGCTCATGAAAGTACTCGTTAGGAGATAAGCCTCGAAAATGGAGTCTTACATTGAAGGATGGTATTGCTGCTGCGCTCGACTGCTGTGCACCAGGACGTGCCTTTCGTTGCCACATCGAACATCTCTCTACAAAGTCTGGCCAGCTACAATAGCAACCACTGACTACCTAGGTAGAAATCTGTCCTACAGACAGTAAATGACTAAATATCTATAAATCAACCCAAGACTCAATTATGCAGTTGGGATTGTTTTTGCGAGTCGTGAAGCACAGTCATTAGGCATCATGGATGCATCAGCATCTTCGCATATCCGGTTAACCGTCACCAGAGCTTATCAAGCGAACGCCCCCAATTAAGTTGTGAAATCACACTTAAATGTTAGTATTGAGATCTGGGTAAACATTTCGAAATATCCAGCACGATGTTCCTAGTTTTATCATTCAAAGCAAGAAACAGATATCCAAGTATCGATACGAGAACATCTATCATACATATTCTCAACAAAACTCTTTGCAAATCTATCGCAATACCTCACAATATCCTCGATGATTATTACATCCTCAACAACATTACAATGCCTCCAGAAAGTACCACCTGCTCTGCTAATGAGACCATGAAATTATCCAGGGCATGCAAAGCAAACGCAAATTCAGCAAAACAGCGATTCAGACTAATTGTACGCATCATCCGGATCTTCCATCATAGTTCCTAACTTTCCGGATGTCATACTGTTGGTTGTTATGGAAGCGGTCCTTCGGAATATCTTGTTTTCGGCCGTGTTCAATGCTTCACGGGGTGAAGTCGGAGGGCTTCGATTTAATAATGGATCAGAAATCTCAGTATCAGGGCTACGGTAGATACTATCTGAATTATTGGACCTGTGTTCGAATCTGTATATGTTTCAGTGGAGACGCCGAAAGATATACTAATGGGTTGCAGCACACTATGCGAAAAGACAGTAGGAATCTGTGAAGAAGCTCCTGTTCGTATGGCTTTGGCTCGTTCTATTAGTACTTTGATTGTAGATGACCTAGTACTTTTTTATGGGCATTATCGCTGATGGAAATTATTGAAGAAAAGCGACCTTCCCAATACAGAAGAATGGAAACAGTTCGTGGCCGGTGATACCTGAGAATTACCGGAAGTGCTGAGAGGAGCATTCAATATGGCTAGTACGGGTTGTTCTTCTTTCGTCACGGATAAACGGAAGATGGGTCTCTGTGACCCAAAGGGAAGAACTGGCCATGAGGTATAGGTATTAGCTAGCTCTCGGCTATCTTTTGTACTGCGACAATAAGGCAATGCTAACGAGTATCATTTTATTGGGAATTGTTATCGTGAAGGCGCTATAAGCGGTAAAAGCCACGGCGGGAAGAACTTGTATTACTCTGGTATAGAGAATAGATATAATAATTCGTTCCTAGCGGAAGTCATTAAAATTTAAAAGTTCCAGCAAGTTATGAAAATGAATAATTGTAAGATCCTACATAAAACACCGCTGATGTCTCCGAATTTTCGAATTTTTTCTTGAGTCACATACATCCTCAAAGTGGGCATGGCGAAGACTACGAAGCTCAATGACTAAGTTGAATGAGAGGAATTTTTCCACCAATTGTATTTGTAATTCCATCAAGAGCCATAGGTCCTATCTCGGTGCCGAAAGCGATTTTTAAATCTCAATATCTAGAAAGAATATCCCTCAAATATCATTTGTGTTTAAACTCAAAACAGTTTCTTCCTCTCAGACACTCGAATCTTTCTCATAGATGGCAATATAAACACTCGAAAACGCTGTATTAGACTTTCCCATGGTCTTAGAGTCGTGAACCGACTAGAAATCATGCCTGGTGGGCCAGTGTGTAGCAGAAAGAAATTATATAGAAGATCCTGAACAGAGTCATGTCTGGTAAAGCTCTACCGCAAGCTCAAATTCGTGCCATCAGAATCTACACAAGACAACTTTGTCGAATAGCTGTTCTCACCATTTTGATTTCTAGCTTTTAGCTATTCTTACTTTCCGTCGCTGAGATTATTGTACCAAAATATACACTTGTTCAAGTCTGGTGATTACTTGATTTTGCTCGAGGATGTCATCGTCGTCGTACCTGTTCGAACTTTTGTGGCTCGTAAATCAGGCTTTCTTGCTAAATAGTATAACGCCTACACGCAGCACTTGCAATATGCTTCATGATAATTGATTTCGATCATTGATCAAACAGATTATTGTCGTCGACGTCGTCGTAGTACAAACTCGCATTCTTAACCCTCAGTGTCACCGGTAGATACTAATCTAGATGGAGACTAGCATCAATTTCCCCGCTTTTACGAGCATCAACAACGGATCAACAAATTTACAAACTCCGAGGTTCGATCGCCAAGTATTAAGCTCAAGTGTTGGTCGAATACTATTAAGTGATCTAAAGAAGAAGCTGGAATGCCTCCAGAGGATATAAAGATACCGACACCTAGAAAAGTTTGCGATCATTGTCGACGGAGAAGTGAGTCTTTCACATATACCTAACGGTTCCTGGTGCTGTAAATGAGTTCCGAGTATTGACAAATTAAGGGATACGATGTGATGGGAATCTCCCGTGTAAGCAATGCGGAAATGCATCATTGACTTGTAAGAGAGAGCACATACCGAAGAGGAGAGGACCAAAGCGAGGAAGTGGTAGAGTGATCAATGAATTGAGAGCTCAAGATGGCGGAGCTATCAAAAGCTTCGCAGAGTCCCGTGACTCAGGCTCAGGTGGGAGCAGTTCCAGGCCCGGCTCGTAAGTAATGATATTTCTTCCTGCAGCGGGGTGTCAGAGTCCTTAGTGTTCCAACTCGACCGCAAGTAACGTCAGAATCAGAGGGATATCTGAAGATGGATCAAACCTCAGGTATTATCACACGAGCCATGACATAAGGAATTTAAGTCACACGTTTTGCACCGCCTTTTGTTGTCCACTAACTAAATGAGATGTAATATAGAATTGATATTGATCATTGGATTTCGGATACGGTCAACTCCGCCGCTGCACAAACATATATAGGACGACCAACCTGGCATCCAATCATGTCGGATATCTCACCCCTTTCGAATGATGAGACAAATGGAATCTTCACGACGGATCAATTTAGGCCAACATGTGTCAGCTACATGTATCTAATCCCGACATGCCTTGACCTCTTTCTTGAGCACTTATACCCGATTATGCCATTAGTGCATATGCCCACTCTGAGAGATTCTATCAATCGACCATTGGAGATGCACGAGAAAAACCTTATTTATTCTTTATGTGCTATTACTTCAACACACATGTCGGGTAAAAACATATTAGCTCCAGGGCCACCTTCATGGGAAATAGCTGGACGGTTCTTCTTAGACGAATGTATCATGGTTCGACAGGGTTATGACTTCGTGGAAGATAGATCATTGTCCGCTGTTATTTCTTCATATTTTGTATCAACGGCATCCTTCGAGCTCAATCAGTCTAGGAAATCCTGGTATTATTTGAGGGAAGCAATGACGATGGCCCAAGATATAGGGTTACATGAAGAGTATAAATATTCCGGTCTTCATCCAGCTGAAGAATTGTGCCGTAGACGTACATTTTGGATCTTATATGTCACGGAAAGGTAAGTTCGTTTTATGCAAAAATGTGAGGTTCTAACATGATCATAGGTCTTTTGCCATTCTTCGCCACAAACCTCTTACCCTCTCGAAAACGCCAGCTCTACCATCAACACTACACGACTATGAAGCACCAGAAATTCATTCTGGGTTTATGCATCTAGTACATTCTTACCATCTGCTAGACTCTAACTTCGTCGATTCTTGGAATGAAGCTTCTGATGCACCAATATCGACACTTACGTACACAGCCCTTCAACAACAACTAAATCTTTCCCATTCTTCTCACGTGTCCCTTACTGCCATACAGAAAGCTGATATACTCGTTACTCAACAATGGCTGCGCCTAATCGTTTGGCAATCTTCGATGCGTCAAGGGCTCCTCTCTTCCGTGGCAGCCGACGAAAGCATGACTTTCCGATATCCTCTAAAGATCGCACACTCTCTATTGAGCGCTGTATCTTCACTACCCATCACAAGTATAGAAGTACATGGAATGGGTATTTTCGAGAAGATTTTTGAGATCGGGAATTCGATGGTAGATATTATGCAAGCTTATGGATCACAAATTCCCCATGAAGTATATGGTATCTGTCAAGATCCATTTGATATGTTCGTGAGAACACTGAGTCAAACACCAAACTCTCAAAGACAATATGCGAACCTTTTACTTGCGAAAGTGGCCGAGAAGCCAGAAATACGGAGATTTTCTCACATCTTGACGAAGGTACTATCGATTGATACCATGCAACATGCAAATGGATCGAACACGAATACCATTCCGCATGTAGGCGAACAGCAGTGGGTAGGAAGTATCGTAGGCGAAATTAAAGCCGATGAAGATGCTGTATGCAAGGAAGATACGGACAAGCCAACGATAATCCAATGAATTGCATGGTGACTGTCACTCAATCCGATAGCATAGAGCGCAGAAAAGACGAAAGATTTGAGGAATAGGCTCCTGAGTGACTCTCGAAGATAACATCACTATCCACTTCGAGGGGACTCCGTGTCAGGTTTTCATTGATGAACAATTGGATTATTGATAGCAGTTATTCTATTACCGCATTGCTCTCTTTGAGATTGAAAGGACAATCAATGACTGGGACGACAACTAAAGAGCGGGTTGAACGGCGGCACGTCAACTTCCAGCGCAAATTGAGTTTTCTAGGACCATTCAATAAAGAATATCTTCTGTCTTCTAATCCCAAGGACCGAACTGACGTTCTTACTATCTGTACGTTCGAGCTTAAGATCAGTATAGTAGATCGCACAAATCACGGTTGCGTCGACAGCCTAATTGCACGAATACGTGTTTCGCTAAAATCGAAAACGATGTGCGATCATGACTGCCGTATTCAAGACTGCTTCATGGCTTAGCAGTATGAAGACTCATCTCAAGTAGCGAGCAGACGAGATCGATTGGCACAAAATAATCCAACACTAACATCCTGATATGTTCGACCGAACTCATCGAGATCCTCTTTGGCTCGAGGGACAATGATTCTTTAGGTGGTGAGGATTGGATGGGAACAAAAATGAGAAATTTTGGAACATAGTAGTACCGCACATTCCGATATCTCGGCGAGACAAAATATGGAAGGGTGTCACGGCAGTTATACTTCGCTCACTAGCAGTTTAGCACCATTTTTTGTGTTACATGATGGCATACATGCCAATCATTCTTTGTCCGTTGTAAAAGGGGGATTGTTGCGCCACAATTGGGGCAAATATGTTAACTTCACCACGTTACTTACGTCAATTAAATCCATTACTAAGGGCTTCTAAGTAATGAAACTCTATTATTGATACACAACCAGCTTTCTCATACCCTTCTCAATTCATGCTTTTGCCCTGTAAAAAGTAATTTTGATATAGTACCAATTGTGATTATAAGGCAATTACCATAAAATCATTCGAAGAGCTAGAGCTTATGTACGATGTAGACCCAGGCAGATAAAGGTCTTTCCGTTTCTTCCATATCTAGCGAATTCTGGATAAGTCTGGCCCAAGTCGAAGTACCCTAGCTGGAAGCATCAATCAAAATCATATTCCAGTGAGTGGCAATTAGTTCTTTTTGGCTGATTTGATGGCGCTGGGTTTACAGGTATTTATTTGAATTCACCTGTGTTTTCCGAAATGAGATAGCGAAGAGATTGGTAGCAGTGGATATAACTTTATCCCGGCCAAATGGGAACAGTTGATAGTACTAATCCGTTCCCCTCTCTCTCCATCTTTCAGCATTATATATAGACCTTTCTTTCCTTTCATATACGTTTTCGTATACATAAAACCTGGCATCGAGCATTACTTTCCAGGTATTAATTGTTTTATCTATACTAGTACTCTCTATACAAATCCTCGCATTCCTTGCTGCAACTCTTGATGCAGCTACGGCAAGCCGAGATATCGCTTCACACGTCAAAGTTGCGTTTGAGAAAAGATAAAGATGTACGAGAACGTAGCGCATCTGATTTCATGCTGCGGCTCAAATTATCGATCTCCGGTGCTTATGCATGCATTCATGCCCTCTGGTCGTAAAGATATGGATGTCCGGTATTTCAATCATTCGCATACTTGATGCTATGTCGGGTATCAAAGAACAAGCTAATGATAATATGGACCGATTGTTACATAGAGAGATCCTTACGCGGGTCTTTCTTTCTGCTTCATAAATGGATTTGCAACGATTCTCAATTGATAATTGTCGAAGAAGAAGTATTGATATGGTACAAAAACCAACTCCATACCGCACCACCGCTTCACCACACCAGCACACCAGCACACCAGCACACTAGCAACACCAATAAATCCCCCCACGATCCCCACGACCACGATCCAAGATCGATGATCCATAACGAAAGATGTCAAATATCATTAATTCCCAAGGTCAATAGAGGATACTGTGAAAGAGGTAGGTCGAGATACATACATCCCGATAGTATACTGTGAGGGGGAATAGGGTACGAACTGATCAAATTATATTATATAAATTTCGAATAGTAGAATTAATGGAATTAACAATAGATTGGAATTACAATAGATATACAAAAAGATTAATGAAAAACGATTGATTATTTTGAAAGGGAAAACGAAGCCTTCTCCTTATATTTAACTATAAAGGATTATATAATCTAATGCTTATAAACTAGCTATGTATATAGCCCTAGTAATCCAACTTTCTCATAATACCTAGTTTGTGTTTAGTTAATCTTCAGGGATCAGGACCACCGTGGATCATGCCATTCAACTACACAGAAGATCGTGGAAATGAGAAACTATACCATTGCTAAACCCGCCACAACAATATTAATAAATAACTTAACGATTCCTCTCACAATTAAAACGCATCAATGAATATTGTAAAATGTAAATTCTCTTTCTAGAATCTATTTCTAAAGGGTAGCAAATTAACAAGCTCTTCAAATGAACCTCGCTAACTATTTTAAATAACAGAATTCATATACGAGTTCAAACCGCATATGTGTGTATCTAAGTCGCAATAAGCAAACAGCATTTGATTTTAGACAAATATAGATGCATCAAAAAAGCATCCTCTCAACTTCGCTAAAGTCGAGAGGTATAAAGTGGTTTTATGAGACTCCTCTCCATCTTTCAACGCCTCTACCCTTCTTCCGAACTTCTAAATGAGAATCTAGTTGGCGAGGCGGGAAGGAAAATCTTTGTTTTGGAATGCTTGGGCGCCTTCAAAGAGTCTTCTCTCAGTGTTCTTTCTACCATTGACAAAATCTGGGTAGTTAAGAGTAAGCTCAACAGCTCCATTCACAATGTGATCAGCTGCCTCAACACCCAACATGAACGAGTGATCTTGGTTTCCAACTTCATATCTCCATGAACCAAAACGTCCTCTGGAATAGATGTCTTTTTCTTGAAGTTTTGGTAAGAGCTGTGTCAAAACACCTTCTCTTTCAAGGGATGGAGTTGGGTAGCCATGATCTAAACGGGTGGTTAGCCTATGCCTATACACATGTGGCAGTTTGAATGTGGGTTTGGCAACTGAAAGATTAAAATAACAGGGATTGCTTACCGAAAGCTCTGTGATAAGTGGAGACGATCTCATCGCTAGACTTAATCATTTTAGTATTAATGAGACCTTGAATGGAATCTCTAAGAATGTTCTCGACATCAACTGCCTTCTTGGTGGATTGGGAGATCTCCAACATAATAGACCAGTAAGGACCTTCTTGAGCCTCGGAAGACTTTGGCTTGCTACCATCTGCATGGTACAAGGTAGGAAGCTTAACAGACTTGTCTGGCTGATTGTATGGGGAGTAGTTTGAGAATATGGTTGCTCTATAGAATGGGCAATCGTCTTCTGGAAAGTAGAGCTAAGAGATGTGTCAGCATGTGAGGTCGGAATAAATTCGGGTTATGCGCCAATTGCACCAAAAATATCGAGGGGTCATCGCTTTGGCAGAAAACAAATATTTGGGCAATGAAAATTAGCGGTGAACTTGCCCAACATTTATCTCCAATGTTTTCTGGTCGTTCTCCTCTAATTCCAACACCAACAACGTGGGTTGTTGAGTAGAACAAGTCCTTGCTCAAAGTAATGAGTTCTTTATCTTCCATTTGTTCAACAAGTTGATCCACGGCCATGGTAGTAATCAACTTCTTGTAGCCAATGGTCTTGCCACTGGATAGAGTGACAGTGTGTGCATCAGCGTCAACCTTCTTAACTTCTCCTTCCTTTCCGAATAAGGTCTTCTCTTTTGGTAGAGTCTTTGCAACGGCAATCCAGATACCACCAGTACCATCGCGAGCAGGGAAACGGAAAGTGGCGTTAGGACCCCAGTTTCCAGCGACCTTGTTGAGGATAACGTTCTTGACAACAGTCTTGACATCTGGAGCTGCTACACGCTCACCGAGCCATGCGCATTGCATCTTTTATATTATTAGTACACCTTCGTATCGTAGATTTAAAGAGGATTACAAACATCAGTGGTTGGAACTGCCCAGACTTTGTAGTTGTATGGTCTCATGAACAGATTTGCGATTCCTTCACCCATATTTCTAACGATCCACTCATCAAAATCCTTTGGCTTTGTAGTAGCGGTGCGAGCTGCTAATGCAGCATCAACCATACCATCAACACATTTGACTTGTTCCTCCTTTGGCAGAACGGAAATATTGTTTTGGAATGGGTAAGGAACCCAAAGGTTCTTGCAGCGGACGTAAGAGACACGTTCATGTGTGTACCAATCGTCCTCCTTTGGTAAAGCCTCATCAATGCAGTCGTCAAAGTATTTATAATGAGAGAAGATAACGTGTCCGCCAACATCGTAAAGCTGTAGATAATAAGTTAGAAAGCTGTATTTGCCACAATTGAACATTTGAGTTTTGGAAAAACTTACGAAGCCCTCAGGAGTTGTATCGGTAGATGCGAGACCACCAGGAGTTTCATTCGAATCGATGATCATCCAAGATGCATTATTCTGCTAATGTGATAAGTAAAAAGGTTCCCCCGAGTTGATGGTGTATAAAATGAAGCTCACAATTTGATTTAAACGCTTTGCAGCTCCAAGACCAGTTGGTCCAGCTCCAATAACGAGAACATCTACGTTGCTGCAAAATCCTATTAGCTTGAAGATATAATAAAACCTTGATTGCGCAGAAGATGGAGGTGTATGAAGGGATGAAGACCAATGGAATGCGAAGGGTATACATACATATCGGCCATTTTGAATTCTATGGTGTTTTATTTGAGGATTGAAATTGAATATGAATTGGATATGTTCTTGAAGTGAGAGGGGATGAAAAGTCTTAACAATGTATTAGATTGTGAAGTAAAGGTGGCTAGATGTATCTTTCCCTGACGGTCGTTCTGCCAGCAATATTATTGACAGCACTGGAAATAAATGGGACACTGATTGGGGAATCTCGGTGGGTATGTAGTTGAAATGAGGGAAAATGAGGGTAAACGAGCCTACGTACCTGACCAGGATTAAAGTATAAGGGGGTTAATTCGACTTTCTCAGTCAAATTAATTTTTGACCAGGATGAGATGTTCCCGTCCTCTCATGTTGTGAATGACATCTAGAATTTCCGGTAGACGGATAATGGAAGACGCTACAACCAGATGTGGATAAGAGAAGAAACATGGGTTATGAACGCTTATCGATTGGTTCAGTCCCGGCATAAAAACCTCGAGAAAGATTCATTCTCGAAGTTTGGGACAAGATATTAAAAGAATATAAAATTCCATCTACAATCAAACAATCAAACAATCAAACAACGAAATAGCTGATCGGCCGCGAATATCAATTCAAAACGTTCCCTCCCTTTAATCTATCCCTAGATTCCAAGCCAGTCAGTTAGCTTATGATTTTTGACTTGACCATTCCCTGATGATAGGCTAACCTACTTTTTTGCACGACCTTGGGTGTTTTACCAAGTACATACCACCCGCATTGAGCATTGATATATATATCTACAAAGTCTACCTACTACTCCAATCTGTCCCTTCCCTTGATCGACAAGAATAGATTCTCAAGTTATTCCAGTCTACCTACACCTTTACCGTTTATTTACCGCAATGCAAAAAGCCTTCGGGAAGCATCATGCATGGTACCGACCACCTTGTAATAAGCAAATTCCATGGTTACCTTGGTTGCCTTGTGCAGTTCTACAAACTGCAATCTTCTGGAAGACTACCCGAGTGAGGCTTCATCAAATGAATATCAACATGGATAAACTGTCGATCTCCAAACATCACGACAGATATAAAAAGTATAAAGTCTGGTATAGATGAAAATCGGTTGCAGGTACTATATAATCCTGAGAGATTCGCGGTCTTGGTAATCTAAGGTATCAGTTAACTTTTTTTAAGTTTCCCGATCTCATCTCTGAGACAAATTGAACTTTCTCCACAACATGTTAAAGTTACGGTAGTATATAACCAGACCGACCCATTCTGCGGTGTCTATCCGTGAAATCCACATTTAATCCGTCATACACCAGGATTGACGTCGACAGAGAAATATATGAAACGGATCAGCATATTCTACTAATCTCTCAAGTAAATCAATCAATTTAGCATACAGTAGCCAATTTACAACGTCGAGCTTTGAGCTTTGTGCCTTCTTCTTTCGTTACCCCTCTGGAGAACGTCAATATGGGGCCAGTTAATTAAATTTAGATATGGGATTTATCGGCAATGGGTAAGGGGTAAGGGGACCGACCAATGATGATGATGATGCAATTGACAGATCGTTAAGGATAACTTTTGATAGACCAGGGTGAGCAAGGGGAGGGAAAGAAAACATTTAACATTCAGGAGGTGGCGCCAAGAACCTTACAACAAACGGGTAGTCCCTAGGTGACGAGGCTGAGATTAAGTAAAATTTAGATTCAAAAGATTGTAGATCTGCTACCAAAGATTCAACCTCCAACAAGTTGTCTTTGATGATCCGAAGGCTTATAGTTAGCTGTGTAGCAAAATGATGCGATGAGAATTTCCTTTCTCGAGTTTCATGATTCGATATTCAAGATGTAGTTGGTCGATTAAGACCTAAGATCAAGAGTACCGGGTTGTTACTTAATTTGGCACACAGGATCCGAAAATGATCATTTCCAAAACCCTGTCCAGCTATTGCCGCGAAGGGGAAAAAGGGGGGAAGATCAAAACGATGATTGCGCGTTTGCCGGCCCCTTTTCGGACGGGGGATCTTGAGATCTTGAGTTCTTGAGTTCTTGAGTTCTTGAGTTCTATACATATGAACTACAGAAACTCTTTGTCGGGACCTTTATTCCTATTGCTGTTAGATTCTTCGAGAAGTTTACCGATATGGCTTCAAATTAATAAATAAGCTTCGAATTATAAACTTCAAAATTGATTAAATAGATTGAATAGATTGAATGATGGTAGTGAATGTAAAAATGAAAATGTCCTACAGTTAATATTCTTTTAGCTGGGCAAAGTGAATATCCACCCGCTTTTAAACCTTGCTGTTCATTTTTAATGGAGTACAGTACTCCAACTTAGAGCACCTACCTAGCCTAGGACCTGTACCTGTAACCTCTCTAGCCCAGTCAGTATCTAATGAGTTCGAGAACTCAACACCCAAAATTCAAATTCAATAATTTATCAAAAAGATTACTTTCTTCTCAATTCAAATTCAATAATTTATCAAAAAGATTACTTTCTTCTCAATTCCAACCTTCTTTTCTCCTCTCCTCTCCTCTCCTCTCCTCTCTATCATTTCTTTCCATCTTCTCTCATCCCCAAGATTACCTACTCCTTCATTTTCTTCATTCATTTCTTCATCCATTTCTTCATCCATTTCTTCATTTTTTCTATTTGTGTGGTAGATACACCAAAATTTCAAATCTTCCATTTCTTCCTGCAACAAAAGTCGGTCGCATCACAGTAACATAATTCTCCACAGTCGTTCTCCATTAGGATTTTGGATTTTTGACCTTTCCGATCGTTATCTAGTGCCAAGCACACAGGGAAAACGCGTACAACACGTACTGTGCTCTACTCCTTTAGATTGTGAATCTTTAATCGGTACCAAAAAATCATCTATTACCTTTCCATCTCCAACAACTTTGAAGAATCATCTCACCAATTCTTCAACAAACAAATAAATCACAATCATGACGGAAGAAAAAGTTCGAGTTTCTGGAGAGGTCTCCAGATCGGCAGATTCTCCTGTCCTTCCTATAGTTAACCCTGCCGCCGAGAAATCAGAGCCTCCAAAGGCAGCTGTACACCCAGCATTTTATGTTATGTTAGTTAAACATACAATCATCAATTTGAAACAACATCTTGCTGACCTTCTCAAAGGACATGGATTTTCTTCAGTTCCAGTGTGATTCTATTCAACAAATGGATCTTGTCGACAGTCGGATTCCGTACGTTCTCCTTGGTCGCCTCCTGCGATTCATCATTCCTACTTGCGACACTCAATTAACAGCTCTGCAGACTTCCCAATCTTCCTCACATCATGGCATCTTGGATTTGCGACTTTGATGACTCAAATTCTTGCACGAACGACCAATCTCCTCGATGGACGAAAGACGGTTAAGATGACGGGTCGTGTATACTTGAGAGCTATTGTGCCAATTGGAATCTTCTTCAGTTTGAGTTTGATCTGCGGAAACTTGACATATCTATATCTTAGTGTTTCTTTCATTCAGATGCTTAAGGTACGTTCGAAAGTTAGAGATTCTGCTGCAGAATGCTAACCCTTGATTGCAGGCTACTACTCCTGTCGCAGTCTTGCTCACCAGTTGGGCCCTTGGAGTTGCCGAGCCCAACATGAAAACCCTCTTCAACGTCTCCTTCATTGTCATCGGTGTCGTTATCGCATCCATTGGAGAAATTGACTTTGTTGTCATCGGTGTTCTATTCCAAATTGGTGGTATCATTTTCGAAGCCATTCGAATTGTCATGGTTCAAAGACTTCTCAGCTCTGCTGAATTCAAGATGGATCCACTGGTATCTCTTTACTATTTCGCCCCAGTTTGTGCCATTATGAACTTTGTTATCGCACTTTTCTGGGAAATTCCAACCATGACCATGGGCGATTTCTACAATGTTGGTTTCTGGACTCTTTTGGCAAATGCCATGTGCGCATTCATGTTAAACGTTTCCGTTGTATTTTTGGTAAGCTAAATTCAATGGCAAATTTAAAATCCATAACTAACAATATCTCTTTAGATCGGTAAAACCTCCGTTCTCATCTTCACCCTCTGCGGTGTTTTGAAGGATATTCTTCTCGTCTGCCTTTCCATCATCATCTGGGGAACTTTCATCACTCCTCTTCAATGCTTCGGTTACGCTATTGCTTTGGGTGGAATGGTTTGGTTCAAGCTTGGAGCTGAAAAGATTAAGGGTTATCTTGCTGAAGGTGGACGTCAATGGGCAGATTTCGGTTCCCGTCGACCAATCCTTCGCAAAGTTATCGTCCTTGGTCTTATTGTCTCAACCATCTTCTCCCTCCTCGGTGGATTCGCACCTTCATATGACATTCACGCAAGCGAATATATCAACGCAGCCAAAAATGCCGTTGGAAGCTCATAAAGTGTTTTCTTGTATGATACATTATTGAAGCACCCTTCTTTTCGCTTCGATAATGAATAAGAGAAGTTTGGGGTATAACATTCTATTGTAATCCATATATCATATATGGTTCAATGGGTTGGATCAATTGAACCTTGAGATGTCTTTAAAAAGTACATATTACCATCGGCTGCGCCTTTAGATGCATGTTGTGCTCTCAGGTCATTTCATATTCAGTGCACGGCGCCATACAAGTAGCTAAGTTAGCTCGATCTTGTCTGACATTGGCACATTTACATTTCAAAATGACTTTACTGCTTTGCAATCTTTAGATGAGGACTTTTTTTTCCTCTTTTTTTTTTCAAAGCGCCCGCAAATACCATATTTGATATGAAAGTAGATGAATATGGATGGATTGATGGATGGGATGTATGTATGTATATGTGTATAAATAAGGGAAGGTGTAAGATCTTGGGGCCAGTGATATGTAATGAGATGACTGGTGTTATGATAGATTACTATAGAAAATAAAATCATATATAATTATATTCATTTCATTTTTCTCGACTTTCCGCATTGGTGATTGTATAAGTGCGGGGTGAGGGTTTACGAATACCACGGAAGTTGTGTCACGGTTCGAAGGATTATGTAAGCCGATCACCCCGATCGGGCCTCGAGCGGCCAGGCCAGCGCTCGAGGTCGATCACGTACCTATAGCTAGTATATATAAGCCCTTTGGGGCCATCGCTTTCGATCGCCAGTTATAGATTCTAAGGATAATTGAACCCTGATTTCTCGGCTCGGCTCTTTACGGCAATTGTGTCACTCCTTTTTCTCCGTTAGCAGTAGTAGCAGTAGCAGCATATTCATATTCATATTCATATTCATATTCATATTCGAATTTCAATCTCAAGATTCCCTCCCTTCCCTCCCTTCCCTTCCCTCCCTTCCCTTCCCTCCCCACCCATCTCCACACTAACTTCGCAACACCCAAAAACATCATCGCTACACGTGGCAAATTCTGATAGATAGATAGATAGATAGATAGATTCAAGACCGAATAATATGCATCGTAAAAAGAATATCTAATCACACCTTCTGCCATGTCCTCGCTTTATACAAAAATAGTCTCTTTCACTCTTTCATATAAACATCCGTCATCCATCATTCATCATCCAACATCTGTATATCCTTCCCCCACCAACTTCGACCAAGCCTCCAATCCCTATCAACTTTGGTATATTTCCCCTTCCTTGAACCTAATTTGAATGCGTGTTGAATTGATCTTTAATATAATACATAGACCCATATATATCATTAACCTTCACTCCATTGACGCCAATATAAAAACTCAGTTCTCACATCAAAATCTTTCATGCCCTTGGTATACTCTTAGGCGATAATTCTTCGCTTGCCCTAGCAGACCCCCCAGTTCCATTCACCTCATGTACCCCCGAAATTCCATCAGGCAACTGATGTCCTTCCCCAGTGGGTGTCTTATCAAAGTCTTCCAAATCTATTTGAGAAACTGATAAACGATGAGGTTCATTTTTGACGCTTCCATAAGGATGAAGTGGTGTAGGTGTAGCAGTTCCAGAAATGTGCAGTACTGATGGTGTTTGATTTGAAGGTGAGGATGCAGGACTTCGTTCATTAGAATCTATAAGAGCATCTTTTGCAGCTGGAAGTGCAGGAGCATTTGCTCCATTTAAATTCTTATCATCTTTTGCTCCCTGAAGGACATCTCTTGCCACTTTCTTAGCATCTGCATTGAGATTTGGAAGGGAAAGAGGGGACTGTGAAATATTAGCATTTTTCTTCATATCTTTTGTGAAATTTACCTGCTGAAGATACTGATCCAATTTCTTCTTCAGAATACCCGAGCGAACTGGTTTGGCCAAATAATCATTCATACCAGAAGCCAAGCACTTTTCTCGATCCCCTTGAATAGCCGATGCCGTCATAGCAATGACAAGAATACCTCTTACAGCATCATTTGGATCTTTGCGTAACAATTTAGTCGCTTCATATCCATCAAGAACAGGCATTTGTACATCCATGAGTATAATATGATATGGAGTTCCTTCTCGAGCTTTTTGTCTCACACCTTCCACAGCCGCTAACCCATTGTCATAAGCATCAATAATGTTGAACCCTAACTTTTGCATGAATTGAATCGCAATTTTTTGATTGATGGGGTTATCCTCAGCAATACAAATTCGCAAATTCTCTCGACTGACATGTGAGAAATCATTGAACTCAGTAGTAGGTGGCTGTGTTCCTGGGACCTTTACGGGTCTATGTACAACTTCGCGAGGAGGTTCCTTTTGACTGTCCCCAGCAGAAACTTCTGGGTTGGCCTTGTTGAAAGTTACACAGAACCAAACAATTGTGCCTTGATTTTCGACACTCTCAAGTTCTATTTGCCCACCCATCATCGATTGTATGAGTGACTTACAAATACTAAGACCGAGACCAGATCCACCGTAACGACGAGCTGTGGAATTGTCTGCTTGAGAGAAGGGTTTAAATAGTTTGAGGAGCTGTTGTCTTGGTATGCCAATTCCAGTATCTTTGACCCAAAATGTCAACTTGACAGCATCTTTGGTTTCCCAATCAGTTTTAGCACCGACCGTAATAGATCCATTCTCGGTGAACTTTAAACTATTTCCGATGAGATTGCCAAGAACTTGATGGAGTCTAACCGGATCTCCATAAATCAGATATTGTGGAAGATTGATGTCTTGAATGATTTCCACATTCCGAGAGCTCCTTTTGTCTCTGTTACTGTAGGAAACGGATCGGACAACTTCTCGTATCATCTCGTCAGCATTGAATGCTACAATGAAGAGCTTCATCTTATCAGCTTCCATCTTAGAGAAATCAAGAATATCGTTAATGACAGTGAGTAATAGATCGGCAGAGACACGGATCGAGTCAGCCATCTCAGCTTGCTCCTTACGCAGGTCGCTATCTCGAAGGAGTTCCGAATTACCTATAACCCCGTTCAGAGGAGTACGCAGTTCATGTGATACGTTGGCGAGAAAGATAGATTTAGCTTTAGCGGCTTCCTCTGCTAATTTAACATTGAGAAGTGCCTCCTTTTTTGCCTCGTTGGCGTTCGTCTCGGCCTCCAACGCTTTAGCCAAAGCTCTCCTCTGCACATCAACCATAGAATTATTGAAAGCCGAAACTTTCTCTACTTCTTTCAAGGTCAAAGCATTTGAATAACTAATGCCAATTTGGTTGACAAGTAATTGGAGGACCGTAAGATTCCTATCTGTAAAAGCATTTGGTTGGCCTTCCAAGTAAAGAACACCAAGCAATGGTTTGATTCCATGACAGATTGGAATGGCAATAACCGATTTTCCCAAAGGATTCCGGGCAGACCAAGCAGGACTGACGTTACTAAATCTTTCATCATTGATGAGATCAGGTAGGAAGACAGTTTCGCGAAATCGAGTGCAATAAAGAATGACACCTTCAGCAACCAATGCCGTTTCATTCAATGGCAGCCCGGGTATGTGAGCCACAGCACCTTTCTCTGGGTTGCCACTAGCGGCTATGCTCCAACCAACAGGATCATCTTCTTCGACGACGATTGCAGCAAGTGATGCCAAGCCTCCACAATTCTGCAAAATGATTTCGCACATTGTTTTAAGCAATTCATCAACCTGAAGCACACTGGAGATGACTTGCGAGCTTTCAAGAATAGATGTTAAGTCTAGCATATCTAGAGCTGGAAGCCCAGATCCTGCATCAGGTCTTGCTGAGCCTCCTTGCCAGGCACCAATTCTATCGCCTTTCGTCTCGGCAACGTTGGCATGAGCTCGTTGTTGCTCGTCATTCTCATCTCCCTCGAGTGTATGATATGGTGCAGATGCAGAGTCGCCAGCGAAATCTGTTTGCGTGCTAGCTTCGGAATACCGAAGATTGCGAGTGGGTCCTTGTAGTAGAAGACTGTGTTCCATCTCAATATGTCGAGCAATGCCTACTGCTCCAATCTGCCTCCAAAGCATAATTGTTTCTACTAATGCAGCCTTTGCTGGTCTTCGAGAACCGGCGCGTAAGAGAAATCCTGCAAGGAGAAAATTGCCCAGAGCTTCTTCGAAGACAAAGCCATGTGAAGAAGCATGGTCCAAAGCTTCTTCGTAATGCCTCAGTGCCCCTCCATGATCGTTCTCCATCTCAGATACCTGAGCGGCAAGTAATTTTGACCAAGCCAAATAATTGACATCTGAAACGACTTGCCAATCCTCAATCTTTTTCTTGAAGTATGAAACTTTTTCCTTGGTGTCGTCCAATGCATCGCCGAGCTCCGATTCACTGTTGCCGTTGAAGCCTTTGGTCGCCGATCGAACAGGATCCTGTTTTTTGACCCATAAAGATGCAGCCAAGGAGAGGCCGTGAAAGAACATCAAAAAGCGGGTGTTTCTGATTGACCATAGCGAATCTACTTGCTTCAAAAAGTTCTCACCTAAGGTGATGGCTGCTTGATAGTGCCCGTAGAGAAAGAGTGGCACAACCTCAAGTCCTTCATAAATCATGATCGACCGATCACTATTGGTTATGCTATCTCTCAGCCATGCTTTGTACAATAAGGAGTTATGCGATGCATCATTCAGGCACTCCGTCGGAGAATTAGTTATCGTCTTGCCTTGCAGCGCTCTGCATACTTGTCGAAGAACAATAAGCATCGTTCCTCCTCTACTGTCCATCTGCCAATCAGGCACTTCTTCACAACCATAAGTACAGAAAGATTCAAGATCTGCCAGGTTCTCTGAGGCAAAGAACTTTAGTGTGCCGACAAAACCGAAATTAAGAATCGTCGATATCCTGTCACCAGCCTGGATGGTATACTCGAGTGCACTTTCCAATTGGCCGGCTGATTGGGAGAGTGGCCAATGGATATGCCCAACGAAAAGAGAATAAATGGTTCCACCCCGACCTAACGTGTAGATGTCACGCCATCTGTCCATGAGGGCTAGTGAGACATTGCCCATGTCACTTGCAAATTTAATCATATTAAATCTCGTAATTGCAATAGTGGCCAGGTGAAGAAAAGCCATTCCGGCTTGAGGAAAACTGCCCCGCTTTAGATGAGTCTGAATCATGACAATTGTCATTTGGTAGAATGTCAAAGTATCAGACCAAAAAGCAGCACTGATGGTTTCCACCAAGACCGCGCCAACAGCAGCAAGATTAGAATCTTTCATCATTGGCTTATCAATAACCAGTTTCTTGTCGATCAATCGAATTTCCGAGGAGAGACGTTTAAATTCGAGGTCACACTTCTCGAAACTGGGTTTTTCGTCAACCTCAATATTTAAGGCTGCCAAACATTGTTTCAATGCCTCAAACGCACTGAATGAATCGCCTTCTTGTGAAAAGGTACGACTTTGAAGCACCCAAGCTGGAGATTTATCCACCGGAGTTTGTGCATTTTCGAAGATGATTGCCAATACTCGTTTTGTTTCCTGATAATGTCCCATATAGAGATAACATTCGGCAGCTCGAGTGTAGAGTTGAAGTGTCTCGTCATAATAGCAGTCTAGTTCGTCGTTATTCCATGGATCTTTCTGCAATAACCGGAAGCATACAGCATAAAATCTAGCAGCAGTCGGTCTAGCCCCACTCTCAGCAGCGGCCGTGGCGCATTCGAAGAGCAATTTCCTGAATGAATGTCTGTGTACTACTTTTTCAACAATAACATCAACACATTCACAAATGTGTGATGCCGTCACATCTCGAGATCGCTCATCAGCACTGTAGTATTTCATAAGCGTCTGTGCGATGATGAAGTGCATCTTGGGGCCATTGCACTCCCTTAATGACGACGCAGCTTGGATGTAGCGATCATGTGCAAAACGGAATCGATCATCGTCCTGCGTTGCGACAATTATATAAGCTTGAATAGCAGCTTGAAGCCCACCAATAGCGTCCTGTTGAGTATGTGACAAACAATAGTGCCGATCTGGAACACATCCAATCATGTTATCCTCAGAATCAAACTCGCCACTCATAAGTCTTTGAATTAGTTCAAATGAAAACGCCGTCCCCACGAGGGAAGCCCAGGCAAGAATGGACCTGGAAGCTGGAGGTAATTCATTCAAACGGCTTGTGACGAACTCGGTGTTCAGTACCTCATTGTAATTCTTGGTTTCGAAGTTCTTAAATATCCTGTCGAGATCGTATTTCCAAAGATTATCCTTGTAGTCATACCATATACATTGTTTCCTGTGGCAACTATCTAACATCTCGCGAATATAGAAGGGATTGCCAGCCGTCTTCGATTGTATCACTGCGCACAAGGGAATTATCTCATTCTTGGGCCGGCAAAGAGTGGCAGAAATATACTCTAAAATATCGTCTTCATTTAACGGCTTGAGCACAATTCGAGTGATTCCAACGCCATTGTGCTTAACATGTCCTAGACGAAGTTAGTGAGTTCCGTTTTCCAGAAGTGCGGGCATGCAAACTGATACCCTCAACGCCCGGAGGGTCTAATATCCCCTTGATTCTCTCAGGTAGAGTTCCTTCGGGACGATAAGTTACAATAATGACCATTTTCATTCGTGCCGATATAATTTGGGTTATCAAGTCTAAGGATTCGTCGTCCGCAAACTGCAGATCATCTAGGCAAAAGCATATGAATTTGTGTTGCGCGAAAACTCGAAGGACATCCAGGAATGTGTTCATCAGCCGTACGGATTTCGTTGAGGAGCCTGCTCGAAGGAAATCCTGGGAACTTTGGGAGCCAAGCGTAAGATTGTAAAGACTACCTTGGCTTGAAGGTGAAGAGTCACGGCGTTTGAATTCTGCCCTCAGGCTTTTGTTGTACCCTTGAGATAATTGCCCAGAAGACGAATCGGCGGTCGATATGGGACCGATCAAAAATTCAGGTAATCCTAACACTTTGTGGAGTAGTGGCCACGCAGGCCTAACGTACTGTTTCAGAATCGAATGAAACGGGGTATCAGTGTCACTCTCGGAGAAGACTTGCTTAAAAAGACTTGATAATAGTTTAAGCACGGGCCCGAAGGGTGTTCGCTTGGCCGAATCAAATTTTGAGCTCGCAAAATATCCTCGTCGCCTTGCCTCGATATGAACTGATTGCACAAGGCAACTCTTTCCCAGCCCAGCTGCTCCTGCTATGCTTATGACCTCGCATCTACCTTTTCGTCGAAATTTGTTGGCGTTCCGGATACTGGTCAGGCTTCCAACTCCATCAGACACCAATTTAGCTGGGCTTTCGCCATTGATACTGTCTGTAGGACTTTTTGAATCCAAAGACACTAATGAGCTGTTCTTCTCCCAAGGCTTGACACTTGTATTTGAACGATTAGATTCGTCCATAAAATTATCTTGAGAATTTCCCGGAGATCGAAGTTGACTCGAATTACTTCTGTGGGTTCTGTAATTCGACGGGAATAGCATATTGGTAGTACTAAACGAATTTGATCTCCCCTCGGCAGAACTTGTGTTCTCTTCACTGGAGAAGTCTCCACCGCCTATAACCGCGTCGAAGGCGTCCAGGCGTCCATCAGATAAGCTGGAGCCAGAAGATAAGCTGCTTTGATCCTGTCTCTGCGACGTGATATGACGTCTAGAAACTTTGTCGATAATTTTGACTACTTCATCATGCTCGCTCGATCTTCCAATCATAATAGATGGGAGTATGAAAAATGAAGAAACGTCTTTCGTGGCAATACGCCACTCTTTCAAGGCAATCGAGTCTCCTGCTCCTAGGAGCCTCCGTACTTCCACAAGGTCGTATCGCAAGCCACTGACACTGTGATATCTTTCACTAATGTTTTTGGCTGTCATTTTCTGGATGATTTTGCTAATGACGTCGGGAATATCTAGTCTGACACTAGAGACCAACGGAAGGCGTCGGCCTAGAACAGCTTGTATAATATCCATCGGAGTTTCCCCTTCGAAAGCAGCCTGTTGGGTGAGCATAGTCCAAAACAATATTCCAAGGGAGTAAATATCCGTGCGACTATCAGGTTCAGCAGGCATGCGGCCGGTCTGTTCTGGTGACATGAATGTAAGTTTGTTCTTCGCGCCCAACTCTTTCGTTAACGTAGACCATCCCGTACTTGTGAGGCCATGTTCGAAAGTTCGCAAGCCTGATCCAAAATTGATTAACTTGACTCGACCTGTTTCCACATTCATATGAAACGCATCTCCCCTTATTTCTCCATGTACAAGAGGCCTCTGACCATGGTGAAGAATTTCCAAGCACTCCGTGGCTCCCACTGCAAAGTCCAAAAACGTTTGCAACGGTACCACATCACCCGGCGAGAATGAATCATCCCGAAATGCCTCATGCCTATCCCCAACCTTCCTTCCCTTGTACCAAGCGGGCCCGTAATCCACCATTTTTTGCAAGTAGTTGTTACCCGGGTGCTCGAAAATGCAAACCACATTAAAACCTTTATCGCCTTGTTGAGTCGGCAATCTCACCAGATCCACTGGCTTTATAATGTGATTGCCGTCTGGATCCACTGACCTTATTACATTTTGACATATATGGAAGGCCCTCTCTTCTCTCAGACCGTGGGACGAAATGCGCGCGATGACTGGCATGCCGCTGGAACTAGTGTGTGCGCTCTTAATGCTGCCTTGGTCGGAATCATCATCGTGAAGAGTACCCGAATCGCTTCCTCCATGTTCACTGTCCGTGTTTCTCGTCTTACTTGTACCTCTGGTTCCAGGTCGGGAGGGGTTTTGATCGGAGCGCGACGTTGTATTACTATGTCGACTTTGGGTAGATGTATGTTTCGATCCATTGACCTGCCTATTTATAGATTCCTCATTAGTTTCTCTCTCTACCGCAAACATGACCAGCATTTGAATCTGCCCATATGTCCATGTGCCCATGTGCCTCGAACTCTGCCTCTGCCTCTGCCTCTGCCCTACCCCCGCCCACGAAATCTACCAAGATGCAGAAACTTACCAGTTATCATAACTAGAATGAAAAGGTTCTTTTGATTCGTCCCAAGTATAGCCAGCAATTTGGGAAAGTCTCTCGAAAATTCTCGGGGGCGGATCCAAAACACCATCAAATTTGAATTCATCCCCCACGGGAATATTTCCCTCCATATTTCTTTTCACCGGCCTAGAACGAGAAGCCTCACCCACTTTTTATCATCGCCCAGTTTATAAATCTCAGGGTTGAATGCCGATAAGACTTGATAAGAGGAATCTTCGCATATGTTTCACAGGGGGGGATGAGATATCGATCTTTGGGGGAAATTATAGGGTTGGAATCTTCAATTTTGGAGGAGATCGATATTTGGGACGGAGTTCCTGGCATGTTAGAGATGGGACATGGGGGGTGGTTAATTTGATGCGCCTGTTTGAAAGCGGTTTAGTGCTTAAATCTGCTTCAATCTACGTCATGCTAATAAAATGGAATGTTAGGTAGTAGTTGCCCAAGTGAGTACAGAATGGGCAGAATGGGCAGAATGGGCAGAATAACTGCAGGTGGATCATAAAACAGGGATACCGGTAAGGTTAGCTAGCATAGGATAACTTACAATCGAGAAAATCCAAATTCCGTTACAGAGGAGATAAACAAAACGCCTCGACGGTAGTTGTGGTATGTACAGAGTAAGGGTATTTATTATTTGTGAACCCCTCATTAATAGAACTACTTTATTATATCGTACGAAAACCGTTCCAACTATTTCAGAATGTATCTATTTAATAATTAGCATAATTAGCATATCATCAATACGACCAACTATGTAATAAAAATTATGCACTCTCTCTTCAAAGTATCTAGTATATCAAAATCAGGATCTATCTCAGTAATTAAACTTTCCGCTTTCTCATCATAATTACCAGAGAAGAACTTCCGGCTGTACACACACACACTGGAGCTGATCGGCATTCAAGCAGCCCCACAGACATAAACAAATTCAGTAGTACAGATTATTCTATTGGTATAGAGAAGGTGAGCGAGTGGTGAGGGATATATAATATAATCGCATCATCCCAAAAACACATTTTCCTGAAATCAGATATCCCATTTTATTTATTACCTAGAGCCTTGGATATTCTAGTACAGGAATTACTGATACAATCACGGTTTGTTTATTTAAGTAATCTATCAATCTTACCTATCAGTCCATCCATATATCTCTTCAACTAAATTATTTACATCTTGCAAGTCTACCAACCGATGATTAAAAGATCCGGTAAATCATACTCTTCCCTCAATATCAAAAGTCTTTCCCACAGTACTCTCAGCATTCTATATCATTCATTCATACAACATTTCCTCACATTCGATATCTGGGTAGTCTGAAATGTAAACCCCAAATCCTCAATTCCTTCTCAAAGCACAAAAAACACAAGGAATTCAATATGTCTAATACTTCATACAACATTTCCTCATCCTCGCTGCCTCGGTAATATCCATACAATAATCAGCATCAAAACCAGGTAAGATTTTATCTTCTTTCAACGGTACCTATGGATTAATTCCATTCCTTCTCAAGCTTTAAAAACATAAGAGCTTCAAAATGTCTAAATAAGAATACTTCATAAGACCATCTCCACACAACTAATATTAAACCAACATCTCAAGCCAATCCCGAGTATGTGTAAGATTGCGTGAAAATATACCTCATCACAGATCCAAGGGATATTCACTATTTAATCGTTAAAATCCAATACTCTATCTTCCGATCTCTGCCATTCTTGATTTACGACATCATATTACGTGTTCAGCTGTTTACTTGTAATGGTGAATAACCTATTTGATGATTATCTAGTAGATCGAACCCGTACCTTCACCCTCTGTTCAGATACACAAATGAATGCAGTCCAATCCCTCATGTTCAGATACCTACCCAACTATCAGACGATCTAGTGACTCCAGAATTCATATCATCGATATCAATACGTAATCTTCAGTCAAATTAGATAAACACCGACAATAGCTAATGAACTCATAAAGACGAGTCCTTTTTCAAACAAACAAACATCTAAAAGTACCTATGAAACGAAAGCAAGAACTGTGAAACGATCAACCCAAACTCCATCCGTCACTACTAATGATTATGGAGCCAGGAAGAGAAGAAATGGAAACAGACTAAATTTCTAGATTGTAAAGAGTAACTTCTATAGGTACGTACGAACAAAGGAGATATATATTACACTAGACAACCCAACACTCAAAAACTACAAGCCCGCAACCTCCTTATAAACAGCCATCTCAAAAGCCTCAAACATATCCCCAAGCGGCCCATCACCAGGGGGAAACAACTGACTCCCATAAACGCCACAAACCCCCGCTTCCCGATCCATCCACCAAACCAGATGCGGAATCCCACCCCAATGCATCGTCCCCTTTCTTCTCCGTCCCTCCATATCCTCCCTCATGACCATACCTCCCAACGCATAATCGACCTTAGTTTCCTTCGGCAATCCAGGCGCCATAATCCTTTTCATATCATCAACCTGCAGCGCCGCATGTACAATCGCCAATTGCGCATCCGTCAATTGTCCGCGAAATAACTCATTATTCATATCTGCATCCAGAAGTTTTCCATCCGATATTGTGATGCTGTGCAGAATTTTCTGGTAGGATGGCATGCTTATGTACCCGCCAGCACCACCACAATCATCCACTTGATCCTGTGTCCATACTTTATCTTCAGAGTATACTATTGCCCCGGTAGGATTTGTGGATGTTGTTTTTCCGTCGCGAATGGCCATGTCAACATAGCGTGAGAGAAGCGAAGGATGTTTTTCAATGTGGAAAGTTAGATCGTTGAGACCTAGGGGTTCCATGATATATTTTTGCATGTATTCTTCAAGTGACATGTTATTCACTCGTTCGATCATTTTCCCTATCCAATCGAGCCCGGCTTGGATTTTGTTAGTAATCTTACGTGTGGTGGTGAGAGAAGGGGTTTACAAACAAGAGTACGCGAAAGCGGAGCCGGGTTCGAACATCAGAGGGGTTTTGTAGCGATATACTAGGCTACCGGCGGATAGACTGGGTATTTCTCCACGTGTGGCTCGCCAGCGCACGAGTTCGGGTGTGAAGACATCGTATGCGAGGCCTGAAGTATGAGTGAGGAGCTGCCTAGAAATGAATATTAGATTCGTCATAAGTCATATAATACAATTACGAAGCTTTAGAAAGCAGGACATGTACAAGGGGACCTACCGAAGCGTGATATATTTCGTCGCTTTTACTAATATCGGAGCACCATTCTCATCAAAACCCTCAAGAATCTCCAAATCTTTCAATTCGGGTAATATTCCTGCGACATCTTCATCGAGTGACAATTGACCGCGCGAAACACATTGTAAGGCGGAGATTGAGGTCAACAATTTAGTGCAGGAAGCGATCCAGAAAATGGCATCGGTTTTTAAGGGTGCCGATGCTCCAGTCTTGAGTGAATGGAGACCGTGGGCTTCCGTGTAGGAAAATGAACCTATTGGGGTTGTGAGTAATGGATGCAAATACGGCCATTTGGTAAGGCGGCGTAAAAGACTGTACCTGATGCGTTACTAGCGACGGTGACGACACCCGGAAGACTGCGAGCAGCTATAGCGGATTCGATTTTGGCCTTGAATGATTGCATGATGTTGATGGTGCGTGATGTAATATCGCTCGTGAGATATGAACCGAGAATAGAAGAGCAGAAAAAGTGATGTTTAAAGGGATCTTGTGGAATGTATCGAGGACTTGGAAGATCTTTAAATAATCACTTGAATTATGACAACAATACCACGTATGTTGGTGGCTCTAAGCTCAACAGGGGTCTAGACGAATCAATCCCCGTGGACTTAAGGGCTCTTTCGATTGCCATAACCCGTTGAATAATCCGTTCATTCCAGAACACACCAAACCCATCCCAAATAAGCCTATTCCCAATTTCCTATTCCCGATCGATTTGTTTGAAAGAATCAATTGAAATGGATACTTTTGAATCCACTTTTGCATCGGCCCCGAAAAAACTTAGAGATTGAAATAAGCTTAGTGTGTTTCGGCGTTGATGAATTTGTAAGGCAATCCTTTCTGAACGGACTAGAATCTATCAATGTTTGGACGGGTTCCTCAAAGAACGGAATCTGCTGTACGAAAGAAGAGCGGAATATTCGACGGAAAACGACGACGGATCTGAAACAGCCTTAAGTAGCATGACTTCTGAATATCCAATCCGGAGTCTTAGATTTTCATCTTTTCACGGAATAGCTTTTTATGTAATGCGGTTAGCCGAGACATTTAACTGCACAGGGCGAATTGCTTAGATATCTGTTTCGGCGATTACTAAGGAGTTAAGTTCTACAAAGTCTCTGGCTGATTAATCTGGCTAGCCAGTGGACATGACATTGAATCATGTTCAATTATTATAGTAGCTCCAAAAGACGGCCTCTGCTGTTATTACCGAACGTCATATCCAACTCCTTTTCCGGCCCGGGGAAAGTGATTGCATCTAGCTAGCATCAATTAATTCATCCTACACGATTTTCTCCGTAAAGCTTCTTGAATATCTCGGTGTCGCAACCTTTTCACTTCATACTCGACAGCCTACGTATGCATCCGCTTGTTCAATTTTCTCTCCCAGTAAGTTAATTTCCTTGTTCATTATGTTCTTCAGGAGTTCTGTCGGTGCCAGCGCACGATCCTGCTTACATACCTACGTCCAGGATCATAGAACTTCCATCTTCAAAGCATATCCGACCGTTATTCACTCATCTATATCTTAAGTTGAGCGGAGGAAACGGCTTTATAAGAGGAATAGCATCGGAGCTTCAAGGATAGGGAAGATGCATCAGGTGCAGAACACCACCTTCGACTTGACCTCCAAGATGGTATGCTTTAGCACCTGCTTCCAAGCAGTGGAAATTTCACCTGATCCGCTGAGATACCTTCTTAGGCGTAGCGCTCGCGGGTCTATCTGATCTCGTAAGATATGACGGAATTATCATATTTCTTGCCGCAGAGGGCTGTGCAGCACTTGACACAGAATGAGCTGTTATTTTACCATATCGAGACCACGGATATACCAATTCATTCACCCATTCATGAGCCACGTTTGGTTGCAACAGCTTCATTTTTTTCTTCTCAGAGATAATTGTATTAAGATGACGGTCCAGAATGTTCAATAATCCGGATCAGCAGACTAAAAGTAAACTTTTAATATTCGAAAAGGATTAAACGTTTACTTACAATTCATTATTTCAAATAGTTTGAATATTCTAACTACATTTAGTATTTCTGGGAATATATCTAACATTTGAATACGATTCAATATTTCAAACAATTTGAATGACGGAATTAGGTTGAATAGTTCGGAGGCTTTTTATTGTTGGATTGTAGTCCAGATTGTTGAATACATTGTAAAGTACCAATGTTCATCCAGTATCAGACCTGCACTATACAGCTAATGTGTATATCTCCAGCAGTATACAATTATTCTGATATTTTCCATACTGGATATATGCGCTTCTGATTGAGATGAAGGAGGAGTTTCGGTAACCGCGCCTGGGGTAATAAATACTCTCAGTCCTTAAATTGCATTATTGCATTATTGAAATTTGGATAGCTTGTTGATTTCTTCGGCGCTAGTACTTGGAGGATTGGAGAAGATATCATCATTTGCTTCGTAGCATCGTTTTTGTAAGATTTGTAGAACTTATGGTGCTAGGATCCATTATCGATGCCAATAAATCGGGCATGTTCTTCATATTTTGGATTGATAATGAAGCCAATATATTCGTGAATCTGGTCATTCACCACGCCGAAAAATGTATTCATTCATCCCGTATATCAGGATATAGTAACTTATCAAGAAGGAGATCTAAGACCATTATTCAGAAACATTTATTGAGAATGGCATCTCGTGTATCTTTAGTCAAAAGTAGTGTGCGACGATTGGCTGAAAGCTTAGCTAGTTCGCACTCCCATTCGACTTCTAGACTTGGCCGGTAATATTCGCTAGAACATTGTAGGTTCGAGAGTTGCTCATCAATCTGTAAAAGATCAGGCCCATGGTTGATGATTATGGATACACTAATAATAGCCATGGCGGCATCATTCCCTTACATATACGGTTCAACCCCGCAATACTCTCAAAGCGGTTTCCCTCAATTGAGGCGAGCAGTTTTCGAGGTGGTACTTGTGTGGGCTCCCGGCTGGTGACACAGAGATACAAGAGACATTAGATGGGAAGTATATTATAGCAGGGTGTAGGACAGGCGTGGGATAAATTATGCTAACCCGTCAGGCCAAATACGCAACTTTGAAAGTGACCCGATAACTTCAGGACACAGTCTCGATTCATCCCAAATGATTCGGCCGACTAACGCATACGAGAGTTAAGATGCCTAGAATTCAGTCGCTCTGCCACCTCAGAAAGCGGCCAACCTTCTGTAATAATCGCTAGTAATTACATATAAAGCACGATCAGTAATATCATACAGAGATAAACTTTCGAACATCTTTCTCAAGACCTATAAGCTGACACGGTAACGAATCAGATACTGATGCAGTAATAGTATTCTTGGGCTCGATTTAGAACCTCTATCACCATGGAATCGTGGTCTCTCTTCTAGATGTTAAAGTACTCTACTATGTCTATACCACTAACTAATTCTTAAATTGAGACGATAGAATGATATATCAACTTTTCCAACTCAGTACCAAGAAAGAGTCTCATTTAGAAAAACCAGTCTGAAACGGTAGACATTCCCCATTATATATATAGCAATGTAAAGCATCTACTATGTTGAAGATCCGAATCTTGTGCAGAAGTTTGGAAAAGTAGTGTTAGATCTGAGTTTGAGGTATTGAGCAGAGGGGGTGGTATGTACCGGAGTTGCACCCTTCATGACTGAGACAGAGAGACTTCTTCTTACTCCCAAAGGCTAGAAACTCTAGTTAGACGGTGTAAGTTTGAATAACTCGATATACCACTAACTTGTCTTGTTCACATTCTTTTGATTCCCAAACCCGCATGGTATACTTGTCCTCCTATCTGCGAGAATTTGCCATGAACCAACTTCCGTTTCAGAATATGGATTGGACTTCCAATCCACATCTCATCTAGAGAAGGGCGATACACTCGTACGATCTTCAAGGTGAGACAACAACTGCAGAACCACCAGCGAGCACAAAAAGAAAAACGAGTTAATTAGGCGGCCGGCTTGAAATATACAGATTCGGAGTTGCATTTTCAAATCCCCTATCGAGATCGAAAAATATTGAAAGTGGGGTTATCAAACATTAAATCCCTCTCTACCCACAGAGTACAGAACATTCTATCGATAAAGTGTACCAATCCCCTCCATCCAATCGCATCATATCCTTCCCGTCCTCCAAAGTCAAAAAGATTAAAACGAGACTCACCACTTCGTGTTCACGACCCACTGATTTACCAATTTGTGGAGTACTGGTCTCGGCACTTACGGTACTTAACATCTCCAATTTTCCATCAAACCAGATCCACTGATCCACAAGCGCTCGAATTGAGAGTTCGAGACAAGGAGAGGCCAAGTCAGCCTTGTTTCATGACTTTCGGAGGTCTCGAAACTTTCACCTACCGATCTACGTGGATCAAATTGATACGAGGAGGGTAGGGCGGATCAGAGAGACATGTTTATTTTATTTGTGTTGATTTGGCGGAGAGCTAAATTAAGGGTCTCTGGGAAGTGTGCGGTACAACGCGCGTCTGTGGAGAGGAAGGTTTGAGATAGAAGGTTTGATTATTCTAGAAGGCTCAAAAGGGAAGGTTTGAAGTGGGCGATGGTTTTGATCTGATAATCTGAGGAGAATATTCGAGACAGGGGTCCTATTCCTTACATATTCGTCATTTGATTTCTTTTTATTTAACGTTGAGATCTTTAAGTTGATTTTAACAGGGTGAGGACTTATCTGATGCGAGGTGGGCGAAGGGAAATAAAATTGAAAGGGGGGCTCGCTTAATTGGGAAGAGAACCTTGATTCCCCATGATCTGACATTCTGTGAGGATATTAATGCTGCAGCATGCGGTACAATGGGCGCTTGCGAATAAACGTGTGATGCATGAATTGGCACAGTGAGAGCAACTACGCATGAAATTCGTGTTGTGTACATGCAAACCGGAAGTTAGAAGATTCGTGTCATTATTTCCGACGCCGTCGGGGGATTGTCGCCGAAGAAGGCACGTCGCCGTTCGGGGGATCGAACTTGCAGTGAGTACCATAAGTAGCTGAGTAGTGGAAGGGTAACATGAATATCTTGTCGCATCAATACTTGCAAGAGTATTGAAGGTAGTAATTGCAACATGCCCATCATCTAATCTGTGGCTATGCTCGAGAATTTCGGAGCAGATACCGGTCAAATCGTAGGTTACATACCTGTAATTTCCATCCTGTACCTCACATGTCCGCCCACGGTGTTTTGCGACTGGTACAATCGGGATACCAATGTATCTTTCGCGCCGACATTATGCAGCTTATTTTCTTTTCAGGTGATACGGAAAGGGCCGAAAAATCTTGGTATTATCCCGCTCAAGAATGCAACCTCGAATAGGCAAATTCACATGTCGGTGGGATTGACTTCAAAGTCCCATTATCTCATTCCTCGTTGGATTTCCTAATGTCCCACCCGTGGTGGTGTGCATGTAAAATCGCTTTCGCATACACATCAAATTTCCTTTTCCATACCAAAACCTAATCAAAAAACATATTAATCAACAATGCCCAATTCAGATGAACCATCACTCAACTCGAAACACGATATCCACTAGATCCCACGCCCAAATCGAGTAAACTCTCACAATCTAATCTAACAATCCTAGTGCTTGCTAAACAAGGGTCTGCAGCCCTGCCGAACATGCCAATCTCTCGGATCAATTTCCGTCAAAATAAGCCATACCTAAAGAAGGTAAAAAAGCGTTCTTGTTTTGATTTCGTGATTTTTCAGGAACGTCTTGAATTGGTCATGTCTAATGAATTTGGTAGGTTGTGGCTTGAAGTTATGTAAATTTCAATCTATCTGTTACAAGACCTTGTACCAATTAGGCTGTATATTCTCCAATAAGGTTGTTTGTTATGGTGCTTGCTTACCGTTCTAAAATTATATGAATAATTTGTGCAGACGGCAAGTAACATACGATGAACAAAGAAAATCTTCCGTCAATGGAACACAGATGATAGATGATCGGGAAGCCATGAGGAAAAGACGAGATACCCATGCTTTCGCGCCACGGGAGTATCCATAGGTACTTCAATAGAACATGTTGACAGATCAAGTTTGAAAACGGAATTCCTGATGAGGATATGATACACCCATGGTAGCATCCCGAATGTGAACGTTCCACGATGCACGAAATTGCGGAACCCTGTTAATAAGCCTAATTTACTCGATTTACTCGCGGGCGAGGCAGAAACCTTTAAATTTGATCAAGGACAGTGCGTGGTCGAGACCATGGTCGAAGTCTTCATTCGCAGATTACACGCTTGGCAGGTTCGGTTCTTATCGTCTTACCCCTCTTCTAATCTATCATCAACCAGAGTAAACAGTGGGATGAAGTGCCAGTTCAAACCTGACTTGTGCGAAGCTAGTATGCTTAAGACGTTAGGATATGTAATGTACCACTATCCACACAATCCCCTGTCTAGCATATCTGCCATTCGTTTTTAAGCTGTACTCCGTGCCTGGGGGTTATTTACCAACCATGTTGCTTTCCAAGTATGTATGTTCTACTCAAAAACTTGTAATTACAAACACTTTAGTTCAACAAACTTTTAATGTACAAACCGTCGAATCCCTGCTTACCATTCCCGTGCTGACCACGGTTCGGTAATGATATGAACAAGCAGGGTATCCAATTAATCCAGACTGCAGTCCAAACAATAAGAAGCTTCGGATTGTTGAACCTAATTGGAATATTCAAATTATTTTTTAAAAAAAAGTACCATATTCAAATAATTATAATTCCTAAAATGTTGAATTCTATTAAACAATTCAAATCATCAAAGCAATGGATTTACTCAAATAGTTAAAACTTTTCCAACATGGAAAACTTATATCCAATCTGCTAATCAGGATCATTGGACACTCCATGAACAAACAGAAATTACCACATCTAGCTTTCCTGCGCCTTGAAACATGCAGTCACATTCCTTATTTCATTGACTTGTCCATCTCAGCAATACTTGCGGCTCTAATAAACAAGGGTATCAACGACTTTTTCCTGTTCTAGATTCCTCATCCGATCCACTATACTAGGATAAATCAAGATACGCTTTTTTGGTTGAAGTGGCTGACTGAGGGAGAAGAAATCACCTGCCTCTATCTAGCTGCATGACGCATTTGACACAGTTTTGACGCCTGTTCACTTGGATTGAAAAGAAAAGAAGGATTTTCGAGAAATTGCTTGGCTTAATTTGATGATGATTCATTGTCCAGGTTGGTTTGCTTTGTATCAAGAAATTTGCTTGACATAATTTCTCCCCAGATTTCTGCAGCCCGACCTCGTTTGTCCTTCTCTGGTACCTGGCTACCTATGGTTACTCCCCACTCACCTAACTCTTCCAACTCTTCCAACTCGAGATCTAGACTCTGTTATATACATGCCCACTGGGATACACATCCACCACAAGATTAAGAATAGGAATAAGTATGTACATAGTGTAAGTTTTGAACCAGCCCTGCGGTTTTCACATGCGGGTTTGAAATGAATTGTGCTACCCAGGCACACCAAAAAAATGCTCAAAGTTAAAAAAGAAGGCACAAAAGGGTAATGATACAAGAACTAAAACTTCCCGTCAACAGGTAACAAAAATGATGTACAGAATGTAGAAATACTCTAAAAGGAAGAGTTCGATGCGCAGAAGGTAAAAGGTAAAAAAAAAAGGCTAAAAGGTGCGCAAAAAGTGGGTATCTTCTGAATAATCAATATCGAAGCGAGTAGAAGGTAAAAAATGGAACATCTGTTGATATGAAGAAAGCATATTTGGTGATGGATGAATAAATAAAGTTGTAAATCGGTGGTGCCGGTGCCGCTGATGACTAGATTCTGTGGGACTTGGTTCGGGTGAGAGGTCAATGGGAGCTGGACTGAGTGGTGGGAGGAACTCATATGAAAATAAGAAATTCGTATTCCGCGTCGCAGATCGTACCAAACCGTTTCAAGATATAGATGATGGTACTCGTAGACTGGTTCCTCAACTATGCGTTAAATAAAAACGAACTCCGTTTGCTGGCGGATGCTTTTCCGTATGGGTAATTGATCGACAAGTCTCTGAAACGTGTCTAATTTCTTCCATCGTTTCGTTTCCCAGAGCGTCGTACCTCTTCCCCCTCTGTGGCCTTTTCTTCACGTCTAATCTCCGATACTGCAGAGTAGTGACGTTCCCGGTCTCGCTGAGATTGGCTTTGCTGATTTTGAGTTTTAGAAAGCGCTTGTGGTCGGGAGTCGCTGTGTTCGAGTAGGGATGAAACAGTATTCGAACCTCCTGAATGCCTACGCGGCTCTGAAGGCGCTGATACTTGCTCTTGGCTTTGTGACGGGGTCGGTGAAGTGAGGCTTTGAGCACTGAAACCACTTTCAGTATGTCTATGGCGACTCGATGGTCGGCCATATGAATCACCTCCTCGAGCTGAGACATCACTTTGGTTCCTTGAATGCCCGCGGCGTCTACTCGATGGCGTGCCTGACATCGAAGATCCTGTCTGTGAGAATGAAGGGGAGGTATACTGTGGCAATGAGCTTGGATGTGGAGCTGGTTGCTGAGGCCCTGTTGCTTTTCGTTTCTTCGGCGAAGAAACATGGTCTGGTTCAATAGTTAGTACAGTTAATTCATCAGAAGAATTATAAACGCTTGCCTGAGGGTGTCGGAGGCTGATGGGCGCTGCTCGTACCTGCTTGTGATGTAGGCGGTTGCCAATGGTGAAAGTATATCGAAGGCGAAGATTGAGGTTCCTGTTGCTGCTGGGCGCTCTGCAATTGTGCTAAGGGATGACCTGGTTGCCCTGGTAATATCTGCATGCTAGAAGCTGCTGGAGGCGGCTGAATGAGCATTTCTCCTGTATTTAATCTTGGCAGCTGGGAATTTGCGGTTGCTCTAGCCAATGAGCCCTCTGTGTGCCTTGATCTTGACGCTGGAGACATTTGGTAACTAGGGAGAAATCCTGGCCCCGTAGGCCCTATGGGCGTTGATGGTACGGTAACGGGCGCTGGATGCTGACCTCCAAATGCAGGCCGGGAGTCACCGCGCTGCAATTGCTCCGGTGAGGTATGCTGACTTTGTCCTGGCACTAATCGCTGTTGAACTTGATGCTGCTGCAGTTGATGTGCTTGGGCCATGTAGTGTTGAGCCCATTCTAGGCTAGCATTTGGTAGATTTCCACCGCCCATTCCAGCAAAGACCATTGGGATCATGTATGGAGGAATTCCTCCCGCCAGGGAGGTTCGTAGCATATCTTGCTCGATCTTTCTTTGCTCTAATCTAAGTGATTCTTGCCTCGTCTTTTCTTCCTCCTGCTTCCTTTTATCCTCTTCGGCCTTTGCTTGAAGCCAATTTCTCATTGACTCCTCTGCACCTTGCCATTGCTGAGGCGGAGCTGGTAATTGTAATGGAGCCGTTGGTTGGTTCAATGCCGGAACTACTTGTTGTGGTGGTTGTGGTGGTTGTGGTGGCTGTGGTAATGTCATTGGGGGTAATCCACGATGGTGAGTCGACATATTCGTCGATTTTCTGAGTGCTAAAGAGGGAAGAGATTGTGATGTTGCTGAAGTAGAAGAGCTTGAAGAGCTAGTAGTTGTCACCGCTTGGGGGAAACGAGAGCTAGCTGGTGGTGTTGGTGGAGAATAGTCATGAAAGGACTTGTAGCCGTGGTGGACTGGCTGTTTAATTGTGAGTAACATGTCGGGATGGAGGCATTCACTAAAGCCAAAAGAAGGAAAGTAAGAACGTGTGTGGAAAAAAAAAAAGCACCTTTAAAGTGATAACGGCGAGGTGCAAATAGGCAGATGCTAGCCAATGGACCCGTCGACCTTTTATGTAGAACTAGAATAAACCCCCACACTTCTCACCCATATTTGCCAACTCGTACGTGGTAATTGAATGTCTGGGTTCAGCTGTGTATATCAGATATTCCAGATGGATCCGGGATTTGGAATGCTAGTGATGTGTGGGACTGTGGAGCCTAATCTGGATCCGCAAATCACAGGCCCACGAGTATTGACTCAAGATCTAGAAGTTGACAAAAAAGGTCTGTCAACTGCAGGGACGATCTTCAGGGAAAAAAGTTGTGGTGTACATAAAAGTCGTGTGCTTTGTCAAAAAAAAGTACAAGATCGACTTGTTGTAAGCCTGAAGAACGGAGAAGCAGGCGTTGAAGAGTGATCCCACTAAACGCTCGGTACAGATAGTGATAACAACCTTGGAAAAGACCAGACTGAAATTGCCGTTGAGCTCGAGATTGTTTGTGAAGTGCGAAATAAAAAATGGAGCAGGGGTATCCGATATTACAAACAGCGAAGATGGTGGGGCAAGTGGGAATTTTGCTTTTCGAGTTTACTGTTTTGACTTTAGATGGTCTGTAAAGGGTAATAACATTGCCCAATATACTAAGTGATACAAGCTTGGGATCTTTTCGTGAGCAAAACCTTATCCGAAATGGCAGTGGCAGACTACGAAGATGTGCATGTAGTAGCCTGTAGGAAAGTGATTGGGTTGCCGGTTCACCAAGGGCACCTTGGAATACAAAAAAGTGTAAAATGTGCCAATGGTTGATGATCAACTAGGTTCTGGATCCCGAGGCCTGGGGCTGAGATTGGGGTGGAGAAGAAGCAGCGGAGTATTCTTTATGGACTAGAGAGGTCGGCCATAGGGCCACAGAAGGAGAAGTCGAATGCATCAATGGAAGCTTATGTCTGCCAAGGCTAGGGTGCTAAATGGTCAGAGCCCTTTCCGGGTGCTCGAGAAAATCCGTTCCTGATGAGAGAATTGAGTAGTCACAACATTACGGATGTATGTAAGTTGGAGATTGGTAAGAAACGAGATTCCTCCACCAGCTACCTACCTAATATGGCATACGTATGGCTGACTAGGCTGTGTGTTCGTTGGTTCTTCTCGAAGCGCGATCACCTACCGCAAGGTTTGCAGGGATAAAGGATTGTGGGAGATGCATGGCTCTCCTCCCTCGTCCACTTGGAGCTCGCGAACATGTCCAGGATGAAGGTTCTCCATAACACACTGGCATTTTAAAACGTAGTTGGTTGGCCCTAATCTTCTAGTGCTCATACGTCAGGTCGCCCCATACTCGATACAATTGCGAGACCGACATTAATTTCTCACCCTGTATGATTAACATTTTTAGGGTCCTCATTCTCGTCTGTTAATTGGGTGTTTCGAGAGATCTGAATTGATGGTTCATCGGTGGTCGTTAAATCCTGTGTCTCTTTGAAACACAAGGCAGATCATCAAATCCAACCGGTACGGGTCTGGGCCAACCAAATAAGGTATAAGCATCGAATTTTCGCTAAGCTCCGTTATGAAAGGACCACTTCATCTCCCAGTTAATCAAATCTGACCTGACAATGATGATGGCGTTGATGAAAAGGGAATATCATTTTGTCACTTGTGTTCATTTCAGGTTTTGTGAAGAGATTAACTACTAGGTAACTACTAGGTGAGTACTGTAGTTGGCAAAACGTTCTTACCTCGGTTGTACCAATCTGTCTCGAGCCTATCTGACCTGGGTGACGGTATTATCTGTTTTAGGTTAGGAGTTAGGGGCTAGAAGCCTTATTAGGTAGGCCGGTGGTGGGCTAGTAGTCAAACATCAGAGTAGAGACTTTTCTACCTAATTACCAGATTATGGAGAATTCTTATTTTCCGACAATGCACTGTTTTCTTCTGTGTGCCAGAATTGTAAATTCTCGAGTCTCCATTGACTGGCAATCTCCCATAGTAAATTGGTCAAAGCTTGCCAGTTGAGGGGGCACCGCGTCAACACGGCAGAGTAAGTAGGTATCATGGCTTAATGCTCGTGTTACTTGATTTCGAGATTTGCTTTCCATTATAGTATACCTGGATACCTGGTACCTGGTAAGTTACTGTCGAATGTTCCTTAATGGGAACGGTTGAGCTCCCGAGGTCGGCGTTAGATTCAGCTGGTTACATGAAGGAGAGTTTTTTAGGCTTCTAGTGTTTGCTTTTCGTCCAAATGGTAGTCATCATTGGCAGGGGAACGACAACGCGTGCAATTGTTGCATGTTGCATACTTATTCTTCTTTTGTAGCACAAATAGGTAATTGCAGAATACAGTAATGAACCCGAATGTTCTCTATGCAATCAATTTCTCCGAGCGGATAACATCATTAAAAGTTCTAGGAAATCACGGGTGCCCGTGCCTTGGCGCTCGCCAAACTTTGTGTGAGAGAGATGAAGGGGCGTCGGATAATTTTGGTGCTGAAGCTTGATGCAACATGCCCGAAATGCTACGTAGGTGCTGTAAGTTGTGATGCCGTCTGTATCTTTGCGTTTAAGATACCTGATTGTGTGCATATGTTGATATTAAATCAATCAAATTAATTTCTACACCGTTGGTTTAAGAGAGACATGAATGGGTAAAGGGGTTGGTAGAGCGGTGTGTAGTTGCGGAAAAAGCGATTTGTTCTCGAAAATGTAGCAACGGTACGAGTACTTGGCCATAATAAAACAATTTCATTCTATCGATATTGAATGTTCGAGAATATTCTCTCATGACGCATTGTTGGGCTAATCTCAAAACATTATCAAAGCACATCTAAAATGAATGGCCGGAACCTCCGAAGTCACCTCCTAACCAAGGATAAAGATGGAATTTTAATGAGCTTCCAGATGTGCGATAAACGCATTAAAGTTTTGAAGTCTATCAAGATTCAAACGACTTTAGATTCTAGCAAAATTCTTAAGGGGTTCTCAAACACGGGATATTTAAAAACCTTGTATCCCGTGAACCTGGTTGACGCTTTCATCGCTCACTTAGTCCTTGTCATCCTTCTTTCTTCTGTGCGTATGAGATCGTTTTGGTAACTTGCTATTACGAAGGGTCGATTATGCATAGAACTCGAGCCTCTAAGGGGTCATAGTGCCAGTCTAAGTGAAGTAATTTTGAGACCTCCCGTCCATGTACTTGTCTAATCAACTATATTAAATTATACGACGGAGGTAGATGTTTTCTTTTTCGAATCCTTGGTTATATACTTTTTTCTTCTTGATCTTGAAGATATTGACGTAGTTTTCGGACTGGAGTACAGAAAGGGCTAAGTAGTAGAGCCACAAGTTGGAGAATTCTACTTGCCTATTCGACAGCAAGGTAGCTTGACGTGTACAAACTTTGCCTCCACCAATATTCAGTTACCCTTCCTTCTGGCGGGGTTGGACATAGCCCATTAGGTATTTTGACAAATCTTTTTCGGAAATCATAGCATATCTACTCTGTCACATGTAGAGAAGTTGTAAATTCTTACTTCTGGATCCCAATGTTGTAGAAATCATACGAGTTCCGGACAATGTAGATCTAATGAATCATACGATTTCCTTAGATTTTTATATTGAGAAGCGGGACATGAATCCACAATGAGAAAGATTACCAATTATTGTTACTTATTACTGCCCAAAAAACACATTCGGAACAAAAGTGTTTGGTGGAGTACACGAATCTTCAATACGATCGACAATTACGGATGCCCGTGCCCGATTTTGTCACAACCGCTCCATCTGACAGCCCGTCCGATAAGCATCTTAAGTTCTCGACAGCATCATGTCGATCATTCTCTCGCCTTGACGTTGTGAGTGTAAGCTTGAAGATCCCAAGGTGTGGCGAATCAACACGCCATCTTTGGATTTCCGCGTTGATTTTCCGCGTTGATCTCATACGTCCATTATGAACTTAGTTTGAAACTTGCCTTCTTCGATCCATCTAACCTTGCGGAAACCCCACTTCTCATGACATTAAATGTGGTACCTAGAAAAGTTCATACCCCTCCAACCGCCCAAAAAGATTCCTCGGTCATGGAAGAATGTCAAATTATTGATCGTTTGAACTAATTCATCTAGTGCATTAAAAGACAAATATGTCTGTCTAGATACATCTTATCGAAAATAATGCACCAGCCACAATGGATTTCAATCCACGAAGCAGAACTCTGAGTACGTGTTAGACTAACCTAATGACGCTCGTAAGCTCGCGCCGACATGAACCAAATTTTCAGGTAGATTCGAGAATACAGATTGGGCCTTGAGCAACGATGATCATTTTACCACTTCCCAAACAAGCCAAATCGTCGTCTAATGCTGCTGTACATCCTAGCAACAATGCGAGCTGGGACTACATCCACAAACTTTACAGATATAAGCTAACGCGCCACTCGATACCAGCCAAGGCGGTAATATCTATCCACGAGGGAGAACGACATTGGGGAGCATTCAACCGGCCGGCATCATACGCCGTCACGAAGCCGCCACGAGGAAACCATGTGCTGGGAAGAAGCTTAGATACTAGTATTTAGCAACTATATTGCTTTGAGATCTACACAAATATCCATTTATAACCTTTGGTACCGCCAAGTAGCTATTCAAATTTGTATTTCGAAAAGCCCTTTCCACTGGTGCATTGGAGACGAAGCCATCAGCTTTGTGTCGTTCCTCAGTTCCATTTGCAAAACCAGACAGCTTTCCTTCTTTCCTCGGAGTAAAATAACAAGAATTGCACCTCATCACGCTAAAGTCTGGATATGGGGGATGAAAAATACTACACTCCTAGAATCAAAGTCCGATTCAATACCCCTCCCCTACTTTCTCTTTTTTTCTTCCCCACAACACACTTTCCTTGGTTCTGGCACGCTTGGAATTATGTAGATAGAGGTAGCAAAAGTTTGCAACCACGCGAGAAATAGTGAATGGTTGCTCAAAATATATTTGCACTCATTTACTTGGAATGATAACTCATGAAGAGGTTTTCAATTTGAGTCGAGACAATAATCTTACTAAGGATATCTCAGATCGATACTATGCGAACAAGTACCATCGTCAAAAATAATCAGCTTGCAGTGATTTTGGGATCGCACTATCTTTGTGAGTGAGGACTTCTGCGGAGGGGAATATCTAAAAATCCAAGCCCCTTTCAGTTCCAGTTCCAGGTTCTTGTTACAGTCAGAGTTTGAAAATCCCCACACTTAGTCTCTCGCATTCTATTCCATCCTCTCTAGAACGAGATTTATTCTACCCCATGCTACCTATCCATTGAATTCTTGAAAGTGTATCCTCAACCTTAAGTTGGGAGGATAGATAGTTATTAATTTATCGATTTATATTCATCTTGATACCTCCACTCCATCGTATCCTCCGATCCCAATGCAATCACCCTGCACTATCCTATCCTCTCCGAGTTTATATTGATCCTATCTTTCAATTTCAAACAACTACTTTTTCCTCTCGTCCGGGATAGGATCAATAGAATAGGGGTTCTGGATTATAATCGTTTTTTGCCGCCTCGCAAGCTTCAAGCATTACGTTATGTGAGGCACGAGGAGAATTGATTTTTTCCAACCTTAAGATATGGCTTAGCTAGATAGTCAACAACTTGGCACAGCGCCTTTTACTATCCTTTCTATATCTCAGAAGCGTCTCATAAGGAGTACAAGGTGACAAATTCACGATTGATGAACAAGGTTTCGTAGGATTTGACATAGTCATTTAGTTCAATAATCCTTAAGGGGACCGGCAAACTCGTGCACCATATAAGTATGCAAATCTTTCATAATCGGTTCTTCTGTACCACACTTTGAATGGAATCCCATGACCACGAAGATTCTTGTGCTGAAGTCTAAAGGCAAGCTAGCCAATATTATACTTACTTGCAAAAGTACCGTTTAATCGACTTAAGTTCTTTCTCAAATCCGGGTCCCAAGTCTTTTAGCACATTCATTGCTCCCTTTGTTCCTACCTAATACTTTTAACTTATGCCATGTCCAAGTCTCAGTCTTGTACTACCAAATCGTCAATATCCTCATACTTTGTCGTATGCATATTACCATAACACATATCCAATTCAAAAATCTAGCCATAATTCCACCCAACTTCCAAGGAACATATATCAAATTTCAACCAAGTCCCTTTAGAGACCAGACACCTGCTTCAATTGTAAAGTAAACTGTACATACAAAACTCCATGTGTTTTGTTTCGGATGGATTCGACTTTCATAAAATCTACATACTGTGAGGAACGACCATTGTATCTTGCTTTTGATGAAGGAATATTATATATTGACGATATCAAAGTCACCGCTAACTACTCCGAGAATGTAATTTCTTCGGCATGCAAGAATTTAAACACAGACAAATAGATAAGGTTAAGGTTAGCCCTGATCAGAAAGTGTCAATCTTGTTTACTTCCATATATATACATAGCTTTCACATTACCCATCAATACGCTATCCAACTCAATGCTCAGTAGCCAGCAACACCGATTTCCAAAAACCCATACGCACCACCATACCTCCCAGCTCTAGTATCATCTCCCTCTCCCTCTAACCTCCCCAGCAATCCAAGCCCCGTCGTATCGCATCAAACAACGTATAAGAATTTACTCACCCTTACTACCAATTCGCCATTCCCCCCAGACTCTGGAGTTCACTTTACTTGCATAATCTTACCTTACCTTCCTTACCTCACCTCACCGGGCAGCACATCAAAATCAACATCGACATCATATAACAAAAACCCCTTGCACTATTACACATTTGCACCTCATCCAAATACCGCTTCTAGATGAGATGATACGCATCTAATCTTCCAAGACAGAGCATTGAATCTCCCTCATCCCATCTTCCTCCACCAACCACAACCACAACCCAGAAATATCTCCCCCCCCCCCTCTAAGAAACAAGCAACCTAAACAAACTCCAAAGACTTTGCATCGCGTTACATTACACACATACAATAGATAATTAATCACTGGAAGTTCACAAAATACTAAATTAAATATACCGAACGGGCGAAGAGCTTGGAAGTTCACCAATAGCCCAGATCTCAGCTCTCTCCTAAATTCTTTTATAAGCTGTTGGGTTGAAAAAGGGGAGAGGGAGGAGGAGAATGGACGTGTATCTGATTATCTTACCATTAATTGTACAAGTTTCCTATGTTGGTTTTTCTTCCTTCCCTTCCCTTCCCTTCCCTTCCCTTCCCTTCCCTTCCCTTCCCTTCCCTTCCCTTCCCTTCCCTTCCCTTCCCCTCTATCTTCCTCCCTTCCTATCATCCAAACCAATTAAACAGAATTCTATATATCTAGTACATATCACTTAATTACCTACCACCCCAATACTTAAACAGGTCATGTCTTAATCATCACCTTTCTTCTTTCTCATCTCTTTATAATCATAATTATCAAACCCCTCTAAATACTTAACAAACTTAACAAACTTAACACACTTAACACACAACATTATTCACCATCAATTCAATCTAACTCAACCCAACACAATCTAACCCAACCTAACACAAAACTTCCTACCTTACCTTCTCTTGCCCTACCCTTCCAATTCAACCTTTTCAGCCCAACCCGAGCCAAAACCCCAACATATAATAATTCCGAAATAAATATACTCTTCCTCTTCCCCTCACGATCCAGCATCCAGCATCCAGTATCTTTTATCTAACCTATCCGGACTAATACAATATACATTATACATTAACAGATGAGATGAGATGAGATGAGTTGTAATAATGATATGTATAGCTAATATAACTAATATAACTAACTACCCCCCCTTCCTTCTCCTCTTCCCCTTACCCAATCAAATAAAAAAGAAGAGAAATAAATAAATAAGTACGTAATCTTTCAACATTTCCTTTCTTCTTTTATCCTTCTATCTACTTATCTCCTCCCATCTTCCTCTCACTCTCACTCTCCCCTTACTCTTACGATACGATATGATACGATACGGTATGACACGATAGAATGATCTATTTATTTATAGCTTGCCATCCATCCATCCATCCATGCTATCTGATTTTGGATTATCCATTTGCCATCTCTATCTTGCATCTCTATCTTTCACCCCTCCCTCTTTTCCTCCTCTCATATCATGTTTATATGACAGCTCCCCCACTCTAATAAATCACCCCTCTCCATGTCACCCCAAAGTAAACATTATATCTCTTCAAAGAGAGACCATTGGTATAAGCCCCTAATATTCCCATTCCTTCCTCCTTTATCTCCTCCCATTAACCTCTCTCCCCCAAAGCCATCCAATCCAACAAATTCTCACTTCCCATCCCAAACCCAAATTTCACCTTCCTTCAAGCAAAAATTTAAAGGCTATATCCATAGCCATCTATAGCCATTTACAGCTATATATTATCCCTCCTGCTGACCCTATCCTCCCTAAGAAAATGAAATATACAGTGAAGAAAAGAACCCCATCTTTCTCTCTCAAGAAAAGCCAACAGATTAAAAAGCCATAATATAAAACCCACCCCATGCGTGTATGGTATAGTGCAGTAAAAACGAGCAGCAAATGACTTTGAAAAGGAAAAAAAATAAACGAGCTACGGCCGGCCCAACATCAAGGCATCAAAACAAAGGAAATATTCGTCGTGTTGGCAGTGCAGTAATATGTACAGCAACGCGGTGTCGATTTTGTGATATCGACGGGTATCTTGTTTCCTCTTCCTTTAATAGCTCAGCTCAACTTCTCCTCTTCACTCGATGTAACTTCCACTCCGCTTTCGCAACTTTCATCAATAATTCCTCATCCTTGACCGGGATCCAGCTAGTGAGGACTTTCATTGAGCTTTCAAAATCACTGTCGAGTAATATATCTCTCGTACCATCGATTAAAGCCGCACTAGTAGCATGAATAATATCCAAACCACCTGCGAATGGTCGATCTTTGCTGTAAGGTAATGATTGATCTTCATCTCCTAGAAGCATGAATACATCCCATACACGAAGTTGAGCTGGGAAAGGAATCGAATAGTTAAAAAGAGTGAGATACCATCGAGTGCCGTATGCAGTTGGTTCTATGCCGAGTTCATTCTATCAGAGTCAGTATTTGTATGAAAGAAGTAGAATATAAAGCACTTACCAGCTTAGCTGATACCTCACCATTATCTAGCCACTTAGTTGAGAATTCATCCAAAGCAGCCATCAAACCTGGAAACCCGGGTTCGTATAATTTCTCCAAACCACGTAAAGTCCACATGCGTACTAGCATGACAAAGCATTTTTCTTCATCATAGTAACACAGAAGAGTAGCTGCTAATGATGCCATACCCTGAACATACCCAGTAGCTGGAAAATATAGTGATAAAGCGTGGAGAACCCTAAAGAGTAATCGCTGACCTCCTCTATATCTTCGTCTAAACATTATGTGACTATTGATTGTCCGAGGAACATCAAGATCGATCTGAACATCATCCGCCGAACTTTGATCCTGTAGCCTATGGAAGGCTTGAATTATATCTTCCTCTTGTGGGCTATCTTTTCTCTTCTTGGCTGAAGAAGCAAGAAATGAATACCATGCCGCAGACCGCCAACGATCAGGAATCCCTTTCCATGTCCTTTCTATTAATTTGGAACTTTTCGTATCGAATTCGAATTCCATTCCTTCTCCATCCTTGCCCTTAATTATTTTCGCCATTCTCCTCCATTTCTCTGTTCGTTCCGATTCTTTCCTCTTCATTAACTCCATACCTTTACCCCCTTCCGCTTCTTCAGCAATATCTGCCAGTCCAGGAGGTAAAGTCAACATATCACCTGCCTCGTCCATCCATCTTCTATCTTTATTCCCTGGTAATCGGTTGGCAGCTTGCCTTAGTTGAGAGCTTCGCGAACTGCGTATTGATGCATTATCCACCTGTGACCTTTTTGATGATCTCGCAGAAACCTTTCGACTAGGCGTACGTCTGAGACCCTTCTGGGAAGTCGCAGTAGACGGTGATCGACCAAATGTTCGTTTTCGTCGCGGTGCCTGCGAGGCTAATTGAAGTACAGTCGAAACGCGTTGTGGTGGCTTTGGTTCTGGTGTGCCAGGTCTGGAGGTAGTTCTTTGACTAATGAAGCCATATCTATCGACATCATTTCCATTCACATCTTCCCAATCTTCGATTCCCCCAGCTAACTCAGCAGGTCTTCTGCTCGATAATGCGCTCGCGGATCGTGGTGGTACTCCTATGCCATTCGGAGTCAAGTAACTGTTTGCCCTAAATTAATTAGTGGAGAGCGGAATTATCAGTAAGCAGTTCCACACTCACGTAACAGGTCTTTCGGGTATGGATTCCCCTCCAACAGTTAAACGATTATCAATTGTGTCTTCTTTCCCATCGCGCCAGTCAAATCCCGACCCCGACTCATACATAGATCTGACCTTTTGCGACTCCATTTCCAAATCGTCGGATAATACTTTGATCGTGGGCGACGTTGTGGCTAACATAGAAAAGCTGGGTTGTCTATTGATGTCTCTCGTCAGCACAATAAGCTGGTACGCTACGGGGCTTTGATCCAACCCACCTTCGCGTCGCATTTGTCCTCGCTTGGCCATTGACTGCCTTTCTTCCGCCTAGCATCATACTGCCTCTTTTTGAAAAGGACATAGATTGCATAAAATCTTCCTCTAATATACTTTCATTTGGTATTGGAGTTGTGATAGGTGAGAAATCCTCTTCTGGGAAATCGGTTGATTTACCAGTACCGGTAGAAGTTTTTGCATTACCATTCTTCGTCTTCCATCGCTTCAAGGACCCTGCAGGAGATGGCCCAAAGCTTTCATTTTTCATTAAAGTTGGAGATTTTGCCAATGCGGGTGATTGCACATCGCTCCATTGAGTTTGTGGAGTGGGACTTGAATTTGCCATGGCCACTTTTGAATCAAAGTTTATATTGATCCCCAAGACATTATCATTATCGGCTGTATTAACAAAAGCTTCGCCTTCACCTTCGCCTTCACCTTCACGATCTCGAGTAATTGTACTGGTGGTGGGAGCAAGACCAGAATCTCTCTTCGTATCATCCTTCAATCCTTCTAATTCATGAGCGAGTAATCGTGGTCGAAAAGCAGGATGAGTTTCTGAAGGTGGAGACAGTGGAGGTGCGACAGTAACGGGAATTGGAGCCCTTGCACCAGGGAACATATCCTCATACCTCATTGCAATTAGCCCCTCATGGGTTACCGTATCTTGTGGGGTATTGGTATTGGTAGATGATGACTTCTTTCGAATATTCCTAAGACTTCCAAATCTTTGAATTGGTGCCATAATTCATTATTTTATTTGAGTTTGAGTATGATTCTTTGTTTGTGAGACGAGAGATTTGAAGAATGGATTGTTGTAGATTGAAATTTCCCTTTGAAACATTGATTGAAGACTTGAGAACCGATAGATCCGATGTAGCTTTTTGAATTGCTAAGGTTAATGTACTTCTTTTATGCTTTGGTCGTAAAAATCAATGCTGTGAATCTTGGATGCGGGTGTTGTGCTATGCTGTGCAGCGCTTGCAGGTCTCAATGATTTAATGTGCTGTGCTGTAGTGTTGCGCTGTAATTCTAATAAACTTCGTATACAAACGGCAGATAGAGGTCAGTGGTGAAGGTAGGTGCTTGTCGAAGTAATTTTAGGAAATTGATTTCTAGAAAGTTAATTGTCTCTGAAAGTCCTCTGATGTATTGTATTGTATTTCGTAAAGCTATAATCTTAATCTTCCTGTAGTTGGTAGAGCAAACAAAGAACTGATCGTGAAGTCAATGTTTTCTTTTTAGCTAGTTAATTGTCCCAATTGAGCTGTTCTCGAGAAATATACTACAAGTACCTATTATTCTATAGATCAAATCATAACAAAATAGAATAGAATAGAATTTTCCCCAAAAGACTGGATGATATTAATGATATCTACTAAATAGTTATCCATATAAGAAAATGTTAGTTTCCCTCAATTCATTTCCATTTCTATTCATCTCAAATCCCGATCTCGACTCTTAGGTGCCGAATGGAAAGATCTGAAGAACCCGACAACCACCACCACAACAATGTACGGAGAGTACTGAGACATGAGACAGAGAAGCAACAATTATTCTTCTTTTTCGGGTTTCCTATTTCTTGCAGTATAACCAATAGAAATTGCTTTACATCTCAATTGAACAGCACTCTCCAAAATAACCGTTATTTCTTGATTCGTTTCCTCATCAATACCAAAAGAAAGTTTGTCTATATCTAGGTATACCTAGATATCGGTCCATCAAATCTCTATCCCATCTCCTAAATGTGTGTATATATATCAATAACCTCAAATCCTCACTCAGCACGTATAAACCATGGGCCATTCCAACTCCTCCCTCCTCTCTCCAAGCAATCAATAACCCACAAACATCTAGACCCCCACCGCCCTACCTCCCAATCCGTCATCATCTACCTAGTACTACCAGACCTTTCCCAAAATAGCCATCTACATCCATACACGCACAGATACCTAGCATATATCAAATTTTGTCCCCCCAAAAAGGTATCATGACACCCCAATCAAATTGCCGCGAAAAGCTTATTTTACGCGGGAAAGATAAATAACCCGTCAAGTCCGACCCTACTGTCTAAGGTTACGGTAAGATATATCCAAATCCGTATCCAGGCTACATCTTCCTGATCTAACCTTTCATACTACAAAAACACTTAAAAACACGGGTGGTCAATGCATACCTATGAACTTTTTTTTTGAAATATCACGTGTAACCTTTTAAAATTCTTTGAATTTAGTATAGATCTTGAAAAAGTTAAAGAAATTAGAAAATAATAATAGTAAAATAATTATGAGAATCAGGCTTTCAAATGATATATATTATTCCTCCGGAGGACGAGTTGCGAGGTAGGTTTTGAGGTGCCGGACTCAAAACTCGTAGAATACGCTGTAATATTCGGTTAAAATACAGATAATAAGACTTTAAAGGTGCCTAATGATAACTAGCTAACTAGCCAACAACTAGATAGAACATCGAACAAAAAGTTGTCGATAAAATATCTAGTAGACACTCATTTCCCATCTATATCTATACTTCATACTTCTCCATATTCCTCTATATAATATGCTCTTTCCTTTCTTTTTTACTATTTTTCATCTATCTAGATCTAAATCTAAATCTAAATCTAATCGCTGCATATCAAATCATATATGTATTATACAAACGTATATGAAATACCTACTGGGTGGTTTTTAACAAACAAACCCATCACCCATCTCAAAAGCACAACCCACAGTACAACGGCATTCATTCACTCCCCCCTCTCCATCCCTTCCACCCCACTCCCTCATTTCCCATTTCCCATTTCCCATTTCCCATTTCCCATTTCCCATTTCCCATTTCCCATTTCCCATTTCCCTTTTCCGTCTCCAATTCCTCCTTACAAAATATAAAAAAGTTCCGAATTGGCATAGCATAGTATAGTTATATATCGAAAGTAAGTCTTATATTTTACATTCTATATTTTACCACTTATATACTATGTAATCTTACCAATGACATTTATAGTTCTCCGGTCTACATCCACATCCACGTCCACGTCTACGTCCGCTGAGCGAATATATATATACATACCTACCCGCATTATACGCAGCAAGTCGGTCAAATTTCTAATACTTTCAATACCCCTCCAGCCACATCTGCGAGATCTGCTCGCTCCCTTAGGGCTTCTCAGAGACTGTCCCAGACAGAACAGCTCTATAAATATCCGTAAGCCTATATGAAGAAAGAATAGATATCAAATCTTATATATACGAGTATATTTATTATATCCTCACATATACACACTCTCTCTACCTATACACATATCAGAATGAATAATTATACCAATTTATATATATCTATTATATCTAGTCAACAATAGTATTGCAAACCACATTCCTATTACTTTACGGAAATCTTGCTCTTCAATCTAATCAGAACGAGCGACCAACGGACCGGAATCGAATTCTTAACTTCCTGTCGATATCACTCTCTCAGATAATCTTATAGTTCATATAACATTTATAAGATCGTATATTAATAAATGGGTAACACAATACAGAATGATATATCTGAGGGCCCCCATAAAAAAACCTCTACCACCCATACTTCGTATCCTCCCGGGGATGCGATGATTCAACATCTGTACGTGGTGCATCCTACGAACCTGTAATTTATTTACAGAGCCAAGATTGAATCAGATTGGAGTTAGGCAAAGGTTGTGCTTTAAAAAGAAGCGGTACTAGGTATGAAGGTATTGTGAATTGGGCCTGGAATAGAGGATTTATTAGTCGAATGGAGATAAAAACTATCCGATAATTAACAAAACAATGACGGAATTCGAAGCGGAACCATTTTTACGAATCTGTAGTGAAATGTAGAGCTTGAGAAATGCTTTAAGGAGTATTTCAAAGCGGATTGTCTTTACGAATCTATATGGGAGTAGAGTTTGAGAAGGAAAGTGTTGTACTAGTGATTGATAGAGTACTTTTGGGGTGTTGATATGTAGAGTTTTTACGATCCAACAATGTATACAATTTGCAAGTATACTGAATTGGAAGTTTATAGATGATTAAAAGGAGTAATTGAGGATGTATAAAAGTTGGGATGGAATCTTATATAAGCGGATTAGAGATGGAGGAATGTTTTTGGTACTTTATTTTACCGAATATACAAAAGCGGTATTACAGCAATGAAGGAATTCTCGAACGAGGAGAATGTTTTTAATAAGTTTCATTTTTGTATAAAGCATTCGATAGATATTATAGTAGCAGATGAGCTTTGGTAGAGGTTACTTTATGATACTTATATATAATATATTCTCAATCTTTAGTATCGTTGATTATAAACTATATATTGGGGGAATGGATTTTGCAGATTGTGCTTTGGTTAGTGAGCTGGAAATGCTGTGTTTTATACTGTCTGGCTAGAGATTAAAATACAGCAAAGCTTGCAAGATATAATTGGTCTTATTATACAGAAGAGATCTGGCAAGATAATACGAAACGATACACAAGCTGCGGGGTGTAGTGTATAATAACAACAACAATGATATTATTTATATAACTCGAGAAAACGGATACGTGTATCGGTCTATAATAAAATATAAGACAATTAGCAATAAAGATACTGGATAAGCTTAGAAAGCAAACAGGATAATAAATGTAGAAAGGTTGTTTTTGCTTGAGGACAATCTTCTCAAAGGATATTGAGACTGATATTTAGTATCTAAGAAAGTATAATAAGAATTGGTTATTTTTACTTATATTTATAATCTCACTGGATACATTGTAAAAGATTTATAGATTTACAAATATAATATTATCTCTACCCCTTTCCTCATTATTAATATATACAATGCCCTATTACAATACTCTGATGAAAATCGAGCAATTAAATCTCTCCTTACTTTATAAAATTTTATACAATGTTCAATACTTCTTTTCGGGGATTTCAACTTTCATTACTCTAATTGGAACCTTCTTTATTTAGGCCCTTCCTCATTCTCAGAACCCTTTATAGAATAGGCAAACTTATAGAATATGTATCTTATTTCATTGATCGGTATCCCTATCTATAATAGAGGTAATGTATTGGATTTAACCTTTTTTTCAGACCCTTATTTAGCTATTACTATTTTCGCCGAACATCTAGATTGCATTTCAAATTATAAACCCTTGAAAATTATACTATACTGGAATTGCTGTAATCTCAATTCAATATAACAGTTCAAATTAAATACTTTAAATAAAGAATTCTTTAAAAAACTATTGGATATCAATTTATTTAATTTTCTCGATATTCTAATTCAGTTAGATTTTCTCTCCGATCTAGATCTGCTAGTGCTCAATTTGATTCAAGCCCTTCAAAATGCTTATATAGGTTTTACCAATCGAATCTCGAAAGGCCTTTTATGACAATTTTGATGGAACGAAGTTTGTAGATCAATTGTTACTGAAAATCGGTATACTGATACAATAAATTCCAAATGTCTTTTTCAAAAAGTAATCTGTAAAGCAAAACAAATCTTCTTTACTTCGAAAATCGATAAAGTTGAGAATATGAATGATATCTTCAAAATAACGAAATGATATCAAACTACAAGGACTTATTGTATTCCCTTTTTGATTGATTCAACAAATCTCATAATAATCAATAATATCGAAGAAAAGAGAACATTATTCGTTAATAACTTATTTACAAACATTGTAAAGGTAAATGATATCGTTTTCGATATTTTTATAAGTTTTATCTGAATTATCTTGTTTTTAGGTATTATTATGCAAGATTTGGAAAAGGCTATATTATAAGTTGACAATACAACCTTTGATGTAGATAAGATTCCTACTAAAATTCTACAAATCATATAGACATCAATTAAAGAGATAATTCTCCAATTATTTCAGAAATGCTTCGATATTAAATACTATCCAGAATACTTCCGATTAGCTATTGTAATGATCATTCTAAAACCCAACAAAGCAAACAGCACTAACCCGAAATCATACCGGCTGATAGTTTTACTATTTGTTTTGAATAAAGATCTAGAGAGGCTTATAATGAGAAAAATGTTCTGACTAACTATAATCTGCAAAATCTTAGCAAGCCAACAATTCGAAACTCTACCATTACGATCCTTTATCGATTTTACTACATATATAATCCACGATATCGAATCAGTTTTAAAATCAAGATTGAAAGCTATTTTACTCATTATAGATGTAAAAGGAGTTTTCGATATAGTATTATCAAACAGATTTACTAATCGCTTTAGAGAATAAGGGTGGCTGGACAATCTTGTAAAATGGGTACAATTCTTTGCTATCAATCGTTTCATCAAGATCCATCTAAACGGGGAAATTAATTCAAAAATAGTTTTAAAATACGATTTTCTACAAGGATCATTTATCTTTCCGATTCTATTTATACTTTATATAACCCTTATCTTTTGGATAGGAAATCCTGGAAGTAGGTTCGGATATATAGATGATATCGTTTTATTAGCCTTTTTAAATAATTTGTAAAAGAATTGTATATTATTAATTTCTAGTATACAAAAAGTTTTGAATTGAGGAAAAACTGAAGATATCATTTTCGATCCCAAAAAATCAGAGTTTATACATTTTTACAAAGGAATCTAGATATATACAAACGATTCAGGTATACAAATCGATAACTTCAAGATTATAACGAAATCAGGTCCATTTCGATGGTTAGAGGTATATTTCGATAGGAGATTTAATTTCAAAGTCTATATATAGATTCTATTTGCAAAAGCCCTCAAAGTTGTGAATATATTATAATCTTTCAATAATATAAATCGAAGGATCCCTTTATATTTGATTCGATATATAACTATAATTTGTGCTTTAAAGAAATGTTATTTCGTATCAAAAATATGGTGGCCAGGTTGATTTAGACTGAAATACTTTGTTTCGAATTTCAGAATCTTCAATTTTGTAGAAGGCTATTTGGATTTCATGAATAAGGTAATACTAATCTGTACTTGCGTTATTCTTTCAGTATATATATCACGGAGGCAGCAGACAGGATAACAGAAATCATTTTTATTGATAAGATGTAGCTCGAAGAGCTATATTTTTATAGAAGGAATGTTTCCTTTAAATATATTTGTATATATTACGGCTCCAAGCTTTAGTGTTCTTACAGGGTATGATCATCGAGCGTGTCTCGTTCGATGCTGGATTGGATAGGTAAAGTCTATTAAAGGGGCCGATCCAATAGCCCAGCCCTAATCTTATAATAATACTTTTCTTTTTAAGGCCGAACTCTATTGAAGTGGTTATAAGGACCAGATTTATCTGAATACCTTCGATGGTAATTCTGGATCAGTTTTCAAATGTTGTTTAGGTAATCAGTAGGCTCTTCGATTGGCTTATTGTAATCGATCTATCGGATGGTATATTTCAGGCGGGGGCTATTGCGATTACAATGCTTTCAACGGGAATTCAGAATTTTCTTTATTTCGAATTGTTCGATTTCTTCGATTTCAATAGGAAGAGGGGGTGGATTGTATTGATTAGGGATAGGATTATTATAAATAAAATATAATAAATTCATATAGAATATAAAATGATTTCTTATTGAAATAGGTAATTCGAGTTTGTAAGTATATGTATTTATAGTTTGTAAGATTTGAAATGGATTTAGATTTTTCTAATTTAGTTTCTTTTAGGGTTTTAGAATCTTGATGTTTTTAGCGTTCAATCAAACCAAATCATCAGAATTGTAATGGTAGATAAAAGTATAATAAATATTGATATTCTTTGTATAACGAGTTTAATTAATAATTAATTCGATCTTCAGATGTTCAACGATCAGGGATATTTTCTTAACAAACTTTTTGGTATTCTGGATACCAGAACAATTAATGATGATAAACGATTCAAATCCTATATACAAATGATAATTATAATTTGCAAAGAACGGGGTTAGATAAGAACTTTCAGATTAAATAGAATTGATTGAAAATTTAATAATCGATAATCATTCGGATTAATCGTTTTGTAAGTACGAAATATATAATTGAAGATATTATTCGAGTATAGTATTTACTCTTTTAATTTGCTTATTGATTTCCGGATGGTAAATTGTCGATAGTTTTGATGCTATATTCAAGCGTTTATAGATATATTTCCAGAAATCAGATATAAATTGAATATTATAATCGGATATAATCGTTGATAATAGATTATATAACTTTTAGATATATTTTAGAAACAAATAAACTACTTTTTTGGAATTACAAGTATTGTAATAAGATAGGAAATGCTTCATTTTAGTTAATCAATCGATTATTACAAATATCATATCGTAACCAAAACTTTTCGAAAGGTGTATTATAAAATCAATCGATATATCCCTTTACATTTGTTAAAGGATTGAAAATAAACAAAAGATACTTTTTTGTTCTTTACAATTTAATACTGTTCAATAGCAATTATGATAATTATATATCCAATGGTTGATGTAATTATAATATCCAGACCAATAATAATTTTGGGATAGGAATTCGAAAATGTAAATACAATACAAATGATCTATAGTAGGGGAATTGTGGATTAAGCGAAGCAGTTTAGCTTTTAGATTATCGTAATCAGAAACGAAAAGCTTCCTGTGATAATACAGCAGACCATTATTTTCGGTATATTCGGATAGGGTAATATAGGGATGCTTGGGTACTTTCTTTATCAAGGTTTTCAGAATAAATACAGGTATAAGATCGGATATATATACTTCAACAAATAGAGTTTTCAATTCCTTTGATGGTTTGAATAGCAGATTGGGGATTACAATGAGTATCGGGAATTGATTAGGCGGAGTAATAGAAGCAAATAGTAATTCAGAGATCGGTAAAGCTTTAAGGATAAGTAGAGTGTTAGAAGTAGACGGAGAGTTAGAAATGAATAGGATAGATTTAGGGATTGGACGAATTGAATTAGATTCTTTCGGCGATTGGTAGGATTGATTATAGATAGTAATTACAAAACGAATTCTTTTCTTCAGAAAATCTATTGAATCAAATAAGATAAATATAAACGAAACAAATGTAGAAATAGAAATGAATATAGAGAACAAAATGAAATCAAGGTTTTTTGATTTCAAAATCGTTTGGTTTTGATATAGAAGATATTCATCCCCCTCTTTAGATAAATCCTTTGACTTTTTAATCAGAGTATCAGGTTTAGCTTTTTGTTTATTTGATCGATAAATAATCTTGAAATTGAATCAAAACAGAAATTCAGATTAACAAATTTGATAGTGATTCAATAATTTAATAATTGTAAAATACTCCAAATTCTTATGATTTATGATCATTTGGATCGGAGATAATGTTCTTTTTAGTTCTGAATATCATTCTTCGAAGTATCGAATAATAATTAGTAATTCTTTATTGTAAATCTTGTAATTATATTTAGCGATTAAATACTTTTTCGAGAAATATATAATAGGTTTCAGGATTTCTATATTGTTGTATTGGGATAATACTTCAGTAGATATAAAATCGGATATATTGATTTTTATGATTATATCTTTTTCTTAATCAAAAATAATTAGAATTGATACTTTAGTAAATGTTATTTTTAAAACGGAAAAAGTTTTTGTATAGATAGGATTCTAAATAAATGGAATATTCTTTCGGGTTAGATTAATCAGTGGATATATAATAGATAAGAAATTACGAATAAATTATCGATAAAAATTATCAAATCCAATAAATGCTTATACATCTATCAAATGGGCCGGAATCTTTTATTCGATAATCGTTTTGATCTTTGCAGAGTCTATTCGGATATCTTTCTGGTTTATAATAAAACTCAGGAATTTAATTTCAGGTTTCAAGAAGTTGTACTTCTTTAGATTTGTATATAGATCAATTTTTTTTAAGATTTTCAGGATCTTTTGAATATAAACGATATACTCAGAATGGATTCTATTGTAGATCAGAATATCATCTAGATAAACAATACAGAATATATTTAGGTACTTTTGCAAGGTATCGTTGATAAAACGTTGAAACATAATAGATACATTGATCAATCCAAAAAGTATAACCAGAGTTTCAAATAGACCGAAATAAATACAGAAAGTAATTAGATATTTTTGTTCTTTTTTAATCCTTATATTATTAAATACAAAAATGATATCGATCTTTGTAAAGAATTTTATTCTCTTTAGATTATTTAAGGATTCTTTAATAAACAATAACAGATAACAATCTTTCATTGGTAGATTATTTAAAGTTTGATAATCGATATAAAATTATAATCTTTTATTGGATTTTTTAATAAATAGAATAAACGAAATTGAAACAGATGAATTCGAATAAATGAATTTTTTTTAAAGGTTTTCGGATAATCAATCTTTCAGAACAGTAAATTCGTTTCGGGATATGAAATAGAAAGCTTTAAATAGTAATTTGGCTTTTTCTTTCAAATAGATATTGTGATCATATAATTGATGCAGGGGTAATTTGTTGGCATTTCGTAGAGAGAATACATCGATTCAGAATCGGAATTCTTTAGACAGATTAAATAGGATAGGGTTTTTTTTCTGGGATAGGATATCGTTAATCAGGTTTATAGTAACCTGGAATATCTTATAATCACAGCGAATATATACACTATACAGGTTCTCATTGATACAGATGCGATATCCTTGCTTTGAAAGGTATCCAGACAGAAAGGCAAATATACCGAACAGGCTTTCTTCAGGATGTTCTGCAATACTTTTATACAGAATAATTACAACAATGTATTACAGAATTTTTGATAGAATTTGTTATCGAATCGGAATATATTAAATACGAATTCGATATAAGGATTGTATTTCTTTAATTATATTAATCTCAGAATAATCGGATAATGGATTAATTTAGTAATATAGATTTTTGATTTCTTTTCGTAATGATTATTGATTTGCAAATCGATTAGAATATAATAATCTATTTGATTTTCAAGTAATATTTTTCTATCGAATTCAATAACTTCGAACAGAACAGATAATTTGTATATTAGAAGTTTGATAGTTTTAATTCAATTTCGATTTGCAAAAGTATATCCTTTGTATCCGTTATCCACTATAATATAAATAGAACAGAATCGATTAGATATCGGCAAGATAGTAATAGATAATATTATTAGATTTGTTTGATTGCTTGTTTTTTCAGCGAGAAATAAACCTCGAGTTGTAACAACGGATAAGTATAATATATATAGGGTTTTCGTTTGATAACGATTTATACCAGACGGACTCCGTTTCCCGAACTCGGGGAGTTGGGAAGGGACAGATTGTATAATGATATAATATATAATTAAATCTAAACAAAGAACAAAACAAAGAATAGCAAAACAAGATTGATAAAGCTAACTTTAATTTATATAGAACGATTATTTGGGAACAAATAATCTTTCATACAGTGATTGATAGATCTATAATAGAAATATTCTTTTCGTTTGTATTTATTAGTATATCTTTAGGAACTGAGATTTATTAGATTTTTAGCAAATATAATTATAATAGAAGTAATAGATTGGATAATAGGATTCAGAGATGAAGCGAAGATACAGTTAATAGGATTTAAATTTTGAGTAATAATGCAAAATGACGGAACGATTGGGTTACAATCGGAGCTGATTGGTTTTATCAGATATAAACGGCGATTCTTCAATGTCTGTACGAAAGCAATGAATATATTGGTACTATTTGTAGAAAGTTTAATAATAACAATTTGATTCTTCAATTTATTTGATAGGATTTGTTTTAATAGAATAATTAAAGTATTATTATTATCGACCATTCCGGCTTCCAATATTAGTTTTTGGAATTCAGTATAGAAGATATAGAATGATTGATTTCTTTGTTTTAAATTGATCAAAAGTTTTTGGATTTCGATTTGTTTGTTTTGATTTCTATAAGTTTTTTTTAGTATTTGCAATAGATCTTTATAATTAATAAGTTTAACAAATTGTTCTTTGATATTATATAATCGAATTTGTATAACAATGGATTCAATTAATCTTTTAGTTATATAAATCAGATAGGAATGTGGGAAAGTAAAATGATCGGAATTGGTATATATTTTATTTTATATTTGATCAACAAATCGATCAAGATCGATTTTCGTTTTATTAAATAATATAGGATTAGATATCTTTTCATTCAATTGAGGTTTTGATAGAATAGAAGTGGTAGTTGGGGTTGTAATAGGAATCAGAAACGAAGGATTGATTAGATTGGTAGAGATTGAAATAGATAGAGTAATGGGGATGAAATAAAGTTGAATTAGATAAATAATCAATCTATTGTTTTTCTTTTTCTATTATATAAATATAGTTTTCTTGATTTGCAGATCGAAAATAAGTTTTTGAATTGTAGATTGTAAATCGATTATTTCTGTTTCCATTCTTATATTGAATTTGTAAAGAGAAATAAAGTAACGATATTAGATTATAATATTACTGATTACAACAGTAGCGAATTCTTCAGAGGAGCCGGGTTGGCTAGGTGGGTATGGACAGAATGATATTGTAGAAGTATCAGTACAGATAGAAGGGAGCTATATAGTATCACGAAGACAATAGATAGGATAATAGAAATCATTTTTATTGATAAGATATAATTCGAAGAGCTACATTTCTATAAAAGGAATGTTTCTTTTAAATACATTTGTGTATACTAGAGCTCCGAGCCCTAGCACTCTTACAGGGTACGATCATCGAGCGTATCCCGCTCGGTGCTGGATCGGATAGATGGAGCCTACTAAAGGGGCCGGTCCAGTGGCCCGGCCCTGACCCCGTGACAATACAAGACTATCAATCTGGCGATTCTATATGAAGAATCCAAACTCAAGTTTTCAGAAATTGAGTTGAATTTAGCAATTCAAGCTTATACAGCTTGCATTACAAGATTAGACCCATATCACCCTCTACTCATTAGAACCAAGATTATAAAATCATTACGAAATCGGATCTTCAGTTTTTGTTTTGCTAGGTCTATCTTAATACTATTATCTGCCGAATAAATCAATCCATTAACCTTTCCCTTTTGGGAATATATCGAGATCCGTTTTCAAGTAGAAGCATATATTTTCGGGTTTTTGGGAAGATCAAAAGTTCAAACAATAATTGATTTCAAGGTCTTTTATATTATTATCCCGAGAAACAATATACAGGTTTTTTTGGATAATTTAAAAAACGAAATCAAAGATGGGGTTATAGGAGGTGGATATATTGTAATTCAATTCGAAATACAGATAATTCGGTATTCCTTTTTATTAGGTTCGAATGTAAAGGTCTTTGATGTAGAAGCAATTGCAGTATTATATGGAGCCAAAGTTGTTATAACTTCCTTTTATACAGGATTAGCTTCAGATCTTTGGATTTTCCTGGATAATTATGAAGTGATATTATGATTAGGATTCTATTTCAATGGGTTCTTTTAATCTGTTTTTAAGGAATTCGTAAATCTTATATAAATATGGGCTTCCAAACCTTGATTATTATATCTTTCGTTTAGGGCGATTTGTATCCGATAAATCTCAGGGTATCTCAATATCCTTGGGAATAAGGTTGTTGACAAAGCTACAAAAGAAAGAGCAGCTTTTCTATTTTTCTCTAATCCAATCTGCACTTTAGCTTTTCTGAAACGATTAACAAAGACAAATATCAAATTAGTAAATATACAATTATGGAATACTACAAGTCTTTAATACTATAAGGATTTATTCATTATTTATATAGAAGAACCAGTATTACTTTTTATAAAAAAAGCTATATTGGGTTATATACTAGCAATCAGGTTCCAATATGAAGACTTCACAACTTATCACGAACGATTCTATCACCCCAAAGTATATACTTTCTATATTTGCGGAAAAAGAAAGATCTTTTTACATTTCTTCTTTTGTAAAATTGACAAAGTATACAAAATGCTCTCAAAAAACCCCTTTTCTGAAACCATCCCTTAACTTCTGGGCATATCTACTAATATAATCAGATTTGCAGAATGATTGGAAACAACTAATTTCCAATACAATATATGCCCGTGTCACCCTTCCAACGATTAGAATAACCAGGATGACAATTAAGGATCTCGGTTTTCTGTTCATATAATCAATTAGATCAATTCGTTCAATTTGATCAATTCAGCTGGTCAATTCTGATCAATTTGGTCAATTTGGTCAATTCTTTTGGTCAATATATTAAAAATTGATCAATCCCCCTTTCATTATTTTATTATTATTTTATTATTTATTTTTCAAAAAAAAAAAAATTCAACATATAAGGGGATCGGGAGAGGGATCAAGAGTTAGTGATCCAGTAGACAAAGCAGACTACGAATGTATTTCAAGCTTTAAAAGCTTTGCTCAATTATACGACAGCAATCATATAAACCCTGCCCTAGTACCCCTGAAAATGTATATAATCTAGCTAGCTAGTATACCACCTAGAGGTCTCCCCCGAACGTCATTTATCCAAAAACTGGAATAGATAGCAAAGGTTTACACGTGCAAGCATGTGTGGCCTACGGCCTATGACGATAAATATATCAAATCAAATCAAATCGTATCCTCCCGCACAGACCCCCGACATTCACCTTGTTACTTACTTACATGACTATAAGTATCAACAGTTGGTTTATTAAATTTTTCTCACGCCATGTATATGGGGGTCAGCGGGCGGTGCGTGGCTGAGGGAAGCTTGTGCTTTTGTTTAATTATCACCAAAAGCTAACGCTTCAATGACTATTTATTTAAACATACCGCAGTCATTCATACCTAACACCCCTACACCTAGAGTTTACTAGGAATCATCTATGCGAATGCTTCGACTTCCCAATCGACGGCTATGGCGTCTATGCCCGAGTTGGATTCGTCTAGCTAGCATCTTCCTGCTCCTTATACTATCGATCGACTTTCTTCTGACTATTTCCCTCAATCCATCGCTAGTGCAAGTTTCTTCATCCTCGATCTCACTCGGTAATATAATACGTAAAGATCGTATATTCATTACTAATATATATTGGAATAATGAAATCATTATATATTCTCATTGGAGTATTATTATATTGGATCTAGTAAGGTATTTCGATACAAATAATATCTTTATCTCTATTATAGAAAATGATAATTGGGATAACATTACAGATTTTTTAAAGGATTTGGATACGGAATTGGAAAAACTTGAAGTAGAAAGAAGTATTGAATATTGAAGAACATATATAAAAAGAAAGTGAAACGGATATTTGAATCAAATGAAAAGGAATGGATATAGACAAACAAAAACAAAAAGAAACTATACCGAATTCTATATCTTATAAAATTATAGAATAAAGTTATAGAAAAGATGAAACAGCTTGTAAACAAAATGAATGATCAAGGAGAACAATCTTTCGATAAGAAATTGTAATTAAACAATATCATTTTTATAGTATTTCAATTATTTGTTTATTTTTAATCTATTATAGTTTAAATAGTTAATTCATTTTGATTCGATCTCTAGACCGAAGATATCGTAATTCTGATTGCAACAAGAGATAACAATTACGCCGCTATCTATACAATCGATTTCTCGAACCCTCTACTATTTTATAATATCTTTACTATCACGGTGGTAATAGGGTGCTTTAAGATATGATGATATTCTATAAAGGAGGAAGAAGGTATTAGGAAGAGTGCCGATTATATAGGGGATGGGTGTTTTAGGTATTTATATAGACTAACTAGGAATGGGTTATGAATCTATAATAGTACTTCTTTCTTCAAAATCTAATTTGTTTTTAAATTATTGATAAAACCTTTTGTAAAGCAATTATTTAAATAAAGCTTTATTTAGATATCCCAAATTCCTGAATTGGAAAACTATCTTTCAAATTTTAAGATCGTTTTAAAATTTAAGATATTATTTTTTTGTTCAAACAAATTGTATTTTCTTTTTTGTTGATTGTTGTAAGATGTTTGTAGAAATTAGAATTGATAATAATACTATAATGTTTAGATGATTCAAAATCTATAATAGTGATTTAGGTTTTTCGGGATGTAAACAGTAATATTCGATTAGGGTTTTTTTGTTATCTTTTAGATTTGATATTGATTGTTAGATTGGTGTATAATATTTTCATTTGATTTGATAATGATGATTATCTTTATTGTGATTATCGAGTATATTTTCAAATATTCATTTCTGGATTGGTTTTTTTTTTTGTTTTTTTTTTCGAGGATTTTGTTTTTTGTGGTTTTCGATTTCGATTTATTGATTATAGTTTGTTCTGAGAAATAAGGTTTTGGATATATTGGTTTTAGCAATAAATAATGGAATATTGAAAAGATTCGTATATTTTTTGATAATTCAATTAAATAAGTGTATAGGTAAATCTTTATTATTTTGTATAGTCCGATTTATTTATTGTTAAACTTTTTTGTTTTATAAAATGTTTTTATATTTTTTGTATTTATATATACTTTTTGTTTTTTTGTATATTATAATGAATTTGATTTATTTTGATTTATATATTTTTTATAGATTGTAATAGATTGCTTTACAAATGTTTTGAATTGATTCAAAATATACTTTATTTTATTGATTGTTTTGTTTTTTTTTGAAGAATTTGTATTTTTGAATTATTATTATATTTAGAGGATAGGATTTATTAAATTCTATATCCAATTATAGATTAAAATTATAATTCGCAAAGAATAATGAACAATTTGTTGTTTCAGAAATCAAATTGTTTGAAACAAATTCTATTAAGGATAACTATTTTATTCAATCATTTTGATGAAAGTTTATGAATATATATAAGTATTATTCTAGAATTGAATTGATTCGTTTTATTTGATTGTAGTAAACACGACGGAAACGGATATAAAATGATAAATTGAAGTTGCGCATTTTTTATTAAACTAGGTTGAGTTGGAGTGGTTATATAGACCCTTTTGAAGTTACATTATCTGTCTCCTTTTTGGTATAGTATTTAGACCGGAGTTGAAGCAATATATATTTCTGTATGCTTTTCTTATTTAGAGGTTTTCTGAAGCTATGTATATATTGTCTTTTTGCTAAATGAATTAGAAGTTTTTTTATGAAATGATATTTCTTTAGCTTTTAGTTTAGTATACTATTTTTATTTTTTTAACTAATAAAAAAGAAGAAATGGATTATATTAAATTAATGCTGTTTTCGGTTTATATTATTTTGTTATAAATATAAAAAGATTTTAAAACAATTTAATGTTTAAAACCTTTCATGAATTGAATTGAAAATAAAGTCTAGATTTGGTTGAAGAAAACGATCGAAAGTTTGAAAGGAAAATTATAAAATCGTTTGCTAAAAGTGATTTAGTTAGGAATGAGTTTATTGAGGTTTTCTAGGTTCAAAAGAATTGTTGTATTGATAATCCTTTTATTTTTAACCTTTTCGAAAATTATAATTGTATCAATTTTCTCAAAACAGATTGTTGAAATTCAAATATAATTTTATCAGCTAATCGGTTAGTTGAAGCTTTGATCTTGTACAGATTTGATCAGATTCTTCTGATTTTGTATATGATTTAGATCCTGTTGAGATCGAAAATGTATTTCACATAATCTTTTTGTAACATATACTTTGATTTGAAAATGTTTTTGTTGTTATTATAGATTATTTTCTTTTTCGGATTGTTAAAAGCCTTTCCCATTTTGTAAAGTAGAAGAAAGAATTGTTTTAAATGTATCAGTTTGTAAATTCTGATATTCAAGGATGTTTTCTTCGAATGAGGTTTGCAAATGATTTGTTTTAGATTTAAAGAGTTTTAGATAATTGATATAAAAGGATCGATGAATAGATTTATTATTGATTTATTATAGTTGATAGGATTTCTAATGATTTTCTATAGGATCAATTATTACAAATAGATTATAGTAAATTGAATGAAGTTTCTTTTTAGCAGATGCTTTATTATAGAGTATAATCATTTATTTAAGATCGAAAACTGTATAGTTTCGAATATTCATATTGTGTTTTTCTTTAGTTAGTGTTTTTTTTCAATCAGATCATTGTAAGATTTTCTATTGAATTAGTTCTCTATTGTATATAAAATCGAAAACTTTTGATTGATGGATCTTTTCTGGAAAGTCTTTATCGAGGTTTGTAATGTTGAGTAAGAAGTGTTGGATTTCAAAATGTTGATTTGAAGGGTATTTGATCTTCAGATGTTTTATAGATTGATATCCAAAAAGAATTTTATAAAGAGAATATCTTAGATAATCGATCTTTTGTATATTGAATGAGTTGATTGAGATTTGAACTTTCATAGACCAATTTTCGATTCCTGAATTAATCTTTTTGAGGATTCTTTGAAAAAGATTATTATCTTTTTTAGTTATATCAAAGGATTTCTTAATTTTTATAATTATAGAGATAAATAACATTCTGGTTTCTTTAATAAATTGTTTAACTATTTTATTTTCGAAGTGAGTATCTAGATTATGAAATCCTTTAATCGGAATTCTAAAAGTATTGAAAATCCAATTTAAATATTTTATTGTTTTAGTATTTGTTATTTCAATTATTGAAAAAGCTTAAATATAATATGAAAAGTAATTGATTATAAGAAGGATATAAGAAAAGTAAATAAAATCTTCTTTATCGAATATATCGTTATCGAAATCTATTAATTGAATAGTAATATCGATTTTGATAAGTTTCTGAATTACCAATCAAATCATTTTAAAGATCTTAGTTTTATTGATTGAAGTAGATGGAAAAGGTTTTATGAAATCGAAATCAATAAGAGTTAAAGGATGATCAATTTTATAAAGTTTGAGATAGGATATCTTTTGTTGTATATTATATTTGGTATATTTTATACAATTTTTGATATACTGTTTGATATTGATAATTAGTATTGGCTATTAATAATTCCTTAGCTTCTTGGTTGTGAGTTTTGTTGCGTAATGACCTTCTAAATCATGAACGAAAACTAATACTTCTGAAACTTCAGATTTGAGGATGTATCGTTTGTTAATCCTATAGAAGAAAAAATACAGCTCGTTTCCAAGTATGTAAAAGTTTTTGATATATTTAAGAAAGGTTGTTTTCTTTAACTTAAAAAGATCTTCAAAAAGAGTTTGAGTTGTTATATAAATATATATAAAAGAATATTATAGATTTTTATTATATTTGTTTATAATTGAACTATATTGAATATTATTGAAGATAACTATAAGATACCGTACCAAAAAGAAGGCAGGTAACGTGACTCCAAAAGGGTCTATATAACCACTCCAATTCAATTTAGTTTAATAAAAAATGCGCAACTTCAATTTATCATTTTGTATTTGTTTACGTTGTGTTTACTGATGATCTATGTAGGGATTTATAGATATCTAATATATCGCCAACATTTCTTTGTTTGTAGATTTATAATTTATTCTTTCTTCAAAAAAACTACTTTTTGAATCTTCTTTTTAGGGTTATTGATTAGTATTATAAACCTCAATAATTTGATCACTTCAAGGAAGCAAAACAAAGCTATTGTAGTATAGATTCGCTGTTTGTGGAATTACTAATTTGTATGTAGAATCCCCGACTTTTGATTTATCTAAAGTATCGATCCTTCGTTGTATTAAAACGTCCCTTTTCAGAGATTTTAATCTAATACAGTAATTGTATTTTTAGGAATAAGTTTAGTACCGTTTTTCTATCAAAAATTTTAATCTTTCGATATCGAATTTTCTTTTGATTTCGAATCTTCGAAATATTTATACTTTTTATAATTGAGAAGTAAAAGATTCAATCTGGAGATCGGTTCCGAAATCTATTCCAGATATAGATAAATTATTATTCGTTTTTATCGATATCTTTCTGATTTTGATTCATAAGAACGAGTATATTATATATCTCTTATTGAAGAACTTCTTTTTTCGATTTACAATTCTTTAAAATCCTTATAAATAAGACTTTTAGGACTCGAAACATATCTTTCATTGAATTATCTAAAAGAATTCAATTCGTTTTTCATTATATTTTCATCTTCTTCCTTTAATCTTTTCAATTCGAATCTTCAAATTATAAGTATATCGATATTCGATAATGTTAAAGTTGAAGAGCTTTGGAATAAGATTAATATCGATTTAGTATTTGAATTCGATTATTGTAATATACTAAGTTTTGTATGGCTAAATACGATCAAAACTATTGTTAAACGAATCACTAGAGATTCAATTTACAAATTATTTGTTTTTTTCATTATAGTTTAATTGAAATTTAAAGGGAAAGCTCAAATCTGGGCAAATAATTATACCGATTTCAAAACTATCTTTGAAGATACCGAAATAGCTATTCAGGAAAACGAATTCGTTTTCATCAAAGCTTTTCTAAATCGTTATCCTTTTTACGATAACGAAAACATAGCTCAAAATGTAATGGATTCAATGAATTTATTTGCTCAAACCAAGAACGAAACCTTTGAAAAATACTATTCACGAATAAAGGATATTCAATACGATATAAAACTCAAAGATATTTTTATTTTTGAAAAAAACCTTGATATTATTAATATAATTGTTCAAGAAAAGCTAATTTTAACTTTGTTAAAAGATTAATCGATTCTACTTTTCGTAATCATTTTATTTTTAATAATACTATTTATCAATCTCTTGCTGAAAATTATTATACGATTTAGAGCACTAAAAAAAATATAGAATTTCAAGATTCATTTACAAACAATAAGATCGTCAAAAAACTCATAGACAATATATTCAATACCAAATCTAAAGATTTTACCAAAGAATAAAAACTCGAAGTTCTTTTCCAACAGTTAAAATCGAAATCCATTTTCAAAAAGAATAGTTCGGAAGGAAACTATAATTCCAATAACTTTCGAAATCAAAATAAAGATGAAAATAACAATCGCAATAATAATAATAATCGACAAAAACAGAGCAATGATCTTTAGCAAATCTCCAATCAAACTCGACAAGCCAATTTACCAAATCCAAAAACTTCAAAACATTCCATTGTGAATAATATAGAAGAATATAATCCAAATAAGAAACTTTTCTATTTTGGTTATAAAGAGTATAAATATTTTAAATCTAAATATATTGGAAATCCTTTACTAATATAATAATAAGCAATTCTTTATACTATAATTTTACCTAAAAATATTATTATTAATAATCTTTCTTATATCGTTATAAAAGATTGATCTACAGAAAAATCTGATATCAATCAAATCGATACAATTAATTCGAGAAAATCAAATCGAATTTGTATCAATTGTTATAGAAAATCAAAAATTGTTAAAGATATTCCTTTTTAGTTGAATAATATCTATAATTCAGATACTACTTTTCATAGTACTATTCCAGATAACGAATTCGATAGTTCTTTAGATTATTCAGATCAAGAATCCTTCAATAATTCGATTAATTTTATACAAATACCTGAACAAGGCTTTATTGAAGAAATTAATTCAGATGATATTGACGATAAAGAAGATTTTAAAAACGAGATTATCTTTTACACAATTGTTTTACAATGAAAAAAATCCCGTTCTATTGTTTCATTAAAATCTGAAGATATCCATCCTCTTCCTCAATTACAAGAAGAAATTTATAAATAGAATAAAAATCTTTTTATATTTCATACTTGTAATCGAAATAAAAATACTACCCCTCAAATACCAATAGCATTTTCACAATTACAAATTTCTATTCCTTCTTTAGAAGTTCGTTAAACTAAATCATCACCACTGGAAATTCGATTATCTACCCTCCCTTTAAAGTATATAATATCTATTAGCAATTGTAAAAGATACTTTAGAGATCCTAAACCACTTTCTAATATCGTTGGTAGATAAAAATAAAAACCAATGAATTATAAAATGTTTATACAACATTTCACATTAGATTTTGAAGGAATTAATCTTTTAGATTTTTGTTAAATCTTTTTAAACATTGCTAAACATTTCAGACACTTTATTATTCGAGAAAATTCAATTAAAAAGAAAAAACCAATAATTATTCATAAATCAGAAATTTCCTTAACTCTTTCAACTTCAATTCAGAGTAAAGATCAAGATAATTCCGATCAAAATGATCAATTTGATCAATTTGATCAATTAAATCAGAATTCAATTACGAACTCAGATCTTGAGCTAGTACACCCAACTCGATATAGATTTATTCAGAATCATCTGATTCATCTTTCTTTTGATCAAATTCGATAGTATTTCCTTTATAAATAGAAGGATTTCAAATACAATCTATCAAATTTCAATGCTTCCTTCAAAAACAATCGACAAATGATTAATCTAGAAAGAACTAATACTATAAACTATCTAATTATTTTGATCATTATTTGTATTACAAAGATCGTTTTTTTCGAATTAGGGGAATATATATTTTACCAGAATTACCTTCGATAAAGATCATCATAAGCAAATCCAATTATATTATTGATTAAGGTTTTGATGGTAATATTGTTTCTTTTATTTTTGTTGATCATTTAGATTTATATCGATATAAGATTCAATCCAATAACAATATCTCTATAGGAATTGCTAATAGAACTGATACAGATCTGAAAGAATATACTACTATTGATTTTGTAATTGAAGGAATTCGACGAGTTATTTATATATTCATTTGTTTTAATAAGAAAAATAATCTTAATAAAGATCAAAAGATTCTTTTGTTAAGTTTATTATAATTTTATACAATCAAAAATCATATTGATGTTTTTAATTTTATTCTTTCTATCGGAGACAAAGATTTGGACAAGAAAAGAATGTTTATTCAAATTTCGAAATTTAAACAATCCTTTTCTTATCAATTCATTTTATATCTAGCCAATCCAAAGTATCAAACAACTGTTCTAAATGCTGAAATTTCGATGAATTTTGAAATTGCCGGCAGAAATATTGATAATTTTGTATTCAAGATCAAATCGATTCCGAAGATAGTACGATTTGAAGATCAATAAGAATCTAATTCATCAGAAAACTCTTCCGATTCAATAAATTCCGAAGAAGTATTCGAAGAAACATCTAATTCGCTTTCTAAATCTATTTTAGAATCTTAAAATGATTATTCAGATTCAAATGATTTACAAGATTCTTTAAACTCTTGAATCCTTAGTATAATTCAAAATTACTTTCTTTTTCTTCGAAAATCAATATTAAAGGATCTAAAGAAATCCAGGATAAAGACTTTTTATATATTCGATCTATTCAAAGGTTTATACAATCCAGATTATTTCATTCAGCAAAGGATATACTTCTTCAATCATTAAATAGCTTCGGAGAAAATGCTTTTTCAGAGATTTTTGCCAAAAACCAAGATTATAACTTCGATTATCGGAAACGTTGTTATTATATTATATTTTCCTTTTCGAAAACTCAATTATTGTATATTCTTAATATAACCTTTCAAATAGATAATTTATATATATTATTCGAAATTCTATATCAACTCGATTTTTCTTTCAAAACAGATTCCAAATGTTTCAAATTACTTTTTCAAGGAAGAGATCAATATATTTCGATCAATTAAGTTTTTATTTTTCAATCGGATCCTTCAAAAACATATATATATCTTACAGATAAAAGATCAATTCTTCGAGAAATATCTATAGATTCATTAGATATTATTAATAAATAGTTTCAAAAAAGTGAGATCGATATAAGTCCCTTGGCAATAGATAAATTTCGATTAAGAATTATTCGATTTCTTTATACTTATAAGGATTTAAATACTATAGAACTAATTTATATTCCTTTTACTTCTTTTTATATTCATCAAGTATGATTCAAATTAAACATTCTCTTTTATAAAAATAGGAAAAGATTTAGATATAATCTTTAATAAATGTTTTGGCTTAATAAGATTATATCTAAAGGGTACAAATGCTATATATATAAATATACTATAATAGTTAATAGCAAACTTTCCGATTAGTCAACAATGTTATTAATGGTTGATAAATCAGATGTTGAATATTTTAAGAATCTTCTTTTTTATAAATCTAATTCTGAAAGATGTATAGTTTTCGATTATTCGAAGGTTATAGAATAAATGTTAGGTAGTTATTGTACTTTATCTCAAAATATTCATGAGTTTCTTTTTTATTTTAATTATAAGATGTATCTACAATTCGATTTGAAATATACCTTTCATTTAGAAGATCATTATTATTTTGTCTTTTCTATAAAAGATTCAATTCAAATGCAATCTATCAGAGTTCTACAAAGTACTCAAATTATTTGCTTTTTTATATTTGAATTTCTCTATATAGTTTTCAGTTATATTCTTCCTTTTAAAGATGATTCAGCAAATAAAAAATATCCTTCTATACTTGAATCTAATATTGAAAACAATTTAGCATTGATCAAATTCTATATTGACGATATCTTTTCAGATTCTACAACTCCGAAAGAAGTTTATTTTAATCTAGCTAATTATATTCTTTTTTGTTTTGATTTCGTTTAATTATATCTATCTTTCAAAAAATTGTATATCTTTATTGATCAAATAGAAACTTTAAAAGTTTTTCATAAAGCTAATAGTATTATAATTACCAAACCTGTTAAAGCAATTAAAATCAAGAATTTTCCGGTTTCTATTAATCAAACTGGAATTCGAAGTTTTCTAGCTATAATACAAATGATTTATAAAAGTATTAAGAACTTCATTGAGATTTCTCATTCTCTTTTTCATTTTACAGATAAAATGAAATAGCAATGGAGAGTTTGTAAACAATTAACTTTCGAATTTTTATAAAAAAAATGTTTAGAAATAATCGATTTCTATAGTATCGATTATACTCTTTCAATTCAGATATATACAGATTCAAATGCTTTTGTATCGGGATATTTTATTATTCAGAAACGTTATTCTCCAAAACAAAATACTAGATATTTAGTGGAATATTCTGTATTATATGATTCCTTTTTGTTAATCAAAATATAAAGAAATTATAATACCTATAAATACAAATTACTCGTTATTATTAAATTCATCAGAAAATACTATTATTATTTTAGACTTACTGAAGATTATATAGTTTTTATTAATCATTTATTATTTACCAACTTTCTTTCTTCCAATTCTCAAATTAAAGGTATATATATTTGTTGGATAATAAAGCTTTCTATTTTCAATATCATTATTATTCATATCCCGGGAGTTTGTAACAAAATTGCGGATGCTTTTTCTCGTACTATTTTCCTGGATCCTGATTATAAATCAGATAACCTTTTAGACTTTTTAGAAGAACTATAATATGATACAAATAATCCCAAATGGATTTGAAAAGACGGTATTGAAAGCTACAAAGAACTTCTTTATTTTCGAAAAGCCCAATGTTTACAGAAACAATTAGATCTCAAAGATCAGAATACATTTTCTACATTATCATTGAAAGAATCAATAATTATCAATTATCTTATAGTTATCTTCAATAATATTTAATATAATCCAATTGTAAGCAAATATAATAAGGATTTATAGTATTCTTTTATATATATTTATATAATAACTCAAACTCTTTCTGAAGATCTTTTCAAGTTAGAAAAAACAACTTTTCTTAAGTATATCAAGAACTTTCATATATTCAGAAGCGAATTATATTTTTCCTTCTGTAGGATCGATAAACGATATGTTCTCAAATCTGAAATTTCAGAAATATTAGTTTTCGTTTATGATTTAAAAAATCATTATGTAGCAAAACTTACAGTCAAGAAATTTAGGAATTATTGATAGCCAATATTAATTACCGATATCAAACAGTATATCAAAAATTGTATAAAATATACCAAGTATAATATACAACAAAGAATATTCCATTTCAAACCTCATAAAATTGATCGTCCTTTAACTTTTATTAATTTCGATTTTATAGAACCTTTTCCATCTATCCCAATCAATAAAGTTGAGATCCTTAAAATGATCTAATCAATAATTCAGAAACTTATCAAAATCGGTATTATTACTCAATCAATAAATTTCAACGATGATATATTCGATAAAAAAGGGTTTATTTACTTTTCTCATATCCTTTTTGTAATCGATTACTTTTTACATTATATTTAGACTTTTCCAACAATTAGAACAATAGATATTGAAATAGTAAGATATTTAAATTGGATTTTCAATATCTTTGGAATTCCGATCGAAGGATTTCATGATCCAGGTATTCATTTCGAAAATAAGGTAGTTAAATAATTTGCTAAAGAAACCGGAATACTATTTATCTTTACAATTGTAGAAGTTAAGAAATCCTTTAGTATAGTTGAGAAAGATAATGATTTCTTTCAAAGAATCTTTAAAAAGATTGATTTAGGAATCGAAAATTGGTTTATGGAAATTCAAACCTTAATCAATTTATTCAATATACAAGAAATCGATTATCTAGGATATTCTCTTCATAAAATCCTTTTTGGATATCAGTTTGTAAGATATCTGGAAATCAAATACCCCTCAAATCAATGTTTTGAAATCCAAAACTTTTTACTCAATATTACAGATCTCGATAAAGACTTTTCAAAAGAGATCTATTAATCAAAAGTCTTCGATTTTATATACAATAGAGAGTTAATTTAATAGGAAGTTTTACGACGATCTGATTGGAAAAAGGCATTAATCAAAGAAAAACATAATATAGATATTCGAAATCATACAGTTTTCGATTCTGGTCAAATGGTTATACTTTATGATAAGGTATTTGCTAAAAAGAAACTTCATTCAGTTTATTGTGATCCATTTGTAATAGTTGGTTCTGTAGGAAATCATTAGAAATTTTATCAATTATGATAAATCAATGGTAAACCTATTCGTTGATTCTTTTATATCGATCATTTAAAACCTTTTAAATCTAGAACAGGCCATTTGTAAGTCTCATTCGAAGAAAGTATTCTTGAATACTAGAATTTACGAACTGGTACTTTCAAAATAACTCTTTCTTTAATTTTACGAAACAGGAAAAGCTTTTGGTAATTCGAAAAGGAAAATAACCTATAGTAATAACAAAAACATTTTCAAATCAGAGTATATATTATAATAAAATCATATGGGGTGTACTTTCGATCTCAACAGGATTTAAATCATATACAAAATCGGAAGAATCTGATTAAATCTGTATAAGGTTAGAACTTCAATTAATAGATTAGTTAATAAAATTATGTTCGAATTTTAATAATCTGTTTTTGAGAAAATTGATATAAATATAATTTTCGAAAAGGTTAAGGATAAAAGGATTATCAATATAACGATTCTTTTGAATTTAGAGAACTTCAATAAACTTATTCCTAATTAGACCACTTTCAGCAAACGGTTTTGTGGTTTTCCTTTCAGGCTTTCGATCGTTTTCTTCAACCAAATCTAGACTTTATTTTCAATTCAATTTATGAAAGGTTTTAAACAATAAATTGTTAAAAGATCTTTTTATATTTACAGCAAAATGATATAAACCGAAAGCGGTATTAATTTAATATAATCCATTTCTTTTTTTTTATAGATTAGGAAAGTAAAAATAATATATTAGATTAGAAGCTAGAGAAATATCATTTTATAAAAAGGCTTCTAATTCATTTAACAAGAAGACAACATATACATAGTTTCAGAAAACCGTTAAATAAAAGAAGTATACAAAAACGCATATTGCTTCAGCTCCGGTTTAGATACTGTACCAAAAAAGAGGTAGGTAATGTGACTCCAAAAGGGTCTATATAATCACTCCAATTCAATCTAATTTAATAAAAAATGCGCAACTTCAATTTATCATTTTGTATCCGTTTACGTCGTGTTTACTCTATAAAATGATTAGTAATTATTGATTCTTTCAATGATAATATAGAGAATATATTCTGATCTTTGAGATCTAGTTGTTTCTATAAACGTTGGGTTTCTTGAAGGCGAAGAAATTCTTCGTAACCTTCAATACCGTTTTTTCAAATCTATTTAGGATTATTTGTATTATATTGTAATTCTTCTAAAGAGTTTAAAAGATTGTTTGATTTGTAATCAGGATCCGGGAAAATAGTACGAAAAAGAGTATTCGCGATTTTGTTACAAATTTTCGGGATATGAATAATAGTGATATTGAAAGTGGAAAGTTTTATTGTTTAACGAGTATATATATCTCTAATCTGAGAATTGGGAGAAAGAAAGTTGGTAAATGGTAAATGATTAATGAAGATTATATAATCTTTAGTAGATCTGAAATAGTAATGGTATTTTCTGATGAACTCAATGATAACGAGTAATTCGTGTTTATAGGTATTATAATTTCTTTATATTTTGATCAACAAAAAGGAATTATATAATGCAGGATATTCTATTAGATATTTAATATTCTATTCTGGAGGGTAGTATTTCTGAGTAATAAAATATCCTAATACGAAAACATTTGAATTTGTATATATTTGAATTGAAAGAGTATAATCGATATTATAGAAATCAATTATTTCTGAGTATTTCTTTTGCAAAAATTCGAAAGTTAATTGTTTACAAGTTTTTTATTGTTATTCTATTTTTCTTATAAAATGGAAAAGAGGATAAAAGATTTCGGCGAAGTTTTTAATACTTTTATAAATCATCTGTATTATAGCTAGAAAACTTCGAATTTTAGTTTGATTAATAGAAACCGGAAAATTTTTGATTTTGGTTGTTTTAGTAGGTTTGGTAATTATAATATTATTAGTTTTATAAAGAAATTTTAAAGTCTTTATTTGATCGATAAAGATATACAATTTTTTGAAAGATAGATATAGTTGAACGAAATCAAGGTGAGGAAGAATATGATTAGCTAGATTAAAATAAACTTCTTTTGGAATTATAAAATCTGAAAAGATATTGTTAATATAAAATTTGATTAATATTAGATTGTTTTCAGTATTAAGTTTAAGTATAAAAGAATATTCCCTTTTTGTTGAATTATTTTCCAAAGGAGGAATATAATCAAAAACTGTATAAAGAAGCTCAAATATAGAAAAACAAACAATTTGAGTATCTTGTGGAATTTTGATAGGTTATATCTGAGCTGAATCTTTTATAGAAAAGGCAAAATAATAATGATCTTTTAAATGAAGAGGTATATTTTAATAAGTATATTTTATAATTAGGATGAGAGAGAAACTTGTGAATATTTTGAGATAAAGTATAATAATTGTTTGATATTTGTTTTATAATTTTTGAATAATCGAAAACTATATATCTTTCAGGATTAGATTTATAAAAAGAAAGATTCTTGGGATATTCAATACTTGGTTTATCAATCACTAATGATATTGTTGATTAATCGGAAAGTTTATTGTTGGTTATTATAGTATATTTATATATATGGTATTTGTATTCTTTAGATATGATTTTATTAAGTCAAAATATCTATTGAGGATTATATCTAGATTTTTTCCTATTTTTATAAGGAAGAGTACTTGATTTGAATTGTACTCGATGAATATAAAGAGAAATAGGAAAAATATAAATTAATTCTATAGCATTTAAATCCTTATAGATATAAAGAAATCGAATAACTTTTAATCGAAGTTCATCTGTTGTTAAGGGATTTATATCGATCTCATTTTTTTGAAATCATTCATTAATAATATTTGATAAATCTGTAGATATTTTTCAAAGAACTGATCTTTTATCTATAGGATATGTATATGTTTTTGAAGGGTTTGATTAAAAGATAAAAGCTTGATTGATCGAAATATATTGATCTCTTTTTTGAGGAAGTAATTTGAGATGTTTGGAATCTGTTTTGAAAAAAAAATCAAATTGATGTAGAATTTCAAATAGTATATATAGATTATTCATTTGAAAGGTTGTATTAAGAGTATATAATAATTGAGTTTTCGAAAAGGAAGATATAATATAATGATAATATTTCCGATAATCGAAACTATAATCTTGATTTTCGGTAAAAATCTTTGAAAAGGCATTTTCTTCGAGGCTATCTAGTAATTGAAGGAGTATATCCTTTACTGAATGAAATAATCTGGATTGTATAAACTTTTGAGAAGGTTAAATATATAAAAAGTCTTTATTCTGGATTTCTTTAAATCTTTTAATATTGATTTTCGAAGAGAAAGAAAGTAGTTTTGAGTTATATTGAGGATTTAAAAATTTAAAGAATCTTGTAAATCATTTGAATCTAAATAATCATTTTGAGATTCTGAAATAGATTTAGAAAGGGAATCAAATACTTTTTTGAATACTTTTTCGGAATTTGTTGAATCGGAAGAGTTTCTTGATGAATTAGATTATTGTTGATCTTCAAATCGTACCATCTTCGGAATCGGTTTGATTTTGAATGCAAAATTATCAATATTTCTATCGGCAATTTCAAAATTCATCGAAATTTCAATATTTAGGATAGCTATTTGATATTTTGAATCGGCTAGATATAAAATGAATTAATAAGAAAAAGATTATTTGAGTTTCGGAATCTGAATAAACATTCTTTTCTTATCCAAATCTTCGTTTTTGATAGAAAGGATAGAATTAAAGATATCAATATGATTTTTGATTATATAAAACTATAATAGATTTAACAAAAGAATCTTTTGATTCTTATTAGGATTACTTTCTTTATCAGAACAAATGAAAGCATAAATAACTTATCGAACTTCTTCGATTGCAAAATCAATAATAATGTATTTTTTTAGATCTATATCAATTCCATCAACAATTTCTATAGAGATATTGTTATTGGATTGAATCTTATATCGATATAAATCTAAATGATCAACGAAAACAAGAAAAACAATATTGCTATCAAAACCTTAATCAATAATACAATTGGATTTGCTTATAATAACCTTTATCGGAAATAATCCTAGTAAAATATATATTCCCCTAATTCGAAAAAGATGATCTTTATTTACAATACAAATAATAATCGAAGTAGCTAAATAATCTATAACATTAATCCTTTCTAGATCAATCACTTATCGATTGTTCTTGAAGAAAACGCTGAAATTTGATAAATTATATTTAGAATCCTTCTATTTATAAAGGAAATACTATCGAATTTGATCAAAAGAAAAATAAATCAAATAATTCTGAATAAATCTACATCAAATTGAATATACTAGTTCAAGATCTGAGTTTGTAATTGAATTCTGATTTAATTAATCAAATTGACCAAATTGACCAAATTGATCATTTTGATTGAATTGATTATTTTGACCGGCATTACTCTGATCTTTATTCTGAATTGAAATTGAAAAAGTTAAAGAAACTTTTGATTTATGAATAATCATTAATTTCTTCTTTCTAACTGAGTTTTCTCAAATAGTAAGATATCTGAAATGCTTAATGGTATCCAGAGAGATTTAGTAAAAATCTAAAAGGTTAATTTCTTCAAAACCTAATATAAAACATTGTATAAATATCTTATAATCTATTAATCCTTGTTTTTGTTTATCAACAATATTGAAGAGTAGTTTAGGATCTCTAGAATATCTTTTACAATTGTTAATAGAAATTGTATATTTTAAAAAAAGAATAGATAATCGAATTTTCAATAATAATAGTTTAGTTTAACAAACTTCTAAAAAAATAATAGAAACTTGTAATTATGAAAATACTATTGATATCTGAAAAATAATATTTTTGTTTCGATTACAAATATGAAATACAAAAAGATTCTTATTCTGTTTATGAATTTCTTCCTATAATTGAGAAAAAGGATAGATATCTTTAGATTCTAATAAAATAATATAATAGAATATCTTTCGTTACAAAATAATTATATAAAAGGTAATCTTGTTTTCAAGATCTTTTTTATCGTCGATATCATCTGAATTAATTTCTTCAATAAAGCTTTGTTCAAGTATTTATATGAAATTAATCGAATTATTGAAGGATCTTTGATCTGAATAATCTGAAGAACTATCGAATTTGTTATCTAGAATAATACTATAAAAGGAAGTATTTGAATTATAGATATTATTTAATTGAAAAAGAATATCTTTATTAATTTTTAATTTCCTTTAACGATTAATACAAACTCGATCTGATTTTCTTGAATTAATTGTATCGATTTGATTAATATCAGATTTTTCTATAAACCAATCTTCTATAACAATATAAGAAAGATTACTAATAATAATATTTTTAGATAAAATCATAATATAAAGAATTGCTTGTTATTATATTAGTAAAGGATTTTCAGTATATTCAGATTTAAAATGTTTATATTCTTTACAATTGAAATAAAAAGGTTTTTTATTTAGATCATATTCTTCTATATTATTTACAATAGAATATTTCGAAGTCTTTGGATCCGGTAAATTGATTTGTCGGGTTTGATTAGAGATCTATTGAAGGTTATTGTTTTGTTCTTGTCGATTATTATTATTGCGATTATTATTTCCATTTCTATTTTGATTTCGAGAGTTATTGAAATTGTAATTTCCTTCCGAATTATCTTTTTTGAAAGTAGATTTCGATTTTAATTGTTAAGAAAGAACTTCAAGCTTCTATTCTTTGATAAAACCTTTAGATTTGATATTGAATATACTATCTATAAGTTCTTTAATGATCTTATCATTTGTAAATAAGTTTTAAAGTTCTATATTTCTTTTAATGCTCTGAATCGTACAATAACTTTTAGCAAGAGATCGATAGATAGCATTATTGGAAATAGAATAATTACGAAAAGTAGAATCGATTAACCCTTTGACAAAATTAATAATTAGCTTTTCTTGAACGATTGCATTAATAACATCAAGGTTTTTCTCAGAAACAGGAATATCTTTAAATCCTATATCGTATTGAATATCCTTTACTTATAAATAGTATTTCTCAAGAATTTCGTTCTTGGTTTAAGCAAATGAATTCATTGAATCCATTATGTTCTGAATTGTATTTTCATTATCGTAAGAAGAATAACGGTTTAGAAAGACCTTAATGAAAACAAATTCGTTTTCCTAAATAGCTATTTCAATATCTTCAAAAATAGTTTTGAAATCGGTATGATTATTTATCCAGATTTGAACTTTCCTTTTAAATTTCAATTGAACTATAATGAAAAAAACAAATGATTTATAAATTGAATTTTTAATGATTCGTTTAATAATAGTTTTGATCATATTTAATTATACAAAGCTTAATATATTACGATAATCAAATTCAAATACTAAATCGATATTAATCTTGTTTCAAAGCTCCTCAACTTTAATATCATCGAATATCGATATACTTATAATTTGAAGATTCGAATTAAAAAGATTGAAGAAAAAAAAATGAAAATATAATAAAAAACGAATTGAATTCTTTCAAATAGTTCAATGAAAGATATATTTCGAATCCTAAAAGTTTTATTTATAAGGATTTTGAAAGATTGTAAATCGAAAAAAGAAGTTCTTCAATAAGAAATATATAATATATTCGTTCTTGTAAATCAAAATCAGAAAGATATCAATAAAAACGAATAACAATTTATCGATATCTGAAATAGATTTCGGAATCAATCTCTAAATTGAATCTTTTGCTTTTCAATTATAAGAAGTATAAATATTTCGAAGATTCAAAATTAAAAGGAAATTCGATATCAAAAGATTAAAGTTTTTTATAAAAAAGCAACACTAAACTTATTCCTAAAAATGCAACTACTATACTAAATTAAGATCTTTGAAAAAAAAACATTCTGATACAACAAAGGATCGATACTTTAAACAAATCAAAAATCAAGGATTCTACATACAAATTGGTAATTCCGTAAACAACGAATTTATATTACGATAACTCTGTTTTGCTTCCTTAAAGTGATCAAATTATTGAAATTTAATATACCAATCAACAACTCTAAAAAGAAGATTCAAAAGGTAATTTTTTCGAAAAGAGAATAAAGTATAAATCTACAAACAAAGAGATACTAACGATATATTAGATATCTATAGATCTTTATATAGATTACCAGTAAATACAACGGAAACGGATACAAAATGATAAATTGAAGTTGTGCATTTTTTATTAAACTAAATTAAGTTGGAGTGATTATATAGACCCTTTTGGAGTTATGTTACCTGCCTCCTTTTTGGTACGGTATCTATTGTCTATCTGTAAATGAAACATTGAACTGTATTTAAAGGTATCACGAGATAGTACGATCACGGAGCACGTTGAAGAGATCGGGGAGAAGATGATTATAGTGAAGTGATAGAGTTAAGTATATATTGAATGAGAACTGTATTGAATGATCTGCCCTTGATTTTAAGGATTGTAGATAGTATATATAGACTTAATAGAAGCTATCTAATTGACAAAAAGTATCAATTAGGTTAAGCTTCGATCTGTATGATATTAGGAGAGGGTTGACGATTGTAAGGATCGACAAGATCTAAAAGGGCCTGATAATTAATATGAAATGAAGGGTATAATGATTGTAGAATATAAGATGATTATAAATCATTCATTATGTAAATTAGGTATTATATGATTATCTATAATACATTTCCCAAATCGAGAATCGGTTTGTAACAATAAGAAAAGATTGTAAAGAGTAATAATTGATCAAATATAAAGTATAGATTTTGATAATATATAAATATCGATTTCGAGCGATTCCTATTGAAATTGATGGCGTGGTTCAATTTGATCGATTAATTGATTATATTAATCAAATTGATCAAATTGACCATTTCGCGATTATATCGATAAAATTAATCTATTAATCATATTGGTCACTCCGAATATTGATCATTTGGATAGAGTTGATCGTTTTTAATCGTATTGATCAATTGATGTAAAGAAATAAGTATAAGTTGTGATATATTGATCGATTTGATTGATATAATTGGTTTTGATTAGTGGTAACGAACTAGCTGACGTAATGTGCATATACGATCAAATTCCATCGATTTTGTATAGTATTATAGTGGAGTTTTATTCGAAAATATATAATGCTACAGATGGTTCATGATTAATGTAATCGAATTAATTAAACGATACAATAAGATTTCGAAGAGTCCGATAAGATTCGAAAAAGGAGAGTATAATCGAAAAGATCTGAAAATATAAGTTATTTTATCCTTCATTTTATAGCTTAATTATCGTAATGACTATCAAGATGATATTTTTGAAATGATCCATATTTTAACGATTATCGTATAAGAATGAATTGAGAAGGATTTCGATTGTATATAATTTTAATGAAATCTGTTTATATATTTATACGATCGGTTAGTAGGTGGATTATATCTTGTAATTAGTATTATATAGAACATTAATCATACCAAAATAGATAAAGGAAACCTTCGATCGCATATTAATTTGATAAAATTCGTTTGTAGATATACACAATCAGTTTTCTATTCAGTTTTGAATAGCGTCACTTTTATACCGAGGATCGAAGAAAGGAGAGATGTCGAAAAGAAAAAAGATAAGAAATAATAAAAAGAGTCGGCAATGAATTAAATAGTTTTTGTTCTATTATAGATTTTTGAGTAGAAGGATATTGTAACAGTAGTTACAAACTAACTAATGTTATATATATGTACAAGCAAAATTCACCAATTTAGTATGGTATTATAATAGTGTTAAGTTCGAAAGTGTACAATATAATAAATGGTCTGTGATTATTCTTACTCAATCTTTGTGATCCTATTGCTAATATTCTATAGATTCAGAAAAGAACAGAAATATTCGAACTTTTGTTATATAAGGTTCTTGATAAATCTGTCGACTGTTATATCAGCAGTTAAAAGGTAGATTATATAAAAGCTCCTTTTTGAATATTTCTATTGCAATCATATATTTTATATATCGATATATCTGAGCTTTATAATGATTCGTTCGTTCTCACCAATCATCAATCTGATTGTTTGCTGGTTATCACAGAATATTGATATAGATTCTTTTATTGCAAAATCGATTTCCTTTAGGAAGTATAGAATTGCTATTATTTCTTTTGATATATACTCGACACCGAATAATTCAGTTTCAATGGTTGAAATAATCATAATATCCTACTTAGATGCTTTTTATATAATTAAACCACCGAAAAGGGATATAATATACTCTTGGAATGATCTACAAATATCAGGATCATTTGCGAAAGAAATGTTTGAAAAGACGAAAAGTTATAATATCTAATCACTATTATATTATATTACAAGAAACCTTATATTCCAAAGATATTCAAAACAATAATCAACGGTTTTTATATATTCGGTCGATGGATTGGTCAAATAATAATTCAATTACGAAGTAGCGAATAAGACATCTACTGTTGGTATTCACGTGCTCTTAAAGCATGTGATCCTCACTTAAGCGAAGGCTTCTATATTGAGGCCATTCGCACTCAATGGTTCTTTCGAACCTTGATGCGCAATATAACCTTTAATTTAGGGGTCAATTGTGTAACAATCCAAACGCCCTTACAGGAATCTCTTTTGTGAATAACCTCAATACAATCGAAAACGTTTTCTATCAATTCTATCGAATACAACAATCACAAAGTCGTACCGATATTAATTAGTGATCATAAATTAGACTATTTTCAAAATCTTTTCGAAAACTCCGAATAAGTTCATTTTTCATTCTTTCCATTCGACAACGACCTTTACAATACTTCAATTCTCTTTCATACGCTATTTATATCATTACCAATCCCTTCTTTCAAAATCTTATTTCAAATTTACTATTTTCGAATTCGAATCGATTTAAATTTTATACTACCATTACGAAAACTCCGAATAACTTCAATTTTTCATATCTACTATCATTACCTATTTGAATTCTATTATCCATCCTCTTTCTTATTCGAATCCGATCCACTTTCTCTTTATTCGATCAACCAGAAAGGCCGAAAGCTATTGCAATCTCGGTATATATATCATCTCGAAACCTTTCGATTCATTTCGATTCATTTCATTCAATTTTCTACTCAAAAACCTTCGAAAACGTTACTCCTGTTATTGTACTACAATCAATCTGTTTTCAGATATATTTTGAGTATGTTTTTGCTACGAAAATCTGGTTCGGAGATCATTCTCTGTACTGTGTCGCAATCTACCTTGATTTGTTCCGGGCCATTGCGCAACATTCTCATTCCGAAATGAACTACGTTGATTCCAGAATAGATTAGCTCATTGAGCAATGCCCTAGCTCATTCGCCAATGAGCTTAATTTTGGAATAGGCTAGTTCATTGCGCAATACACCCCGTTCAAGTAAAAATGAGGCTATTCGCAAATGAGCTGGCTTAGTCGCAAATGCCCTAGATATTCACATTACTTTAATTAAATGAATTCTTACAGGATTTTCAACCTTTTCTTTTTCAATATATTATTTATATATCATCTATTCACTCTATTATTCAAAATGTTATCCAATATCGCTGTCCAGGCCCAAAATCAAGCTTCCAATTCAGGTTTCGATTCTTTTCTATATACTATTCATACAGAATTCAATATAATGATTGCCGATTCTGTCTACAAATCGAAAGAACGCTTAGATGTATATACATGATATAAAACTATCGAATTCCTTAAAGATTTTATCCTTAAAATTAGAACTCAAAAAGAATGCAATATCAAGCACTCCGCAATAACGAAATATATATTTCAGAGGGATCGTTTATTTCGAAAAGCTTACAATCGTTATCCAATTCGCTATACTCTATCGAATAGAAAGGGTTTTAACTTTATTAAATTAGTTTATTTGCGGTTAAACCATTACAGCCAAGATAAACTCCATTACGAAATCAATACAGAATATTATAGGATCTTCAATAAAGAGTGCAATTGGATAATCTGGCATTATCGACATTGTACTTTTAATAGAATGCAGACCTCAAAAAAGCCTTTGCAACCAATCGAGGTTTCCCAGGTTTGAGAGATAGTTCAGGTTGATCTTATTGATCAAAGGCATTCCCCAAATAGTAAATATATTTGGATATTGTATATTAAAAATCATTATAGCAAGTATACTCAATTATATACTTTAAAAAGCAAACATGCCGAAGGTATTGTAAATTGTCTCTTCATTTTTATAATGGCTTTCTATCCAATAACCATTCTTCAATACGATAATGGGAAGGAGTTTAAAGATATGATTCTCTTCATTATATTTATTTAGGCAGACTAAATCCCTTTTTTTATTCTTTTCTTTATTCTTTCTTTATTCTCCTTTTTTGAAAGAACATTAATCAATGAATAATCATATTCACTATACAAATCATAATATATCTATATTATTATACTAATTGAAACATTTTATAAATGCAGTCTTAATTTTATTATACAAATATAATATTAAATTTATCAATGGAGCCCCTCGAACCCCTTAAGTGCAAAGGTTTATAGAACAAGCAAATGAAGTAATAGAAACGAAGCTAGCTGTATGGAAAGTCGATAATAATTCGATCGAATGGGTGCGGGCTTTGTCTAAAATATCGATGTCGATCAATAAGCAATATCATTCTGATATAAAGGTATATTTGTGGGAGATGATTTTCAGGGATTGTATATCACCCAAATAACTGAATGCTGCGAAGAGGTTATTGGAGGATAGTATTGAATATAAAAGAGGGGGGCTTTTGTCGGAAAAGAACTTCGAATCTGAAGTTATTTCAGGCAAAAACCCAATTTCGATATTACCTGCGAGGATATTATTACCTTCATATCCATTTACAATGTCTGTATTATCTACAAAAATATTTATACCTTCCTTTGTAAATGATATTGATCAAATATTCAATATTCAGACAAAACCTTTGCAAGATTTTCAATTTGAAAAGGGACAGACTATTACAACAGCTACCATATTTCCTGAAAAAAGCTTTCATCTTCAAACGCTTTTTCCAATACACGACCTTCTTTTTTTAAGGGAGATATATAAGACAAAGACTATAAAACCATTATCCGATGGACAGCTTGATTATAAGGATCCAAAGGATGGGGCTACGAATCTCTCTCGACTCCATTCTGGGAGCATTTTTCAATGACCTAGTTATCTCGTTACCCCGCACTCTATCCCCCCGCTATTGAAAGATCCTACCCCCTTACCAAATAATTTTCAAGCCGATCTACAACCCGATATCACCCTTCAAAATGATGCTATTCACAAAGAACCTTTAAAAAGCATTACTGATCCCATTCTTCAACATATTCGACTCAAAACCATTAAAAATCGAAATCGCATAAATACAAAATATACAAAAAATCATCAAATCACTGAATTTGCAATTGATGATATCATAGCATTGGCTATACCCAAAAGTACTAAAGTAAACACTAACAATAAAAGAATATACACTCGTATTCTTAAACAAGAACATCCTCATAAATACCGAATTCAGACTGAATATAGTATTCTGAAAACCTTGATGCCTACTTGGGAACTTAATGAAGTACCCCCTTCTATTACTAATAGCACTTATATTAATAACCTCAATACCTCTATTCTTATTAATACAATTGCAAAAAAAGCATCAACAACAATAAGGATCTCAATCTTTTGTAAATGTAAAACTAAATATTATACAAATCAATACAATTGCTTCAAAAATAAGCAAAAATGTTCGGTTTATTATCATGCAGATAATGATTTTGATTATGGTTTTCTTGCTAACTTAATATTACAAACAGAAAAAGCATTATTATTGAAAGAAAAAAGAAGCAATGAGAACATCAATAGCAATAACAAGATTGAAATTCATAACAACGACAAGGTTGTAGGCTCCCCCCCTCATCGAAAAAGCAAACGATAACGAATTGATATATTTAAAAAAACTTATTAATATAGATACTAGCCCATTACACAATAAACTTAGGATATTGAATATATTGATTTTGTATGAACTTAGTTCATTCACAAATGAACCTAACTCATTTGTGAATGCCCTCACTCCCGTCTATTTCGGTATCAACTAGTTCATTTCACAACCTAGCCCATTGCGGAATGAGCTAAGTTCATTTCGGAATGTCAAAATTGCGCAATGGCCCGGAACAGATTTACTTTTGGTGAAATGTCATTAAACAATGAATCTTCTTCGAATTGCATCATTTTTGGTGGAATTTCGATTGCTTCGCTTCAATCTTTTCAAATTTTCGTACTATCATACTATATTCAACCTTTACAATTAGTGTGATCCCTTCATTCTAGCAATTTTTCGAATCTCTTTAGAAAATTTTCGAAATACTACATCCATTCTGTACTATACATTATCAACCTCACTATCGATCACCATTATCAAAATATACAACCTCCTTTTTTCAAAAACCTTATTCTTTTTAACTCTTTTTTTTCTTTATTGTATATATTATACAACTATACACTACAAAACCATAGCTACAGCTAGCTCTCTTATCACTACAAACGAGCTTAAGCTCACAAAACAAGCTCACAAGGCTTTAAGGGAGAAATACGATTCTATTATTGGTTTTAGCGAAAAAGAACAGAATTCAGTATAAGAATATATTTTATTTCGTGATTATCAATATCAATGCACTAGGATATATGATATAAAAGTTAGTAGTGTTTTTAAAAAGGATTTTAAAGATTGGATAATAGAAAATTTCATTTTAGTTTGTTGTTCTTATTTAGCATTTCTTCGAAATGTTTTTTATAAGAACAGTTTCTATATTAACAAAACTAATGAAGATATTTTGAAAAAGAATCTTATCAATACTTTTGTTTATAAGTATTCTATATAGACAAATGAATAATTACAAGAATAGCTTTTATATTTTTTGAATATAATATCCTCTATACTTCAATACCATTTCGAAAAGTTCACTTCGATCGATATATATGATTCTTCAATCTTTGGTAGCGTTATTGATATCAAAAAGGACATTAGTCAAGTTGAACTATTTCAGGATTACAGCAACAATAATCCACTTCAAACGATTGATCCTTATACTACTATCTCTGAAAGAGACGAAAAGGTTATTCAAAGTATTATAAACTTCAGCAAACTCTATAATAGGGATATGAAATATAATAGTTCCAATAATAGCATTCAATGTAAACTCGTCATTTTCTATAATTAATACAATAAAATCAATTTATTCTTTTCTTATTATAGTTTAGCCCTTTCTATAATATTACAAAACGAAGTATTAAGTTTTTACTTTACTATTATTAACCTTTGCAAATTATCTTTTGACGAAAGTATATATTATATATATAATTACTTTGAAGGTTAAGAATGTCACGGGGTCCCCGTATATGGTATACGGAGACCGCTCGGGTTCCGACCCGTAGGAGTCGGACCTCGGATAAGTGTAGGCTAGCCCCGGTCGGGGCTAGCGCTACACATAAATGTGTTTAAGGAACCGTTCCTTCTATAGAAACGTAGCTCTTCGAGCTACGTCTTATCAATAAAAGTGATTTCTGTTATCCTGTCTGCTGCCTCCGTGATAAAGAATATCAATAAGCAACTTTCATTAAATGAGTATTTATTATATTAGCTTTGGTTCAAAAGGATAATTCTATTGCTATTATCTTCGAATGCTTCGAAAAACTAATCAATACACTTCGGGATCTTCGATTCAATCTTTTTGTTGATTAACAAAATGAATTTTTTATGTTATTGAAGATCATTATTATTTGTTATTCTCATTCTGTATATAAACTAATTTGTTTTGATCCTGTCTCAATATATACAGGCCAAATCAGTAAGATACGTTCTAGTATTATAACTTCCGATCTTTTATTCAACAATAACAATCTACAATTATGATTTCAGAAAAAACCTTTTTCCGAGTTCAATTTTCTTCAAAAGAAAGTATATTATTGTTGGAAGTTGCTGAGTCAGCATCCTGTTCGCTGTATAACCTCATATATAAGCTTTCTATAGAATCTATACTACAATAAGAAATATACACTTGCAACTCTACATTTCGTATTCCAATAGATTATGAGGCCTGCGTCGTACTTCTACTGATACAACTACACTATCCATCGTTATTATGGAACAATCACCATCGACCAAGAAGAATTACAACTCAAAATGGGGTTCTATATCTATTTTCGATGGAAATAATTATTCTGATTTTCACTTTGCCTGTAAACTAGCTCTTGTTGCTGTTGATGCTTGAAGAATAGTTGTTGGTTTAGATATCGAATTAGTATTTGCGAATAATGCCATTGTCGCTAAAAAACGTGAAAGATCTGAGTTTATTGATAGGAGGGGAAAGGCATTTACTATTCTAAATGGGGCAGTATCATTTATTCAATGAGAGAAACTAATGGAATTTGCTGATATTGCTGATTTGTCTAGTATGTGGAATAAATTAAAGTCTTTAGATCAAATGTCGAATTCACTTTATATCAATAATATTCGTATCGAATTTCGAAATCAAATATTCGATTATAAAATTATTACTATTCGAACCTATATCGATCAACTTTTATATTGGCAATGTCAATTATCGAATAGTACAAATTTTATTATCAATACTGAACTAATGGATCAACTTATGTATATCATTCCTTAACAAGTTGATTAACAAGTTAGCAAGAGATTAGCTTTTTCGTAGAATATGATATTGGAACAATCTATAATCGAATTTCAATCAAACGAAACGATATTATCTATAGTTATTGCAAATTTCGTAGGATCGAAAAAGAGAAGCAGAAAGAAGGATAATAAATACGAAAGTGAATATTATTTCTATAGAAAGAAAGGACACTTTCAATACAATTACCATTTCTATATGAAAGTACAAAAACATGCAAAAAGTCGAAATCGAAATTGAAATCGAAATCCATAAAGAAATCGAAATCTACAAAGAAACCGAAGGACGAATTAGATACCTCTTTATCCGAATCGAGTTCCGAGGAAGAGATTTCAAAGAAAAAGAGAAGAAATAAGAGCCCTAGCTTTAAAGCTAGCTTTGCAGATGGTATCGAAGATTCCCAAAAGGGCGAATATCAATATGGTACAATTTGAAAGGATATAGTTGTTTTCTATTATGAGAGTAAAGAGGTTGAATATCTGGTTGATTATTATTCTTCATGCTGTTTTCTATTACGAGAGTAAAGAGATTGTTTTCTATTTTTCAAAGAATAAAGAGGTTGAATATCTAGTTGATTATTATTCTTTATATTGTTTTCTATTACGAGAGTAAAGAGATTGTTTTCTATTCTTCAAAGAATAAAGAGGTTGAATATCTAACTAATCATCATTCTTCAAAGGATTTTAAGGGATTGATATATTAGAGGCATTCTTTCCTGCAAATATTGAACTCCACAGGAGATTAGATATTGTAGTTTTTAATAAGGCCTAGATAGGATTTATGATTTTTGAGTATATGGAAAATAGGAATAGCTTCATTTTTGAGGACTTCAGCAATGAAGGGATATTGGAAGTTGCTGAATCAGCATTCTGTTCGCTATATAACCTCATATATAAGCTTTCCATAGAACCTATATTACAATAAGAAACATACACTTGCAACTCTACATTTCGTATTCCAACAATTATATAGATCGGATTTACAAAAGCAATCGAAAAATTCTATCTCGTCTTTCAAACCCTAATATAAAATTCCAAGGCAAAAAGTATTATAGATATTATATTTGTAAGAAAAAAGATTGTTAATCAATTAATTATTCTATCGAAAAGCAAAGAGAAATTAGATAATATTATTGGGAATTCGTTAGAATTAAATAATCTGAATATGCTTCTATTTTTAAACATTTGTACCGTTAATACATTATAGGCGAATATAATGTAATTACTCTTTCGGATGAATAATTCATTCTTCTTATAAAGGAATATGAAAACTCTTTGTAGGAGAATCTTTAAAAGGAATTAAGTGATGATTTTGATCTCGAAGGGTTTTTCAACGAATTCATTTTTTCAAAGGTTCAAAAGGCTGTTATTGAGCTTTGTAATAATGCTATTACTTATTTCTTAGGAATTATAACTTTATTGTCGATTCAAACTTTCTTCAATCATTGTTATTCAAATGAAGAATTCATCAATATTATAATTGATTTAGAAGTTTCAGTCAAATCTATTGCCGGTATATATCAAGTTGAGGTTCTACGGAAACTCATTGATATTATAGTTATATCAAACTCTAATTCTAATATTAATTTCGTCTTCGGAATTGGTAATACTAATTCAAAGGAAACCATAACACTTGATATACCTATAGATAATATTACCTTTTATATCGTAGATATTTATATTCTATTCCTTTTATTATTTGCAAATATAGATCGATTTTATATAGTCTTTGACAACTTTGACAATGTTATTGTAAACTCCAAAGGAAATCATATCTATTCTATAATTAGAAAATTCGATTATACATTTCTTTCATGAAATATCACTCCTTTCATCAATTCAACAAAAGCATACCCCTCTATTCCGTTCTTTTATTTTACCAATATAGAACTTCGAAAATTGTATTATCGATTTGATTATCCTTTTATAAAAAAACTCTGTAATATTCTGAAACGTATTGATTATAATAAACATACTGAAAAAGAACTTCGTAAACTTAACAAATTTTGCCATTTTTGTCAAAAACATAATAGATTTTTAAAACGATTCAAATTTATCTTATATAACAATATCGAATTCAATTTCATAGTTTATATTGATATTATATATCTAGATGGAAAACCAATCCTGTATATTATCGATCAAGCAATATATTTCCAAGCTATACGATTTTTATCTAATATTTCAATAATTGCAATTTAGAATATTCTCAGAGAATATTGGATCGATGTTTATATTGGATCTCTAGATTATTTAATTCACGATGCTAGAAAGAACTTTGTTAGAAAAGAATTCGTAGATCGAGTTTTATTTATGAATATTATAACGAAATCAGTTCTTGTCGAATCCCATTGATCAATTGGTATTGTTGAATAATATTATACACCTCTCCGTTGTATATACGAAATCATTATTGGAGAAATGGCTCAAAAACCTGGTGTTATACAGGATATATATCTTTAAATGATTATAAAGGCTGTAAATAATTCAATTGGTCCAAATGATTTAGTTTCTACACTACTTATATTTGGAATATACTCTAGAATCTTCAATCTAAACCTTTCAAGTCCTATTATTTTGTAACGAACCGTAATTATTGAGAAAGCTATATAGGAGATTTACAAATTTCGTATACAAAGATAAATTAACGATGCCTTAAATTAACGAAATAGTCTTTCAATAGATTATATTCATGATCTCCCTATCAATTCTGATGTTTTAGTATAGCGAAAAGCTATTACTTCAAAGAAAGGCAAATGGAAAGATCTATTCCCCTTCCTTGGAATTAATAACAAAATCTGTAGAATTTAATTTCCTAATGGAATTACTGAATTCAGAAGTATTATTGTAAAACTATATTATTCCAAACCGGAAGAAACAATAGACCTATTTGATAATCCTGATGAGGAAATCAATCCATTTAACAATCCAGAATCAACTAATCAAAATCCAGATTTATCAAATCCAATATAAAAATCTGATCGAAATATAATCGTTTATACAATAGCACTTTTTATATCTATTATCATTTGTTCTATTAGTTACACTATACAATATCCTTTAGATCGAATTGAAATCCTGATAGTTCATCAATATTTTTCGGAAACGTTATTGATATCAAACCCTGATTTAACCATTTTCCTAACAAGCGAAGATCTTAAAACTATTTCATCCAAGTCTAATTTTATCGATTCTTGTAGAAAAGAGATCGAAGGATTATTGGAAAAAGGAACTTTCGAAAACGTTCTTATTTCTTCAGTTTTTATTGGAATTTGTATCTTCGGAAACCGATTTGTCGACGAGATCAAACATACCGGAACTGATAAGGTTATGGAGAAATTACGATTAGTAGTTCAAGTATATAATAATATTGGAAAAGAAACTATTTTGATTCAATCCCCAATTCTACAAAGGATTAATCAATAGAAACTATTGATTTTAGTTTTAATCTTTAAATCAAAGAATATCCATATTTATCTCTGTAATATCTTACAAATTTATATTCAGATTACAATGGAGTTAAATCGATTATTTTATATTTATCCTTCTTAGGAAATATAATTTCTATAGGATATCGTTCTTCAAATAAAGAAACCTTTATATGGTATTGTAGAATTAGATAACTATTGATTCAAAATATATTATGATTATTATACGAATCGTTTCGGTCTTATAGTTTCAATTTACGATCATTGTCTTCTTCATTGAAATAACGATATACTTATATTTGTTGGTATTCAAACCGATGATACATTTATTGTCGCTGACAAAGTGTTTGCTGAATTAGAGCAGAAACAACTCAAGGCTGTCAATTTTTAGGCAAAAGATTGTGAGATGTTAACAAAGACGAACTTTTTCAAATTCAATGGAACTGTTGTATCATTGATCGATAATATTATCAATTTAACTCAGGAGCAATATTGCAAGAACCTTCAACAAGTCGTTTTTAGCCCTATAGATCTTAAAGGCATCAAGGGCAAATTATAAAAGAATACTCCAACTTAGGAACAATATATTGTTCAACAAACTAGAGGAGTGTATATCGCTAGTCTCATCCAACCAAAAGCTGTATATTCATTATCCCGCACCGCTCAAGTCATCGATCCCACTCCAGGAGATGTTGAATTCCTGAATAAAACTCTTTTTTGGTAATTCCAAAATACTACCAAAAGATTGAAGTTTGTCTTACTTGATTCAAAAACCCTTATTCTTTTTGTATTCATAAATATAGGATTCGCAAATAATTCTAATCACTCTTTTCAAATCGGATATATTATAGTTCTAATAGACAAATCCAAAAACGCGAATATCCTTCATTGAACTTCTATTAAATATAAAAGAATTACTAAAAATATATTAGCTTCAGAATTCTATACAATAACTCTTGGATTCGATATAACAAGTATTATAAAGTCTTCTTTCGATCAAATAACTATTTGTGATCATCCTATTTCATTTATAATATATACCAATTCGAAATCATTTTACAAATACCTTATTAGATTCGATATTATATACAAAAAGCAATTGATAATCGATTTGATATATATTCGCCAATCATATAAAAAGCAGGAGATTCAGAAGATCCGCTAAATCGATAGAAATACTAACCCTGCTAATACAATAATAAAGGTTAAGCCCTATCAAGCTTTAAAAGAATTGATTAATACAAATAAAGTTAAATTGGAAATGGAGGTATAAATAAAAAAAACAGATATTAAGATTTAGAGTTTTCAAATATTAAAATTTAGATTTTCGAATATTATAATTTTGGGTTTTTTCTATTTTCGTTTTTGTATTTACATTTATTATAGCTAATCATTCTTTTAAGAAAATAGTCAGTATTGATATTTATATACTCTTAAAGCATATAATCCTCACTTAAGTAAAGGCTTCTATATTAAAACCATTCGCACTCAATGGTTCTTTCGAACTTTGATACGCAATATAACCTTTAATTTAGGGATCAATTGCGTAGCAATCCAAGCGCCCTCACAGAAATCTCTTTTGTGAATAACCTCAATACGATCAAAAACGTTTTCTATCAATTCTATCGGATACGACGATCACGGAGTCGTACCGACATCTACTTTTATTGTAATCGCAATATATAAAACTGATTTCATTTTCTTCTGATATAATTTGATTATATATATAAAAACTTGACCTGAATTTTTCTAAAATACTATTATAGGAAGTAGTATATATACTATCCCTTTTGTTGCTTTAAATTTCTTAGCAATCTTTTTAATATATATATTATAAGCTAGTTATAGCTTTTTCTTGGATTGATCATAAAGGATATATATTTCTAGAAACCATTTTGTATCTCCAAAGTTATATAGCTCGTATACAGTTTTGATTCCTTCGATGATTTTTGTAATAGTTAATTCGTTCTTTTTGTAGTATATAATCTGAATGTCATTCATAAAGAATAAAATCATGATAATATACTTTGGGTTTATATATAAATACAGTTTCTTTTTATATTATATCAATCCTAGTTTTTCGAATATCCGAATGAAATCCCTGAACTATATTGCAAGGGAATCTCGAAGATTATACAATACTCGATCGATAATAATATATTTGTTCGGGACTTTATAGTTATTAAAGAGATAGTATATAATTGAAATATTAAAAGAGTTGTATAAAGTATTGATAAAAGTATTGATTATATTATATTGTTTAATTTCGAGATTGTATTTAACAATGATTACTATAACGATTCGGAATAATCGATTAACGAATGTAATAGTATAAATAATTTCAATTATATTCTTAACCTGGAGATTTCCTTATATTACTAAACAAAAACAGCAATGAGTGATTAGATTTTGATTATTGTATTTATATATAAATATCTATTGAAAGGGGGATCGGTTTTATAGGTTCCGATCTGGAGTCGATTTTATATCAGGTGTTTCTAATCTTAAGATTATTAACTTCAAGATTGTAATCCTGTTTGAACTAATATTCTATTTGGTAATCTTCTAATTGGTAGTAAAAACGAAATAGCTTTAAAATTGCAAAGGTATGAATTCAAGGGAGAGGTATTATCTATAATCTATAGATTGTAGATCAAATGGACGGCAATAATAGTCTTATTTCAGTTCCAATAATGATTATATTATAAACTATTACAAATTGGGAATATTCTTTTATATCATTTATTCTAGTTTGATTGAATCAGAAGATAGAATGAAAATCGTTGAGATAGTTTAATCTCGATGAATCTATTTTTTGTATAATAACGATTCCTATATAGGATTCAGCATTGAGGTTATTTCTTTGATAGTATTGTTATATATACAATTGCTTTCGAATGTATATTGATTGTTCTGGGGTATGGTATTGGAAGAGAAATGATTTCGGTGGGTAATCGAATAATTGAAACTCAGATGGGTTGATTTGAATCCTGAGTATTTCAATTTTTATAAAACGAGCTTTCTTAGATGTTCTTTCAAGATTATAAATCCGCGAATCCTCAATGAGTCTATTGAGAGATAACGTAGAGTGTAGTAATCTTTTCGGTAATTGGATTTCCTTTATAATATACTTTGATTGATTGTATCAATATACTTTCTTTCTTTTGAAATATTGTAATTGATCGATTGAAGGAAACTTTGAATCATTTTTGTATTCATTACAAAGAACTTCGATGGTACGATTAGTAAGCTCAAACTCCATATTCCTTATGTCAATATATTCTGTAAGGTCGGGGTTCGAATTATCGTTACAAGTATCTTCTTGAACATCGCTATCATCTTTATCTACGAGATATAATTGCCCCTCAATAATAGAATCGGCATTTCCGATCTTTCTAATAGAAGGATCGATTAGCGCTTATATATCTTCATTATTTGCTTTATCACTATCATCTAAAGGATTAGATGAATTGAATGATTCTAAACCGGATTCTATATTCTCATCATCACCCTTCAGATCTGCTTTCACCCTCAAACCCAGTTCGTTTATGAATGATAGTAGATACTATATTAAAAAGGAGGCAGGTAACGTGACTCCAAAAGGGTCTATATAACCAACTCAATTCAATTTAGTTTAACAAAAAATGCGTAACTTTAATTTATTATTTTGTATCCGTTTCCGTTGTATTTATTGGTGATCTATATAAGGATCTATAGATATCTAATATATTATTAGTATCTCTCTGTTTGCAGATTTATACTTTATTCTTTCTTCGAAAAATTATCTTTTGAATCTTTTTTTTAAGGTTATTGATTGGTATTATAAGTTTCAACAATTCGATTACTTCAAAAAATCAAAACAGAGTTATTGTAGTATAGATTTGTTGTTTGCGGAATTATTAATTTGTGTGTAGAATCCTCGATTTTTGATTTATTCAAAATATCGATCCTTTGTTGTATCAGAACGTTTTTTTTTCAAAGATCTTAGTCTAGTATAGTAGTTGCATTTTTTAGGAATAAGTTTAGTGTTGCCTTTTTATAAAAAACTTTAATCTTTTGATATCGAACTTCCTTTTAATTTCGAATCTTCGAAATATTTATACTTCTTATAATTGAAAAGCAAAAGATTCAATTTGGAGATTGGTTCCGAAATCTATTTCAGATATCGATAAATTGTTATTCGTTTTTATCGATATCTTCTTGATTTTGATTCACAAGAATAAATATATTATATATTTCTTATTGAAAAACTTCTCTTTTCGATTTATAATCTTTTAGAATTCTTACAAATAAGATTTTTAGGATTCGAAATATATTTTTCATTGAATTATCTGAAAGAATTCAATTCGTTTTCTATTATACTTTCATCTTTTTTCTTTAATCTTTTCAATTCGAATTTTCAAATTACAAGTATATCGATATTCGATGATATTAAAGTTGAAAAGCTTTGGAACAAGATCAATATCGATTCAATATTTGAATTTGATCATTACAATATTGTGAAAGAGGTAGGTCGAGATACGTGCGTCCCGATAGCACGCTGCGAGGGGGAATAGGATACGAACTGATCAGACTATATTGTATAAACTTCGAATAGTAGAACTAATGTGAATAACAATAGGTTGGGGATTGTATATAGTGGGTATGCAAAAAGACTAGTGAAAACGATTGATTATTCTAGAAGGGAAGGCAAAGCCTTCTCCTTATATTTAACTACGAAGGATCATATAACCTAATGTCTATGAACTAGCTACGTATATGGCCCTAGCAATTCAACTTTCTCACAATATATTAAGTTCTGTATAATTAAATACGATCAAAACAATCGTTAAACAAGTTATTAAAGATTCAATTTACAAACTATTTGTTTTTTTTATTATAATTTAGTTAAAATTTAAAGGGAAAGTTCAAATCTGGATTAATAACTATATATCACGGAGGCCACAGGTAGAATAATAGGAATCACTTTTATTAATAGGATATAGCTTGAAGAGTTACGTTTTTATAGAAGGAATGGTTCTTTAAATACATTTATGTGTAATGTTAGCCTTAATCAGGGCTAGTTTATACTTATCTGAAATCTTATTCCTATAGATCGGAACCCAAACGATCTCTGTATATTATATATGGGGATTCTATGATAGTATTCCCCTTCTTAGAATCGAACTTCGTTGAGATGATTAAAGGGATTAGATTTATCTGAATAACGATAATGGTAATTACGGATTAGTTTTTGAATATTCTTTAAATACTTTATAGGTTCTTTAGTAAGTGTATTATAATCTACTCATCGGATAGTATACTTCAAACGAAGATTATTACAGTTTTGATATTCCTATTGGGAATCTAGGATTTCCTTTATATCGAATTGTTCAATGTTTTTAATTTCGATAAAAGGGGGGGACGGATTGTATTGATCGGGAATAGGGTTATCATTGATGGGATATAATAGATTAATATGAAAGATCGGGTGATTCTTTATAAAGGTAGAAAGCTTCAATTCATAAATGTATGAGTCTATAGTCTTCAGGATTCGGAAGGGATCTAAATTCTTCCAATCTAGTTTCTTTTGGGGACAAAAAGTTCGAATATTCTTAACATTAAGTTAGATTAGATTTCCAGATTAATATCGATAAACAGGCGAACAATAGGAATCGGTATTCTTCGAATAATGGGTTTGATTAGTAGTTAATTCGATTTTCAAATGATCAATAATCGATTTCATCTTTTTGACGAATTCCTTAGTATTCAGAATTCCAGGGTAATCAGAGAGTATGATGGGTTCGAAATCTATTTGGGGATAAAAACTGTAATTGACAAAGAATGGCGATAAACAAAAGCTTTCGGATTAGGTAGAATTAATTGAGAATTCGACGATTGATAGTTATTTGGATTAATCGTTCTGTAGATAGGATATATATAAATGAAAGTATTATTTGAATATTGTATTTGTTCTTTCTATTTGTTCATCGATTTTAGGATGATAAATTGTCGATAGTTTCAAAACAATATCTAATTGTTTATAGATATACTTTCAGAAATCAAAAATAAATTGAGTTTTACAATCGGATATAATGGTTTGTAATAAATTGTGGAATTTTTATATATATTTCAGGAATAAACAGAAAATTTCTTTGGAATTATAGATTCCTTGGTGGGGTAGGAAATATTTCATTTTGATCAATCGATCGATTATAATAAATATTGTATTATATTCAAAGCTTTTCGGAAAATAAATAATGAAATCGATTAAGATATTTTTCCAGGTTTGTTGTAAGATCGGGAGAGGGTGTAAAACTCTTTCTTGTTTTTTACAGTTCGAGATGGTTCGATAGCAATTATAACAATTGTGTATCTAATAGGATATATAGTTATAATATCCAGATCAATAGTAATTTCGGGAAAACAATTCGAAGGTACAAATATAATACAAATATTTGACAATAGGGGAATTGTAGATTATTCGGAGAAGCTTTGTTTTTAGAGGATTATAGTTAGGGATATAAAACTTTTTATAATAATATAATAGATCATTATTCATAATATATTTAGATAATATAATATATAGATGTTTAGTAGTATTTTTTTTTAAAGCCTTTAGGATCGATAGCGGAAGCAGATCGGATAGGTAAGTTTCAGCAAGTAAGAGTTTCAGTTTTTCAGAAGATTCCAATTGTATAGATTCAGATTATTGGATAGGGATTGGATTATCGGGTATTGTAGGTAGTTTAGATTCATAGGTAGATAATCCGGGTTCCCGAATAAATGATTCGGGATTGCAGATAAACGGCGGGGTATTGATATAAATCTAATTATAGATTGTAATTATAAAACGGATTTTCTTTTTTGGATTAATAATAGAAAACAGATTTGTATTTAGATTTTCAGTTTTTAGAATAATTTGATTTTGATGAAGAAAACGTTTATCCTTTTTTTTAAACAAGTTCTTTGATTTTCTGATTAGAGTATCGGATTTCGCTTTTTGTTTTTTGGGATGATATATAATCTTGAAATTGAAATGGGATAGAAATTCAAATCAATAGGTTTAATAATAATTCAATAATTTTGTAGTTGTAAAGTACTTCAGATTTTTATAATTTGTGATGATTTTGATTGGGGAAAAGGTATTTTTTAATTCGGATTGTTATTCTTCGAAACAATAAATAATTGTTAGTAATTCTTTATCATAAATCTTATAATTATATTTTGCAATCGAATATTTTTTAGAGAAATATGTAATAGATTTTAGAATTCTATAATTATTGTATTGGGAAAGGATTTCAGTAGATATATAATCCAATATATTTGTTTTTAAAATCATATCCTTTTTTTAATTGAAAAGATTAATACAAATGTTATTATAAATATAGTTTTCAGATTCGAAAACGATTTCTTACAAATAGGATCCCATTAAAAGGTTATATTTTTTTTGATCAGATTTATTATCGGGTGAATAATCGAAAAGAAATCGTGGATAAAGTATCGATAGAAATTACTAAACTTTATAAACATTTATATATCTATCAAATTCTTTAGCGTTTTTTAATCAATTATTGTTTTAATCTTGATTAAATCTATTCGGATCCTTTTTTGGTTTATAATTAGATCTAGGAATTTCGTTTCAGATTTCAGGAATTCGTATTTCGATAGATTGATATATAATCTGATTTTCTGTAAAACGTTTAATATTTTTTGTATATACTTTATATATTCAGAATAGATTTTACTATAAATCAAAATATTATTCAGATAAACAATATAGAATATATCCAAATATTCTTTTAGAATATCATTAATAAATCGTTGGAACATTACTAAGACTCCGATCAACCCAAACAATATAATCAAGGTTTCGAATAGACCGAATCGAGTACAGAATATAATCAGATATTCTTGTCCTTTTTTGATTCAAATATTATTGAAAACCGAGATGATGTTTATTTTCGTAAAATACTTTATCCCTTTCAGATTATTCAAAGATTCTTTAATTAAAGACAACAGATATCAGTTTTTTATAGATAGATTATTCAATATACAATAATCTATACAGAATCGAAGATTATTATTGGGTTTTTTAACAAATAAAACAAACAAAATGAAAACAGAGGAATTTGATTGAATGAATCCTTTTACTAGGTTTTCCCTTAATTATTCTTGCAAAGCTTTCAATTTATCCTGAGATATTGAATATAGAATTCCAAACAATAACTTAGCCCTATCTTGCAATTAGATATCATAATTGTATAAACAATATAGAAATAATTTGTCAGCATTACATAAAAAAAATACATCGATCTATGAATAGAATTCAACAGATAAATCTTTGGGAACAGAATTTTCTTTTTCTTTCAGGATTTGATCTATCAAATCGATATTAATTTGAAATATCTTATAATTTCGATGAATATATATCGAACAAATTCGGATTGAAATATTTACTATATCTCTTTTCTTTAATACTTCAAAACAAAACAATAGATAAACAGAATGGATTTTGATAAGAATATCAAATAGGATTTGGATATTCGATAATTACACAAACATATTACAGGATTTCCAATAGAATTCGTTATCGAAACGAAAGATATTAAATATGAATCTAATATAAGGATTGTATTTCTTTAGTTAAACTAATTTTAGAATAATCGGATAATAAGCTAATTCAATGATATAGATTTTCGATCTTTTCTTATAATAATCGTTGATTTGTAGATCGGCTAGAATATAATAATCCATTCGGTTTTCAAGCAATATTTTTCTATTGAATCTAATGATTTCGAACGGAATAGATAATTTGTATATTGGGAGCTTGATAGTTTTAATTCAATTTCGGTTTACGAAAGTATATCTTTTGTATCCGCTATCTATTATAATATAAGTGGAACAGGATCGATTAGGTATCGATAGGATAATAATAAATAATATTATTAGATTTGCTCGATTGTTTATTTTTTCGATAAGAGATAAGTTTCGAGTTGTGGTAATGAATAGATATAGTATATATGAGGTTTTCGTTTGATAATGATTTATATCAGATGGATTCCGTTTCCCGAATTCGGAAAGTCGGAAGGGGATAGATTGTATAATGATATAGTATATAATTGAATCTGGATGGAGAATGGAATAGAGAACAGTAGGGCAAAACTGGTAAGGTTAGTTTTAGTTTGTATAGAACGATTATTTGGGAATGAGCAATCCTTTATACAATGATCGATAGATCTATAACGGAAGTATTCCTTTTGTTTGTATCTATTAGTATATCTTTGGGAATTAAGATTTATTGGATCTTTAGCAAGTATAATTGTAGCAGAAGCAACAAATCGAATAGTAGTATTCGGGGATGGAGCAGAGGTATGGTTAATAGGATTCAGGTTTTGAATTGTAGTATAGGGCGGTAAGACGATTGAGTTGCGATTGGAGCCGATCGGTTTTATCAAGTACAGATAGCGATTCTCTAATGTTTATACGAAAGTAGCGAATACATTAATACTATTTGTAGATAATTCAATAGTAACAATTTGGTTCTTCAGTTTATTCGATAAGATTTGTTTTAATAAGATAATTAAGATATTATTATTGTTGGCTATTCTGATTTCCAATATTAGTTTTTAGAATTCAATATAGAAGATATAGAATAATTGATTTCTTTGTTTCAGATTGATCAGGAGTTTTCGGGTTTCGATTTGTTTGTTTTGGTTTCTATAAGCTTTTTCCAGTATTTGCAATAGATCTTTATAATTAACAAATTTAATAAATTATCTTTTGATATTATATAGTTGAATTTGTATAATAATAGATTTAATTAATCTTCCAATTATATAAGTCAAACAGGAATATAGGGAAGTAAAACAATTGGAATTGATATATATTTTATTCTATATTTGATCAACAAATCGATCAAGATCGATTTTCGTTCTATTAAATAATACAAAATCAAATACCTTCTCACTCAATTGAAGCTTCGATAAAATAGAAATGATAACCGGAATTGTAACAAGTATCAAAAGCGAAAAATCGATTAGATCGATGAAAATTGAAATAAACAAAGCAATAGAGATAAAATGAAATTGAATTAAACAAATAATCAATTTATCGTTCTCTTCCTTTTATTATATGAATACAGTTTTTTCGACTTATAGATCGAAAATAAACTTTTGAATTATAAATTGCAGATCGGTTATCTCTATCTTTACTTTTATACTATAATTGTAAAAGGAAATAAGATAATAATACCAGATTACAATATCGCTGATTACAATAATAACGAATTCTTCGGGAGAGCCGGATTGGTTAAACAAATACAAACGGAATAATATTGTAAAAGTATCAGTACAGATAAATAAAAGCTATATAGTATTACAAAGACTATAAGCAGAATAACAGAAATCACTTTTATTAATAAGATATAGCTCGAAGAGTTATATTTTTATAAAAGGAATAATTCCTTAAATATATTTATATATAATATTAACTTCGATTGAGGCTAGCCTACACTTATCCGAGGTCCGATTCCTATGGGTCGGAACCCGAGCGGTCTCCGTATACTATATACGGGGACCCCGTAACACTATACCGATTTCAAGATTATCTTTAAAGATATCGAAATAGTTACTCAGGAAAACGAATTCGTTTTCATTAAAGTCTTTCTAAATCGTTATCCTTTTTACAATAATGAAAATATAGTTCAGAATATAATGGATTCAATAAATTCATTTGTTCAAATTAAGAACGAAACTTTTGAGAAATACTATTCACAAATGAAAGATATTCAATACGATATAGAATTCAAAGATATTTTTGTTTTTGAGAAGAACTTTGATGTTATTAATACAATCGTTCAAAAAAAGCTAATTCTTAATTTTGTTAAAGGGTTAATCGATTCAATTCTTCGTAATTATTCTATTTCCAATAATACTATCTGTCGATCTTTTGCCGAAAGTTATTATATGATTCAGAGTATTAAAAGAAATATAGAGCTTTAAGACTCATTTACAAACGATGAGATCGTTAAAGAACTTATAGATAATATATTTAATATTAAATCTAAAGGTTTTATCAAAGAATAAAAACTCGAAGTTCTTTCTCAATGATTAAAATCGAAATCCATTTTCAAAAAAGATAGTTCGGAAGGAAACTATAATTCCAATAACTTTCGAAATCAAAATAGAAAAAAAAATAACAATTGTAATAATAATAATAATCGATAAAATCAGAATAATAATTTTTAATAGATCTCAAATCAGATTTGATAGATCAATTTACCGGATTCAAAAACTTCAAAATATTCTATTGTAAATAATATAGAAGAATACGATTCAAGTAAGAAATCTCTTTGCTTTAGTTATGGAAAATATAAACATTTTAAATTTGAATATATTGGAAATCCTTTATTAATATAATAATAAGCAATTCTCTTTATTATGATTTTATTTAAAAGTATTATTATCAACAATCTTTCTTATATTGTTATAAAGGATTGATCTTCAGAAAAAACTAATAACAATCAAATCGATACAATTAATTCGAGAAGATCAGATCGAGTTTGTATCAATTGTTATAGAAAATCAAAAATTGATAAAGATATTCCTTTTTAGTTAAATAATATCTATAATTCAGATACTATTTTTTATAGTATTATTCCAGATAACGAATTCGATAATTCTTCAGATTATTCAGATCAAGAATCCTTCAATAGTTCAATTAATTTTATACAAATATCTGAATAAGGTTTTATTAAAGAAATTAATTCAAACAATACTAACAATAAAGAAGATCTCAAAAACGAGATTACCTTCTATATAATTGCTTTACAATAAAAGAGATTCTATTCTATTGTTTCATTAGAATCTGAAGATATTTGTTTTCCTCCTCAATCACAAAAAGAAATTCGTAAACAAAACAAAAACCTTTTTGTATTTTATATTTATAATCAAGGAAAAAATATTATCTTTCAAATACCAATAGCATTTTCACAATTATAAGTTTCTACTTTTTCTTCAGAAGTTCGTCAAATTGAGCCATCACCGTCGAAAATTCGATTACCTATCCTCCCTTTTAAATATACAATTTTTGTTAGCAATCATAAGAGACATTTTAGAGATCCCAAATTACTTTCTAATATCGTTGATAGATAAGGATAAGGGCTAATAGATTGATTGATTGATTGATTGATTAAATTAACGTCTACACTGAGTCTAAGACTATCTAAGACGGCTAGAAGCTTTGTAGGCTCCTAACAAATAACAACTGGTGAAATGCTGGCCGTATTAGGCTGTAGCTAGTACAATTTGGAGAGATTGAGATAGCCTCAATCTACTAATTTTGAATGGGGGAAGTGAAAATTAATCCTGGGGAACAAAGCCCGTTTTACAAATACTTTTGTATATAATAAAGAGAATAACAAATGAAATATGATATAATTCGAAATTAGAACGATTTATTCTGTATAAAGGGGTAAATTGATCAAAATAACCAAATTGATCAAATTGATTCAATTAATTATTTTCTTTTGGTTCATCCCCTTCTCTTTCGCTTTTTTGTTCTATATCCTTTTGTATTCTAGCAAGATGCTATAATCTGGTGGCTATTTTTGTTGTTTCGATAAATTCGAGGGTTTTGATGATTCCTATTTTAGTGTAAAGTAGATATTTCATAGAAAGTCGAAAGATAGGATTGTTTGTTTTGAGTATTCTTCTAACTGATTTGTATAAAAAGCAATTGAGAAGAAGATAATCTGGGGATTTTTTCTTTTCATATCTACAATTATCATTTGATGAGATTCCGAATCGTTGTAAATAGGATTTGAAGTATCCGTAACCGATTTTAAATTGAAACAAAACACTAATAGAACTTCTTTTAGTGTTTTCTGGAATTCCGATCTTTGAGCTAGTTTTCCAGGAGTATATTTTCGAATAGGTTGATTTGGATGAATTAAGAAAGGATTTCCATTCCTCGGATTTCGTTCTTTTGATATCCATTCCCAATGAAGCAAAACTGATTTCGTTTGATAATGATCTTTGTTTTGTAGCTTCTTTTATCAAAACATCAACCAATTCGTTTCCTTCAACAAAGGTATACTCTGGAACCCAATTAAAGGATATTTCAGCTTCTTTTCTAAGGAGAGTTTCTGTAGCTTTGATTGCTCTAATTTGGCATATCTGGCCAGGAGCATCAGAGGGTGTTTTCAATCGGTATAATCCGGCTTGATTGTCTGAATAGATTTTGAATTTTTCGCCTAGTTGAGCAATAGAGCTAGCATATTCGATTGCTCTAGTGACTCCAAGAAGTTCACCATTATAGACAAACTGATTCACCCCAATATTGATGGTTTCCTGATGTGAAACCTAACCATTCAACAGAATAACTACAATCCCGATTCCAATTCCGATTCCATCCAAAGTGGATAAGGCATCAATATATATTGTAATGGTATTCTTGCATCTGTATTTGAATGCAAGGTTATGGGCAATTGCAGCATCCTCCTTTGCTAGCTTGCTGATATTGACTTTGTATGGAGTATCCCTTTTCCAAGGAGAGGGCTAATAGATTATAAGATGCTTATATAACATTTTACATTAAATTCTAAAGGAATTAATTTTTTAGATTTTTATTAGATCTCCCCGAATACCGTCAAGTATTTCAGATACCTTATTATTCGAGAAAACTCAATTAAAAAGAAGAAATTAACGATTATTTATGAATTAGAAGTTTCCTTAATACTTTCAGTTTCAATTCAGAATAAAGATTAGAGTAACCCCGATCAAAATAGTCAATTTGATCAATTTGGTCAATTTGGTCAATTTGATCAATTAAATCAGAATTCAATTACAAATTCAGATCTTGAACTAGTATATCCAACTCGATATAGATTTATTCAGAATCATCTGATTTATCTTTCTTTTGATCAAATTCGATAGCATTTCCTTTATAAACAAAAGGATCTCAAATACAATTTATTAAGTTTCAATACCTTCTTCAAGAACGATTAACAAATGATTGATCTAGATAGAATTAATGCTATAAATTATCTATCTACTCCAATCATTATTCGTATTGCAAATAAAGATCGTTCTTTCCGAATTAAGGGAATATATATTTTACCAGGATTACCTCCAATAGAGGTCATCATAAACAAATCCAATTATATAATCGATCAAAATTTTAATAGCAATATTGCTTCTTCTACTTTCGTTGATCATTTAGATTTATATTGATATAAAATTCAATCCAATAACAATATCTCTATAGGAGTTATTAATAGAACTAATACAAATCTAAAAGAATATACCACTATAGATCTTGTAATCGAAGGGGTTCAGCAAATTATTTATACCTTTATTCATTCTGATAAAGAAAATAATCCTAATAAAGATCAGAAGATTTTTTTGCTAAATCTATTATAGTTTTATATAATCAAAGATTATATTGATATCTTTAATTCTATTTCTTTTATTGAAGATGAAGATTTGAACAAGAAAAGGATATTTATTTAGATTTTGAAATTTAAATAATCCTTTTCTCATCAATTTATTTTATATCCAGTAGATTCAAAATACCAAACAATTATCCTAAATACTGAAATTTCGATGAATTTTGAAATTGCCAATAGAAATATTGATAATTTTGTATCTAAAATCAAATTAATTCTAAAAATAATACAATTCGAAGATTAACAAGAAACTAATTCATCAGGAAACTCTTTCGATTCAACAGATTCCAAGGAAGTATCCGAAGAAACATTTGATTCCCTTTCTGAATCTACTTCAGAATCTTAAGATAACTTTTCAGATTCAAACGATTCATAAGACTCTTTAAATTCTTGAATCCTCAATATAACTCAAAACTACTTTCTTTCTTTTCGAAAATCAATATAAAAGGATCTAAAGGAATCCAGAATAAAGACTTTTTATATATTCGATTTTTTCAAAAATTTATATAATTCAAATTATCTCATTCAACAAAAGATATACTCCTTCAATCACTAAATAGTTTCAAAGAAAATACCTTTTCAAAGATTTTTGCCGAAGATCAAGACTTCAACTTCGATTATCGGAAACATCATTATTATACTATATCTTCCTTTTCGAAAACTCAATTATTATATACTCTTAATACAATCTTTCAAATGGATAATCCACATATACTATTCAAAATTCTATATTAACTCGATTTTTCTTTTAAAGCGGATTTCAAACATCTCAAATTACTTCCTTAAGAAAGAGATCAATATATTTCGATCAATTATACTTTTATTTTTCAATCAGACCCTTCAAAAGCATATATATATCCTACAAATAAAAGATCGATTCCTTGAAAAATATCTACAGATTTATTAGATATTATTAATGAATAATTTCAAAAGAGTAAAATCGATATAGATCCCTTAACAATAAATGAATTTCGATTGAAAATTATACAATTTCTTTATACTTACAGGGATTTAAATACTATAGAACTAATTTATATTCCTCCTACTCCTCTTTATATTTATCGAGTACAATTCAAACCAAATACTCTTTTTTATAAAAATAAAAAAAGATCTAGATACAATCCTCAATAGATATTTTGGTTTAATAAAATCATATCTGAAGAATACAAATGCTATATATATAAATATACTATAATAACCAATAGCAAACTTTCTGATTAATCAATAATACTATTAATAATTGATAAACTAGATATTAAATATCCCAAGAATCTTTCTTTTTATAAATCTGATCCTGAAAGATATATAATCTTCGATTATTCAAAAATTATAAAACAAATATCAAACAATTATTGCACTTTATCTTAAGATATTTATGAATTTCTCTTTTATTCTAATTATAAAATATATCTACAATTCGATTTGAAATATACTTATTGAGATATACTTTTTCATCTAGAAGATCGTCATTTTTTTGCTTTTTTTATAAAAGATTCAATTCAGATACAATCTATCAGAATTCTACAAAATACTCAAACTATTTGCTTTTCTATATTTGAGTTTCTTTATATAGTTTTCGATTATATTCCCCCTTTTAAAGATAATTCAACAAATAGGGAATATCCTTTTATATTTGAACTTAATATTGAAAACAATCTAGTATTGATAAAATTCTATATTGATAATATCTTTTCAAATTCTGCAACTCCAAAAGAAATTTATTTTAACCTAGCTAATCATATTCTTTCTCGTCTTGATTTCGTTCAACTATATCTATCTTTCAAAAAATTGTATATCTTTATTGATCAAATAAAAGCTTTAGAAATTCTTTATAAAGTTAACAATATTATAATTACCAAATCTGTTAAAACAATCAAAATCAAGAATTTTCCAGTTCCTATTAATCAAACTAAAATTCGAAGTTTTCTAACTATAATACAAATGATCTATAAAGATATTAAAAATTTCACCGAAATCTCTCATCCTCTTTCCCGTTTTATAAATAAAATGAAATAACAATAAGGAGTTTATAAACAATTAGCTTTCAAATTTTTACAAAAGAAATACTCAGAAATAATCGATTTCTATAATATCGATTATACTCTTCCAGTTTAGATATATACAGATTCAAGTACTTTCGTATCAGAATGTTTTATTACTTAGAAACGTTATCTATCAAAACAGAATATTGAATATTTAATGGAATATCCTGTATTATATGATTCCTTTTTGTTAATCAAAATATAAAGAAATTATGATATCTATAAATGCGAATTACTTGTTATTATTGAGTTCATCAGGAAATATCATTATTATTTCAGATCTATTGAAGATTATATAATCTTTATTGATCATTTATCATTTACTAATTTCCTTTCTTCCAATTCTTAGATTAAAGGTATATATACTTATTGAACAATAGAACTTTCTACTTTTAATATTATTATTATTTATATCCCGAGAATTTGTAACAAAGTCGCGGATACTCTTTCTCGTATCATTTTCCTGGATCCTGATTGTAAATCAAACGACCTTTTAGATTCTTTAGAAGAACTATAATATGATACAAATAATCCCAAATAGATTTGGAAAGACAGTATTAGAGATTACAAAGAACTTCTTTGCTTTCAAGAAATCCAATGTTTATAAAAACAATTAGATCTCAAAGATCAAAATACATTCTTTATATTATTATTGAAAGAATCAATAATTACTAATCATCTTATGATTATCTTTAATAGTATTCAATATGATTTTGTTGGAATACGAAATGTAGAGTTGCAAGTGTGTATAGTTCTTATTGTAGTGTAGGTTTTATAGAAAGCTTATATATGAGGTTATACGGCGAACAGGATGCTGACTCAGCAACTTCCAACAGATTTAGATCCTGTTGAGATCGAAAATGCACCTCATATAATCTTTTCGTAATATATACTTTGATTTGAAAATGTTTTTGTTGTTACTATAGGTTATTTTCCTTTTCGGATTGCCAAAAGCCTTTCTCGTTTCGTAAGATGGAAGGAAGAGTTGTTTTGAATATACTAGCTTATAAATTCTGGTATTCAGGGATGCTTTCTTCGAATAAGACTTGTAAATGGCCTGTTCTAGATTTAAAGAGTTTTAGATGATCGATATAAAAGGATCGATGAATAGGTTTATCATTGACTTATCATAATTGATAGGATTTCTGATGATTTTCTGCAGGATCAATTATTACAAATAAATTATAATAGATTGAATGAAGTTTCTTTTTAGCAGATATCTTATCATAAAGTATAATCATTTATCTAGGGTCGAAAACTGTATAATTTCGAATATCTATATTATATTTTTCTTTAGCTAATACCTTTTTCCAATCAGATCGTTGTAAGACTTTCTATTGAATTAGCTTTCTGTTATATATAAAATCGAAGATTTTTGATTAATAAATCTTTTCTGGAAAGTCCTTATCGAGATCTGTAATATTGAATAAAAAGTTTTGGATTTCAAAATGTTGATTTGAAGGGTATTTGATTTTCAAATATCCTATAGACTGATATTCAAAAAGAATCTCATAAGGAAAATATTCTAAATGATCGATTTCTTATATATTAAATGAATTGACTAAGATTTGAATTTCTATAGATCAATTTTCGATTCCTAAATCAATCTTCTTGAGGATTCTTTGAAAGAGATCGTTACCTTTTTCAATTATACCAAAAGATTTCTTAGCTTTTATAACTATAGAAATAAGTAACATTTCGATTTCTTTAACAAATTGCTTAATTATCTTATTTTCGAAGTGAATACCTGGATCATGAAATCCTCCGATCGGAATTCCAAAAGCATTGAAAATCCAATTTAAATATCTTACTATTTCAACGTCTGTTATTCCAATTGTTGGAAAAGTTCAAACATAATATGAAAAGTAATTGATTATAAAAAAAATATGAGAAAAATAAATAAAACCTTCTTTATCGAATATATCGTTATCGAAATCTATTGATTGAATAGTAATACCGATTTTGATAAATTTCTGAATTATCGACCAGGTCATTTTAAGAATCTCAGTCTTATTGATTGGAGTAGATGGAAAAGGTTCTATAAAATCAAAACCAATAAGAGTTAAAGGACGATCAATTTTATAAGGTTTGAGATAGGATATCCTTTGTTGTATATTATACTTAATATATTTTATACAATTTTTGATATACTGTTTGATATCGGTAATTAATATTGGCCACCAATAATTCCTTAGTTTCTTGACTATAAGTTCTGCTACATAATGATCTTCTAAATCATAAACGAAAGCTAGTACTTCTAAAATTTCAGATTTGAAAATGTATCGTTTGTCGACCCTACAAAAGGAAAAATACAGCTCGCTTTTGAGTATATAAAAGTTCTTGATATATCTAAAAAAAATTACTTTCTCTAACTTGGAAAGATCTTCAGGAAAAGTTTGAGTTATTATATAAGTATATATAGAAGAATACTATAGATCCTTATTATATTTACTTACAATTGGATTATATTGAATACTATTGAAGATAATCATAAAATGATTAATAATTATTGATTTTTTCAATGATAATATAAAAAATATATTCTAATCTTTGAGATCTAGTTGTTTCTGTAAACATTAGACTTCTTAAAAGCGAAAAAGTTTTTTATAATTTTTAATACTATCTTTCTAAATCCATTTGGGATTATTTGTATCATATTATAATTTTTCTAAAGAATTTAAAAAATCATCTGATTTGCAATCAGGATCCAGGAAAATAGTACAAGAAAGAGCATTCGCGATTTTGTTGCGAATTTCCGGAATATGAATAATAATAATATTAAAAATAGAAAGCTTTATTATTTAATAAATATATATATTTTTAATCTGAGAATTGGAAAAAAGGAAACTAGTAAGTAGTAAATGATCAGTAAAGATTATATAATCTTTAATAAATCTGAAATAATAATAATATTTTCTAATAAATTCAATGATAGCGAATAATTCGCATTTATAGATATTATAATTTCTTTATATTTTGATTAACAAAAAGGAATCATATAATACAGAATATTCTATTAGATATTTAGTATTCTATTCTGAAAGGTAGTATTTCTAAGTAATAAAACATTCTGATACAAAAGCATTTAAATCTATATATATTTAAACTAAAAGAGTATAATCGATATTATAGGAATCGATTATTTCTGAGTATTTCTTTCACAAAAATTTGAAAGCTAATTGTTCACAAGTTCTCTATTATCATTCTATTTTTCCTGTAAAACGAGAAAGAGAATAAAAGATTTCAGCGAAGTTTTTAATACTTTTATAAGTTATTTATATTATAGTTAGAAAACTTCGAACTCTAATTTGATTAATAGAAACCAGAAAATTTTTGATTTTGACTGTTTTAATAGATTTGATAATTATAATATTGTCAACTTTATAAAGAACTTTTAAAATCTTTATTTGATCAACAAAGATATACAATTTTTTGAAAGATAAATATAGTTAAACGAAATCAAGACGAAAAAGAATATGATTAGCTATATTAAAATAAACTTCTTCCGGAATTACAGAATCTGAAAAGATATTATCAATATAGAATTTGATTAATACTAGATTATTTTCAATATTAGATTCAAATATAAAAGGATATTCTCTTTTTATTGAATCATTTTTAAAAGAAAGAATATAATCGAAAACTATATAAAGAAGTTCAAATATAGAAAAGCAAATAGTTTAAATACTTTGTAGAACTCTAATAGATTATATCTGAGCTGAATTTTCTATAGAAAAGACAAAATAATAACGATCTTTTGGATGAAGAAATATATCTTAATAAATATATTTCAAATCGAATTGTAGATATTGTTAAGATCACATAGGCAAAGAATCAATTAGTCGTAAAACCGTAGCCAAACTTTTCATTACCCTTTCTAATCATGAATAAACTATTATTTTTAAGTTCAATCAATAAAGAGATATCAGAACGCCTATAGTTCGTCACCATTCCTATCCTTTCATAAGCAATACAAAGAAGCTTGTTTACTAAACATTCCAAACTGATCGATGACGTTCCTACACTGATGATTCGAAATGAGAATGCCTCTGTTTAGGTTTCTTGTTTTGACGAAACTGTTGTGTGATCGTAACAGAGCCTTCCTTTCAAGACTTCGTTTCTGAGAAGCCTATTGGGTTTGAAGTCGTTTGCTGTTCTTAAATCATTTGTCAGATACGAGATGCTGTCGGGCAACAATATGAATGTAGTGTTTGATCCTTTGTGTAACAAATAAATATAAACAAAATATAAACAATAACAATGTATAATGTGGTTTATCAGTGTGCGGGTCATATCAGTGTGTGGGTCACTTTCACCTCAATTCAATCTCTTCTCTTTCAACACGCGTTTTATCAACAATCTACAATGAATTCGAATAACCAAGAAGCCTGTATACTCCTTGCTATCGAAGCTATTCAAAAAGACAAAAAAATAAGCATTCGAAAAGTTGCGAAGATGTATAATATCTCGAATACAATACTATAATGTAGAATTAATGGTTTTACTCTTCGCTCCGAATATCGACCTAAATCTTATAATCTTTCAGAATTAGAAGAGAATATCATTTCTGAGTATATACTCGATATGGATATGAGAGGATTTCCACCTAAACTCAGAAATGTGGAAGATATAGCGAATCATATTTTTGAATCGAGGGGTGCAAAGTGTGTTGGGAAGTTTTGGGTGTATCGATTCGTAAAGTGTCGAATCGAATTAAAGATACATTTTAGTTGTGTTTATGACTTTCAAAGAGCTCTCTGCGAAGATTCTAAGCTTATTGAAGAGTGGTTTCGATTGGTTTCGAATATACAAGCGAAATATGGTATTCTCGATAGCGATTTCTACAATTTCGACGAAACAGGCTTTATGATGGGGATTATATGTGTTGCAATGGTTGTCATTAATGCTGAGAGATACGGTAGAAGTAAATCAGTACAATCAGGCAATCGAGAATGGGCTATAGTAATAATATATGGAAATAGGGAGGGTGAAATCATACCTTTATTTCTAGTGGTTCAAGGACAGGTTCATCTTTCCAATTGGTATATCGAAACCGACTTTCCTATGGAATGGGCTATTAAATCTATATCTAATGGATGGACAAATAATGAGATAGGTTTAGAATGGTTGAAATACTTTGATAAGTATACTAAGAATCGAAGAAAGGGCAAATATTGAATATTGGTACTAGATGGGCATAAAAGCCATAAATCAGTATCTTTTCAGTCGTATTGCAAAGAGAATGATATTATCTGTTTAAAATTACTATTATATTCAAGTCATTTAACTCAATCATTTGATATTGGCTGTTTTAGCAGTCTGAAATGTTCATATGGTACTCAAATTGATGGGTTTATCAAGGTACATATCAATTATATTTCGAAAGTTGAATTCTTTATAGCTTTCAAAGCTACATACCAAGAATCAATTACGATTCAGAATATGAAATCAGGGTTTCGAGGAATAGATTTAATACCATTTGATCCTGAAGCTATACTTTCGAAACTAGATATTCGAATTCGTATATCTACTCCCCCCTCTTTCGATCAAGATTTATAGACTTCTCAAACCTTTTACAATCCAACTGAAGCTCTTTCATAATCGATTTTAGTAAGATCTTGAATGACTCGTTATCAATCAAGCTTTTCTACATCTATATTCGAGATTGTATTAGCTTTAACTAAGGGTATAGAAAGATTAGTATATGAAAATACACTTTTAAATATAGAGATTCGTATACTTCGAGCAGCAAATGAAGCATTAAACAAGCGTCGACGCATAAAAAAAACTCAATTATGTCAAGGAGGAGTGCTTACTGGACAAGAGGCTACCGATATATTATCTCAGCAAAAGGTTGATATTCAGATTCAATACGATGAGCGTCAAAAAGGAAGGAATTCTAATGAGGAAGCATCTTCTAGTCGATATTGTAGTAAGTGTGGAAAGACTGGGTATAATACAAGGACTTGTCAAAATAATGTAATAGATCCTAGATTATTAGAATCTTTATAGTTTTAATCAATTGATTTAATTGTTGTTGAATAATATGGGTTTGAAAGAGTGAATTGAGGTGAAAGTGACCCACACACTGATATGACCCGCACACTGATAAACCACGTTAATCCGTTCTATTAGAGCATTATAAACTTTTCAATTCTTCATTTCAATTTTCTGCAATTCTTTTGTTGATATTGCGATAATATCATCAAATTCCTGAATACCTTCAATATGTCTCATCAAGCCCCCGAATTAGTAATACGATCTGCTCGCTTACCTCCACAACTCACACAATCAATTTGTCTCCGCTGCGCTAAGCGTATAGCCAATTACGATAACAGAAAAGTTTTACCAGATGGGAAGGTAATCAATAAGGAATGTTTCTTTCCCAAAGGAATCGATTTATCATATGCCGAATACACCCAAAAGAAGAAAACTTGTGATGCACCACCAGAAGTATTTCATTCTGCTATAAATCGAATGTTGCGGCTACATTGCGAATGGGAAGCGGCTCTAGCAGGTTCTTCAGAAGAAGCAACAGTTCGAAGAAGTTTAAATGGTTATCAGTTTAATTTTATTCGAAAAGTAGAAGCTTTTCTTCGCAAACAAAAGAAGTATAATTTAAAACGAGAACCTCGGGATACGAAAGAAGCTATATTAATGTTGAATGTACAAATGGAGAAAGGGATGAAGTTGTTCGAAACTGGTGTGAACTTGTTTCGATATTTTATTGGTATACTCATAATGTTTATAAATGCTTTTGATTAATTTTCCACTAACTAAAGGAAAATTCTATAGATAAATTAGCAAGTGAGATTAAATTGGAGGATACCTCTAGTGAGGAGGATAGTTCTGATGCTGCCTTTGCTCGATCCAAATCGTCGAAATCCTTTCGTACTCCGGCAAAACGAGCAAGCTGTAAAAGTGCCAAAAGCAAAACAAAAGGTATACGGAATATTGGCGATCGTATAGTGAAAAAGGAATGGATAACTTCACCTTCTATTTTTAAAACAAAGAAGATTGGAGAAGTTCGCAAATTGGTTTTCGCAAAAAGAAAGATATCGGAACCTATTGAACCTTTCAACGATGATGATGAGGATATTGAATCGATTGATAACGGAAAACCTTCGGTTTCTAAAAAATCCAAGAAAAAGAAGACTAAAACTTTTATTGTAATCAATATACCTTTTTCGCCTTCAAAAAGCTTTGGTATATTGAGTACTATTCCGGAACCAAGCGTAATACTGTCGGCGAAGCGTCAAGAAGCATTTGTTCTTTTGACGAAATCAAGTATACCAATAATGGATAAGGAAGCAACTAAGGATAAGGATTTGTTAAATTTTTCTAGCTCTGATATTGTGAGTAATATCCCAGATGAATACGATTCATATGAAAAGACTCTTATTTCCAAACAATAAATATAATGAATCTTTATTGATCGATAACTAGTCGTTAACGAATCTATCGAACCAAGACTTCGAATTGTAGACAGCTCTCTTTCTGGTATACGGATATTACAGATTATACGTCGTAATCCTATCATTGAGGAGTATATCAGATGTATATTTCATCAATCGGCTGAACTAGATACTAATGAAAATTCTGATAATATTGGGGAGGATAGTTTGTTGAAAATAGAGGTGAGGGAACAGAGGAAGCATGAACATTATATAGCAAAGGAAAATTAATGTATTAGAAAGGTTTTCAAAACAATAGGTAAAGTAAGTGAGCGTTTTTGCGGTATGCTTCAATTGTATTACTTCTTAGTTCTTTGCCTTTGTTGTATGGATGATGTATTTTCCTTTTTATAGTTTTCCAATTGTCTTTTGACATGTATTAAATTTCGTAAAGCTTCTCAAGTATCTTCTGTTGATTGATAGTCTTTCCATTGTACTAAATATTGCATTCCTTGTCCTTTTTTCCTATATGCTAATATCTTTTCAACTTCATATTCTATATATCCATCAATTTCTTCAGAAGGTAGAGAATCAGTAACATCATCATATTGATACTACAGTTCTAGTAAAGAAATATAGAAGACATTGTATATTTTATATAATGATAAAAGCACTAGTTTATATGCTTGTCCATTGCTTATAATATTGATGATAGTAAAGAGACCTATAAAGCAATCGGAAAATTTCTTTTTGGGTCGTAATTGTTTAATGTTTTTGATACTGAGCATAACTTTATCGCCGATATGAAATCGCTAAAATAGATCCTTCTTATTATTCTCTGATCTCCTTTTTGTAGACTTTTTCCAAATCTCTGCTAATTTTGCCCTTTCTTGATTCAACGATTCAATACGTTCTTTTGCAGCGAATGCCTTTCCTTCAGTATCGGCGTCCTCGCCGATGTAATTGAAAGTAGATAGATATCTATACATTGCTTTAAAAGATGCTTCTCCAATTGTACTGTACCACATTGTATTATATATAAATTCTGCTAAAAATAATAGCGCAGCCCAATCATCCTGTCTCCAATTTGCATAACAAATAATATAATGAATTAGATTTTGATTTTGACGTTCTATTTGACCATCGATTTGTAGATGAAATGCAATGGATAATTTGCGGTGAATTCTTAAATAAAACATTAAACTACTTCAAAATTTACTTGCAAATTGTGGTCCTCTGTCAGATATTATCCTTTCCAGTGTATCGAAGTCTTTAAAAACATATCGAAATAGAATTTCTGTTAGTTCTGATGAAGTTATTGTTTTATTAACTGGAATATATCGAGCGAGTTTCGTGTATCTGTCGATAATCACAAGTACAGTATCGTATATATATTTATCTATTTTAGAAGGAAATAAATCTGTGACAAAATCCATTGTTATTTCTTTCCAAGGATCTGGAGGAAGTGGTAGGGTTTGTAATTCGTTGTGAAACCGATGCCGTTTTATAGTTGTTTGTTGATAGATAGTATATGTTTGTATATGCCTTTTTACATCTTTCATTATATTATATTAAAAATATTTGCTTTTCAAGATTTCCTATGTTTTTTTAATACTTTAATGACCCCCTATAGGATCATCGTGATGGATCTGTAAGATTTCTGCTTTTACAGTATTATTTGGCGGTACGAAGGTATGTTTATTATACTTGAGCAAATCATCGGTATTGATTTGCCAAAGTGCAGTGTCTCCAGCAGAATTACTTCTAAACCTTAGATACTCTTTATTCTTTGTAAAATCGTTATTCTCCTGAAACTACAACAAAGTATTTCTCATTGGCTCAAATATAGATTCGAATATTGTTTCGTCAGTTGTCAATATATAAGTCAACCAACGTGGTAGCGATTGTTTGCAACCAATCATCACCAATGACCTTCCTGAGTTATGAAGGGGTAAGTTATATTTATCCCTTTGAAAAAGGCCTATTATATTTCTCAGGGATTCTGTTTCTATTGTGAATAGATAAAAAAGTATAGCAATAATTGCGGTGTTCTTTAATTTGTTTTGTAATGTAGATAGTATTTTGTTAATTCTATTTACATTTTCGGTATAGTTGGGTCTTTTTGACGGATTATCAGTGGGGTTCAATTTTCTGGATCTATATGTGATTATGAAATTATAAACAGTTAAAACTTCAGTTTATTGTGTTTGTCGTTCATTAAGTTGCTTTGTTTTCATAAAATATTGAAGACTATTGTGATCCGTTTTGATTACAATTGTATGCTGACTATTTGCGATATAATACTGCTATTGAATAAAAGCTGTATAAATAGCTAAAAGTTCTTGATCATGTGTAAAATATCTTTGCTCAACTGAAGTGAGTTTTCTTGAATAAAAGGTAACGGGATGCCATCGGGAAGCAGTAGGATCATTTAGATCGTCAAAAAATAATTGAGAAAGTACGCATCCTAAAGCAAATCCAGAAGCATTTGTTTCGAGTAAGATTTGAAGGGTTGGTTCAAAATGTTTGAGTATTAGTATAGTAGTGAATGCCTTCTTTAGATTATCAAAGGCTTCCTGAACCTTCTTAGTCCATTTAAATTCTAATATAGCTTTTCCTTTTTTGATGCCTTTTAATAAATCGATTAAACTATAAGCTACTTGTGAATATCCGGCGATAAATCGATGATAGAAGTTTGCAAAGTCTAGGAAAACTTGGACATCACGGAGCGATTTTGGTTCAGGCTATTTTGTAATTGTCTGAATTCGGTTTGGTTCTATAATGACGTTTTTTGCTAATACAATAAAGCTTAAGAACTCGATTTCATATGTATAAAATATATATTTCTTCAATTTCGTATAAAGTTTATATTCAATCAATTTAGCAAGAACTTTGCGAATGTTGGTAATATGTGTTTTTTTGTCTTTAGAATAAATGAGAATATTGTTTAAATATATAATACAAATGCTATTTGTAAGATTAATGAATGCTTGATTAATATAAGTTTGAAAAGTTGCAGAAGCATTTGTTAAACCAAAAGGTATGACTAGATACTCAAATTGGTTATATCGAGTGCGGAAAGCTGTCTTCCATTCATCGCCTTTCTGTATATGTATTCGATGGTAAGTATCTTTCAAATCGAGTTTTGTGAAAAAGATCCTTTGTCTTAAGCGATCTAAAGATTCGCTAATTAAAGGTAAAAGCGTATGATCCTTTTTCGTAATTTTATTAAGGCTACGATAATCAATATATAATCGATAATTATTATTTTTCTTTGATACAAATATAATTGGTGTATTAGTAGAGCTAATCGAATGGCGGATTCAATCTTTCTTTTGATATTTGTTAAAGTATTGTTGTAGAATAGTTAATTTTTGTTTTGATAAAGTGTATATTGGTTTCCAAGGTGGAGTAGTTCTAGGTTCGAGATCAATATGATGTTTTATTGGGTGATGATTGAGAAGCAAGTTGTTTTCATTTTCAGAAAAAGTTTGTTTATATTTTTTGTATTCGGGAGGTATTTTTAAAGATGCTAATGTTAAGATTTTTCGGTTTTTGGGTGAAAATCGTATAATAGAATTGGTTTCAGGTAGAAGTATACAAATTGTAGTTTCAGTTTTCATATTTCGATATAATTCTTTTGTTATTATTATTTCTATATTATGCAATGCGGGACGAAAGTGGAGAGTAGTTGATCTTCAATTAATATCTGGATTTATAGTTTGAAGTTATGGTAGTCTTAAAATAGTATCGATTTCGGATAGATCCAAAGTAGTAGTAGTAAATTGATAAGTATGAGTTCTTTTTTCTTTGGAATTGTTTAATACTTCGATAGTAAATTGATGATTATTATATAAGGGTATGCTTATCTTATTAGTAAATACTAATAGAGTGTCTTTTCCAGGATTAGGAATCCAGTTCTATTTAATATATTTGCTTTGTTGAATAATATTAGCTTGCATATCAGAATCGATAAGATAGCAAAGTTTTGTCGGAATATTATTAATTTGAAAAGTTGTTTCAATAACTAAGATAATATGTTTCTCTTGTTGAGGATCCAGAATCATCGGAATAGTTAAAATTACTATTGGGTTTGATCGTTTCCCTAATTCTTTTCCTTTTGGGAATATATAGGACAAACACGAGATTGATGATCTCCTTTACATCATCGATATATAGGCGGATTAGTACATCCATTTGTATAATAATCCTTTTGTTGATAATGGAAACAAATCAGATCTCTTTATTTATAATCGTTTTTCTGGTTTTCTTTGTTGGGTTTTTCCTTTGAAGGAGATTTAGAACGCTACTGCGATTGTATATCGGTCGCTGATGATATATTATTTTGCTGTTTAGATGATTCATTTTGAAAACGATTAAAGGATGAATTTGATGATATAATTGTATTGCCTTATCTTCGACCACAAAGCGGATCGTTTGCGTCTTGTGAACAGTACATTTTATTTATATTCTCGAAACAATATACTTGCTTGATTAAATCGTTTCGACTTTCAGACTGCTGAATGGATTCTGAAATTCGTTTAGCAATATAGGGAAGTAAGCTTAATAAAAGTCGTTCTTTATGGATACTATCTGCTTTAGATTCGATTTCCTTTTTTAGATTATCGAGGTGTACTACAAAACTATTCATACTTTGATTAGATTGTTGTTTAGTATTGATGATTTGTTGTATAATATATCGTTATCGATTGTTTTTATCTAATATCGTATCGCATATATATTCTTTGAATTCTTCCCAAGATATATTAGAATTCGTTGTAAAAGCTTTGTATCGATGCTAAACTGCAAGTAATTGTTGTTGAAAGTATTGAATAATATGATCTATTTTCTTTTGATCAATTGGGAAATAATACCTATCATCATTTCGAAACATAAGTTCAATCTGGAAAAAGAAATCCTTTGCTTTTCCAATATTAAGACCTTTATAAGATAGCAGCTTTTGAAGTTTTGGAGGTTTCCCTGGAGAAACATGAATAAGGTTAGACATCGCCTTTGTTCTTTTGGTGATTGCTGATGGTAAATTAGATATTCTTTTCTGTATAAGATGAGCAAAAGTCTTTTCAATTTCTTGTTGATTTGCTTGCTTGAAAACATCGAACTCTTCTTGTATGTTTTCAAGTCTTTGTGTTAGATCTAATTCCAATTGTGTAGTGGGTTGACGACTAGGTATAGGCGTCTCGCCTTCGATCCCACTAAGGGTCCTGGAAGTATTATTTCGACTTTGAGAAGTATTTGAATTAGTTGGACGATCTGGAGTATTTCTTGTTCCAATCATTGTTATCCGATGGGGTTCCGTTAAGATATCGATAACTAATTGACGAGTTGCTCTTCAGATGAATGAAAAGAATTGTTAAGATTATATAGGCAAAGAATCAATTAGTTGTAAAACCGTAGCCAAACTTTTCATTACCCTTTCTAATTATGAATAAACTATTACTTTTAAATTCAATCAATAAAGAGATATCAGAATGCTTATAGTTCGTTACTATTTCTGTTCTTTTATAAGCAATACAAAGAAGTTTGTTTACTAAACATTCCAAACTGATCGATGACGTTCCTACGCTGATAATTCGAAATGAGAACGCCTCCGTTTAGGTTTCTTGTTTTGACGAAACTATTGTGTGATCGTAACAATAATATATTAAGTTCTGTGTAGTTAAATATAATTAAAATTATTATTAAACAAATTATTAGAGATTCAATTTACAAATTATTTGTTTTTTTTATTATAGTTCAATTGAAATTTAAAGGGAAAGTTCAAATCTGGGCAAATAACTATATCGATTTCAAAACTATTTTTGAAGATATTGAAACAGCTACTTAGGAAAATGAATTTGTTTTTATCAAGGTTTTTCTAAATTGTTATTCTTTTTACGATGATAAAAATATAGTTTAGAATATAATAAATTCAATAAATTCATTTACTCAAATCAAGAACGAAACTTTTGAGAAATATTATTTATAAGTAAAGGATATTCAATATAATATAGGACTTAAAGATATTTTTGTTTTTGAGAAAAACCTTGATGTTATTAATATAATCATTTAAAAAAAGCTAATTTTTAATTTTATTAAAAAATTAATCGATTTTACTTTTTGTAATCATTTTATTTCCAATAATATTATTTATTGATCTTTTGCTGAAAGTTATTGTATAATTTAGAATATTAAAAAAAATATAAAGCTTTAAGATTTATTCACAAATGATGAAATTGTTAAAGAATTCACAAATAATATATTCAATACCAAATTTAAAGGTTTTATTAAAGAATAGAAATTCGAAGTTCTTTTCCAATAATTAAAATCGAAATCTACTTTCAAAAAAGATAATTCGAAAGGAAACTACAATTCCAATAATTTTCGAAATCAAAATAAAGATAGAAATAACAATCATAATAATAATAATTGATAAAAACAGAATAATGATTTCTAGTAGATCTTTAATCAAATCCGATAAGTTAATTTATTGGATCCAAAGATTTCGAAACATTCCATTATGAATAGTATAGAAGAATATAATCCAAGTAAAAAACCTTTTTATTTCGGTTATAAAGAATATAAATATTTTAAATTTGAATATATTGGAAATCCTTTATTAATATAATAACAATCAATTCTCTATATTATGATTTTATTTAAGAGTATTATTATTAATAATTTTTCTTATATTGTTATAGAAGATTGGTTTACAGAAAAATCTAGTACTAATTAAACCGATACAATTAGTTCGAGAAAATCAGATCGAATTCGTATTAATTATTATAGAAAACTAAAAATTGATAAAGATATTTCTTTTTTAATTAAATAATATTTATAATTTAGATATTACTTTTTATAATACTATTCTAGATAACAAATTCAATAATTCTTCAGATTATTTAGATTAAGGATTCTTCAATAATTCGATTAATTTTATATAAATATTTGAATAAGGTTTTGTTGAAGAAATTAATTCAAACGATATTAATGATCAAAAAGATTTTGAAAACGAGATTATCTTTTACACAATTGTTTTACAACGAAAGAAACCCCATCCTATTGTTTCATTAGAATCTAAAGATATTTGTTTTTTTCTTCAATTACAAAAAGAAATTTGTAAACAGAATAAGAATCTTTTTGTATCTTATATTTGTAATTGAAATAAAAATACTATTTTTAAAGTACCAATAATACTTTCATAATTACAAGTTTTTATTCCTTTTCCAAAAGTTCGTTAAGCTGAATTATTATTATCGGAAGTTCGATTATTTATTTCTTTTTTAAAATATACAATTTCTATTAACAATTGTAAAAGACACTTTAGAGATCCTAAATTATTCTCCAATATCGTTGATAGATAAGGATAAGGATTAATGGATTATAAGATATTTATACAACGTTTTATATTAAATTTTGAAAAAATTAATCTTTTAGATTTTTGTTAGATCTCTCCGAATGTTGTCAAGCATTTTAGATATCTTACTATTCGAGAAAATTCAATTAAAAAGAAGAAACTAATGATTATTCATAAATTAGAAGTTTTTTTTAGCTTTTTCAGCTTCAATTCAGAATAAAGATTAGGGTAATCCCGATCAAAATAATCAATTCGGTCAAAATGGTTAATTTGATCAATTTGATCAATTTGATCAATTAAATCAGAATTCAATTACGAACTCAGATCTTGAGTTAATATATCTAATTCGATATAGATTTATTCAGAATTATTTGATTTATTTTTCTCCTAATCAAATTTGATAGTATTTCCTTTATAAACAAAAGAATCCCAAATACAATCTATCAAGTTTCAGTATTTTTTTCAAGAACGATTGACAAATGATTAATTTAGAAAGGATTAATACTATAAACTACCTAGTTACTCCGATTATTATTCGTATTACAGATAAAGATCGTTCTTTCCGAATTAAGGGAATATATATTTTACCAGGATTATCTTCGATAAAGGTTATCATAAATAAATCCAATTGTATTATTGATCAAAATTCTAATGGTAATATTGTTTTTCCTATTTTCGTTGATCATTTAGATTTATATCAATATAAAATTCAATCCAATAACAATATCTCTATAAAAGTTGTTAATAGAATTGATACAGATCTGAAAGAATATACTATTATTGATCTTACAATCGAAGGAATTCGACAAGTTATTCATACTTTCATTTATTCTGATAAGAAAAATAATTCTAATAAGGATCAAAAGATTCTTTTATTAGATCTATTATGGTTTTATATAATCAAAGATTATATTGATATCTTTAATTCTACTTTTTCTATTAGAAACAAAGATTTGGGCGAGAAAAGAATACTTATTCAGATTCCGAAATTCAAACAATCTTTTTCTCATTAACTCATTTTATATCCAATCGATCCAAAGTATCAAACAACTGTTCTAAATGCTGAAATTTCGATGAATTTTGAAATTGCCGATAGAAATATTGATAATTTTGTATTCAAGATCAAACCGATTCCGAAGATGGTACGATTTGAAGATCAATAAGAATCTAATTCATCAGGAAACTCTTCTGATTCAATAGATTCCGAAGAAATATCCAAAGAAGCATTTGATTCCTTTTCTAAATCTATTTCAGAATCTCAAAATGATTATTCAGATTCAGATGATTTACAAGATTCTTTAAACTTTTGAATCCTCAGTATAATTCAAAACTATTTTCTTTTTCTTCGAAAATCAGTATTAAAGGATTTAAAGAAATCCAGGATAAAGACTTTTTATATATTCGATCTTCTCAAAAGTTTATACAATCTAGATTATCTTATTCAACAAAGGATATATTCCTTTAATCATTAAATAACTTCGAAGAAAATACTTTTTCAAAGATTTTTGCCGAAAATCAAGATTATAGTTTCGATTATCAGAAATATCGTTATTATATTATATCTTCCTTTTCGAAAGCTCAATTATTATATACTCTTAATACAATCTTTCAAATGAATAATCTATATATATCACTCGAAATTTTATATCAACTCGACTTTTCTTATAAAACAGATTCCAAACATCTCAAATTACTTCCTCAAAAAAGAAATCAATATATTTCGATCAATCAAACTTTTACTTTTCAATTAGACCCTTCAAAAATATATATATATTCTATAGATAAAAAACCAATTCCTCGAAAAATATCTATAGATTCATTAGATATTATTAATAAATAATTTCAAAAAAATGAAATCGATATAAATCTTTTAACAATAGATAAACTTCGATTAAGAATTATTTGATTTCTTTATACCTACAAGGATTTAAACATTACAAAATTAGTTTATATTCCTTCTACTCCTTTTTATATTTATTGAATACAATTCAAATCAGATACTCTTCCTTATAAAAATAGAAAAAGATCTAGATACAATTCTCAATACATATTTTGATCTAATAAGATTATATCTAAAAAGTACAAATATTATATATATGAATATACTATAGTAGCCAATAGTAAACTTTCCGATTAATCAATAATATTATTAATAATTGATAAACCAAATATTGAATATCCCAAAAATCTTTCTTCTCATAAATCTGATTTTGAAAGATATATAGTTTTCGATTATTCGAAAATTATAGAACAAATACCAAATAATTATTATACTTTATCTCAAAATATTCACAAGTTTCTCTCTCATCTTAATTATAAAGTATATCTGTTACGATCACGCAACAGTTTCGTCAAAACAAGAAACCTAAACGGAGGCGTTCTCATTTCGAATCATCAGCGTAGGAACGTCATCGATCAGTTTGGAATGTTTAGTAAACAAGCTTCTTTGTATTGCTTATGAAAGGACAGGAATGGTGGCGAACTATAGGCGTTCTGATATCTCTTTATTGATTGAACTTAAAAGTAATAGTTTATTTATGATTAGAAAGGGTAATGAAAAGTTTGGCTACGGTTTTACGACTAATTGATTCTTTGCCTATGTGATCTTAACAATTATAATAATCAAATTCAGATATTGAATCGATATTGATCTTGTTCCAAAACTCTTCAACTTTAGTATCATCGAATATCGATATATTTGTAATTTGAAAATTCGAATTGAAAAGATTGAAGGAAAAAAATAAAAGTATAATAAGAAACAAATTAAATTCTTTTAAATAATTCAATAAAAGATATATTTCGAATTCTAAAAGTTTTATTCGTAAAGATTCTGAAGGATTATAAATCGAAAAGAGAAATTCTTTAATAAAAAATGTATAATATACTCGTTCTTATAAATCAAAATCAGAAAGATATTGATAAAAACGAATAACAATTTGTCGATATTTGGAATAGATTTCGGAATTGGTCTCTAGATTGAATCTTTTGTTTTTCAACTATAAGAAATATAAATATTTCGAAGATTCGAAATCAAAAGGAAATTCGATATCGAAAAATTAAAGTTTTTTATAAAAAGATGGTACTAAACTTATTCCTAAAAATGCGACTACTGTATTAGATTAAGATCTCTGAAAAGAAATATTCTAATACAACGAAAGATCAATACTTTAAACAAATCAAAAATCAGGGATTCTATATATAAATTGGTAATTCCGCAAATAACGAATCTATACTACGATAGCTCTGTTTTGCTTCTTTAAAATGATCGAATTGTTAAGGTTTAATATACCAACCAATAACCCTAAAAAGAAAGTTCAAAAAATAGTTTTTTCGAAAAGAAAATAAAATATAAATCTGTAAACAAAGAGATATTAGCGATATATTAGATATCTATAGATCCCTATATAGATCACTAATAAACACAATGGAAACAAATACAAAATGATAAATTGAAGTTACGCATTTTTTATTAAACTAGATTGAATTGGAGTGGTTATATAGACCCTTTTGGAGTCACATTACCTGCCTCCTTTTTGGTACGGTATCTGTTGAAGATTCTTGTAATATTGCTTTTGAATTAGATTAATAATATTATCGATCAATGATATAACAACTTTATTGAATTTGAGAGAATTTGTCTTTATTAACATTTTACGATTTTTTGTTTAAAAGTTGATAGCTTTGAATTGTTTCTATTTTAATTCAATAAATGTTTTGTCGACGACAATAAATATATCGTCGATTTGAATACTAACAAATGTAAGTATATCGTTGTTTCGATGAAGAAGACAATAATTGTAGATTGAAATTGTAAGGCCAAAACGATTCGTATAATGATTATAGTATATTTTGAATCAATAATTATCTGATTCTGTAATACTATATAAAAATTTCTTTATTTGAAAAACGATATCCTATAAAAGATATATTTCCTAAAGAAGATAAATATAAAATAATCGATTTAGTTTTATTGTAGTCTGAATATAGACTTGTAAGATATTATAGAGGTAAATATAGATGTTCTTTGGCTTAAAAATTAAAGTTAGGATTAATAGTTTCTGTTGATTAACCTTTTGTAAAGTTGGAGATTAAATCAAAATAGTTTCTTTTCTAATATTGTTATATATTTGAATTATTAATTGTGATTTCTCTATTGCTTTATCGGTTTTGATATGTTTGATCTCATCGACGAATCGGCTTTCGAAGATACGAGTTCTGGTGGGAATTGAAGAGATAAGAACGTTTTCGAAAGTTCCTTTTTCCAATAATCCTTCGATCTCTTTTTTACGAGAGTCGACAAACTTAGGTTTGGATGAGATAGTTTCAAGATTTTCGCTTGCTAAGAAAATAATTAAATCAGAGTTTGATATTAATGGTATTTCCGAAAAATATTGATGAACTATCAGGATTTCAATTCGATTTAAAGAATATTATATAATATAATTAACAAAACAGATGATAGTAGGTATAAAGGATGCTATTATATGAACGATTGTATTTCGATCAGGCTTTTATACTGGATTTGATGAATCTGGATTTTGATTGGTTGATTCTGGATTATTAAAAGAATTGATTTCCTTATCAGGATTATCAGGTAGATCTATTGCTTCTTTCGGATTGAAATAGTATAGTTTTATAATAGTATTTCTGAATTCAGTAATTCCGTTAGGAAGTTGAATTCTACAAGTTTCGTTATTAATTCCAAAGAAAAGGAATAGATCTTTCTATTTGCTTTTCTTTGAAATAATAACCTCTCGTTATATTAAAATATCAGAATTGAGAGGGAGATCGTGAATATGGTCTGTTGAAAAACTATTTCGTTGATTTAAGGTATTATTAATTTATTTTTGTATATAGAGTTTATAAATCTCTTGTATAGTTTTTTCAATAGCTACAATTCGTTACAAAATGATAGAACTTGAAAGGTCTAGATTAGAGATTCTAGGATATGTTTCAAATACAAATAGTGTAGGAACTAAACCATCCGGATTAATTAAATCATTTATAGCTTTCATAATTATTTGAAGATGTATATCCCGTGTAATATCAGGTTCTTGAACTATTTCTCTAGTGATGATTTCGTATACATAGTGAAGAAATGTATAATATTATTCAACAATGCTAATTGATCAATGGGATTCAATAGAAATTGATTTCGTTATAGTATTTATAGATAAAGTTCAATCTATGAATTTTTTTCCGATGAAATTCTTTTCGGTATTGTGAATTAGATAATCTGGAAATCCAATATAGATGTTGATCCAGTATTTTTTGAGAGTATTCCAAGTTGTAATTGCTGAAATATTAAATAGAAATCGTACAATTTGGAAATGTATTATTTGATCGATAATATACAGAACTGATTTTTTGTTTAAATATATAATATCGATATAAACTATGAAATTGAATTCAATATTGTTGTGTAATATAAATTTGAATCGTTTTAAGAATCTATTATATTTTTAACAGAAATGGCAAAATTTGTTGAATTTACGAAGTTCTTTTTCAATATATTTATTATAGTCAGTATGTTTCAGGATATTATATAGTTTCTCTATAGAAGGATAATCAAATCGATAATATAATCTTCGAAGTTCTATATCGATAAAATAAAAGAATAGAATAGATAAATATATTTCTATTGGATTAAAAAAAGAAGTGATATTCTATAAAAGAAATATATAACTGAACCTTTTAATTACAGAATAGATATAATTTCCTTTGAAGTCTATAATAATATTGTTAAGATTATCAAAGACTATATAAAGTCGATTTATATTTGTAAATGATAAAAGGAATAGGGTATAGATATCTACGATATGAAAGGTAATATTATTTATAGGTATATCAAGTATTATAGTTCTCTTTGAATTAGTATTACTAATTTTGAAAACGAAATTAGTATTAGAATTAAAGTTTGATATAATTATGATATCGATGAATTTCTGTAAAGTCTCAATTTGATATATATTAGTAATAGATTTGATTAAAGCTTTTGAATCAATTATGATACTGATGAATTCTTTATTTGAATAATGATAATTGAAGAAAATTTGAATTAACAATAAAATTGTAGTTCTTAAAAAATAGATAACAATATTGTTATAAAATTCGATAATAGTCTTTTAAGCTTTTGAAAAGATGAATTCATTGAAAAATCCTTCGAGATCAGAGTTATCATTTAATTCTTTCTAAGGGTTCTTTTGTAAAGAGTTTTTGTATTTCTTTATAAGAAGAATAAATTATTTATCCGAAGAAGTAATTGTATTGTATTCGTCTATAATATATTAGTGGTACGAATGTTTGAAAATAGAAGTGCATTCAGATTATTTAATTCTAACAAGTTCTTAATAATATTGTCTAGCTTTCTTTTGTTCTTTGATAAAATGATTAATTGATCAATAATTTTCTTTCTTATAAATATAGTATCTACAACACTTTTTGCTTTGGAATTTTATATTAAGATCTGAAAAATGAGATAGAATTCTTCGATTGCTTTTATAAGTCTGGTTTGTATAATATGCTTCCTTTTGAAAAGGATTGAATTCGAAGAAAGATTTTTCCTGAAGCTATAATTATAGATTGTTATTGAATAGAAGATCGTAAATCATAATGCTGGAATGTATCTTGCTGATTTGGTTTGTATAGATCGAGATAGGGTTAGAGCAAGTTATTTTATATATAGAATGAAAATAATAAACAATAATGATCTTCAATAATATAGAAGATTCATTTTGTTAATCAATAGAAAGATTGAATCGAAGATCCCGAAGTGTATTGATTAGTTTTTCGAAGTATTCGAGAGTAGTAGCGGTAGAATTGTCTTTTTGAATTGAAGTTAATATAATAAATACTTATTTGATGAAAATTGTTCATTGATATTCTTGATTTTCGAAGTAATTATATATATAGTGTATACTTTTGTTAAAAGATAGTTTGCAAAGGCTAACGATAGTGAAATAGAAGCTTAATATTTCGTCCTATAACATTATAAAAAGGGTTAAACTGTAATAGAAAAAGAATAAATTGATTTTATTATATTGATTGTAGAAAATGACGAATTTATATTGAATACTATTATTGGAACCATTGTATTTTATATTTTTATTATAAAGCTTGTTAAGATTTATAATACTTTGAGTAATTTTCTCGTCCTTTTCAGAAATAGTAGTATAAAAACCAATCATTTAAAATAGATCATTGTTGCTATAATCTTGAAATGATTCAATTTGATTAATGTTTTTTTTAATATCGATAATGTTATTAAAGATTGAAGAATCATATACATCGATCAAAGTAAGCTTTTCGAGATAGTATCGAAGTATAGAAAACGTTATATTCAAAAAACATAAAAGCCATTCTCGCAATTGCTCATTTGTTCATATAGAATACTTGTAAACAAAAGTATCAACGAGATTTTTTCCCAAAGCATCTTTATCAACCTTACTGATGTAGAAACCGTTCTCACAAAGAACGTTTCGAAGAAATACTAAATAAAGATAACGAACTAGAATGAAATTCTCTATTGTTCAATCCTTAAAATCCTTCTTAAAAGTACTACTAACTTCTATATTATATATCCTAGTATATTAATATTGATAATCACAAAGTAAAATGTATTCCTATACTGAATTCTGTTCTTTTTCGTTAGAATTAATAATGGAATCGTATTTCTTTTTTAAAGCTTTGTGAACTTGTTCTATAAGTTTAAACTTGTCTATAATGATAAGAGAGCTAGTTGTAGCTATAGTTTCGTAGTGTATAATTATATAATACACATGATAAAGAAAAGAAAGAATTGAAAAGAATAAGGTTTTTGAAAAAGGGAGATTATATATTTTGATAATAATGATCGATAATGAGGTTGATAATGTATAGTATAGAATAGATGTAGCGTTTCGAAAATTTTCCAAAGAGATTCGAAAAATTGTTAGAATGAGAGGATTGTATCAATCGTAAAGGTTGAATATAGTGTAGTAGTACGAAAATTTGAAAAGATTGAAACGAAGTAATCGAAATTCCATCAAAAATGATGCAATTCGAAGAAGATTCATTACTTAGTGACATTTCACCAAAAGTAAATCAAGGTAGATTGTAGCACAATACAAAGAATGATTTCCGAATCAGGTTTTCGTAGCAAAAATATACTCAAAATGTATCTGAAAACAGGTTGATTGTAGTACAATAACGGGAGTAACGTTTTCGAAAGTTTTTGAGTAGAAAATTAAACGAAATGAATCGAAATGAATCGAAAGATTTCGGAATAATATATATACCGAGGTTACAATAGCTTTCGGCTTTTCTGATTGATCGAATAAAGAGAAAGTGGATCGGATTTGAATAAGGAAGAGAGTGAATGATAGAATTCGAATAAGTAATGATAGTAGATATGAAAAATTGAAGTTATTCGGAGTTTTCGTAATGGTAATATAAAATTTAAATCGATTCGAGTTCGAAAATAATAAATTTGAAATAGGATTTTGAAAGAGAGGATTGATAATAATACAAATGGTATATAAAAGAGAGTTGAAGTATTGTAGAAATCGTTATTGAATGAAAAGAATGAAAAATGAACTTATTCGGAGTTTTCGAAAAGATTTTGAAAATAGTCTAATTTGTAATCATTAATTAATGTCGGTACGATTCTATGATCGTTGTATCCGATAGAATTGATAGAAAACGTTTTCGATCGTATTGAGGTTATTCACAAAAGAGATTCCTGTGAGGTCACTTGGATTGCTACGCAATTGACCTCTAAATTAAAGGTTATATTGCGCATCAAGGTTCGAAAGAACCATTGAGTGCGAATGGCCTCAATATAGAAGCCTTCGCTTAAGTGAGGATCACATGCTTTAAGAGCACGTGAATACCAATATGAATAATCGTTCTGTTCATTTCTATATAGTCCTATATATCGAAGGCTTTTACTAATTGTTTGAGCTTTTCTGTATTATAAATATTAATTATTTGATTGATGGAATCTATACGGTAAGTGAAATCTTCATTGAATATGATATTCCGAGTAATAATAATTCTATCGAACTTGGATATCTATATACAGTAGATTAATATACTTGGGATATAGCTCATCAGATATCCAATATATACTCGAGGATTGATTTTGTATTATCTTCTGTTGAATCCAGCCTTTCTGTTTTTATTCAAAGGATAAACTCTGTATCTGTATCTGTAGATCCTATTTCAATTGGGACAAAGATCGTCTGATATTTTCTTTATGAATAAAAGATTATCTTTGCAAAGATAATTATGAAATTATATATCGAATATCTCATTTGAAGATTTGAAGAATTTAACTTTCAAAGGGCTTATATTGTACAAATAAATTACAACTTGTATCACTTCTATCTATAATTTGTCTAGTAAATCCGATGTGATTTTCATTTTGATCTATTTGATGATTATTTCTTGTTCTATATATTCTGATCCTTTATTGGGTTTGTATATATAAGAAAGGGATAATTCAAATTCAATGCCTTCTTGCTTAATCCATTTTTCGAAGAGTGTATCTCCTATGATTCCAATAACAAATGTATCGTTATCCTGTTTGATTTCTACAATTGCTAAATTATATTTATAATGAATCCAAGCAAAAAAGCTTTGTATAATGGAAAATACTTCATTGTGGATCTTCCTATCAAAAGGATATGAAAAAATCTTATTATTATATATATCTTTGATTACAAAAAGCCATAATGCATTTGTATATCTTTTGTCGAAATCAAAAAGATTCTATTGGATTTTGTAGAATGGTCGAAGCGGTTAACGATCATTCGATATGCGAGAGATGATCTATTTCGTATGAATGTGAGTACAATCTATAAATTCGATACAAATGATACCTTTTATCTTGATGTTTCGTGCTGCAAATATTAGATATTCAAGTGCTTCTTTTCCTAGATATCCTAAACGTTTATATTATAATTCATTTGTATTCTCTTTAGGAAAAGATAAATTATAAGATCAATGGAATGCTTTATTGATTTTACAATTCATTGTTGGATATATCAAAGAAGAGTTATTCGCAGAAATAAATAAAAGAATATTCGAATAAATTGAAAGTAATTTGTATTCTAAGAATACAAAATTTTCAATATATATGTATTTAGTTATTACAATACTATTTGAAAGATCTCCTTTATAAAGAATACAATTGTATCCAGAATACTATTGTCACGGGTTCGTAACCCGTTCCTAGCTAGTCTGCATGGCTGCCTAAGGCACCCATCCCCCATATAGTTGGCGCTCTTCCTAGTACCTTCTTCCTTCTTCGTAGAATATCATCATATCTTAAAGCACCCTATCACTATCGTAATAGTATATTCTACCCTTCATAAAGACTTTACTGTTGAATGGGAAAGACAGCCCAGTCTTGCCAAATAATCAATCTTACGAAATACTCGGAAACTTCGATTATCAATACGCTGATGAATAATAAACAACGCCTTAATTCAATTCCAATTCAGATCCAGACCCAAACCCAAATCTAGATTCAGAATTAGACTCAGATTCAGATCCAGACCTCGATTTAATTAGTACTACATCGTTATACATTCGAAATCAAAGACCTCACAATTATACTCCAGTTTTTAAGACCGTCTTAAATAATCTATCACCATATCGGACATTATTCAATCAATCCCATTAGAACTATCGATACCCCCAATCCAATCAAAAACAATGCCCGAACTCCGAAAGCATATTAAATCTGTTTTCTTTAATTATCAATGGCTTACACATAAGCTCTCCAGTATTGAAAATGGAGACCTTAAAGATCCAACCCCTGTTTCCGATATGTTTACCAATATACAGAATCTTGAAGCTATCGTATATATACAATATTTGTTTAGTTTTACGGAACGGATGTTAGTTCAAGCAGAACAATACCGATAAGAAATATATGCACTACAAGAAGATCTACAATTAAGCAATATAGTTAATACGAGATTAATGATTCAGAACTTTGCTTTTCGGGAACAATTTGATCAATCATTTATCGGTGCAAACCCTGTTGTATCAACCTATCGATTACAACAAACTACGAAGAATCCTGAACCATTCAAAGATGAAAAAACAGACCTATTGAATCGACAAAGCGAATACGAAGATTGGAAAATGGGTTTACATATCTATTGGAAAAACAATCCTGCAGTTTTCGATATAGAATAAAAGAAATTGTTATATATGGTTTCGCTTTTGGAAAGAACAATTCGATAAGAAAGACAAAAGGATATTGAAGGAATCATAGATGATATATCGGAATTTACTATTGTAGATATATTCCTGAAGAAACTCGATAGTCTTTACATTTCAATTGATGCTGAACGTAAAACAGCAATCAAATTCGACAAACTCAAAATGAACGAAAAAACCCCATTTCCCTCTTTTTATTCACAATTGGAATATTTGGGTGCATTTAATGGAAAGACTCCCCGAAAAATGATCCTCACAATGAAACAAAAAGTAACCGACGAATTGAAGGCATTAATAAAAGGCGATTCAAATTCTTGTAAACTCATTGATATTGAAGGATGGAGAAAAAAGTTCCAAGTATAAAGCCAAAATTGTCGGGATAACGAATATTATAATACAAACTTTTCGAGACCTAATTCAACTTATACTTAACGATAAGTATTTCCAGTATTTCATATTCAAGGCGACTCTATGGATCTCGATGTAATTAGAACCCCAAAACAAATACAAAGAGAATACAAATACCTTCATAATCTATACCATTTTTGTAAACAATCTAGTTATCGAATTACAGACTGCAAAGCAAAGAAACAAATCGATGTTATAAGAAATGCAAGCGGATATAAAGGCATTCCCTGTGGAAATAGTTATTTGAAAAATAATCATTAACTATATCAAAATCAACAATACCGTCCGAATAATTCAATCAATCGAGATGGTTACCAACGAGGAGAATATCAAGTATAACTTCAAACTCAATAATATCGTTCCTTTAATCCAATTGGTCGTAGAAGTTTCTAATAAGGTAACTATTAAGATTACAATAATCATCAATAACAATACCTTAATACATTCATCGGGTTCGTTAAAGAAGAAATATTAGCACCATTAAAAAGCGTATCAAATATATCTCCTCGCAATACAGTATCATTACCACCTACATCTGTTCAAAAGCACTCGGGAAAAGTTTAACCTCTACAACAAGTTGTTCGCAGGGGTTATCAAGGAATACAGAATAGATACGACAAGCAATAACTAGCAAAGAATCTTTACAACTCAATTCTATAGATAGCAAATCTTTACTCGTTCAAACCACTATGTTCCCAATGTACTCCTCTCCTTTTAATATGATCAACTTGATTGATAGCGGATATTCAGGAAAGGCATTCACTGATCGTTCTTTCGTTGATCGAAACAATATCCCAATTTAACCTTTACTACATCGTTGTGAACTCCGTTTAGCAAATAGAAACATTACAGATATTATCATTGATTATTTTGTAATGAATATAGCGATAGGACAATATAAAGAAATATAATTATTTTTCGTTACAAAACTTTCCAAAGAAACTCCAGTCATCTTTGGGCTATCATGATTACAATACCATAATCTATATATAAACTGACGGGATATAACTCTCTCTTTCAACTCTCAATATTATATGACTTATTGTTGCCCTTACAGTACATTCGATTCAATACAAGCACCAACAATCCCTTTGTCAATATATACAAACCAAATATACAAAAATAGTATATCTACAAAACCACTTATCGATAAAGTCCTTGATATATTACCTCTAATTAAAACTTTCCTTTCTAATACAAAAAAGAATCCTTCCCGATATTTATCATTATTTATCGAAGACGAAAACGAAGACGACAAAACACATACTCAAAATTTTAAGACGATCTTAAAAAAGCTATCGAAGCAAGATTATAATGAATCAGTTTCTATAGACGAAGGTTATAAATCGATGGAAGACTCTGGAATCGATTTGTAAATCGATAAGACCTTGACACTTGGTATAAATCATTATCGTATAAGAGTTTGCGATAAAGGAGTATTATATTAAACATAAATGATACCGAACCGATGTTCTATTCAATATAAGCCTATACAAAAGATCGCTGGACAATGTCGATCGAAATCAATATCAAAGAATGAACCTTTACTATCGCTATTAATCCCAATCCCAAAAAAGCAGATCGAGATCATTTCCAATATAAGACCAGATTTAGATAATATTCGTTGGTTATAAGTTATTAGTTTTATATCTTTTTGCTAACAGGATAAAGTGAAGGTTATGCGCCTTATATAGGAGGAATTAGATCGAGCAAAAGAGACTATTCGACAAGAACGCTTATATAAAGCAACAATGATCCCAGTTCTTCAGGAACAAGACTTTAAGGATATACTACACGGAAAAGGCAATATCGTTGATACGTTAATCAAAGTATCTCCGAAACTTTACGATTTTGTTTACTATTGTTATTAATCAGAACACTTTCGGAAAATAACAGAGATGGATGTTGAGAAATTCCTCAATGGCAAATCATTACTTAGCGATAACGAGATCAGGGAAAAGCTCTTTTCGTGGCTTCAAGACAAACTATCTGCTTTCCTATTTTGTCATGCAGATACACTTTCTCTACATCGGGCATGGGATTACAAGATAGAGTTAATATCTAGAAAAGAACCTTTATATTTCAAAAATCGCTCTTTATTCTTTTTCGAATTAGAGGTAGTTCGAAAATGGATCGATGATAATCTTGCCAAAGGTTTCATTCGGGAATCAAGATCACGAAGCGCAGCCTCATTACTCCTAGCAGCCAAACCTAATGGAGGGGTTCGTATCTGTTAAGATTATCGTGGTTTGAACAATGTTATTATTAAGAACCGATACCCTTTATCAATTGTTCGAGAAACTCTGGATGCTTTTTGCAACGCAAAAATCTATACCAAATTAGATATTATTGTTGCTTTCAACAAACTTCGTATTGCAGAGAGTGACGAATGGAAAACCGCTTTCATTACTCGATTTGGATTATTCGAATCACTAGTTATACCTTTTGATCTTTGTAATATACTAGCATCATTTCAACATTACATTAATCATATTTTGTTTGACAAACTAGATAAATACTGTATTGTATACCTCGATAACGTTTTCATATACTTCGAAGATAAGAATCAACATCGAGAACATATTCGTAATATAATCCAGAAACTATAAGATACTGGTTTACAAATCGATATTAATAAATACGAATTCGAAACAACTTCTACGAAATATTTAGGCTTTATGATTACAACCGAAGATATAAAAATGGATCAAGATAAAGTATCAGCTATTACTTCTTGGATACAATCAGCGTTTGTTAAAGATTTACAACGATTCTTCGGCTTCGCGAATTTTTATCGTCGATTTATAAAAGACTTTTCAAAGATCTGTTGTTTTTTAAATGACCTTTTGCGGAAAGGAATAGATTGGCAATGGAAGAATGATTATATAATAGTATTCGAGAATTTAAAGAAAGCATTCACAACAGCTCTAGTATTTGCTTATTTTAATTACAATAGGAAAACTATATTGGAAACAAATATTTCGGATTGAACTTCAAAAAAGGTACTTTCTCAATACAATGACAATAATGTTTTACGATTAGTAGTATACTTTTCTTCGAAACATTCAGCTATTGAATGTAATTACGAGATTTACGATAAAGAGTTATTAGCTATTATTAAATCAATGGAGGAATGGTGATCAGAATTATAAGGATCTCAATAGGAATTCGAAATCCTGATCGATTATAAGAATCTGAAATACTTTACAACAACGAAAGTATTAAATCAACATCAAGTACGATGGTCAGAGTTCCTATCTCAATACAATTTCCGAATTATTTATCGACCAGGAATCAAAGCAATTCGGTCAGATGCTTTGAACCGCCGACAGGAGGATCGATCTGATAATTCTGATCCTAACGATGAACGCTTAAAAAACCGGGAGCGCATTGTTTTACTTGTTGATAGATTCGATATAGATCTATACAAAGAACTTACAGATGATCTTTTGTTAGCCGTAACAGATTGGATAATACCATTTGAAGATAAGCCTATCAACGAACTCATTGATACAGCATACAATAGATCAGATATAGCCAAACAATTAATATCAGCAATCGAAGACCCCTTTACAATTAAATAGCTAAAAGAGTTCAGGAAAACCTTACGAATAGCTATATAGGATTGCTGTATTTATAGTAATAAGATTTACTATCATGAAAAACTATAGATCCCGTTTGATGATGAACTGAAGATACAAATTCTATACAGAATATATTCGTCGGGCCCTGCTGGCCATCCTGATCGTATGAAAACTATTGATTTGGTTTCCAGAAGCTATTGGTGGCTATAGATGCATTAAGAAATAGGCGTTTATGTTTAAGTTTGTGAACTCTATATTCAAACAAAATCCCCAAAATCATCTCCCCCAGGATTCCTGAAACCGTTGTCTATTCCTTTCCAACCATGATCAGATATTTCAATCGATTACATTATACCTTTACCAAACTGTAAACATTACGATTCAATATACAAATATATATTAGTAATTACTTATAGATTAACAAAAATGAGACACTTTATAGATACAAAATCTCTAACAATAGAAAAATTGGTTAATACTTTTATCAATTGTATTTATATATTATATAGTCTCCCGGAAAACATCATTTCAGATCGAGGAACACAATTCGTATCGGGATTCTGGACATAGCTTTCTGAACGATTGGAAATAGCCCTTAAACATAGTTCAACATTTCATTCGCAGACAGACAACCAAACAGAACAAATCAATTCAATTTTAAAATAGTATTTGTATACATTCATAAACTTTCATCAGGATAATTGAATGGAATAATTACTGCTGGCAGAATTTGCTTCAAACAACTTGGTTTCTGAAACAACAGACTGTTCGCTGTTCTTTGCGAATTATAGTTTTAATCCACAATTGAATATGGAATCTAATAAACCCTGCCCTCCAGATATAACAATAGCTCAAAAACACAAGTTCTTCAAGGGAAACAAAACAGCCGATAGAATGAAACGTATCCTGGATTAACTCAAAACATTTGTAAAACAATCTATTGCAATTTACGAGGAATATACAAATCGGAACAGATCAGATTCGCCACAATACACAAAAGGACAAAAAATATATATGAATACGAAAAACATAAAGACATCTTATAAAACAAAAAAGCTCGATGATAAATGAATCGGACCATACGAAATAATAAAGGTCTATCCGCACACTTGTTTGATCGAACTACCAGAAAATATACGAATTTTCCCAGTATTCCATCATTCGTTGCTAAAACCAGCATATCCAAAACCTCATTTTCTAGGACAAACTTTAATTAACGAATCGGAATCGAAAACTACAAAAGATAGAATCCTCGAAAGAGAAGACGGAAAGGAAGAATTAATTCAAAAATAAATATTTGAAGGTATACTTGATAACTACAATGAAGATGACTATCATTATCAAATCAAATGGAGATACTACACACCAATCTGGCAATCAGCATCAGATCTAAAAGGCAATGAGAAGACCCTGATCGACTACCATCGTTTACACCCCGAGAAACCTGAACCACTATCATAGGTTTTGGATCACCCAGACGCTGCAATACTGTTGCCAACTCCAACTCCTACAAAGATTTTACGACGATCAACAAGAAAAAAAATATAGTTTGCTTAAACAAGAAAATAGTATCTCAAATTTTAAGACAATCTTAAAATTTGAAAGGTAGTTTTATCAATAGTTTAAAGACAAACTAGACTTTGAGGAAAAGAGTACTATCACGGATTCGTAACCCGTTCCTAGCTAGTCTGCATGGCTGCCTAAGGCACCCATCCCCCATATAGTTGGCGCTCTTCCTAGCACCTTCTTCCTTCTTCGTAGAATATCATCATATCTTAAAGCACCCTACCACTACCGTTTTCGTTGTTGTAAAGTATTCCAGATTCTTGTGATCGATCAGGATTTCGAATTCTTATTGAAATCTTTGTAATTCTGATTGTTATTCTTTTATTGATTTAATAATAACTAATAGTTTTTTATTGTAAATCTCGTAATTATATTTAGCAGCTGAATGTTTCGAAGAAAAGTATACTATTGGTTGTAAAACGTTATTGTTATTGTATTGAGAAAGTATCCTTTTTGAAATTCAATTCAAAGTATCTGTTTCCAATATAGTTTTCCTATTGTGGTTAAAATAGATATCACGGTGAGGGAAAAGGTATATGTAGGTTTGATCTATTGTTGTACTACAAGAAGGAGAAGAAGATCAAGGAGGTGATCTGACTATATAGAAGTAAGTATATACATGTATATCTAAAACATACATAATCATATACAAATAAAGGAAAATGAATCTATAATAGTATCCCCTCTTTATGAAACCCATTTGATCTTAAATGGGCATTAAAAAATAAAGAAAAATAAAGAAAAAATACAGATCTTTTTCTTCAATTAGATTTTTAAACAAAAAATATATAATATCTTTTAATAATGTTATATCTGTCACGGGGTCCCCGTATATGGTATACGGAGACCGCTCGGGTTCCGACCCATAGGAGTCGGACCTCGGATAAGTGTAGGCTAGCCCCGGTCGGGGCTAGCGCTACACATAAATGTATTTAAGGAACCGTTCCTTCTATAGAAACGTAGCTCTTCGAGCTACATCTTATCAATAAAAGTGATTTCTGTTATCCTGTCTGCTGCCTCCGTGATAATATCCTTTATTGTTATAATATATAATATATCTTTAGACGAAACGAACAATCTTGATACGAATGGATCTTCGTAGAATGGGTGTAGCAATCGCACTGTATGATTCCGATTACAAATTCTGTGGTTCCGGTTACAATATAGTAGTGTCGGAATGCTTAGGATCCAAGCTAGCGGCCCTAGCTTTTTTGGATGAAAACGATGATATTCGATAAAAACCTTCTCATTACCCTTTAAATCATTAGCTGGTTGCCAAATTGACGCGTAGTGTTTCCATTTGACCAAATAATGATGGCCATCTTCATCATGATTATCTAGAACTTTTTCAAATATCCATTTCTGAACAAACTTATCCTCATCGTTGTCCCGCTCCAAAATTCTGTCCCGTATAATCAAAGATTCTGATTCGTTAATCATTGTTTGAGCCAGAAAGTGAGAATTAGTATAAACTGGAAGTAAAAGAGAATAATGGAAAATAGAGAAGATTTTAATATTTTCAAACAATTGAATAAAACAAATACAAAGATAAACTTTGATAATCTTGTAAAAACCAACTCATTTATTATTTAGCTTTTTTGCTTTACACAAAGTCTTTATATTCTTGATATTAACAAAGACTTTCTAGCCAACCATATAGCAAAATGAATCAAAGCGATAGCGATTAGTATAATCCTTATAAATAGCAATTGCTTGCTATACAAAAGCACAAAATTGCTTCAAGATACATTCCATATAATCCGCGATTCTATTATCTTTAAAGAATTCCCGTTTTTGTATTAGAATCATATCCGATGGACAAGGTTTACTAGGCTCAATATCTAGGTATGGATTAAAATTGTAATTGGCGAAAAAAAGCAAGCAACTAGTTGTTTCAGAGACCAAATTATTGAATACAAATTCAACTAAAAGTAGCCAATCCAATTAATCGTTTTGATAATAGTTAACAAAAGCTTGTAAATACTATTCTAGAATCGAATTAATATACTCAGTTTGATTATCTGTTTGAGAATGAAAAGCTGAAGAATATTTTAAGGTAACTTTCAATCATTCCGAGAATTGTGATCAGAATCCTGATACAAATTACGTTCCCCGATCGGAAATGATATTATCCGGAAGTTTATAAAATGTATAGATACAGCTGATAAAAGCATCGATTAACTCCTCTATCGTTAGCGTGCGTATACTGATGAAATGTTTCATTTTGGTTAATCTACAGATTACCACCAAGATATATTTATAGATAGAATTATAATAAGTACAATCCGGAAATGGTATAATATAATCGATTGAAATATCAAACCACACACGAAAAAGAACAGACAGTGGTTTCAAAAATCCGGAAAGCGCCGATTTGGATGATTTAATGCGAATACAAAGTTTGCAAACCTTCATATAGAATGCAATCTCCAAATATATATTAGGCCATCAGTATATACAAGAAACAAAATCGATCGTTTTAGTTCGACCAGAATAGCCGGCAAGACTAGAAGAATGAGTTCGATAGATAATTTGAAGTTTGAATTTATCGTCTAGTAGAACCCAAATCTTATCCCGATAGTAAATTCTATTATTTTGGACCGAACAATCTTGTATAGCGATTTGGAGGGTTTTACAATGCTCTTTTGGTTATTTAATCACCGATAAATCGTTAAGAGTAGAAATAAATTGATCTGCAATGTTGGATTTAATATACGTTGCATCGATTAAAGCATCAATTGATTGATCGTAGAGTAATACTATTATCTCCATTAATGCCAAATTGATATACCCAATCAAATCCTTATAAAGGTTATCGTCAAAACAGTTTTAAAGAAAGACAATGCGTTTTCGATTCTTTAGATATTCATTGTTTGAATCAAAACGATACAATTAATCTTCGTATTTTCTATTTAGTACGTTTGGTCGAATAGCTTTATTTCCTGATCGATAGATTATACAGAAATTATATTGAAATAGAAATTCAGATTATTGCATTTACTATTGATTAAAAGCTTTTGTAGTTATAAAATATTCGAGATTCTTGTAATCAATGAGAATCTCGAATTCCTTTTGTGAGCCTTGGAGTTTTAAATACTATTCTTCTATTGCCTTGATAATAGCGAGTAATTCTTTGTTGTAGATCTTATAATTGTATTCCGTTGCTGTATGCTTAGATGAAAAATAAACGATTGGATGCAAAACGTTATTATCATTGTATTATAAGAGAATTCCTTCTGAAGTTTAATCGGAAATATCGATTTCCAAAATAGTTTTCCGCCTGTAATCAAAGTATACTAAAACCAGCACTATTGTAAAAGCTCTTTTTAAAGCATCAAAAATCTTTATATGATCTGCAGTCCAATCCCATATAATATTCTTCCGCAAGAGATCATTGAGAAAACAACAAATCTTTGAAAAATCTTTTATAAAACATCGATAGAAATTAACGAAACCGAGAAATCGTTGTAAATCTTTTATATATAAAGGCAATTCCTAAGATGTAATAACCATAACCTTTTCTTGATCCATTTCGATGTTTTCGGTTGTAATGATAAAACCCAAATACTTTGTCTTTGTGGTTTTGAACTTGTATTTGTTAATATCAATCTGTAATCTAGCATTCATTAACTTTTGAATTACTTGGCGGATATACTTTTTATACTCTATAGAATTATCAAAGTAGATTAGGACGTTATCGAGATATACAATACAATACTTGTTCAATTCATCGAAAAGTATATGATTGATATAATATTGAAACAATACAAATATATTACAAAAACTGAAAGATATAATCAAAGATTCAAAAAGATCAAAACGAGTAATGAATACAGTTTTCTATTTATTTTTTTTAATGATTCGCAATTTGTTGAATGTTGCAATGATATCAAACTTAGTGTAAATTTTTGCATTGCAAAAAACGTCCAACGTTTTGCAAATGATGGGTAATGGATAACGATTCTTTATAATAACATTATTTAGTCCTCGATAATCTTGACAAATACAAACCCCCCCTTCCAGTTTGGTAACCAATAACAAAGGAGAGATACACTACGATCTTGATTCCCGAATGAATCCCTTGGAAAGATTATCATCAAACCATTTATACATTACTATCAACTCTATTGACGATAAAAAGCGGTTTTTGAAATAAGGTAGCTCTTTACTGAGTATCAACTCAATTTTGTAATCCCAGATTCGACGAAATAGCAATTTATCTATATAATATAAAAGAAAGACAGAAAGTTTGTCTTATAATCATATAAGAAACCTTTGTCGTATTTGATTATCACTAAAGGGAGATTTGCCAATTAAAAATTTGTCGATATCAGTTTTAGAAATCTTTCGCAAATGAAGCAGTTTGTAACAATCGTATATAAAATCATAAGGTTGTAGTGGAATTCTAGAGAGTATCTTTATTATATTGCTTTGTCCTTATAAAATCGATCGAAAATCCCTTTTTGTAAATATCGAGGATAATATAATTTATCGTAGATAATCTTGCTCAATAGTTTTCTATGCAGTATCCAATTCATTCTATATTAATCGAATAACCCGAACATTATTTTATTGATAAAACAAAACAAAACTAGAAGCTTGCAATCAATGAATATCATTTATATTTGGATTTGTATCTTTGTAAATAGGTATAGGGAGTTCCTCAATAGAAAACAAAGACAAACGGTTTTTTGGATTATGAATAAGCCGACATTGATTTGCAATCTTTAAGATCGATTTTGGATACGGACAATTAGGAATCATCTGTACTTGATTATTTGATTCTCTGTAATGCTTTATTCGATAATGATTCATACCAGATATCAGATTCTGTTGAAATTCGAGATTAATAGAAGAATCATCAGATTATAATATATAACCTTCATCTGGTATCTCTTCAATAGAAGGTTTTTTATAAGAAATTCTTTTAAAAATAAAAAGTGTTTGAATAGATAAACAATCGATATCATCCTTTAGACAATTCTCGATATATAAAGAGCAGTATTTATAAACTATACATTTAGCTTTTATATTAGAATCGGTAAGGAATTTATTTAAAGGTTCGATAACATCAACAACCTATTGTAAAGTAACTTTTGTTAGATCCTTTTGTTTCTTGATCGAAGATAAAATCGTTAATACAATAACTGGTTCTGAATTATAATATACCAAATAATTGAAAGTGTAATAGTTTGAAAAGAATATTAAATTTATCTCCATCCAATTGATAGTAGGATTATAACATTATAATTATAATAAACCAAAAATTAACAGTGTCTCTAATGAAAACTGGGTAATATAAAAGAACTAATACTTATAATAATCCCCTATAGCGATTTCTATCATAAAATATTCTGTAATTCTATTGGCAACCTTTTTATCGGCAAATCGAAGTTTGCAAAGATGAAATAAGAGTTGTATTTCAATATTATATTTGGAAGCAAAAGAACAATCAGTAAAGGCTTTTTTAGAGCATTTATTATCAATGAGATTTGTAACAATAAAGGGATTTTCATATACAAAGAATATAATGGTTTTAACAAGTAGAGATTTGTTATTTATAGAATTGAATTGCAATAACTTATTTCTATTCATTCCTTGATTTACTTTCTTGCCTTTAGTATTCCTTCACAAGCGATTTTTTGTAAAGGTTAATCTTTTCCCTATTCGGAACTTTCTTTGACTGAATTGAATATAGAGACAATCTCCTCTAGCTCGATATAGTCTTACCATTGTACCTAATTCAAATACTATTAGCTTTGTACCCAATTATTAATATATCCTTCTCGAAATCCATTGCGATTATTATTAAACCTATTGGCACCTCGAAAAACCGGAACAGCAATGTATTGATCGAGGGCCGAATTAGTTGAAACAGCAATATTGCGGTTGAAAAAGGTATTAACGGGAATTTGTTTACCAAAAAGAAGATTACTATTGATATCATAAATAATATAACAATCAATCTGAAAATAACCGATTCTACTACAATAATTGCAAAAAACTACAGAATTAAACTTCTTTTTTTTATTTTGCAGATCCTTTTTCTATTATCCCTTTTGTTTCATTGTATCGAGGTCTATAAAGTCACCATCAACAACAAATACTTTACTAGAATTTTTGTTATAATACTCAACATTACAAAGATTCTAATTCCAAATAGAGAATTTCTTTTGCCAATCATCACATCGTCAATTGTATAAGGGTTCGAATCATCAATAATCAAAATTCGAAAAAGGATTATAATCTTTTGTTTCATTGCGTTAACAATCTCGTAATCAGATTTGTAACAAAAATTAGCAAAATAAAACAACATAAAGAAGAAAATCGAAAAGAATTCCTTTGAATCTATAAAAAGCTTATCGAATTTGAACAAAACTTCCTTTTCGATATCCACAGAGATATATAATTTGTCCAATTTGACCAAAAACGAAACAACGGAATCGAAGCAAGTAGGATCGTTAATGAATCTGATGATATCTGTAATATACTCTTGTTGTACTTGATTATCGAGAAGATTAATAGCATAACTAATCTTTTTTTGTTCGAAAGCAAAAAGTTATAAATCGATTATCTAACAAAATTGCAAACCCAACTTTCAGGATTGATAATCCTCTTATCAGACAAGAATATTAGATTTTTCGCCTTTAAAAACGAACAGATCTTTTTGAGTTTGACAAAGAATAATCGGTTTCTGATTAGTAACAACATTATCAACATCCAACTGAACTTACTTGCCAACTAAAGTGCAAAGAAGTTCGACGTTTTCCGTTTTGAATTCCTCAATCTTATTTGTTTGAATAGTAAAACGATCTTCGATAACAAAGAAAACATAATTCAGATAAACAATTTGTTCATTAAAATTGACAACGAAATTTGATATCACTGGAGCATCCAATTCTACTAGGATTTGTATAATAATAGACTCTTGACTAAAGATTCATTGGATTTCGATACGAATTCCTTCGATAGAAATAGGAATCGCATTACCAATGGATATAGAATCGGAAATCATTATAAAAAGAATTACAATTATACAAAGTAATCGATAGGGAATTTGCGATTGTACAAAAGCAATCAAAAACAGATATAGAAATCTACGAATAAATACAATTGTATAAAAGCAATCAGGAATCAAAAGCTATACAAAAATAAATAAGAAATACGATTATATAAAAGCAGGCGAGTTACGACAGCACAAAAGTAATCGAAAACAGATATAGAAGTCTGCAGATGATTTAGCAAGGCCAGATTACTTCGTAAAGTGACGGAGCCTTTAAAAAAATAGTACAAATTATTACGATAAGGGAAAAGGTATATGTAGATTTGATCTATTATTGTACTACGAGGAGGAGAAGAAGATCAAGGAGGTGATCTGACTATATAGAAGTGAGTGTATGCATGTGTGCCTAAGGCATACATGATCACGTGCAGGTGAAGGGAGATGAACCCGTAACAATAGACAAGTACTGGAATTGTTGTAAATGTTTTCTTTAGGTTTTCGAATATTATTGTATGATTGTTTTTCTATTGTTAATCTATTCCTTTTTGCAAAAGGTTATTTAAAGAATAGTAAATCTTTGAAAAGTCTTTTATAAATCGATAATAAAAATTCGCGAAATCGAAGAATCGTTGTAAATCTTTAACAAATGTTGATTGTATTTAAGAGATAATAATTGATACTTTATCTTGATTCATTTTTATACCTTCGATTGTAATTATAAGGCTTAAGTATTTTGTAAAAGTTGTTTCGAATTCGTATTTATTAATATCAATTTGTAAATCAGTATCTTATAATTTCTAGACTATATTACGAACATATTCTTGATATTGATTCTTATCTTCGAAGTATATAAGAACGTTATCTAAGTATACAATACAGTATTTATCTAATTCGTCAAACAAAGTATGATTAATGTAGTATTGGAATAATGCTAATATATTACAAAAACCAAAAGGTATAACTAATGATTCGAATAATCTAAATCGAATAATGAAAACAGTTTTCCATTTATCACTCTCTGCAATACGAAGTTTATTGAAAACAATAATAATATCTAATTTGGTATAGATTTTTGCATTACAAAGAGCATCCAGGGTTTCTCGAACAATTGATAAAAGGTATCGGTTTTTAATAGTAATATTATTCAAATTACAATAATCCTGACAAATACGAACCTCTTCATCAGATTTGACTGTTAAAAATAATGGGGCTGTATTTTGTAATCTTGATTCCTAAATGAAACTTTTGGCAAGATTATTATCGATTCATTTTTGAATTACCTTTAATTCGAAAGGGGACAAAAAGCAATTTTTGAAATATAAAGATTCTTTTCCAGACATTAATTCTATTTTGTGATCTTATACTCATTATAAAGGAAGTATATCTGTATAACGAGATAGAAAAACAAATAACTTGTTTTGAAGTTACAAAAGAAGTTTTTCCTTGATCTCGTTATCATTGAATAATGATTTGTCATTGAAGAATTTCTTGATATCCATTTTTGTTATTTTTCGAAAATGTTTTGATTGATAACAATAATAAACAAAATTGTAAAGTTTCGGAGATACTTTAGTTAATATATCGACAATATTATCTTTTCCATATAATATATCCTTGAAATCTTGTTCCTGAAAAGTTGAAACCATTGTTGCTTTATATAAATATTCTTATCGGATAATCTTTTTTATTTAATCTAATTCTTTTTATATAAAGCATATAATCTTCACTTTATTTTGTTAACAAAAAGATATAAAATTAGTAGCTTATAATCAACAGATATTATCTAAATCTGGTTTTGTATTGAAAATGATCTCGATTTACTTTTTTGGGATTGGAATTGATAACGATGATAAGGATTTATTCTTTGATATTGATTTCAACCGATATTGTCCAACAATCTTTTGTATAGGCTTATATTGAATAGAATATCGATTCGGTATTATTTGTATTTGAAATAATACTTTCTTATTACAAACTTTTGTACGATAATGATTTACACCAGATATCAAGATCTTATCGATTTGTAAATCGATTCCAGAGCCTTCTACCGATTCACAACCTTCGTTCGTAAAAACTAATTCATTATAATCTTGCTCCGATGGCTTTTTTAAAACCATCTTAAAATTTTGAATATATATTTCATCGTCTTTGTTTTCGTCTTCGATAAATGATGATAAATATCGGGAAGGATTCTTCTTTATATTAGAAAGGAAAATTTTAATTGAAAATAATATATCAAGGATTTTATCGATAAATGGTTTTGTAGATATACTACTTTTGTATATTTAGTCTGTATATATTAACGAAAGGATTATTAATGCTTGTATTAAATCGAATGTACTATAAAAACAACGATGAATCATACAATATTGAAAGTTGAAAAAAAGAATCATATCCCATCAATTTATATATAGATTATAGCATTGTAATTATAATAACCCGAAAATAACTGAAGTTTCTTTGGAAAGTTTTATAATAAAGAATAATCATATTTCTTTATATTATCCCATCGCTATATTCATTACAAAATAATCAATGATAATATCTGCAATGTTTCCATCTGCCAAACAAAGTTCGCAACGATGTAATAAAAATCGAATTGGAATATTGTTTCGATCAACAAAAGAACAATCAGTGAATGCCTTTCCTAAATATCCATTATCAATCAAATTGATCATATTAAAAGGAGAGAAATGTATTGGGAATATAATGATTTGAATAAATAAAGATTTGCTATCTATAGAATTGAGTTATAAAGATTCTTTGTTAGTTATTATTCGTTATATCCATTCTATATCTTTTGATAACCTCTGCGAACAACTTATCGCAAAGATTAAACTTTTCCCGAGTATTCTTGAATAGATATAAATGGCAATGATATTGTATTATAAAAAAATATATTTGATACGCTTTCTGATAATACTAATACTTCTTCTTCAACGAATTCGATGAATATATTAAAGTATTATTGTTGATGATTATTGTAACCTTGATAATTACCTTATTGAAAACTTCCATAATTAATTGGATTAAAGAAACAGTATTATTAAGTTTAAAGCTATACTTGATATCCTTCTCGTTGATAACCATCTCGATTGATTGAACTGCTCGGACAGTATTATTGATTTTGATATAGTTGATGATTACCTTTCAAATAATTACTTTTATAGGAAATGCCTTTATATCCGTTTGCATTTCTTATAATATCGATTTGTTTCTTTGCTTTACAATCTGCAATTCGATATCCAGATTGTTTACAAAAATAGTATAGATTATAAAGGTATTCGTATTCTCTTTGTATTTGTTTTGGGGTTCTGATTGCATCGAGATCTATAGGATCGTTTTGGATATAAAGTGTTAGCAATGCTTGTCGTTGAATATAAATTGAACTAGATCTCGAAGAGTTTGTATTATAATGTTTGTTATTTCGATAGTTTTAGCTTTATATTTGGAATTTCTTTCTTTATCTTTCAATATCAATGAATTCGCAAGGATTTGAATCGCCTTTTACCAATATCTTCAATTCGTCGATGACTTTTTGTTTCATTGCAAAGATTATTTCTCGAAAAGTCTTTCCACTAAATATATTCAAATATTCCAATTGTGAATAAAAAAAAGGAAATAGGATTTTATCGTCCATTTTGAGTTTATCGAATTTGATTGCTGCCTCACATTCAGTATCAGTTGAAATATAAAGACCATCGAGTTTCTTCAGGAATACATCCACAATAGTAAATTCTGATATATCATTTATAATTCCTTCAATACCCTTTCGTCTTTTCTATCGAATTATTCCTTTCAAAAACAAAACTATATATAACAATTTCTTTTATTCTGTATCGAAAACTACAGGATCGCTTTTCCAACAAATATATAAATCCATTTTCCAATCTTCGTATTTGTTTTATCGAATCAAAAAATCTGTTTTTTCATCTTTGAACGATTCAGGATTCTTCATAATTTATCGTAATCGATAAATTGATACAGTAGGGTTTGCGTCGATAAATGATTGATCAAATTGTTCCCGAAAAGCAGAGTTCTAAATCATTAATCTTATATTAGCTATATTGTTTAATTGCAGATCTCCTTGTAGTGCATATATTTCTTATTAGTATTACTCTACTTGAGCTAGTATTCGTTCTGTGAAACTAAACAAATATTATATATATACAACAATTTCAGAATTCTGTATATTGGTAAACATATCGAAAACAAGAATTGGATCTTTAAGATCTTTATTTCCAATATTGAAAAGCTCATATACAAACCATTGATAATTAAAAAAAACAGATTTAATATATTCTCGAAATTCGGGCATTATCTTTGATCAGATTGGGGGTATCGATAGTTCTGATAAAATTGATTGAGTGGTATCCGATATAATAATAGATTATTTAAAATAGTCTTAAAAACTGGAATATAATTGTAAGGTCTTTGATTTCGAATATATAATGATGTAATACTAGTTAAATCGAGGTTTGGGTTTGAATCTGAATCTAGGTCTGAGTTTGGGTCTTGATCTGGATCTGGATTGGAATCGAATTAAGATGTTGTTTATTGTTTATCGACGTATTGATAATCGAAGTTTCCGAGTATTTCGTGAAATTGATTATTTGGCAAGATTGGATTGTCTTTCCTATTCAATAGTAGAGTCTTTATAGAAAATAGAATATATTATCACAATAGTAATAGAATGCTTTAAGATATAATGATATTCTACAAAGAGGAAAGAAGGTACTAAAAAGAGCGCTGACTATATAGGGGATGGGTGCCTTAGGCAGCCATGCAGACTAGCTAGGAACGGGTTACGAACCCGTGACAATATTATTGGGAACTTATTAAAACCAAATAATCTGAATACACTTCTATTTTTAAACATTTGTATCGCCAATATATTATAAACGAATATAATATAATTATTCCTTTGAATAAACAATTCATTCTCCTTATAAAAAAATACAAAAATTCTCTATAAAAGAACCTTCAGAAAGAATTAAATAATGATTTTAATCTCAAAAGATTCTTCAACGAATTTACTTCTTTAGAGATTCAAAAGATTGTTATTGAGCTCTGTAATAATACTATTACTCATTTCTTAAAAACTACAATTTCATTATCAATTCAAATCTTTTTCAATTATCATTATTCAAATAAAAAATTCATCAATATCATAATTGATTTAGAAGTTTCAATCAAATCTATTACCAGTATATATCAAATTAAGGTTTTACAGAAATTTATCGATATCATAATTATATCAAACTCTAACCCTAATACTAATTTCGTTTTCGGAATTGATAATACTAATTCAAAAGGAATTATAATATTTGATATATTTATTAATAGTATTACTTTTTATATTATAAATATCTATATCTTATTTCTTTTATCATTTGCAAATATAAATCGATTTTATATAGTCTTTGACAATTTTGGCAATATTGTTATAAATTCCAAAGGAAATTATATCTGTTCTGTAATTAGAAAATTCGGTTATATATTTCTTTTATAGAATATCACTCTTTTTATTAATTCAATAGAAGTATATTCTTTTATTTCATTCTTTTATTTCATCGATATAAAACTTCGAAGATTGCATTATTGATTTGATTATCCTTCTATAGAAAAACTTTATAATATTCTGAAATATATTAATTATAATAAATATATTGAAAAAGAACTTCATAAATTTAATAAGTTTTGTTATTTTTATTAAAAATATAATAGATTTTTAGAACAATTCAAATTTACCTTATATAATGATATCGAATTCAATTTTATAATTTATATTAATATTATATATTTAAACGGAAAACTAATTCTATATATTATCAATTAAACAATATATTTCCAAGCTATACGATTTCTATCTAATATTTCAGTAATTGTAATTTGGAATACTCTTAGAGAATACTGAATCGATGTTTACATTGGACTTTCAGATTATCTAATTCATAATATTAGAAAGAATTTCGTCGGAAAAAAGTTCGTAAATTAAACTTTATTCATAAATATTATAACGAAATCAGTTTCTATCGAATCCTATTAATCAATTGGTATTATTGAACGATACCATATATCTCTTCGTTGTATATACAAAATCATTATTAAAAAGATAATTTAAGAATCTAATGTTATATAGAATATATATCTCCAAATAATTGTAAAGATTATAAATGATTTAATTAATCTAAATGGTTTAATTTCTACACTATTTGTATTTGAAATATACTTTAGAATCTTCAATCTAGATCTTCCAAATCTTATTATTCTATAATAAGCTATAATTATTGAAAAAGTTATACAAAAGATTTACAAATTTTATATATAAAAACAAATTAACAATATTTTAAATCAACAAAATAATCCTTCAACAAATTATATTTACAATTTTTTTATCAATTTTGATATTTTGATATAACAAAAAATTATTGCTTTAAAGAAAGGCAAATAAAAAGATTCATTTTCTTTTTTCGAAATTAATAGCGAAACTTATAAAATTCAACTTTCTAACAGAATTACTAAATTTAGGAGTACTATTGTAAAACCATACTATTCCAAATTGAAAGAAACAATAAATTTTTTCGATAATTCTAATAATGAAATCAATCTTTCTAACAATCCGGAATCAACCAATCAAAATCCAGATTCATCAAATCCAATACAGAAATCTAATCGAAATACAATTGTTTATATAATAGTATTTTCTATATCTGCTATTATTTATTCTATTAATTATATTATATAACATCCTTTAAATTGAATTGAAATCCTTATAACTCATCAATATTTTTTGAAAATGTTATTGATATTAAATTCTGATTTAATTATATTCCTAGTAAACGAAAATCTTGAAATTATTTTATCCAAATCTAATTTTATCGATTCTTGTAAAAAAGAAATCGAAGGATTATTGGAAAAAGGAATTTTCGAAAATATTCCTATCTTTTCAATTTCTATTAGGATTTGTATCTTCGGAAGCCGATTCGTTGATAAGATTAAATATATCAAAATTGATAAGGCTATAGAGAAATTATAATTAGTAGTTCAAGTATACAACAATACTAGAAAAGAAACTGTTTTGATTCAATCCCCAACTCTACAAAAAATTAGTTAATAGAAACTATTGATTTTGGTTTCAATCTTTAAATCAAAGAATATTTATATTTATCTTTGCGATATCTCATAAGTCTATATTCAAATTATAATGGAACTAAATCGATCATTTTTTATTTATTTTTTTTAGAAAATATATCTTTTATAGGATATTATTTTTCAAATAAAAAAACCTTTATATAATATTACAGAATCGAATAATTATTGATTCAAAATATACTATAATTATTATATAAATCATTTTGGTCTTACAATTTCAATTTATAATTATTATTTTCTTCATCGAAACAATAATATACTTGCATTTATTGATATTCAAATCGACGATATATTTATTATCATTAATAAAGCATTTACTGAATTAAAATAGAAACAATTTAAAGTTATCAACTTTCAAATAAAAGATTGTAAGATATTAATAGAAATAAATCCTCTCAAATTCAATAAAGTTATTGTATCATTGATTAACGATATTATCAATCTAACTCAAAAGCAATATTGCAAGAATCTTCAACAAATCGTTTTTAGTTTTATAGATCTTAAAGATATCAAAAACAAATTACAAAAAAATACTTTAATTTAGAAATAATACATTATTTAACAGATTAAAGGAATATATATTACTAATCTTATTCAATCAAAAACTATATATTTATTATCCTATACTATTTAAATTACCGATCCCATTTTAAAAGATATTGAATTTCTAAATAAAATTCTTTTTTGGTAATTCCATAATATTATTAAAAAATTGAGATTCGTTTTTTTTGATTCAAAAACCTTTATCCTTTTTGTATTTATAAATACAGGATTTGCGAATAACCCTAATCACTCTTTTCAAATCAAATACATTATAGTTCTAACAAATAAATCCAAAAACACGAATATCCTTTATTGGATTTCTATTAAATATAAAAAAATTATTAAAAGTATATTAGTTTTAAAACTTTATATAATAATTCTTGAATTCGATGTAGCAAATATTATAAAGTCTTTCCTCGACCAAATAGCTATTTGCGATTATTTTATTTTATTTATGATATATACCGATTCGAAATCATTTTATGAATACTTTGTTAAATTTGGTACTATATACAAAAAGCGATTAATAATCGATTTGATATATATTCGCCAATCATATAAAAGACGAAAGATTCAGAAAATCCATTAGATCGATGGAAATACTAACTCTGCTGATACAATGATGAAGGCTAAATCCTGTCAAGCTTTGAAGGAATTGATTGATATGAATAAGATTAAATTGGAAATGAAGGTATGAATGAAAAGAATAAGTATTAAGATTTAAGGTTTTCAAGTATTAAAACTTAGATTTTCGGACATTATGATTTTGGGTTTTTCTATTTCGTTTTTGTATCTATATTTATTATAATTAGTTATTCTTTTAAAAAGATAATCAATATTGGTATTCATATACTCTTAAAATATATAATCTTCACTTAAACGAAGGCTTCTATATTAAGGCCATTCGCATTCGATAATTCTTTCGAACCTCGATGTGTAATATAACCTTTAATTTAGGGGTCAATTATGTAGCAATCCAAATGCCCTCACAGGAATCTCTTTTGTGAATAACTTCAATACGATCATAAACGTTTTGATCATCTCTATCGGATACGACGATCACGAAGTCGTACCGACAATAAATTTAATAGAAATTATCTAGTCGACGAGAAACATTAATTAAGCTAAGCTTCGATCTGTATAATATCAGGAAAGAATTGATAATCGTAAGAATCGATAAGATCTAGAAGGATCTGATAATTAATATGAAATGAAGGGTATAATGATCGTAGAGGATATAGTGATCATAGATCATCAGTCATGTGAATAGGTATCATGTGATTACCCGTGACACAAATATATTTAAGGAACTATTTGTCATGGATCCAGAACTCTACTACTGAACCAGAAACCTCTAAAAGAGTAGAAATAGTTTGATCGGTATCAATACTACTCGATAGAGTTATGAACCCGTAACACTATTTCCTCTTCCGATCCAGAAATGGAACAGCCAGGCAACCTTTGTTTTAGTAGTCTTAAATATAATCAGATTTTCGCTTCTATTCTAGAATAGTATCGCGAAGCGAGTAAGCTAGATCATCTATTGGTTTATGCTATCTGAAAAGCGGGCCCTCTCTGCTTTTCCTTTGACTAGTTTAGAGTATCGCCCCATTAGTTAATCTTCGGATATGATCAAACTAATTGTTACAGGTCCAGAACTCTACTACTAAATCAGAAATCCCTAAAAGGGTAGAAGTAGTTTGATCGGTATCAATACTACTCGATAGAGTTATGAACCCGTGATACTATTCTTTTTATAGAATTGTAACTCTTTGAGCTATATCTTATTAATAAAGTTATATCTATTATTCTGTCTACTGTCTCCGTGATATATAAACAATAATTTAAATTTGACAAAAGATATTTGATTAAATCTAAATATAAGAGTATTATATAATTCCAAATTCAATAATATTGTGAATTCTAAAGAGAGGAGATGGTCTAGCAAAAGAGAGATATTGAATGGGATATAGAGTAATAGGTTTGCTTGATGGATCAGGTTTCCATTGAGGTATATTGAACGTTTGACAATAGAAAGAAAGGTATTGTTTTGATGTAATGAAGCGGAACGAATAGAGTATACAGAAGTTCAGAAGGAAGGGATTCAGTATCTGATAAACGAGATATATATCGTTGTAAAGAAAGATACTCTGATATATAGGATTGGGCGAGTTATACATTTCGGGCATGATTATAATTCAAAAAGCGTAATAAAATATTATTATCACGGGCTCATCACCCGTTCCTAGCTAGTCTGGAAGCCTCAGGTATACACAAACCTCCACACAATCGTGGGTGTCCGTACCCTTCTTCCCTTCTATATAAGAGTTCTGGTCCGGACTCGCCGCACATCTCTCAATTTCCCCTCTCTTTTATTATTCTATTCTTCTATTCTCAATATCATACTAGATATATAGTATAGTCTTACAGCCTGTCAGCCTGACAGTCCTACAGTCTAACAGACCCCAAAAAAATACAGTTCTATATAAATTCACAAGTGACTAACATAAATCTATAACATATCAAGTACTCATATTGTATTATTATATTGTATATTGTATACGAACCAGACAACATCCAGCAACATCCATCTTTAGGATTAAGAAACGCCTACAAAACGCCACGCCACGCCATGCTTTCTACCAATAAATAATGCATGATTTTACCCTCACTGGTCACTCCCACTTCCACTTCCAATTCCGCTCACTCTCACTCACACTCACTCTCACTCTCACTCACTCACTCACTCACTACCACTTCATACAGCTTACAGCATACACTAAAAAATGAACCCACCACACCATCCATCCATCCACACCCAACACACTCAACTCAAAGTTCCTCATTCTCCCAATCTCGCTCATGATAAGTAGAATGTGCTCTCCCACCACTAAGATCCAGCTTCGCCAAGAACTCCGGAGGAACAGTGGGAATATATTTTCTTTCCCTTTCTCGATTCATCCCACCGAATCCCGCTCCATAACTTATCAACATATCTGTGCTAGAAGGAAGGGAGAAAGGAAGCATGAGAGCTGGATCCAGGAGAAGATTTTCCGGTGCATCATCTTCCTCGAAAAATTCGTCATCGAGGGATTGCGGTTTCCCACCTCTACCATTCGAATCAGGTGTATCAGGTAATGGTTTGCTTCCCTTTCTAGCTGGTGTTGATGGTGCACTCATGCGTAAACCTTGTGAGGTTCTCTTTTGACGCTCTTTTCGTAACCGGTGCTCTTCTTGTAGGTTGATCAAATAACTCATAGCACTTTTGGGTAAACCTTTTTCTCCAACTTCTGCTCGATAATGTTTTACCGAATGAATTAATTGCTGGGGTGTAAGTCGTGTGAGTTGCTGTAACGTCCCAACTAAAGCTTCTAAATCGTCTTGTCCCAAAGAAGAGAAGCATTGTAACCACTGTAGTAATTGAACTAAAGGCGCGAGATGTCGTCGCGTCGCCTCAATAGTCATTTCTCCACTAGAAGTCATAGAACCATGCTCATAATGCTCAGGTTGTCGATTGTTCGTTCGTGCCCATTCTTCAAGACTAGATACATTCATACGTATTTGCATTGCTTTAGTTCGTGCTAGGTACTTTCGATTAGACATGATACGATTGAAAAGTTCGGCTCCTAGCCAGTAAAGTAGCTGTGCCAAAATTTGAGAAGTAATGACAGAATGTATGTCATAAAGATCCAGCACAAATAGAGTAGAGGATAATAATGACGTAACATTGCGGGGTGATGGCTTAGCCCTAGCCTTTGGAGAAGGTGGTCGGAATCGCTTTTCAATAGGCACTTCTTTGACAGTTGTTTTTCTTTTGAAGAGCTTCCATTCGTTCTGAAATGTGACATCTTCAAATCCCGGAATAGTTTCATGTTCTAACATTGCAGAATCAAGAACTTTATCCATTCTCCTTTCAGCATCTCGAATAATCAAGATAAAAATTTCATTAATCAACTCCGCAAGTTGAAGTTGAAACTCTGTTGTTGATTCGGATAATCCAGCATCCTTTTTCAAATAGTGTAACAACAATGTAGCATTTGAAATCCAGAAAGCTAATATTGTCATGTCCCATTGATGTGTTTCAACCACATCGTTAATCTTATCCATCGCGCTGATAAGGAGTTTGGCCAGAAGATCGTGACTTGCATGATAGTGAGCATATCTCGCACTGAGAAATATCATGTTCGCTGGTACGGGTTTCTGGGATGGTGATCGTTGAGGGGACATATTGGTGATAATGATATCCAGAATTCGACCAAGTTCACTTTCCTGAAACACAAACATTTGATCATGTAAACATCGGCTCCAGTCGAAATCTTGCCCTTCTTCTTCTAATTCCTCTGGTGATTCAGGTTGATCATCGATACCCATATTACCCAAGTCAACCTCTAAATCTCTAGCACTCTCCATCATCATCCGGCGCCTCATCTCATTTTCTGCCATTTCCTCCTCAAATCGATCCTGGGAGAATCCAGGATTGTAAAAGTCGTCCGTAACTCCAGCATTTCCAATATGATATCCACCATCCTGGAGATAATCGGCAATTTCGCTATCTGGAGCAATAAAGTCGAATGCTGTTCTTCCCGTTGATGATTTAACGTCCCTAGATGCTCCTCTATCTAGAAGTGCCTTCGCTATTCCCTTATGCCGATTCGTCATTGCCCACATCAAGGCGCTCCATTGATTTCTATCTTGATTGTCGACATCGGCACCAGCATCTAGGAGTGCTGTTACCACAGCTTCATGGCCCTGCGCAATCGTTAGTAACTTTATAAAACATGTCCCTTTAACCTGTACTCACAAAACAACTTGCGTATATTATCGGCGCTGTGCCTTCTTCATCCGGCGCATCCAAATCTACAAGGTATTTTGCTTTACCATGAAGGATCCTCTCGATGCGATCAACATCTCCATTACTAGCTGCCATATTTAGAGCCTTCTGTAATATATCCTTCTTCTCTTCAAGCGAAAGCTTCTCATCCATAGCCACAGCATCTTCATCCTCACTAGCCGAACCATCTCGATGTGCCGCTTGAGCAGCCAACATTTCCATAAGTCTATTGTCGTTATCCCCTATCTTTTGTTTTGTAATATCGTCGCCGAATTCGTCATTTTCGAGTGAAAGATTCTTGAATTCGAGTGGTTTAGCAAGAACAGGAGTTGTTAAAAACTGCGATTGTCCTAAATATGTTAGTTGGTAGATTTTGTTCCCCTTGTATTGAATTGTCATACCTTGCCATGCATCATACATCTCAGTCTCAGGTGCATACTCTGCAGATACATGTTTTCGATCATCAAGTGACTTAGGTAGATCATCAGGTAGTGGCCTTGGTTTTATCCATTCCTCCCCAAATCCACCAATATCTCCATTATTGTCCTCGATGTCCATTACAACAGTAGGAAGACTGCATGCAACCAGTAAACATCTGTTGAGAACTTATCGAGTTGAATTCCTTTCCTGCAAATTGTATTATTCAAAGGAGTGTATCAAGTTTTCGAAACTCTTGTTGGTCCCACAGGGAAGCTGCTGTGGTGACTTGGACTTCCTTTACATTTATGATGTCGGTGCCGGGCCTTGTTACTTGATGGGCCGCATTAGAAGTCATCCTGAAAGATGGTCCGAGCGTTTACAAGGTTTCACTATGAAGGCAGGGCAGTTAGTCTTCAGCCTTATCATTGTTTCCTATAAATGAGAATTAGATGTGGGAATCTTTTCTATAACTTCAAATTTATGTAATGCATGCAGATAGAAGTTAATGGACAATTGGTTTGTTATAAAAAAAATTCCATGTTAAAGTTTTCATAAACTTCTTTCCCGCCCAAAGTTTTGTTTTCTTCTATCTTTCGATGTTGAAGAGGTAGAACTCCTGTGGTAGCATGATATGAGTATTTTTCTCATCTACCTATCTCATCTAAACACTTCTCTTTCCTAAAACCCTAATTCTTTTCACTCCTCCATCTGGAATCATAATTAATTTAACATGCGTAAATGTTTTATCCTTTACCAAGGACTCAAATTCATGCTCCTTGTCAGCACTAGTCTTACTGGGCTCAACAACCGCAGTCCATCCTTCAGCTGAGTTACTAGGCTCCCCTTCACCATTCCAACTTATGGCCTCAACCTTCACTTTTTGTGGAAAGTTACCCCTAAAGAATGCTGTATCAACAATCAAATTTTCAACAGTGCCTGGTGCACCTAATCGGATGATAGCCCAATCCACATGATCTTTTCCTCTAGATCTCGATGTTTCCCAACCATCTCCCATATCTTTGCCACGACCGGGTAATATGAGGTTGGCGATAACTCCAAAGTGCTGGTCACTACAGGAGATAGCAACTCCTCCATTTTGAGCGGCAGCTAAATCGAAAATGGCATTTTTGTCTTCTGGGAAAACCGGGATAGCGTGACCAAAGAGTCTGAATCGAGCAATTCCACCGTCTGGATACATATTGAGCCTCACGTGGGTAAACGCTTTTGTGGTTGGAACGGTAAGCTTCCACCCAAATCGCTTGGAAGGACCACACTCTTGAAGACCAAGTATTGTCTCCCATTTGCCTCGACCACCTTTCCATCCAATCACCTCTTCATCGTTGTCACTAAATACACCTTCAACAGAGATTGCAGGTGCATGATTTCCAGAGAAGAAAGCTGTGTCAACTTCAATTCCCTCAACTGTTCCTGAAGCAACTCCAAGGCGAATTGCGACATAATCAAAAGGCTCAGTATTATGTCGGCGAGTTTCCCACCCATCATACCAGGCACCAGTATATACCATCTTTCCTGGTTGTCTGATGGGTGGGGTAGGAGTGAGAAGATTGTTTGCTTCCGCGAACCATTCATCTGAGAATGAAAGTACTTTTCCACCAAGAGTGCCGGATATCAGATCTAGGATGATTGGTTAGCCAAAGAACTAACATGGAGCATGTTATTGAAACCTTTCGAGGAAATTTGAACCATATGATGCTGCACCTGACAGCGCAAGTTCACCCCACTTGAGGTGTTCTACACTGGCTTGTACATATTATCCACCGAAAGAGTAGACAGCTTTTCTCTCATGCTTTCCGTTGTAAGTAAGCTAGTTTTTAGGAAACATCAAGTCGTTCTTGTCTCAAGAAATGTGACACAATAAAGTATGACTTACCAATACAGGATGAACGAAAAGTGGTATCAATCTCTTCGGATGGCACAGATGTTACAGCAACATCTTCGGTCTTGTATTCGGTTTCGAAAGTCATATTGAATTATTTGAGGAATAGATTGAGAAACGAGAATGCTAGAAAGCAACTTCACTTTGAGGAAGAGATTTAAGAAGTGAAGGAAAAAATTAAACAAAAGACAATTTTATGATATTGGAGTTTATAATTTCCATCGAGTAATGAATTATAATGCCGTTTCCATAGAACTTATCGGTGTCCTCCGATAAAATCCCCGATAAGCCCCGCTATCAAGCAAAAACATTTAGCCATCATCTTCTTCACTCTGATGAATCCACTTCAAAATTAGGAGATGTTTTGTACATATAAAAAGTGGTTATGTATAGAGTATGAGGGTTTTTGTTTAAACGACATTTAAGAGCGACAGCCATCTGTACATTCATTTCGTCTTTAGTTCCACGGTTTCTGGTTCGTATCTTTCTCAATGTCAATATCAATGTCAATACCAATGTCAATATCAATGTCAATGTCAATGTCAATGTCAATGTCAATGTCAATGTCAATGTCAATGTCAATGTCAATGTCAATGTCAATGTCAATGTCAATGTCAATGTCAATGTCAATGTCAATGTCAATATCAGTGTCAGTTCACTTATCCGCAATGGAATACAACAGCTTTACAACTTGAGAAAAAGACCACAGAACTTATACTGCAATATTCTCTCCCTCTTTAACTTACGAAGCCATTGCGAAACCGTCGATGCCACAATAACGAAGGTTGATTCCAACATCACGAAATATGCCACTTATGACCGATACGGCCGGACTCCGCGGTATGATTACAGAACCAAGCTTAATGATTGGCTACTCATTCCCCGCAATCCCAATAATCAATAAATCACTGACGCCATCCGAATGATTTGTAAAACAGTCCGAATCTACGATCCATAGATATTTCCAATGCTTGTTATGAATCTCATTCGTATCACATCAGAGTATATATATATAGATAGGTACCTAATATGTAAGACGAAACCCCTCAATCTTACGAAAAAGCCACCTACCTAGGTAACCTTATCGAATAATCATACTTTACTTGTTTAACCTCATCCTCATCCCCATCCCCATCCTCATACTCATCCTACTCCAAACATCAACCGAAAACCAAACCCCAAACCCCAACAACCACCCAAGAATCCCTCATAAATAATCCACATCCCACCAACCCACCCATGGCATCCGTAACAGGAATCCCCGAAGAACCACGAGGAGCCACCGGAGAGCTGCAAAATCCCCACGAAGCAGGTTATGGGGAAGAAGAGCCCTTGCTCGGACGAGCAGGCGATGCATCACAGCAAGAAGGGCGTCCACTCATTTGGAACCTCGCACTTGGTATCTTACCCCTTCACCCTTCACTCTAACTCTCAATCTCAATCTCAATCAAATATATCAAAAACTAAAACGAATACCCAAAACAGGAACAGCAGTCATAACCCAAGTAGGACTAATCCTCCTCGTCGCCCACATCTGGGCCAGCATACTACTCTCCCCCCTAATACTATTCTCCGCCCACCCCCTGCTCAATTCCAGCGGCCTCCTATTTCTCACACAAGGAATCCTCATTCTCCAACCTACGCATACCGCAACCCAGAAACGACAGGGCACACTTACGCACGCGGGATTCAACGGAGTAGCGGGTAGTCTCCTAATCGCCGGCCTCGTCATAATCGAAGTAAACAAATTCGCACACCACGGAATCCATTTTGAATCCGCGCATGCTATCCGTACGTATCCGTATCTCCTCACCAAGCTCGAAACATTCCAGTAAAACTAACCGATCCAGTCGGCCTAACAACCTACATCCTCCTCCTCCTACAATCGCTAATCGGCATAACGCAATACTTCACCCCCTCTCTCTACGGCAACATCACCACCGCGAAATCAATCTACAAATACCACCGCGTAAGCGGCTACGTAATTCTCCTCCTAATGCTCGCCACGATCGCCGCAGCAACATGGACCACATTCAACGTGAACGCATTGCATATCAAGAGCTGGGCCGTGATTGCTTGTGCGGTCTTGATGCTGATTGGAATTATCCCTCGAATCAAGAAACAAAAGTTAGGTTTGGGATCGAGAAATTGAGATTTGATTTGAGAAGGAATGTGGTGTGCGCTTTTGATAATAGTATGGATGCGATACTTTTCAATATTTAAAGGTGGGATGTGGGTATTTGGTTCTTCGGGGGAGTTTATATGTTATGATTTCACCAATACGCGAATACGAATGATTTTATAGGAGCAATGGGATTAGGAAGAATAATGGTTCATATCTAATACTCGGAAGAAATTGTGTCCAAGGGGGATCTAGCTACTTTCAGAACAAGTGACTTAATAATTCAATTGTAAAAGTTTCATTTCAATACTCGAGTTTCTCAATTACTTCATAGCATTAACTAACCTCCTTTCTCCTTGATCGTCTCTTATCCTCCGTTTCTCCTCCCGCTTGTATAATACCATATACATAAACACCTCTCCATTACTAATATCAACCTCAATTCATCCCATTAAAATCCTATTCCCGTATCCATATCCATATCCATATCGATATGTATATGTGCGTGTGTGTGTATGCGCATCCTTCCTAATCATATCAATGTACAATCTCTCATCAAATTTCTCATGTATGCGTCCATCAAAGTCCTTCCCCCAGAGCCTTAATTATACGATCCAACAACCTCCATTGCAATCCCATCCCGTTGAGATTCCTACGCCGCCATGTCGAACCTATACCACATCTTCATATCATCTCCACCACCAACCCAAACCATCAAAACACCCAAACCCCTACCACAACTCACAAACAGGTTCCTTCTCCTTACAACTAAAAGCCTTCTTAAACTCCCTACTATTCGCCATCGTCCCCAATACTCTCGCCCATTTCGGCGCATGCGGATCCGTATACAGTCGACTTATTGCAGTTTCCTTGGTACTCTTTCCACACCACCAATTAGCATAACTAACAAAGAACAATTGATCTTGTGAGAAATGTTCCGATAATCCAGGTAAATTTTGATTCTTATCATTACTTTCTCCTTGACGTCTTTTCCAGGCAGCATACGAGGCAGATAGTCCTCCTGCATCGGCAATGTTTTCACCTAGGGTGAGTTTGCCATTGACGTAAAGGGGTTTGTCGTCTGGGCCGGGAATACTGTAGTTACCATATTGTTCAATGAAGCATTGGGCGCGTTCTTCAAATGCGGCAACTGTAGATGGTGTCCACCAGTCTGTGTAGTTTCCATTTTGATCGTAATGACGACCTGTAGAATCAAAAGCGTGTGATAATTCATGTCCGGAAACAGCTCCGAAAGCACCGTAGCTAAGATATTGAGGAACTGCTACGTCGAAAACTGGGAACTGCATGATGCCGGCTGGAAAGACAATCTCATTACCTGGCGGGTTGTAGTAGGCGTTCACCGTTGGCACTGTCATACCCCATTCATCTCTATCGACCGGTCTTCCCAAACTTGACCATCCACGAGCAATTTCAAATCGTCTCATGTCCAGGGAATTTTTGAAGTAAGTTGATTCCGATACCTTCACGGATTCATAGTAGTTATGGAGAGATTGCGGATCCATGATGTCTGGGCTCTATTTTGTCAATTAGTACATGCAGTAAATACTCACAATATCAGACATTGACATACCTTTGAAGGATATCCGATCTTCTGAACAATTTTGTGCACCTTTTCAATACCTAAATCAACGACACTCGAATCCATCCAGGTAGTTGCCTTGAGCTTTTCAATGAACATATCTTTAATATCAGAGACAATTTGGTCTCCAAAGTCCTTAGCCTCAGCAGAAAAAGCCTTCTCAACGAAAAATCGACTCAAGATCCAGCCGAGTCCATCGTCAACATGCGAAACGCATGTGCGCCATCGCTCGGGCTGAGAATTTGGATCCTTCCCTTGAAGCTCATTGATGAATTGACGATATGGTTTCAACTCATCTGCTTCGATCTCGGGATAGAACGTCTGGATGAGCTTCCATATGAAGTATGTCTGTAATACCTCTTTCGGAGTAGTGTTCAGTATGTCAGATAATGCATGCATGTACTGTGGTGATGCAACAATCAATCGATCGAGTCGAACATCTGCAGGAACCAAGCTATGGATTATTTTCGAAAGATGAATTTCCGGGGTCAGCTTATCAGCCTCTTCAAGTGACATTGGATTGTAGTATTTCGTGACGTCGTCTCTGTCCTCATTATTTGGAGAGGCAGCTGCTAACTTCCTCTCGAGGGCAACTACACCACTTGCAAGGTTCGTTGCTTTGTCTTGTATAGCAGTACTGTCTGATGAATGTTTGGTAGAGTTTTGATGCTCTGGCAAAAACTTGGGAATGACCTGTGCAATCGTCTGGGTATAGTCCTTCACTACCTTTTCATCATTGTAATACTCCTTTGACGGGAGACCAATTTTGTATGGTGGTGAAACCTGGATGACGACGGTGTCGGGGTCCTTGTCATCCGGCCCTGTACCAGATGATATAAATGCCGAAGACCCCAATTTCGCCATGTATTCTATAGTATCTGCAAGACTACCATGGTCCTCTGACTTGAGGAGCATATGTTTGAAATCTTCCACTGAAAACATGTCCGTCACTTGTTGAGTTATGTCTTGCAAAGGGGTGATGCCGACACTCTTGATTTCCGTTTCGTTCATGCATGCATCATAGCCTGCTTTAAGTTTATCAAAATTCTCTTCGTCCAGGGAAGCAGGAGATGATGATAATATGGCAGGAGAGAAGCTCGAGTGCTATCATATTTTTAGCTATATTGTGTAACCGGGGATTGGGCGTTACTAACCCTAGATTCTTTGGGATATTCTCCCTCCAAAATATGCCTCAATAAAGTTTGTGAATTTTCACTCATGATGGTTCCTGTGAAGGCATCCCCTTGATCGGGCCTCAAATCATGGTGATCTCTCCACCCTCCGCAGACCAATTCCTCGAAATTCGAGCACGCGTCAACCTCCTTATATTTGGGAGATAAGTTGTATAAAATCTCCGAAGCAGCATGAACGCATGCTGCAGAATCGCATGTACTTTGTTGTAGAATTCGCTTCTCAGGTATGAAAACTATTTTTTTGATTTGAAAGTCAGTGAACCGCAACTTATCCTAGAATATTTCTACAATAAGATAGAATTTGTGGACATGTATGGATGTTGGAGTTGGATTAGAGCAATTAAACGGTGAAGTGAGGAATATAAAAATATTCATACCGGTAAAGAATAAACAAGCAGTAATGATCATAATTGTTGCCAACAAGACCCCCAGAACCCTCAAGGTATTTTGAGTAAACCATCTCCATTTCGCTTTCTGACTTTTGATTTTCCATGAGCCGGCAGTTGAATAAGAGTCTTCTGAGCTATTGACTTCTTTTCGAAGAAGTGGTGCCTCCTCTGAATTCTCATCAACTACATGTCTCGACGACGATGCGCACATATTTAACACTTGTTCTACTACACTCGGCTGCCCTTGTTTCTGCAGCTTCTTGGTAGAGGCACCCATATCGTATAGACGCGTCGACACCGCGGTCAAAAAACCAGCTAGAGGAATGACAAAATTCGCGAAAGTATTCTCGGCTTTGGTTGTTGCTCGTATCCTAGGAAGAAGGGTTGGTGGAGGAGGAAGAGGAGTTCGTGGATGTAGAAGATGAGGCGAACGAGATCTTGACTTTGATCGATTACTTGATCCCCTAGCAATTCTCTTCTTCTGCCTGCACGCCAGATTGTATGTGATTGTTTAAATGAATAACACAACCAAAAAGAAAAAAGAAACCAAAATTGTCCAAAAAGAAGGTCAGAAGGTTGAGTGTTGAATGTTTGAGGAATGTTCACGATATGAAATGGCTGGGGAAGGGGGATGCAAGACACAAGAAAGCGGGGAAAGCTCCTTTCCTTATTGGGACCTTGAAGCAGCTATATTAGGAAAGGGAAGACACGGGGATGGGATCCGAGCAAACCTTGGCGAAACATGGAAATATGGAAACATGCAAATCTCATCTCTTTTCTTCTTCGTGTGCTCCAATGTTCACACAGGTTGGAACTGTACAGAGTACAGAGGTAAGGATTCAAATCTCATGATCTTGAAGCATCCCTTGGGCAAAATTCAATGGGATTTATGGGATTGACTTATTCTCAGCTTCAGCCGTATTGTGTTGTGACCGGACCGATAATTCGGAAAGCCGACTTCCCGGAATAATACCTGATTTGTGGTGTCGCGGAGATACTTGGAGTTAGAGGTGATGTTTGTCATGATATTTATTGACTTTCAATCCCGGATATTTGTATTCGCTGTACTTTTGGCAAACTCTTTATTAACTTTTCATCGTTGGGATCGATCTCCAAGGAAATTATATTGTTATCGGTGAGACATCAAGCACTTTCTATATCTGAGTAATGCTGTTCGGTACGCGGCTAAAGCGTTCTGAAAGACATCTGCACGGCATTCGGTCGGGAATCAATTGTATTCATATATACTCGTACGAGTATTCGTACCCCTCGGAGGAAAGTCCCTGATATTGATATTGATATGGATGATGAAGTTGTTGAAAGCCTCGTCTTTCTTTGAAATCAAATCACATGAGCTTATATTTTAAAATGTTGTTCATTTTGAAGTTCATCGAAAACCCCTGAAACCCATTTGCTGAATGTGCAGCCGGGCTAACCCTACCTTCCGGCTGCCAGGTGGTGAGCGTGAACCCGACCGGCATCTTCCTTGTTCGATGATGATTTGATATGTACGGAGTAAACAATCTCCCACCGCAATAATGCATACTAGGTACACTAATATAGACGTGAGTGCCTGAGGAAATTGTGGCCCTTCACCGGTAAACATCATCAATCAATTATGATTATTCTGAATTTTCCATGTTCATATTACCTATCGGTACTTCTCACACTTGTTCCATCCATGTACGGAGTAGCAAATTAATTTCAGCCTTTTTGGATACTGTTTTGTACAACTTGTGTACAACTTGTGTACAGAGTATAACTAACTTCATGAAGTTTCCCACTCTTTTCAGGGGTTGCACAACAACTCACGAGAATAAATCCAATTGGTTGTTGTGTGCACAAGTAAATATGTAAGACATATGAAGTCATCATGCAGCCACTTTCGTCACTGTTCCTATCCAGGGTCCTTTTAATTACATATATTATTGGCGCGAATTGGACGAATCGCTCACGGGTTATACCTTTTTCTCAATTTTTTTTTTTCCGTTTCTTTGCAGCTTTGCAACCTTGCCAACAGTGATCTGAGTCCGACCACCCATCTGATATATCTCCGCGACCCATCACTTTTTGTACAGAGTCATTCCGTAGAGGGATATCTCAATAGTAAGTAGTACAGTCATTTCAAGCATTACTCAGTACTTATCAACTTGTTCACACTTCCGCTGCTCCCCAAAGAGACGACATAATATAAGAGAGATTTTTGATGGTCAATCATCGGATGCCCTACGATCCTTCTCACACAATAACGACTGAGCTATATACATACCAGTACATAAAACTACATGAGTATTCGGTATCCGTTCAACGGCCCTATGAGGCTCTTTCAAGGTAGAACTCTGTAGAAATCTTAACCGTGTGATAGAAACATGCCATGTGGAATTTTAACGATCCACAAATCTACCCGCTCTTGTTATCATCAAATAGATGAATCGAACTCATCTCCATCCATCCATCCATCAATAAATTTGACAGCTTCTTTCTCGTACCCGGAATTCCTCCTTTCGGTCTCACTCGCACGCTACACGATATCATATGTAGAGTTATTCATGATGCCATCACTGCGCAGGCTTGGCACATATATGTTGTTTTTCTGATAGATTCTATGGGTGTGCAATTGCAATTCGAGACCAAGAAACAAGGAGGTTGGGACGTAATGCAATGTGCCGGTGTTCAAAATATGAGTAAGATGAGGTTTGTGAGGTAGTGATTGTGACCATAGAAATGAAAGGGAAATATGATCAAATCTCTTCAATGTTGATAGAACCGCAACTTTATTCATATATGATATGATAGATATGTATAAAAGAGAGATTGGTAGTATATTGAATCAAAGTACGAAAGCGGTCCTCAGTGTTCAAGCAGTGTGAAATCATTCAATCAATCTTGGGATCTTTGAAAAAGAAATCACGGAGATTCAATTTGTATATAATTTCTATCTACCTACCTACCTAGTATGTATACTAACAATATATTGCTTCCAATCTTTAATCTTTGCAAAGTCTAAATTAGTCTAAATCAGGCGTCAATCTCCAGAGTCCAACGCCTTTTCGGGAGGTTAAAACATCTAGAAGCAATTCTTAAACCTAATTTGTATCCACCATTGCCGTCTCATGTTTCCGTTTCTCGTCTCTTGTTTCTTCTTTAACATTTCTAACAGTCGCGTGTGTAAGGATTTTGTGGGTTTCCTACTTGTTGTAGGAAAAACCCCTCCACCCCCCCCCAACCATGAAAAGGAAGGAAAGAGTTATTCCTCACAATCCACTCTTGTCACTTCTGTCACACACAAAAAGTTCTTTAGTTCATCTCTCATACCTTTTCTAGCTTCCCTACCAAATTACTAGACCTTTTGTCATTCTCTTCCTTACTTAATATATACAGTAAAATTCAGTACACATTACAGCAATTAACCCATTTAGCTGGGATCTGGTTCAAATCAGTGATCTTTTCATTGATTTGTTTAGGTTTAGGTTAGTCCATATATTATTATACTATACTATACTATACTATACTATACTATACTATGCTGTGTGTATTATGATATTATCCTACACCTGCCATCCATTCATACAATCTTGTTTAACAACCTGTTAAAAACATACTTGACCCAGTATTATATTGGGTGGTATCCATCCATTGTATGCATCTTGAGGAAAAGAGAACTATCTGTGCCTTTAAATCTTTTTTGGTACCTACCTAACTGCCTACCTATCCACACAACACCTTACCTTACCTTAAGGATATTCGAAAATAATTTGATCTGATTACTCATTTATTTACCCACCTAATGATTACTTTATTTTTTTATTCTTGAAGAAATTCACATCTTATTCCGAATCAGAACAGAAGAGAAGAGAGAAAAGAAAAAAGAAAAAAGAAAAAGAGAAAACAAGAGAATCCCTCCATAGTGGATAAAGTTCCCGTTACCATTTTCTGACATTTTTATTTATTTGTCGTCTATATTTGTCGTCTATTTTTGTCTGCCGGATTGCCTTAAATTCTGCCCTCTACGTCATTTCCAACTAAAGTCTTCCACTTTGCACTACATACTAGTTGCTAATTAAAACAAATCAAACTCAAAATCAACATTAAACAACCAAAATCTCCACGAATGAAGAATCTGGCTGCGGCGGTTTCACTAGCGATCGCAATAATTTTTTGTCTGGGGTCGAAATAGCGCCAGAGGTTTGCAGGAGGGTCGACAAGGGAGGACGGCATGCCACCTTCGGATTCTCCTCTTGACAAACCATCCTCATCAACTTCGAAGAAAAGCCCTGGATTGCGACAATCTAGTGGCAACGACAATTTTGACAACTCATCCACACATTTACTATCCTCATCATCGAGTAATCATGGATTGAAGGAAGGGCGATCATCAAATTCAAAGGCGAAGGACTCGATGCCAGATTTCCCTACCGGTGCAAAAGCACCCTCAATATCCAGCGATGTGGAAATGGCCAGTGATAATGAGGTTCAGGGTGTTGGATCTTCCAGTCTTCAAAATTCCAAGGACGAGAATACAGAGGAGTCAAGGAGTTCTGCCCCCGGTCGGAAACAAAGCTTGCCCCCAGGAAGGATACCGTTGCACGACCAGGCCGAGGAGGTGGAACGGCTTCGAGCCATGAATGCGCAATTGCAATTGAATCAGCATCGAGAGAGGTTGGCGAAGCAATTAGAGGATAGGGAAGGACTTAAAGGAAACTTGACACTCACCAGTGCTGGTGGCAAGGCTCGAGTATCCCCCATCCATGAAGAGGCCCTGTCACCATCACTAGAGGCAGCGTTTTCCAGTCCATTTCCCACTGGTATGGAAACAGCGTCGACCGAGTCCGCTAAGACTATACGAGGAGGTGAAACACCAGCTGCAGTACATGCAAGAACTCCTTCGTACCCATTCCCACCGATGCGGACTCCGAGACAGCTTAGCTATAATGACCATCGACCTTTCACTGCCCTCTCACCCACTGTAAACCCATCAAATTTTGCTGGTGGCTCGTTTTATGATGGACCACACGACCAAGTCCTATCGGGACCAATAACCCCAGCTTCGGGTCTCAACTTTCAGCCAACAGGTTCACAGATGTCGGGGGATAGTTCAAGACTTGAAACACCCAACCTATATGATCTTAGTCTCATGCTTTCGGCCGAACCTGGTCTTGATCCATGGTGGACAACTGTGGTAAGAATTATGAGAGATGTCTACAAGGCTGACAGAATAACTTTATCAGTACCCGCAGATTCTACTGACATCGAAAATGTTCCATGGGGGCAGAAGGCGACATTCAATGTAGCAGAAGAGGATGAATTAAGTCTGACCTACTTGCCACGAGGCAGTAGTCTTATACCCAGCAGCAGTGGTGATACCCTCGAGACTTCAGCTTCCGAAGGATATGCGTCTGGCGACTCACCACCACCGGCCATAACGTCTAGACCTGGTCTGGCCAGTCGACACTCTTTCACTAGCTATGAAGCAACGAAGAGAGATCCAGCATCCTCTTCTGAAACCGTCAGGACTACTACTGCAAGACCCTCACCTCTTACTCGTGCAAAAAGCTATGTTTCTGGTAGACCTGATCAACCACCACGAACAGGCACACTCCAAAATGCACAATTAAGTTTGCAAGCATTGGAAAACCACATGGCATTTGAGGCCCACAAGCCTACTGCAAGCTGGGAAAATGTTGAACAATCGAGCAGAGATGTGCAAGGACGTGTATTTTCGGTATTGCAAGCGTTGGATTATGAAGCTGATCCATTGATTGATAGTAGTGGCGTGCTGAGAGTTTTAGAGAGGGAGAGAGTCATTGCTCTGACACGAGATTATCCGTACTTGAACAACCCGGTAGAGGAAGAAAAAGGCAGCGAAAGCATGACTTCAAAAGTAGAATCACCTGAGCGATTGAAGAAGAACAGACCACCAGAATTTAGTGGACAAGTTTCATCTCTTTTTGGAACCAAACCTTATAAACGTCGAAGCTTTCGCTATCAATCTGGTGAAAAGGGGAAAAGTATACATGCACAAGATCCAGCAGAACCTCCATTGCCACTTCCAAGGTATGAAGAATACGAACAAACTCCACCATCGCCATGGTCGCAATCACCGGCTCCTTCTCCAGCCGTGAGAGTGGAGACAACAGATAATCCTTTCTTTGCGAACTCGACAGTAGATGAAGAGACTTTCAACCCAAATCACACTCCTCAAGATTATTCTAAGATGCAGCAAGTTGAGGCAATTGGAGTCGACAGATCCTGGACTGTTTTACATATTCCATTAACGCATCCTTTACTCTCAAAGCCAGTGCAATCATTTCGGTTAGATAGTGCCGCAATGGAATCAAAGTCTGCAGGCCGCGGTAAAAATATTGATCAGTTACCAAAATACCCCGATTCTTCCAAAGCGCAAGGGGCAGAACCATATAAGGAAAAGCGAAGTCCAATTGCAATTCTCTCGATCCTCAGCCCTGTTATTCCTTATCCATCTAATCTCAGACACTCTTTAGAACATCTCTCGCCACATATGGCCACTTCATTTTCTCTCTGTCGACATTATTCCAACCTCGAGACGGAAGTCGCAGGTTTGTCTCGAAAACGCCCTCATACGACTGGATTTGGTGCCATTGCTTCGGGAGGTCGACATGCTCACGATCAGCCTTCTTACTCTCCAGGCGAGGAGGGAATGCGCCAGCAATCTGGAGGAAGCATTACCAGCCCGAGTGATTATTCTGGAGTATCACGAAGTGCCAATGCATCCCCAAGCGGTACCCCGTCATGGGATCCGAGCAGTGTAGGCCTCACGCTGGACAGGAAGTCCAGCGGTGAAAGTCCCGGATATGTAGGAACTGAGAGTTATTTCAGCTCAAGGAGACCTAATGTATCTCGAATGGACACGGGGGGAAGTGGTGTAGCAGGTGTTCGACGTACATCGAAAGACAGTTCGCCTGCTGAGACCCGGTCGATACCGCGAAGTCAATCAGATGATCGCCCTTCACTTACCCCTTCCTTCGACGGTGGTGAAAATTTGAATAAGAATAAGGCTGACGCAGAAGTTTCCCAAACCTCGGCTAACTCATCCGGGCAAGAAAATCGTAACAATAAAACATCGAAAGAGCCATCGAATGAGAGTGCAGAACTCCGTGAACACAGTCCTTCACATCAAAATGCCCACGATTCACCAAGACGGCAAGCAATAAGAGGTGCTTCTTATGGTGCTGGTAAGCCTGATCGTCAACACACGCAACTACACTCTTATGGTGCAGATTTTGGTGCGACCTTCCAGTCCTTACCGATAACATCGGCTTCATCGATAAAAGCTCCTTCTATTCCCAAACATTCGCGTCAAGGATCATTACCTGCTAGTGTACCTACTGATATGCCCCCGCCTTCCGATCGTTTGAAAGGCTTGATGCTGGATTCTCTACCTGCGCATGTATTTGTCGCACTACCACAGACGGGAGAAATAGTATGGGTGAATAGCCGATATCTTACGTATCGTGGTCAAACTGTCTCCGAGTTATATCAGGACCCATGGGGTAGCATTCACCCTGATGAGAGAGAGGAATACCTAAAAGCCTGGTCTCATGCGGTGAAAACGGGTGAGCAGTTCTCCATGCAGGTGCGTATCAGACGTTTCGACGGAAGTTATCGTTGGTTCTACACCCGTGCTGTTGGCTCTCGGGATATAAGAGGTGTGATCGTTCAATGGTACGGCTCTCATATGGACATCCACGACCAGCATATTGCAGAAGTGAAAGCTGCCCGACAGGAGGAAATAGAAGCATCAGAAGCCAAGCATCGACAACTGGCAAATTTGATTCCTCAGATTATTTTTGCGGCAACAGAAGATGAGGGCGTAACCTTTGCAAACGAGCAATGGCTTTCGTATACCGGACAAGATTTCAACGACGCCTTGGGACTTGGTTTTATGGATTATGTGCACCCAGAGGATCTTGCAAAATGCCAAATCCCCGTCGGTAGACCGCCGACCCCTTTGACTCGGTCAAAAAAACCTGGCGAACCGACGAGAAACCCATCTCAGGCATCTTCCAGTGGGATATCAGGGCAGTCATCCGACCCCTCCGAAGCGCCAACCGAAAAGACAGTGAAAGGAATTCATCAGACCTTATCAAGAAACAGTAGCTCAAGTAGTAGTTCTGTATATGAATTTGCCACGGCAGATTTGTCCGAGTTGGCGAAAACTGGGGTTATCAAGATCGCTACAGATAGTAATGGGAGACTTTCCTACACCACCGAAGTCCGATTGAGATCGAAGACTGGAGAGTATCGTTGGCATCTTGTACGGTGTGTTGAAGTTGACAACATTAACCTTGGAAGTGGTGATGGCTCTTGGTTTGGTGCTTGCACTGACATCAACGATCATAAATTGCTGGAAACGAAGCTTAAAGAAGCCATGGAATCTAAGGGCAAGTTCTTAAGCAACATGTCTCACGAAATCAGAACACCTTTGATCGGCATTTCAGGGATGGTAAGCTTTCTACAGGACACTACCCTCAATGATGAACAGCTCGATTACACGAACACGATTCAATCTAGTGCCAGCAGTTTACTCAATATCATCAACGATATATTGGATCTTTCCAAGGTGGATGCAGGCATGATGAAATTGTCATATGAGTGGTTCCATACGCGATCTCTGGTCGAAGAAGTCAATGAAATGGTATCCACTATGGCCATCACCAAGCGACTTGAACTTAACTATATTGTCGACGTTGATGTCCCTGAAATGGTTAAGGGAGATAAATTTCGCATTCGTCAAGTGTTACTCAATGTCATCGGCAACGCAATTAAATTCACAACCGTTGGAGAAGTATTTACTAGATGCAGGGTATACATAGACGACGAATCACCGCCACTAGTCAATGAAATAATGCTGGAGTACTCTATTGTGGATACTGGACGAGGATTCACCAAAGAAGAGGCTGATCTCATTTTCAAGCCTTTCAGTCAAATAGATGGGAGCAGTACAAGACAGCATGGTGGAAGTGGCTTAGGATTGGTTATTTCGAGACAACTGGTTCAACTCCATGATGGCAAGATGCAAGGGACTGCGGTCCCCGGTAAAGGATCCACCTTTACATTTACTGCCAAGTTCGGACTGCCGACAGCGGAAGATCACCCAGAACCACTTTCAACACCTCAGTTGAGCAAAGTTCCGTCATCAGCATCCTCAGTATCCAACAATTTATCATCACAAGTCGCTGCTAAACAAGCGCTCAGTAATCCACTCTTGGCTACAAGGCTATTACACTCGCCTGTAGTCCTCATGGAGAGCCCAAAGATAGAATCATCTGCAGGCTCGCCAGCTGTAGCCTCTTCCGGGAGCTCAGAGCCATCTATCTACTCTGGTCGAAGTCGCGTCACAGATCGATCTTCTGGGTCTTCTGTTGCTCAAAGCCTGGCTCATTTTGGTGAGGCTGCTCGAGCAAGTACTCCGGAAAGAATGAAGCTAGAACTTCCGGAGAAGCATTTTTCGTCACCCTCGCCACCTCTTGAGCGTACTCGTCCGCTCACTTCTGCAAATATCGCCTCGACTCCTTCAGACTCACATAGTACTCGTTCAAATAGTGAATACTCACAAGACCTAAAGCATTTCCGACCTCCGATGTACTCAATCCTACTTATTTGTCCTCAAACCCACAGTCGCGAAGCTACGAGACAACATATTGAGATCACTCTACCGAAGGACGTCCCGCATCAAATAACTCCACTTTCAAGTGTTGATGAGGCTCGAAGTCTTATCAGTGGAGATGATTCTGTCAATTTTACCCATATAGTCTTGAACCTCGGCTCTGCTGAGGAGATTGTACAATTGATTGACCAACTGATCGCATCTGTGATGCTACCTCAAACTTCAATTGTTGTTTTATCAGATCCTGTACAACGACAAGAAGTTATTAAGATGGCTCAATCATACGACTATGACCAAATGGCTAAGGATAATCGTCTTACGTTCATTTACAAGCCGGTTAAGCCTTCAAGATTTGCAGTAATTTTTGATCCGGATAAAGAAAGAGATTTGAGTACTGATCGGAATCGTTCAAGCGCCCAGCAACAAGTTGCAAGTCAAAAACAACACTATCTTGATGTTGGACAACGTCTTGGAAATAAAGGTCTTAAGATTCTTTTGGTGGAGGACAATTTGGTTAATCAAAAAGTTCTCTTGAAATTCTTAAGCAAAGTTGGTATTGCGGTTGAATTGGCAATGGATGGAGTCGAATGTACGGAAAGAGTATTCAGCAAGCCTCATGAATTTTATTCTTTAATCTTGGTACGTATTTCTCATTCTATTCTCTGCCACTGTCATTCCCCTATCCTTACGTTATTAACTCAATATATAGTGCGATCTCCACATGCCCAGAAAAGACGGCTACCAAACGTGTCGCGAAATCCGCGAATGGGAAGCCCAAAATTCCTACGCCAAAATGCCAATCATAGCCCTCTCGGCAAATGTCATGGCTGATGTTTTGGAAAAATGCGTTCAAGCGGGCTTTAATAGTTATGTGACTAAACCGGTTGATTTTAAGGAGTTGAGTAAGGCGATGAGTACACTGCTTGATCCGGACATGGTGGCTGATCCGGAGATTTTAATGAAGATGAAAATGAAGATGAAGGCTGGGGGTTAGATGTGAATGTGGATGTGGATGTGGAGATGGAGACGGAGATGGGAGAAGAAAGAAAACTGCGAGATATGTTACTAATATTGAGATAGTGAGGATTTTTATTTATTTTTTGAGCATGTTGCATTGCTAGGAGTTTTTTTTTTTGGTTTCCGTTACTGCGTTTATTTTGAGGAATTGATATTGATGGATGGATGGATGGATGGATGGATGCGGAAATGGATGAATGGGGAAATAGGGGAATGGATGGATGGATGTTCAATTTTTCTCTTATTTCTCTTGTTTTCCAAAATTAGGCGATGCGAGGCGAGGCGACACGATTGATAGATTGAGGCATTTTAATGCGTGGGGTTTGGTTTGTTCTGTTTAGTTTTACTCGAGTAGTTTAGTTTAGTTTTACTTTACTTTACTTTACTTTGGTTCAAGTTCAAGTTCATTTTATTTCTCATTTCATCTTTATCGTTTTTATCGATTTATGAGGGCGGGGGAAGCAGATTTGTGTATGTTTGTGGTAGGAAAAGATGGATAGATGAGTGGTAGGAGGAGAGGGATAGTAGGATGGTAGGAGGAATGGAGGAATGGATGAAGAAATGGTAGAATGGTAGGAGGAGGAGATGGATGAGATGGATGAGATGGATGTAAATTATGGATAATGAATGAACGGAAGAATGAAAAGAATGAATGGGTTGATTTGATTGATTGATTGCTTTTTTTGTTGATGGTGATGGTGATGATGATGATGATTATATGTATACAAGTCCAATAATAATAAATAAGAATTAACACATTTGATATCGAGAAAGAGAAGAAAGGGAAATAATAAAAGAAAAAGAAGGATTGGATGAGGATTCGAATAAAGAAAGTATGATTTATAGGTTAAAATGTAATTTCTGAGATTAAAATTGAGTAACCTAAGGGAGAGAGAGGATATGAGATATCGCTATTTGGGGATATGTTAAAGTTTAGGATGGTAAAATTCCTGGGTGGGAAAGGGGAGTGGGTGGGATATTGAGATTTGAGATAGATAGATGGATGGGTGTGTATATTGTATATATGGAAGATGGAAGATAGATGGTGAATATCAATGATGGAGGGGGGAGGTAGAATGAATGGATTGGGGCTTGGGTTGGGGGTTTGAGGGGTTGTTGTTTATGTATGTATATGGATGGGTATGTGATGAGGAGTTGGATGTGGATGGGAAGTTAACGTTGTGAGGTGGAGGAGTGAGTGAGTGAGGTGGAGGAGTGAGTGAGGTGGAGGAGTGAGTGATGTGGATGGATGGATAGATAGGTGGAATATGGAATTTTGATATCAAAAATCTTTGGATCTCTGAAGATGTATAATGTGTAGATTGGCTAGATTCTTGGAATATTTATTGAGTAGGGATTGAGGATTGGTTGGTATAATTGTCCTCCGTGGATGTTTAATATATTTATATATCTAATAGGTGCGTTTGATTTGATTTGGATCATTTCTATGTTACTTGAGGAGATATTGTATGGCATGCAGGTGCTAGGTGGTTTGTATTGTATCTTGAGATAAATAATAGATTATGCGATTGAGGTTGAGATTTATATCAAATGCTAAAAAGATGATATTAAATGTACCAAGGAAATACTACTGGTGGTGATGGTGTTATCTGGGGATGCGCTATCAATGGTGAGTGAGCGGGGGAAAAGTGATCTGATTTTTGATGTGCTGGTAACCTTATTAATTTATTATTGCATTTGGTGTACCGGTAGTATCTTAATCTACCCCTCGTTAACGATAGTGCCCAGGGGAATCTTCCTTATTGGTCGCTGCATAAAGTTATCTGGAGATAGATTACGAGTATAATGTACTCAAGGTGTAATTGGACTTGAGTGCAGTGGGGAGTGAGGAGTGAGGAGTGAAGAGTGAAGAGTGAAAGGAAATGAAGTTTTTGTCTGTGTGGTTGGGTGGTTGGGTGGTTGGGTGCTTGGGTGCTTGCTTGTACGGTAGTCGCAAAAAGATGGGTCAAAATTGCGGCCTTTTGATTTAGGCTAAATTAATAGTGGGATTGAATGAGTGAATTGAGTTAGATAGCCTCGAGCGGAAGTTCACTACGGCAGTTCCGGTGATTTCTTGATTTCTTCTTCTTCTTCCTTTTGTTGAGGGGTCGTGTTATCGAGTATTTGAGAGGTTGGTTGATAGGTTGATTCTTGAATGTGGGGAAATACTTCACGATTCATGGATGTCCTGGTGATGTTCCCCAAAACAGAAAGCTTATGTAATGACTAGTAGGGTTTGAATTCTACGGTCTTCTAGGGTAAGGAAGATGTATTTTGATGTTTGGTTGGATTTCTCACCTGAGTTTAATAATTATGATGATAGTATTTGAGTACTGTTGATTTTTGTACAGTGTTATGATAATACGAATGACTCTCCAGCCATGTACGCCATGTACTACATGGCAGTATTTATTCTACAGTTGTTATAGCAATGATACGATGCGATGATACGGTAGAAGTATAAAACTAATCAATTAAAAGATCCTTGGAGAATATGGAAACTTGCATTTACGGTCGAATATCACGTGAATGCACCAGCACGGTCCATCATTTGATCATTGCGACTATTTTTAATACGGAAGTCATAATAATTTTTCATTAAGCGAATACTTTTAAAACTAGCTTGGCCCAGTAACTTCACCTTGAATCTTTTTCCCATCCGCGCTTTCTTCCCGAGAACTTTTCAAAGTACATCGTACAACGTACAACTTTAAGATTCACCTTACTTTCACGAATTTTGAATCGCATACTGTCTGTCGATAATTCATTTCAATCATCCCAACTTCTTTACATAACTTCAATTCGCATTGTTGCAAGTCATCACGTTCGCATAAATCGCGAGTCGCGCCATCACCCGATAATCTTCTCAAGATGGTTGGAGCTCGCCGCACACGCGCCGCAGGTGCAAGTCCAGGTGGTTTCAAATCACTTGATGATATCCCAAAGCCTACACGTGGAAGGGGAAAGAAAGTTAAGACTGAACCTGTCGAGCCTTCAATCGAGTCCGAGTCCAGTGACCCATTGATCACTCCAGCTGAAACCAACAATAATACAGAGTCGCAAAAGGCTCAATCATCTCCTACAAATGCATCCAGAACGAATTCTCCCGATTCTCACTCACCTACACCTACACCCGGCGATTCACGCTCTGCCTCTCCTCCACCTAAAAACAACATCGCATCTAACGACGCGTCGTCGGATAACGACGTCATCCGTCAAGAGCAAGCCGCTCAGCGCATTGCTCCGCTCGAATCCAGAAAGAGATCTCGAGAAGACGAGCCTTCTACCCACCAAAGTGCTGGCATTACAAATGGAAACGCGGAAGAAGATGTTGAGCAGAGAGTCAGCAAGCGTACACGAAGGCAGCAAAGTAATGATGTCGAGGATACCATCAATCAAGACCAAGACGCTCGGCCCATTGCTCCGCTCGGATCCAGCAGAGAGAGATCTCGAGAAGAAGAGCCTTCTGCCCACCAAAGTGCTGGCGTTACAAACACGGAAGAAGATGATGAACAGAGGGCCAGCAAGCGGACACGAAGGCAGCAAAGTAATGATGTCGAGGTTGAAGCTGAAGCTGAGAAATCAACCGAACCCGAACTTGAACCCAAGAAGAAGTCCAGAGGTCGACCCGTCAATCGCGCAAAGGCATCTCCCAAGAAGCCTGCGAATAAAACTCGTGGTCGCAAGCAAGATCCAATTGTCCTTAACGACAGCAGCTCAGATGAAGCAGCTGAGACAACGGTATCACCTCTTCAATCTCGATCAACATCTGCACCAAAACAACCTGTTACCCCTTCTCCACATGCTCCACAACATCAGCAAGGGATTTCCTCAGCTGAAGAAGATGAGCCTCAAGTTGGCCCATCCACCATTAGTCACCCTACTTCTACTGATTTACAAACTGTTCCTCAAACCGAAATTAAAAAGCCAGCACCATCCCTCACTGAGACCGGCCCTACTCCATCGAAATCCCGTGCAAACGCACCTGTTTCTAAAGGACTTCCGTTTTCGTCTTATCAAATCATACCTGGCATGTCAAAGACCGAGAGACTTCGTTTATTCTATTATGGGCCTCCATTACCAAGCAAAGGAAAAGAGGTTGCCAACGAAGTTGCTCAAGGCGCCAATGATGTATGTCCCAAGAGTTCAGTTGATAATTTGTTCCATGATGCTAATATATTCAAGGTGGCTCATCAGAGTGAGCTTAAGACGACCGCTGCGACTTCTTCCAGTGAAAATCTTTCCAAGCCCGATGTTCCCCATTCAGCGAATCAATCTCCTCGGAATGGGCTGAGATTAACGGATCCTTATTTAGTAGCTGTGGCCAAAGTCTTCACTAATCATAGGGACAAGTCAAAGGCAATGCCATCGATCGAACAGGTTACGGCGTTTCTTACTAACTTCGATGCTCAACAACCTTTGTACAATCCAAAGGCGCAAATGGTTACTCAAAAGCCCACGCGTCCTCTGCAACCGAAAAAACCCAAACGCTCAGGTTATTGTGTTCCCGATACTGATAGTGATGACACCGATATGTCGGGTGAGGATGAAGCACAAGTCGTTGATGAGCCAAAAACGCCTGAAGCACAAATTTCCCCTGCGCAAGATGCAAGCCCTCGAAGCAACTGGTGGGGCCCCTTCTCTGCTGTTGCCACGCTGTTTACGAGCCCATTCCGCAAACAGTCCACTGCTGCCCCAGCTCCGCTTTCTGGCAACAAACTTGTTCCACCTCCATTCATCTTCAACCAGCCACCAACCACTCCTGCAGCAGTTCCTCTCAAACGTATGTCCCATTCAGATCGCAAACGCAATACTCGCAACGTTCAAGGTCGTCTTACAGGCTTTCAAACTGAACTCCATCCAAGGCACAGGGATGTTGAAGCGACAACACCCCACGCGAGTGGTTTGCTCACCGCTGCAGAACTTAGGGAAATCCACAGAGCACAGGATGAATACGCCGCAAAGCATGGTGGAAAGGGTCCCTCGATTGAAGCTAATCACGACATACATAAGTTTGCACGAGCATCTCAAAGAGCTGCCGTCACTACTCCTGTCGAGGAAGAAACCCCAGCGTTTACACATGCTAAAGCAGGCGAGAAGCGTGATGCTGACGGTGCACCAAAGATGCCTACCCAACGCTGGAATGATTTCCTGCGCAAAGAAACTGGTCCTAAAACTGATTTCGGCCCTAGATGGATTCGATGCCGAAATGGTCTTTACATTAGAGAGAATTGCACTGACAGACAATTTCATGAGAACTACATTGTGACCAATGATGATCCTTGCTGGGAAGATCATTATCGCGATATTGACGCCTTTCCAAAGCAAGATATTTTCAAGCCAGCAGGCGTTCAAAATCCTCTCAACTCAGCACAGCTTCTTGAGCAAGCCCATCTACGCGCCCGGGGCGTTGATGGTATACCAGACGAGAGCGAAAATGATTACACATATGTCATTGATGAGCAACAGAAGAGATTGCTCTTTTACTCAAGAAGTCCTTACAACATGTTTCAAATTCCAGGTAAAAAACTCACCAGTGATCATATCGAAAACATCAAGGAAGGACTCCCCCTTCTCAACCCCCGCGACGAATACGGAATCGCTATCAAGACGCCTTCTTATGACAGCACAAGACCATCTCGTGAACAGAAGACAACCAACGTCTTCCAACAACTTCATGATTGGGATAAGAAACACTATTACAAGGACGCTGTTGAAATGAAGGCAGGCAGAATCCTTGAGCCAAAGCAATGGAGTCAAACACCTCCACCAAAACCCAAGCCTGGTAACGCCAAGCTTCCCGATGCCGTCGAACAAACTCCAGCTCCAATCTCTGAGGCTGTAAAACACGCCATGAGTAGAGCCAATAAGTATTTACCAGCAAAGGGCAGTGGCCTTCGACAGGTTTCCAACATGAGCCCTCTCCAAGCCGAGCAAGACAGAGTTATGGAAGCGGCGAAGGAGTCTAAGCCTATGTTCAATTTCGACTTCAGCGATGAATCCCTCGGCTTTCACGTTGACCCTCTTGTCAAAGAATGTGTTCTGGAGCGCCTTGGCGAAGGTTACGTCCCTATCACACCCATGCCCGATCACATCTGGCAGGAACATGCTGATCTTCAGCTAGGCGAGGTAGAAAGAGCCGTTGCTAAATTGTTCAAGGGAATTGATCCCAGACTGTTTGGTTCCATGCATAACGGAATCAAGGTTCCAGAGCAACCCAATATGGCTATTGAAGTTACTTCGGAAAGTCCAACTAACCGACCCGCCCTCAAATTATGGTAAGATTGAGCTGAGTTGAACCAGTCACAAGGTCGAGGGTTTTTATCCCTTGAGACACTCGACTTTCAAATGAACCATACATTCATTAATTGAAAACGCTCCTACTCTGGTTGCGGGGCTCTCCCTTGATGGTTTAAATCCATCAGGCATGTGAGTCGCCTTGAGATTATTGATTTGGTTCCTGACTGGTCACATTCTTGCTCTCTCCATCTGGGTTACACATTGGCTTTCTTGATCTAATTCATACCATTGGGTGCGTGGTGGTACCTCCTTCATGTCCGAGTTTCCATCGTTCAACTTCATGGCACATTCAGTAGCAGCGAACTCTTCTGAATACGATCGATAATTTTCTTTTCTCCGCAAAAAAACAAAAAAAAACACAAATTTCACCTGTCGGATGAGTGACTTGCATACATACGCTGGCAATATGCAGTTTCTCCACACAAAAGTCTTTGGTCTTTTTCCGACACTACCAGCCAGGTGGACTTTTACATTGGCACATTAATTTTACATTACGTACATACTTACGACGAGATTTTCGAAGTACCACGGATACTATCTCTCAAAACTGGGTGTGGAAGGTCGCTCCTTCTACCCACATTTTTGCGATCAATTCGACGTTCTTCGGTTCCTCACCTTTTACAGTTACGAGATTGAACATATCAACGTTATTATCAGCACGCCATACACACATACGGCGAAGTTCCTTAAAGAAATGAGAATGAGAGCCATTCATTTCTCTGGGATAGGACCTCCTAGAATTAGGTCAGGATGGTGAGATCCTAATACCTGATTGCTGCTGCTTAGCCAGCTTTCTCTGCTTCTTCCGCTATTGTCGCTATGGAAGCTACGTATCAGGACTATTGGGCAGCGATTGTTTATTATATGGATGGATGACAGTGGTGACTGTTGGTTATAAGAAAGGATTACCGCAGTGGAGTCTGCTGATTATATGATTGGATGGACGGATGACGGCGCTGGTTATTCATTGTATGTATGGATGATCGAAGAAGTTCTGAAGATAAGATGGTCGTGCGTTCTGTGCACCCATTTCTATTCTTCTGTATTCCATTGTGGGGACGTCCCCCCATGATGAGTCTGATTTTTGTTTTCCTTTTAAGGTCTTTTGGAGTTTGGTGTTTCCGTCATGGGGACGTCCCCTCATGATGAGTCGGATTTTTTGCTTTTGTGAAGTGCTTTGGAAAAGTACTTCCCGTCATGGGGACGTCCCATGATGTTTCTTTTTAAGGTCTTTTGGAGTTTGGTGTTTCCATCATGGGGACGTCCCCTCATGATGAGACTGATTCTTTGTTTTTGTGAAGTACTTTGGAAAAGTACTTCCCGTCATGGGGACGTCCCCTCATGATGTTTCTTTTAAAGGTCTTTGGAGTTCTTTGGTGTTTCCGTTATGGGGACGTCCCCCCATGATGAGTTTGATTTTTTGCTGAAATACCAAAGCATTTCCGTCATGGGGACGTCCCCTCATGATGTTTCTTTTAAAGGTCTTTTGGAGTTCTTTGGTGTTTCCGTCATGGGGACGTCCCCTCATGATGAGACTGACCTTTTTGATTTTGCGGGGTTTTCTTTGGTCTGATGTCGTCATGTATGATGCAACGCTTGGGGAACCCAAGTGCAGAGTGTTACCCACATGTAGCGGGCGGTGGATTGGAAAATATTGTGGATCTGGGAGATTGTGGACCCGAGAGGTCCTGAAATCGTGTTTGTTGAAGAAGACTATGTGTTCGTCAAAGGAGAAAGTCTTGTCACTGCATTTTTGTATTGGAGTTGGGAATCGGCATGTGGTTTGATTTCATTTGAGGGAATCTCATGGTTCGCTGGACGCAGTGGACCGTGGAGTTTTGTCTCAAAAGGTTACATCCGTGCTGTATTAGTATTGGTTTTTCAGTTCACTTTAGCACGGCATTGCGATGGAGTTTGACTTTTCGGGATGGGTTTTGGGCATGGCATGGAGCGTGGAGTATGGATTAGTTCTAAGCATAGAGCATTTCGTGTGTCAAGCGTTGCATGGGTATTACAAGCAAGGTGCTAGAGAGATGCCATGGGAAACGAGATGAGAATGATTTGAATTTGTACGCGTTGTCTTTACAGGAAGGAAGCAAGGATGGAATTTCAAGGGTGGAATGAACACAGCATGGAATAGCCTAAAAGGCTTGATTAGTAATTTGTATAGGATACAATGAATAAGTTAAAAAAAATCTTGATCTGCGCGCTGCTCGTGATTTGATGCGATGTACGGAGTAATGTGATAATATGTGTGAATGTGCATGTGAATGTGTTTTGATATAACTAGGAAAGTACTAGATAGTCACTTCTTCCGAACGAGGAAAATTTGGTCGGCCTCTCATGGTCAATTGGATTTTATAGAGTGGGTGTATATATATGGATGTAGTTGTACAATCGTATCGTGTAGTTGGATGGGAAAAAATTGGGATTTGGAGGGGATAGCTAATTAGGTAGGTCCTGCAGTTCCTGTGGTTCCTGTAAGTGATGGATGGGAGGAATGCGGTGTGGTTTTTAAGTTTGCTGGGGATGGGGATGGGTGGCGGATTGTGGATTATTGGATTACTGATCTTGAGTATATGGGGATTCGAAACTTTGGTGTGGTTTTGTGTTGTGTTTTCGAGGTGATGGTGGGTGGGGTTTAGTTTAGTGGAGGCCTCTCTTTGCTTATTTGGGTGAGGTGGGCTAGGGGGAGTGTATGAATGATTTTTATTTGGCTGTTTGTCATGAATGAGAGTTTAGGATCGTTAATGGTGGGATCGTGGTTTGCTTGAGAGATTCTTGCATCGGAGCATTCGAATTCCATTACTCTGAAAGAAGGTTCGTCCGTCCTTTTGTGAATTTATTGATGAATGAGAGATGTATATGTGTACAATGTTGGTATCGATATCAGGACTTAGCAGATCTGGTATTCAATATCTTCTGTCTGTAAATTCGTTATGTAGAGCATTTCTTGGGTTCAAAGATGCGGGATTGGGAAGGGTACTTTCGTAAATTTCTTGAGTTCTCTGTGGTGAGCGCGCTTCAATATCTTGTCACGGATGTGTTTCTTCAAAAATAGATTTGTCAACTTGTGAAAGTATCACTGTGTATATACAATTCTCTCCCCCACCTATCACATCCACATGCCACATTCTTCGGCATCGGTGGCATTCAGAGGTCCAATATCATCGAACGGGCCAGAGCCGAGAGCCGGGACGGATTGAACGTCCGGAGAAAGGATTCATGAATAACTATGTGATATCCTCCTTTGTATTTGAATTCCAATCTTAACAATTGCCTAAGCGGAATATGTTCTTTATTCTCAATATTCCCAACAGCGCGTCATTCGTACTCCGAACAAAGAGGCACTAGGATAGAAAAAGTTAAGGTGAACATACGCTCTCGTCCATAGACAAAGGGGGGAGATATTTCGAGGTATTACCCACAAAGAACATGAGATGACTGAGCAATGAATAAGAAATCTGGTTCGAGGACGGAGAATGGAAAAATGGAAATAAATAACTTTCGTGGAAGAGGGAATTATTAATAGGTTTTTCAAAGGTGCAATATATGTGGCGACAAATATAATTCATACATAAAGGAAAAGGTTTCATAAAGAAGACTTAGTCACCGCCATGTGCAGGTACCGAGTATACAAAACAATAGCCAAGGAAGAAATGTTTGCATTCTAGAATTTTTCTACTCTAGCAAACACGAAGTTTTTATTAGTGTATTATTCATACTGAGTTGATCACCAGCTCGTACATAGTGCTTTCAGCGAAAACGGCCAACTTTGGAATACGGTTTCTCTCATAAAGTACACATTATCCCGAGCTGAGCTTAATTGAAGGAGAGAAGTGTTAAGTAAACTAAAGAACAATATCATTCGAAGCCACGGGTAATACCTTTGCAACAATATCTCAAAAAGTATCATTTTAAATCCGAGGGGAAAAGGGACAAAAGATCTATCTACCCACCATGAAGATCACCCACACAACCTATAACGACGTGCGTGGCGGGATATCCACCCCACCTCACTCCACGCCTCCCCCTACATCTCGCAACAACCCGGAATTCCTCACAATTTCACCCGCATTCCGCTTCAACCCCACCCCACCACAAAGATCCAGCTCCCCCATTTCCACCAAGACCAATCCTCTACGCAGTACTACCCGCCGCATAAAACGATATCTAAAACTCCACGTAAGATTTCGGGCACGACCTGTTAGCCAACGGTTTTCCCGCTCGAGATATGGAACTAGTATTCGATATCCACCTGGAGAAATGCATCCACCGACTGTTCCAACACAGGTTGGAAAATATCATTCGGGGAGCGTGAGGGGGAGTTTTTCTTCGCGGGGGGAGAGGGAGGATGCTCTTGCTGTGAGGGGAAGTCAGGCGCATGAGAGGGGTTTGGAACAAAGGTATAAACATATTAAGGGGAAGAAGAGACCGAGTTATTTGAAGCCGAGGGAGGAAGTGGGAGGAAGGAAAAGTGGTGGGGAATGGGGTGGTGAACAAGGGGTCGGAGGGCTGGATTTCGAGGCGTATATGAAACAGCAACAAGGGTTGGAGAGAGACTTTGGAAAGGGATATAATGGGGGAATTAATCCCCCAAGTCCGCCAAATAGTCCTCCGAAAGTTAATAGCCCGCCGCGAAATATCAGTCCGCCGAAATTTGTGGCGAGGGAAGATGTAGGAGATTCGCAAAGAATGAGAGAGGGTCAGGGTCTTGCGCATGGGATGACGCAGTTGAATTTCGAGAGTTATTTGATACAGCAACGGGGGCTCGAACGAGATTTTGGGAAGGGATATACATGTGCGGGGAATAGTCCTAGTCCGCCGCATACCTCTCCGCGAGCTGATTCTTCGCGTACAACTTCGCCACGTACGAGCCCGAATTATTCGCCGGTACCGGTTTCGGTGCCTGTTAGGCATACGAATGAGATGGGAATGGGGGCTAGAAATATGAGTCAGGGGGATGGTGTGAGGTTTTCGGATGTGCAGTGGAGTAGTGTTGGGAGTGGGGGGAGTGCAACCGGGACGACGGATAGTGGAGTTCATGGGGAAAGATCGAGGGAAAGAGGTGCGGGAATGGGAATGGGGAAACATAAGGCTGCGCCTGGACAGAGGAGATTGAGAAGGAAGGCGAAGTTCGAGGAGAGGGATCAGAGCCCTGCGACTACGCCTGCTAGTTCTCGCTCGCAGACTATCAGTAAAGAAGAGGTTGCAACTGCCCATGAGAGAAGAGAAAAGGAAATCCAAAGAGAAAGTAAAGAGGAAGTAACGACAATGGAACAATTAGAAATGATGAGAAGGGCGATGTGGAACGGAAAGTTGGAGAAAGTTGTACCGCCCAGCAAAGAAGTGCCAAAATACACCGACGTTCTACATCCCTCGACTCCGACTTCCACTTCTAGCGGCAAAAGTAGGAGTAGTAAGAGGAAAGGAAAGGGGAAAATGGTGGAAGGAAGAGCTAGCCCGATTCAGAAATTGAAGGGATATATGGGACATGGAGTAGAGGTTGTACATGATTCTCTTGAGAAGAAAACGAATTCGAAAACGAAGTTGCCGAGTCCATTTGAGTATTTGTTGTATCCGAGTTATGAAGGGAAGAAGGACGAGAGAAGTAGTGCGGGGTCGAGGAAGAAATCAAAGGCGAAGGATAGGGGGAAAGAGGAGGAAGATAGTGATGAGGAATTTTGGGGGTGCATAGGCGATCAGAATAATGAGAGTGGGATGTTAACTGCGCCTCATCCGGGTGAGAGAGTCGAGGAAAATCTTTCAGCGCGTGGAGTAGAACCGCAAAATGCGAGGAAAGGAAGTAATGGAGACGAAACATGGAATACACATTGGGAAAATAGCTGTAAACTCTGTCGCAAACGCGGAACGAGCGGTCCTCGCGGTATTTGTCACACGTGCGAAGGGAATTTCTTAAATACCACAGCATGGGAGGAAAATACTCCTCAATATAGGGATGTTGGTGATATTCGTCCCACGCCACCACTTAAAGATCAACATATTGCTTACATGCGCGATATGCTTTCTACTTCGCCTCCTCATTATAACGATCCTAATTATCGACCTGCGCTTCCAGCTAAAGATTTCCCAGCCCCTGAAAAAGATTTCATCCAGGTATCCAAAGTAGAGAATAGTCGACCGCAAATCGTAAATCCATTACCAGTCAGACAGGAGAGTCAAAGGCTAGTCTATGGAGGTATGAGCGATAGTCCCCGAGATATCGAAATAGGGTTTCCGGAGTGGCAGACGCATTCGTTGGAGATTGAGGGGGAGAAGACGGAACAGATGTTTAAGAGGTGGTCGGAGAATTATAGGGTTGAGGCGGAAGAGGCGGCGGAGGGGAATGACTATAGAGAGGAGGATGGAGAGGAACATGTTACGCCGAGGGATAGCATTTTTTATGATTTTTGGGGGGATATTTTGAAGGGGGATGGGAGGCCTGAGACGCCGAAATCGGACGATAGAAAACCGAGAGCGAGGGACTAGTTTTTGTGGATATAATAGATAATGTGTATATTTATGTATGGAAATAATGCTTCTCCAATACTTTGGAATGATTGTGTGTATCGTGAAAGACGATTTGAGCATCCCACTTGTGGATTTTCGTGGTAAAATTTCGATTGATGTGAGGTAATTCTTAGTAATGACAAGGTACCAAAAGGTCTCACTTGAAACTCTCTGGAGTAATTGGGGAAACGACATCAAGGCCTCAGAATAAGATAGTAGTAATGTGGTCGCAAGACTTTGCACTGCTCTTTACGAAATGATCCATTCCTTAACTTTTGGTAGTATCACCACTATTTTCCTGTTCTCTGCTTGATGAACTTGGCCCACCAGCTGCTTCCTTGGCTGCTTCGCATTCTCTCCAGCCCATCTCAGCACCAGCAAAATCAACAGGCGCATGCCTTTCTCCAGCGGAATCGGCACGCTCCACCGTTAATTCTAGACCAAATCGTACTTATTTACAATGCACTTGATCCTCACGATCCTCCAATTGGTCCTTCTCCACCTGGTACCAACTACTCTATTATTAGTTTTTGCTCTATGATGTAGATCACGGTATAGATACGTACCATAGCAATACCATTACCATTCAGTAGAATCTTGGGAAGCTTTGTTTGATTTCCAGATTGGTGATCACTATGAATACTCAGTAGGATTCAAAATACTCATACAAGTGCGATAATATACGTACAATTCAATAACATCTTCTAAAACCATATTGACGTAGTCATCGAAACCGGTAAGGGTGCCGGTGAATTCTGTGGTGTGAGTAAGGATGAGTGGAAGAGAGGTGGATGATGGTGATGGGGTAGTACCTTTGTCGCCTTTCATTACGACCCATATTTTGGAACCGACACATTTGTCGATGAGTTCTGATGATGTGTTAGTGAGAGGTGTGTTTGTGTGTGTGGATAAGGTGACTGACCGAGAGGGAGAAGCTGGCTGGCCATTTTGGATGACTGGATTGTGGTATGGAGATCGGGATGTTTGGCTTGTGGGATTGTTAGTTTGTTGTATGAATAGAAATGATTGTATGACAATAGGCTCGATATAGCAAAATCTCAGTGATTGCCTCCGCCTGATATTGTGATTGTGACCCCCATATGTGAAGGCAATCAAGGTTGGAGCACGTGAGTGTGACAGTGCTGGTTCAAAAGATTTGACTCACATTTTGACACCGCAAGGAAATGGCTAAAAGAATTTATGACCGGATTCGTGCTCTTTGATGAAAAATGGTAGCTGTCTGTATCTTTGCTGTTCACCTCTGAATCAAGTGAAGCTCGTGATTCGATTCTCCATCTCCAAACAAGCAAATTCATTTTCAAGCCTCAGGCACCAATACCAAAAAGTTTCATATCATCACCTTCCAAGATCAACGATTGGTGTTTATTTCCCTACCCCTCCATTCCTTCATAGGGCCACAGTTCTCTATGCAAATACTCGTGTCATGCTCCCTAGTAATCATGGAGCATATACGGTGGGAAAATCACTTCGGCGTCCCATTATGAAGAATATAAGTTCCTTTGTTGGGAAATCAAGTTTGGCGTCAATAGAAGCAATGGGTTCAGCAATTGCGGGCATCAGCGGGAAGAGAGCTAGGTATGTGAATTGGAATTATGCTCAAGAATATTTCACATGTAAAGCTAACGCGCATACTGCAGTCCCTCTGTGGCTCGATCAATCTCGTCGAATTCCTCGAAAACATGGCAACCGAGTCATGGTATTATCTTCAAAGACGTTTCTGCACCAGGGTCACCGAGGCTTTTGAGTACGACTACGGTAGCAAATCATGAACAGAATTTGGCATTCCATTCATATGTCGAAGATAATTATGTTCTGGCAAACTCGCATGTTGAAAACTCGAAGACTCGGAGGGCGAAAATGGCTCGGGAAGAGATATTGGAGTCTGAAACAACAGCGGATGTTCAAGAATTAGCAGACGAGATCCAGGAGGATCCTGCTAAGAAGGAGCTTCCCAAATCCGAATTGGCATACCAAATGACCGAGGAATTGTTCACACAGGCGAAAGAAGCCGCACCAGAGACCCCAGAATCCTACTGGTCGCATACTTTATATCGCGGGCCAGAGGAAGACGGTGTTCCGAAGAAAGTTAAGATACACTATTGCCGGAGTCTACAAACTTCGGAAGAAACGTTAAAACGATATTTTTTGGGCCAAAAGGTCGTCGGCTTCGATATAGAATGGAAGGCGGACGCTCGCCTTTATGATGACGCCAAAAAAAATGTGTCTTTGATCCAGCTGGCAACGGAAGAGCGAGTTGGTCTCTTCCACATTGCATTGTTTCCCCAGGATAAAGCCTCAGAACTGGTGGCTCCGACTCTGAAGAAAATTATGGAGGATCCAGAAGTGACTAAAGTAGGCGTGGCAATAAGCGCCGATTGCACACGTCTTAGAAAATATCTTGGCATTCATTCAGTCTCTATATTCGAACTTAGCCATCTGTATCGATTAGTCAAGTACACCGTTTCCCAGGAATATGATTTGATCAATAAGAGATTGGTTTCCCTAGCAAAGCAAGTGGAAGATCATTTACATCTACCACTGTTCAAAGGAGGGTATGTTAGGTCTAGTGATTGGACTCGAGGATTATCAATTCAACAAATTTCATATGCAGCTTCAGATTCGTACGCCGGTTACCACCTCTACAATATACTAGAGAGCAAGCGCCAAGCTCTAAATCCGATGCCTCCACGACCCTTTCATGCCGACCAGAATCAGCCTATTTACGTACCAAAACCCACGCCAACTTCAACGGGAAAATCCACTCGACGCCGGACTACGCAAGATCCTCCCCCGCTTGACCCAAAATCCTCGCTCAAAGATCACAAACCCGCCCTTGAAGTCCCACTTGAAGCCGCAACAGAAATAGAAATCGACCTAGACACCGAAGAAAAACTTTCCACCCCAAATCGTCTCCCATGGAGAACCGATTGTTCACAAGCTTTTAAACCTAGTCTTGGAGTTCCCAAGAAAATAAGTCAAGCACAACCAGTCCTCACCCCTGAAGATTCCGAAGCATCCTCCATCGCCCTAGCAGCCGATGTACTTATCGTCCTTCATCTCGCGGCGAATCCAGAATCGAAACTCACGCGCCCAATCCTCAAGGACTACTTCATTTGGTACCATAATGACCATCTTTCTATTTCACAGATCTTCAACCTATTCACTAAGCCAGGAGCTCGAACAGCAGCTCACGGGACACAACGTATAGCAAATCATATATTGAAAGCGATTTCTCACGATAATCTACCGTTTGATAGGCACAGGTTAAGAGAGGCTTTGAAAGAAATTCCGGAAGATGTTGTTTGGGCTAAATATAGGGGATTAGTAGAGGCCGTTGATACTGCGAATGTTTGATGTAGAGACAGGGAAGTATAAGAGGCGTTATGGAATTGGAGTTTTGATTGAGGATTGAGCATAGGTATGAGGTGCTTATTATATGATATTATACACTATACCATGATCTTGGGGAAACCCACTGTGGACTCTTTGTTCCATTTCTAATGGATATGGAAATGTATTCTGTGGGTGGGTTCTGTATACCAAGGGACTTTTGTGCATCAATAGGAAAGAAACGGGAAATATTACCAACAAATTTCAATTTTTCTAGTACGTTCGTTATATTAATGAAATACGCGTGATAGAACTTTGATGCCCACTTTGACCCTTGGAGGACTTGACATTTATAATCCAATATCACGTGTATGAGATCAGGAAATACGCGTTTTCTAGCACGTGGCGTTCAGGGACCAGATTGATGACTATTTTATGAGTAAGTCCACTGCGGGGAAGCTCGCCACCAACATCTGAATTTGATATCCAACACTTGCAGCCGCAATGCCCGTAGTGCGATGTCATTCTAAAAGCTCCATTGTTCGTACTCGTATTGATTTACTGGGTTTATTTTTTCCACTCTCGATCATCATAGTCTAACCTGAATTGTGCTATCGAGAATGTACAGTGCCATGGATGAAAGCTGGAATTTCGATCTTCATGGTTTTCTTAGGGGGGTCTTATCATTCTTTGTCACCGTATTGAGCACAATAAATGGGTGAGCTGGTTTCACGAAGACGTACCTACTGTACATTCCCAGTTTGCATGAACGCGATCTATCTCCTGCGGGAACCCGATGATGCAGCTTACAATTGCTCGGTTTGGGGATAGACAATTGCTGATGAATTTTACAGTTGACCACGAATCATGTAACTGTTCTCTTGCTTTCCCAAAAGGCACTCCGTTTTAGGAAGTAGAATTGGCACGAAGAATGTTCGAAGACCTGATAGATTACCTGGTATGTAATCTAAGCTTTCAAATCAATAAGCTCTCGATCGTTGGGATTGCGGTGGTGCCGTACCTAGTGGCTGGCTAGTTCCTCCCCACTACAGGACCCGAAAGCAAGCGTCAACACCAAAACCAAGATCTTTGTGGAATTGAATTCAATGCACAGTATTCAACCAATCAAGGAATTTCAATTGAACATCGCGCACCTGGGCACTCATGAAGTCATTGACTGTGAGGCAAAATGTGTGGCAGGCACTGCGCATATATGGCTGGTCCTCTATTTGTTGATTTTATAAATTTCTCATTATTCTATTTACTTTAAGTACTGTTTACTCTAGCTCTTTTAAAAATTTATCATTACAATAATTCATTATGTCTTCCCAAAAGACTTCAGGTGATCAATTCCGCGACTATCAAGATGATAGAGATGCAAAGTCTCAGGATGTTGTTTATACAACTGCCAATGGCGTACCAATGCCACACCCATACGAGACTCAACGCGTTGGCGAGAATGGACCATTACTTCTCCAAGATTTCCACCTGATCGACCTTCTTTCACATTTCGACCGCGAGAGAATCCCAGAGCGTGTGGTGCATGCTAAGGGTGGTGGAGCTCATGGAACATACAAAACTACAAATGGGTTGGATGATTTATGTCTTGCAGACATGTTCCAAGAAGGCAAGGAGTGCCCAATCACCGTCAGATTCTCTACGGTTGGTGGTGAATCCGGTTCGCACGACTGTGCTCGTGATCCACGAGGGTTCTCTGTCAAGTTTAAGACGGATGAAGGCAACTGGGATTTAGTTGCCAATAACACACCTGTTTTCTTCTTGAGAGATCCAGCAAAGTTCCCACATTTCATTCACACTCAGAAGCGTGATCCATCAACACATCTTACACATGCTGATGATTCGACAATGTTCTGGGATTATCTTTCCCAGAATCCTGAATCTGTTCATCAAGTCATGATCCTTATGGGTGATCGTGGTATTCCAGATGGATGGCGTCACATGCATGGATATTTTGGACATACTATCAAGCTTGTTAACAAGGCAGGCGAATGGGTATACTGTCAATTTCACATGATCTCTCAACAAGGAACAAAGTTCTTCACACAAGAAGAGTCTGCCGACAAGTCACCAGACTACGCTCAAAAGGATCTCTATGAGGCTATTGAGAAAGGAGACTTCCCTAAATGGTCACTCGAAGTTCAGACAATGACTGCTAAAGAGGCAGAGGAGTTGTGGGAGAAGGGAAAGATCAACGTCTTTGATCTTACACATGTTTGGCCACACAAGCAATTCCCTCTCCGTAAGGTCGGAGAATTAACTCTCAATGAGAACGCCGTCAACTACTTTGCCGAAATTGAACAAGTTGCCTTCAACCCCGCTCACTTAGTACCAGGACTCGAGCCTTCGGCCGATCCAGTCCTGCAATCTCGTCTGTTCTCTTATCCAGATGCCCATCGCCATCGTGTTGGTGTAAACTACCAACAACTTCCTGTCAATGCCCCACGCACAAGTTACCGCATGGGCAATTTCCAACGCGATGGCAGCATGGCCTTCTACAACCAAGGTTCTCGCCCCAATTATATTTCCTCCATTGAACCAATCCACTTCAAGAACCGAACAGTCAATGCTGATAAAGTGCACGGTCACTTCACTGGCAATGCCGTAACCTTCCTTTCCGAAATACGAGAGGAGGATTTCAAGGCTCCGCGCGCCCTTTGGGAAAAAGTCTTCGATGACGACGCCAAAGATCGCTTTATCAAAAACATTTCTGGCCACATGGCCAACTGTAAAAAGGAAGATGCCATTAAGCGTCAAATTGCCATTTTCCGTGAAGTATCTGAGGATCTCGCAAGTCGTCTTGAAAAAGCTACTGGGATCAAGGGATATCCCGGGATTGCTGATTTGAATTTCAGCGGTACGCATAATGGGATGGCGAGGGATAAGGCAAACCGTACAGCTAATATGATGAAGGGGGTTAGTTTGAGTCATAATGAGAGTAATGGGGCGCCTGCTAAGGGTAGTCATGCTACTACTGTTTAGGAGGTGTAAATGAAAGGGGTTTTTGTTATGTATATATGAAATGAATGCGTGAGTATACGAGTGTAATTTTGAAATGATAATTTATATCTCTTATCACATGAATTTCTTTAACTTAAAAGTGCACATCATGTTTCTAAATTCACTTTTCCTGAGGAGCTAAGATATAGTCGCGCCTTTCTGCACATGGAGAAATAACCCGCACACACCAAAAGAAAGACCTCCATTCAAAATTCTATCTCAAATTAACGAAATGTTCTATTGATAAGGTTACAAGAATTTGATTCTGATCCAATTTTAGTTTTTAGCAATGATGTGTTATAAGTTTAGAATGAATCGAAAATATTACCACTACCTAAAAACATAATTTTTTCATATCAAAAGAAAAGAGAAAGAGATTTGTCTGTCTTTGGTGTGTGCGATTCATTGTTCTTTTTAGATCACTTACTCGAACAACTAGGTAGAATTAATGATTAGTCAGCAATGCGGCTTTTGGACCTTGAGCTTGCTTATTTCTGCTACAAATATGTTCTAGAATAAACTCAATAGTAATTTTCATACTACTAGATGGATATTTATATTTTGCTTTGCTTTGCTTTGCTAAGATAAATTGGGCTAAATAGCTTCAATCTCTGAGTTATATCTAAGCCGGTACTGATACACGAAAGATACAGCAGACTACAACCCATGAATGACATCATTAGAACAAAATAGGTTCAAATTTTCATGAGAATCTTATATCTTTATTATTTCATTAACTATAAATAAAATAAAAGCACAAGTACAGTAAAACTCTCCATTTTCTTGGTACAAATAATATTACGAAGTAGTGGTCGCGTGACCGCTTATCTATTCTCAATCTCACTTTTTTAATCTTTAGCTGATTGTTTAACTCACCTAATACCCGTTAGTAAGTGATAATTTTGACCTATATACCCATTTATTATTTCCCCACACCCCACACCCCATACCCCGAACTTCTATCTCCTCGATTTCAAAGGCAATTCCGCGGGAAGACTAATTGTTGCCCACTAACTACTTACAGATATATTATTATAATAGGTCATATGTGTCCTGATGATAGCCTAAATCTGTCCTTATCATAGCGCATTGTACCATCACAGGGCTAGTAACAGCATTTGTTCCATTTCAGCTCCATCAATAGGGCATTTGGGTGCAGACCAAAGTACGTAGTGCATTCACTAACTCAACAACCGAGGGTGGTACCACACTACCAGTTAGTAATCTATCTTGTAAAAGATGGCTTCGCTCTCTTTCCTTTTTGTCTGTCACTTTCATTCTTCTTTTTTTTCTTTTCAAATATTCTTCTTGCTTTTCAGTCAGTTCCAGAGGACAAAATATGGTTGCTTTCAAAGATTTGAGAATTATGTAAGTAGAACTGCCTTGGTCACTGCCATGTCTTTTGTCATCCGAGCTAAATTGATTCTCCATGCCATGTGTGTTTTTTCCAGCTATCTCTGCCATGTTTTCTGCCTCTTGTGTTTTCTCCTTCAAACAAATTAATGAGTTACCACCGTTCCTGAAGACGTTGCAAGTGGCAGACATTGAGGAGAGTCTCGGATCCACGAAAGGGAAGCAAAGTTGGCACCAAATCATGTGGTTTGGTTGGACATGAGGATTGACAATAATCTGTTGCAACAAGATTTAGCTTCGCAGCGATCGAAAGAAAGGGTAAAAGAATCCTACCTCACAGCTGGTGTGACACGTATCTGAGCATCACTGGTAGATGAGATGTAGCACCTTTGTACCGTATCTTGTCAATTGTTCAAATTCTTTGGAAATGAAACTTTCATGCGTCCGCCCAGTTGGTTTCTGTCGTTGTTGCACGTTGCGATCGGTCGATATTGCGTAGCTATTTGATATTAATTGTTAGCTATTGAGCATTTATAGTTTAAGTCGAACAAGCGGAGAAAGTTATCGTGGCGACATGGTAAGTTTACTTTGCCTCTGAAATGTCAAAAAACAATTAAAAGTTGACTTACTTCAGAATGGCCATGGGTTTGTGGAGCAATGATGATCTTCTGAGCTCCGAGAGTTTGCCGCTGATTGAAGTCCTTAAAACTTATATTTTGTGCATCATAACATATAACAAGCAGTGCCTTATGAAAGTTGGGGTTTGAATGTTTCCTTCACACATAACCGTCACGGTCTACCACGATGGCCTAACTTTTCGGACGCGGATGTAGGAGAGGCCGGGACCTAAAATGGTGAGAAGTTGAGTTTTTTCTAGGAGTCCCGGGGGGCATGGTGAGAATGGGAATCTTATGTGTGGTTGATCGTGAGGTGTGCGGAACTCCATGATGAAAATTGATATACCTCAGTGATACTTCGCAATTGGGGTGATTTGAATTTGTTGGCTTAAAGGCAATGAGGGGTTAATTTTTTTGGGGTTTGGTGAAACTTTGAAGTGTTAAAGACTGGCTGTGGCGTTTACGGAGCAATGATCTCTCTGAGCTCCGTGTATTTGCTGCGATTCGAAGTCGTAAAAAGTTAGCTTGAGTATCAAAGGATGTAACAGCAATGAACTATGGGAATGGAACATGAGGACTTTGATTGAAATGTTCTCCTCCAGCAGAGCACATCCGAGAGGTCCCGGGTGCTCTTAACTTGTGGACATTGACGTGGTGAAACGAGTCAAGACCTAAGTTTGCTGAGTGGGGTATTTTTTCTTGAATTTAGCAGGGGGACACAATGAGAATGGGTAATGTCAATGTGTAGACGTGCATCTGTAATGAGAATCAATATATCTTTGTTCGAATGTATCCTTCAAGCACAAACCACCGGGTCCAATCCCGATGGCCTAACTTTCGGACACAGACGTGGAAGAAGTCAGGACCTTAGCTGCCGAGGGAGTTTTTTTTTGGATCTTCTTGGGAGCCCTTTGAGAATTGATTTCTCAAGGGTAGTTGTGAGACAGTTTATAACTGAATTTGTGGGAAAGACGGTACTTGAATGAGCTATGATGAAGAAGAAGACCATGTGTCTCGAATAATCTGAGCCATTCTGATAGTATATGTCAATTGAATATGAGGCTCGCACGAGTATGTTAATACGCTTATGCCAGTTACAAAGATATGGTCATTCTTGAAATTTGAGATCGTTTTTATGTTGTTCAAGAACTTATTGCACCTTTAATTGACACGAGAAGCATCCAAATGAATACACATCTTAAACCAACATAGGTTCGGATATGGTGGTCATGGCTGTTTGCCTACAGTACAGACGACTCCCGAATTATCGAACCAAGAATCAATGTAGGCATATATCTTTTCTTAATGTTTTCAGACGAACTTCATACTATTTTGGAACATTATTGATATGTTGTTCTTTCGAAAATGGATGGAATTGATGAAGTGTCGTTTTTTAGCGAGGATGGCGAAGGGGAAGAGGGGATTCGGTGTTATGGTTGAAGCATGTGGGAAGAACTTCCACCGTGGAATTCGCTACCATTTTTGTGTCTCATTTGATTCATCTATAATCATCCTGCCACTAAATGGTTTTTATCTAGTTTTCCGGTGTTCCAAACACAAAATTAGAGGGGAGCACGAAAAATGTACTTATGGCGTTAAGGCCATTGGGTGGGTTTAAGTTCGTAGATCGTTGATATTTGTATATGAATTCGTACACAACTTTCTGTATCGTCATATTGTAGGCAGAGTGGGTATTAAGCCAATTTAGTTGTTGCGATGGGATAATATCAAAACCGTATAGATGGGTCAAAATATTTAGTGGAGGGCACTGCGGTTGCTGCAACCATTGCAGGATTTTGAAAATGTCATGAATTCGGAGAGGCATTTATAATTGGCAAAACTCACAAGATAGTAAGAGTGTCGATGATTCATCTGTGGTGGAGAACATGTTTTTCGCGTCAAGGTCGGGAGCACATCAATCATGGTCTGGAATTCCCTACAGGCAAAATAATAGACGTCACCAATAGATAAGTTTAACACCGAAGAACTTTTTTATGATTACAATTTAGTGTTTGAAATGTACTAGAATAGATTTAAAGATGCGATTCGGAGATATGACTCGAGGGACTTAATTTTTTTTTCGAGTGACTGAGGTAAGGCGTCCCGGCAGGAAATGGTGATTGTTCTGGCTTAGCGAGACAGGAGGTCTCGAGAGCCAAAGTAGGTGAGGGAAAATAAAGTTTTCTTAATCAAAGCAGTGGATAAAACCAGGAAAAAGCTATAATCTACATGTTATATTTCCAATTAAATTAGATGTTAGTTGCAGAGGTTGACTGACAGGACGAAAGTGTTTGAGCTGGGAAATTTTAATGTAATAGAAATTAAAGCGCATAGTAAATCACTCTAGCAAGGAAGGGCTTCCTATAGTAAACTAGTATTCTGGACATATACTTGGATAATTAATGTTCCTTTTTGAGGGTAGACTTGTGAGGTTTCAATATTAATTGGAAGGTTTTTGAATGCCTTCAGTGTTACCTATGTCTTGTTTGTAATTTTATTTAGTAGCGGAACCAAGAAGGTTTGCTATTTGTTAAATGGGGAATGGACCAGTTTCTGTTTGGTAGCAATCCTTCCCCTTGCCCAAGCACATAAATGGATTATGACTGTGTCGTGGTATAAGAATACTTGTGCCCAGTGGAAGATATTAAAATATTCTATATTGTCCCATTATGTATCATCCCATCTTATATAATTTCATCTCATCGACATAATGGAACTACCAGCAACGTATAATCCAGTAAGTCTCTATTATACACATTCCAGCAGTGTTTCCACTCCTTTGAAAGAACCCAAGACCCCAGATATCCCAAATGAGTTATGGGATAAGATATTCAGTCACTTTAGTATCAAAAATGTCAAGTCTACTCGGCTTCTATGCAAAGATTGGTCCAGCATTACAGCCCGTCACTTATTTTCCATCATTCTTTATCCTACGGCCGGACCGAAATGATTTAGGGAGATTAGAGGCCATCATATATCAACCAGAATTCGAGGTACAGATGCAAGGCCTCACATTCGAGGTGGGAAATGTGGAAACAACAAAATATCTTTTTCGGTGCGTCCATATCCGAAGGGTAGAATTCCCTGCATATCGGAGGCAGGGCATATAAGACGCAAAGCATGATGCTATTTTCGAATTTGGAACTGGAAGAGTCGTTGTCTAGATGCAAACCAGAATTACGCGATAAAATCTCGTCTTAACAATATATTTAATAGTCCGAAATTTCTTACACTCAAAAACGTCAAAGTAACAAGAAGAGCTACAAAATTCAAGCATGAATATTTTCAACAGGCGTGGGTTGGACGAAATCAAGGCTATCGTGTGGAGGTGGCCATACAAGAACTTTGGGCTCTTCTTGGCGCTCTCGGGGAACCAGAGGTACTTCCATCTAAGTTCAGCCATGATCAACTGCCACCTATGTTCTTTTGCATGCCCCATAACTATCTGCAGAAATTAGTGACACCTCTGAGGAACTTGGCAATCATGAATTTATCTTTAGACGCCCTTGAGGCGCCATCTCTAACTTTTTGGACAGGTTTAAGCCAATTCACTCGATCATGTCCAAAGTTGGAGGATCTTCAGCTTGGTTTTACCTCACTCATTGAACATAACAGTCAGGCCGAGCGGTTTATGGTGTTATGATACAAATCCTGAGATCAAGCCATGGTATGTGTCTCTACGGAAGTTCTTTGACGGATGTTTCTGGCCGCAACTACGCAGACTGAGGTTAGACGATATGGTCGTCTCCGAGATCCACCTTTTTGAACTCATCAATTGGCATTCAGAGAGTCTCAAAAAATCTGTAGAGATATCCAACACGAAGGGCCTGGAAGCTTTGAGAGTCTATTCTCATTGCTCAATGGCATGATGGTCTTGACTAGTTTTCACATTTGGGGTCGATTATACGCTTGCCATCCGCCTTTTGAAGAGAATTGGAACTTGCTACCATCACATAACACCAACCCTGATAGTTGGACCCCGGATTTCACAGTGTTATATCTATTAATCCATATGGGGCTTGGAACCTCACGCCTGGTGAAGAATTGGGTAGAAAGCTCGAAGAGTTTGTTGTGAGCGGAGGTCCATGGCCAATGGCAGGTCCACCGATTCTGAAAGAGTTTTCTCACACTTGAAGGTATGGAGAAGACTGTCGAGACTTGAACTTCGAAGATGAATGGGAAGCTAAGTGGGATCAATCTGACCATATATTAATCCGACAGAGGGACTGGAAGATCTTTGAAGCTAGCAACTTTTACCATGTGGTTCCAATGGACACGCAACCGTAAACAAGCCACTTTAACACCCAATAAACACCTTTCCCTGCGCTGACCATGGTATTCTCAGATGTGATGTAAATGGCTATACTTTCTATAACGGTCAAGCTTTCAATAGAGAGGGATACGATCCCCAAGACATTCATTACGAGCTATACTTAGATTACTACGACAACGCGTACGAAGGTATAAGCACCATAGCAGTACGGAAAAGACTTTTTCAAGAAATGCTGCAAGATATCCCACGATATGCTGGACAAATGCAACATCATGGATTATTCTTTCCACCACCATGGGATCCTAACATAATTATGAGAGCATATTTCAGCATATTTGTAAGTGCATAAAGAGGTTTAGAGAATCACGAATGTGGGTGGAGGCAAACATACAGGGCCTCTTTAAATCTAAAAGTGTCCCCAATGTTATCCGAATGTATAAGTTGAGGGAGTGGCAAGGTCAACGATATTGGAAGCAAATACAAAGGTTTGTCTGATTATTGAGGGTTATCATGCCATTGGAAATGTAAACAGGAGTTAGAAATTAAGTATGATCCTTTGCTTTATCTCGAGGGAATTTCCTATATGATGAGTGCAAGTGAATAAGACTAGCGCTGCAGTTGAAGTGAAATGTAGAAGTGACACATCAATCTTGGCAGTACGGGGGATTAGTTGGTTGTTTTTTTCTTTCTATTAATCAACTGGTTTTAGGACGGCTTAGTCAGCTAGATCACCGCAGTAAAGGCCTTCAAGGAATGTACTGATGGAAACCCGGTCTTAGAAAACTAACTGTCTGCAAAATCCCTGCACATTTTACAGATATGCAACACATACTCGGACACGAGAATTCACGGGACTTATTTTGTTAGATCTTCCAGTTTTATTCAAACTTAACTGCTTGAATTACCCCACTTCAAGCTAAGTCCTGGACTAGTCGCTTCCCTAGAACTGGTAACGTACCAATCCAAGAAAATCTCCGCATCACACCGCTGATGAGTTCACTTCCGACATGGTTTTGAATTATTTATCCTTATCATGGTGTGTTTCTGCTTAGGAATTGTTCGGAGAAGACGACGAATCCGAAGTTCGAAGAAATATGTCCAAAACAGTTCCATCTTGTCGTCAGAACCAATGAGATCTCCAGCATCGATTCAACAATCACAATCTGTTGCTTAACTTGCAATTGAGGCTATGAGTGGGGAGGAAAAAATACCATGGTTTGAAAAGGATTCAAAACTTTCGAAACATTGGATTACCCCAGACAAATATTCGTCAAAGATCACGGGAATTTAAAATAGACCTTGGCTGTCTCAGCCTCATTTCGTTCTCGATGTTAACAACGCTGTTCCCGGCTGTAATTTTCTTCATGAGTTTTGTATCTGACTGTGAAAATCCGATTAAATATGCTTTATTGAGCTAATTGAACTAGGACGACGATCTCCTAATTAAATACGGGCATTCTCACACTCATGCGAAATTTTTCAACACCACACGTATTGGGCCTATAGATTTTAGGAATATATCCACAGGATTGAGCCAATACACAACTTTCAGGCAATTCTGTGATGAGTTTCACATGGCTAATTTGATCGAAACTGAGCTAACCACCCATTATAGCACGCTTTCCAAAGTACTACCGCGCATTATTTGTGACGGTGATGCGACTTAGATATATCAAATTTCTTACGAACGGACGGATATGCTGGTCTGGTAAGGTAGTAAGTAGTTGATAAAATGCTCCATATGTTCGGGATAATCTATTTGTAATGACATATAAGAACCTGATCTAGGCTTGATATACGATTTACTTCATCCATCGCCTGCTGGACTCGAGATCTCCAACCCTAAACCTAACTTAGCGATAGAGATACAACTCGAAATGCTGGAAAATTCCATCTTCTTGTGCACTATCTTTATCAAGCACTCTCAATGGAATTACAAGTGGTTGTTCGTCCAATCATTACGGCTCGAAAATGATTTTGAGCGGTCAACTGGCTTAGTGTAGTGTAGATGATCTCGGCTCCGTCATCTCGCTAGTGATTAGTCGATTGCGGCTAATGACGAATCAGCTCGCTAGGCCATTCCTCACTAAACTAGCTGCATTCTACTTTAATAGCACATCTAATCAATTCATAACTAAAGGCTGGAGAATCACTGGAGCATAAACATCAAGAATCCAATAATAATAAGACATCTGCACAGGAAGGAATCTGGCTTCACCTTTGATTTGAATCTAGACCTTAGAATCATGGTGAAAACAACTCCAAATCCCCACTTCTACGTCGAAGAGTACGAAGTGTATAAGTACAAACTAAGACATGGTCACTCCTCCGCATTGAATATGACTTCCACGGACGACAAATCAGAAGCTCATGCTTGGAGAGAAGAATTGAAGGAATTCATGGGATGGAATATCAAGGCCAGCAACCGAATTCGGGGATGTCACGTCATGGAACCTCAAAGGGAAGATGTGTAGGAAGTGCAAGAGGAATCGCAGAATCCATCTAGTTGAGCTACTACTCTTCTTTTCAGTCCCTGGTTTTATTTGGATGTATCCCATCTTTGTTGTGGCAGTGTTTGCCATTGAAAGGGTTATTGTTGTAGGTGTGAAGAGGGTTGTCTCATTATTGGAGCTACGATTCCTAACTGTATAGACCTACAATTTCACTTGCCATATTGAGCCTAACAACATCCCTCGTGTTGATCATGACTATGTATGCATCATCCAGCCCATCAAACCAATAGTTCCAGCTTCCTTGATATTTAAGCCCACTTGAATCATTTTTAACTACACGATAGCTGTAAATGGAGAATTAGAACCTAATAAACATAACCATGCCTTGGCTATGCACCTACCTCAAGTCCCAAAATGCAGAAAATGGTTGCAAAAATATCCTGTGGACATTAGAAAACCACCGTAGGTAGCTAGAACTATGCAAGCTGCGGATATCGTTCAGTCTGTCAGCTTGCTATCTTTAAGAATAGTCCACAAAACATTACTTAAAGCTTCACCTACTCTAAATATCACTATTAGTCTATATTAGCCTCTTTAGAAATCCAGACGAGCTGGACTATTGGAAATTCTTCTAGGCTATAATAGAAGCTGTACAGTAGCCCTATACTGACGCAGTTTAGAGCTAGTCACAAACCGCCGGCATGTCAATGATGTATTTAAGTGCCCTAATTTCGCGGCAGGACACGGCGTTACCACCAAGAATTTAAAGATGTGCTATAAATGCAAAAGAAATCAAGTAAAACTCCTATCATCGCGTAGCCTTATTCTCACCAGTACCATGTTCGATTGGTGGTGGACCATTTCAATATATATCGTATGCATTTCTTTAATGTCAAAAATACTTTTCGTGAATACTTTTCGCCCCCCTACGGCATTCAATCCAGTATGGTTTTCGACGACGCTTTTTCAAAATTTTAAAATTTGTTTTAAGAATTCAACTCAATTGGAAAGATTGAAGTCCATTAACAGATTTAAAATCCCAGAAACAAAAAAGAAGTATTTTGAATGAAAAACTCCTGATAGGCCACCATACTCTCCATCCACTATTATACAATATATGTTACTGATGCAACCTTCACACATCTAGAGAACATCACATTACGACACCGTCTTGAGGATTTCACCTCCCCTAAGGTACTTTCTAACCCGTATATGATAACTAGAATTAGATCATCATATACGGTTTTTTTTAGTATACAAATACGGTTTATTTGACTGCTCAAATAGCCGAAGGTATTACAAAACTGGACTCCCAAAATCGTACAGGAAATTATAATATACGGCAAAAATGAATAGGGGCCGGCCTGAAGCTATTATCAGGAAAATGAGGCTATCCCTACTTAGTTATTACACTAATAAATCGACGAATCATGAATTCATTTGTATTACATATCGTATTTTGATCATTCACTATTCTAATACACTATAGAATCATTATCATTATTATATTATACAATTATATTGTTCAAGTTTGGATTATATATAATGACTTTCATTTTTGAAGGTTTTTTTTCCCCCCAAGTACTTTCAGTGTATAATAGAGGCGACGATAAGGGTAAAGGCAAGGGTAGGTGGCGGGGCTAATTCGATCGAAGCGAGCTAGAAAATGACCGGGGAGGCTAGGAAAACCTTAATTTAGACATCATATACGGTCGAAACTCGAAATTCTTTTCATAATAATGAAAATTCGTGAAAATTCATCATATAAATCTAGATTCATCATCCCAAAGATCATCAAGAGTAATTCACCCCAAACTCCCCACTAATTCCATCAACCAACAAAATCAAACATGCGCTCAGCATTTCTCTACCTACCGCTAGCAATTAGTCTCTCAAAAGCGTTTTTTCGGACCAAACAGGACCAACATATTCCTCTTCAGTGGAATTAACCTCAGCGCCTTTTACCTCTAAAATAAATTGACGGGCCCCACAAAACCCGCATCACCATGGAATAACACGCTCAATGCTTCGGATTTTATTCCAATTTGTCCTGTGTCTAATATGGCTCTTATGCAATATTCTATAAGCGTAGATTGTTTGTCTACCAGTATGTAGACGTGGCTACTGAGAGTGATGAGAAATCTCCTATTGCGTTTTGGAGGTATGGGGATGGTACGGCACCAGTGGAGAGTCTGCGGCTGGGAATGGTATTGCCTTCTTCATTTATAAATAAATAATTTCAGTTTCTGAACTCACCACATCAATCCCAAGATCTCCATTTCACGTCTTTAAAACCTCATTAATCTGTTCCACTCAGTATTTTTATGTCAATATCAATTATCAAACGAACAATACTGAATTCCCAAAAAATATCAAAACAAGCCCCTTCCCCCCTCCCCCCCAACACCAACGAAAAAGTGCCACTAAAAAAATCAACACAGCTGAATGAAGCCCTTAAGAAAATAACCTATAAATATTAAGATCTTACAACCATCGAAGAAGCACAAGCAATTATCTATCCTATCAAACCATCTTAATCAACACTGTCGTACAGCCCAAGATCAACAAGTCGGACCTGCCATCTACTACTACATCTTCCCCGGAAATTTCTGAAGATATTAATGTCTATTCTAATCCAATTTAATCAGTATATCTACAAAGAGATAATTAATTCACAGTATATTGAATATCAATTGGAGTTATTCAAAAAAACATAAGAAGCTAGATAGTTATTATTGGATAGGTCTTGTAATTATTATCATAGGAAAAAATCCGAAGGCAATATTAGAATCATATGAACAATTCTCTTCATATCAAAAAACCAAAACCAAAAACCAAAAACAAAACTTCTGAAGTAAAAAATTTTTTTTTTTTTATCTATTAAGTATACAAAATGAAGGGATACATTGTCGCGGCACTGATACTATACAGTTAACATATATATATCGGACATTGTAATAATCTATCGCCCTAGATGAGTGATGCCACCGCACCCTATGCATATGCAATATCAATACCAATATCAAATGCAATTCCCCATTAAAAATCATAGTTTCGTAAAATTTGTCGTCCGATCGTAGTCATTTACCACCTCCCATAAAACGCCCGGATTGAATGCGCCGATCCAGCCTAGTCCATCCCCATTCGTTGTCCATCTAACGCCCCATTTGAAATGCCAAACCTTGCACCTGGTGCGTGTTTTATTCACACTACTCCATTGGAGCAAAGAATCGACTTGCTTCAATAATATCCTCATCACCATTTGCAAAATCCCAGCCCACAATTGTTGGTGTTTGACTACAGCATATGATCCTACGAGCATCAAATTGAAGCTTGAAGACACGAGCATGCGTTGGATGAGGACCACCTAGAGGCATTCCACGATTGGGTAATGTTGGAGGATTTGGTGCAGCAGTACTTGATACCGGTACTGTAGTCGTAGTTGAATCATTGTGCAAAGGAGGCAGGTCAGATATATCGTAGCCTCTTGCTCGTAGAGCTGCAACGAAAACGAGATTCATCAAGTGTTTTGTGTGATCTGTCAAACGATTGATAGCAAGTCTCAAGTATTCGTGAAGCAGTAAATCTGGGTACTGATCGAGCGTTTGACGTAGACCTATTGCACCAGCCGCAATTGCTTTGTCAATTTGGTCCTCCGGGGCAAGCTTTGAAATATCTCCCAACGGTGACTCGTCATCTGCTGATCCAGGCGTTAGCCCCAGGAGCCATGCTGCGTTTTTGTTGGGAATGCTTCGAGGTACTCTAGCCCACTGCCTGATTGCGCTTCGGGAACCTTCCTCTTGTCGGAGAGTATGCTGAGGCTTCCAGACACCTTCTTTATCCCTTCGCCATATATGAATCGACTCATCATAAGATCCAGAGACAATACGACTATATCTGCAACCTCCACCTCCTGGTGGTAATTTAGCACCAAAAGCAGTGATATCTTCTGGCTTCGAGGACCCGGCATTTTTGAGATGACCTTGTTGATAAGTCTGATCGATCAATCCACCGTTCACGGCCTTGAAATATTCTCTATCAATTCGCTTTGCATCCTCTCTTTCCTCTTCCGCGCTATATGGCAAATCGCCAAATCCAGCTTGGACGGTCCTCACCAGGTTCGTATGACCTCTAAGGCTGGCTACTTCAAGACCAGATTCTTTGTCGAAGACTTTAACCTCATTGTCACTGCTACCACTCACTATACGACGACCATCGTATTGAACGCACGCGATTCCCTTGGTGTGACCCAATAGGGTTCGAGTGCAAGTGTTTTTTTTCCAGTTCCAGATTTTTACTGTTCGATCACCTGAAGCAGACACGACTTCATCACCCAATACTTGAACGGCGTTAACCGCAGCTCCATGACCTTGTAAAGTGCAGATATTTGTATATGGCAGTATGATGGTTCCCGCAGAGGGATTGTTTTCGAAGCCAAGGTTTGGTATCTGGATGGAAGCTGATTCGTTTATGATACGTCCGGCTATAGGTCGGCGATTGAATACTTTGATGGTTTTATCTTTTGAACAGGTGACAAGCACACGTTTGTCAAATTTGACATTCAGAACTGATTCTCTATGTGCTGTCGTTAATCTTTGTACGATCTTACCTGTCGAAAACCGCCAAATGATGACCGTGGCATCACTGCTTCCAGAGACAATAAGATCTTCTTCCGGATCTGGGTCAAACTGAAGACAGAGTACCGATCCTAGATGTTCTGCCAAGGGAGGAAGAGCAAGGCGTCTTCTGTCGAGATCCCAGACTCGTATGGTTTTATCACGGCTACCACTGACCAGATAATTCTGCGTATGCTGAATAGTATAGATACACTCTGTATGACCCTCTTCCGGATACATAGGATGCGGCAATTGAAAGTTGGTAAACTTCCCGGCTTCCCAGTTGGCTTCTAGGCGCCTTCTTTGGGTATAGAGATAATGCCAATTGAGTTTCTCTGCCCCATCACTACGATCTACAACGGCTAGAGTGGGTAGTTGCCCGGGACGTGAGACTCCTTTTCCTTTTCCTCCAGGGATAATTCCCTCTGTGCTAGAAAATGAGGTCTGGGCATTGCCACTATCCAAAGGTAAGACTGGTGCATCCATCATGATCGCGTCTTCAGCAAGAGGACTTTGTTTCATTTCCGTTGTGCTTGCCGGTCCAAATATTGACGTCTGCTTCATCATGTCCAAGTCTTGATTGTCGTTATTGCGAATCGGGCTGGATACCATTCGCTGCGAATTGGTCGTGGATTTGCGCTTGGCTGGAAGATTGAGGTCGAAGTTGGTCCTTGAGCTCATCCATGAAGGTTGTCCACCCGGGTACTCGAATTTCGCAACCTCCGATCGAATAATTCTGAACCCATCTCGTATATATAGTTGTTCCCACAATTTCCGATCGAAAGCTAGCATTTGCCAATGTCGCGAGGTGCTGGCGGTTCTTATTAGTGAGACTGGGTCAAGGAAGCTGAGAATCCTCAAACAGATCTCGGATGGTAAGTGAAAGAAGAAATCGATTTTAAGTCGAGGTTTAAGGCGCCCAACTATGTCCCATACTTCCGAAGTAGGTAATCTACTCATGATGTCCAAAATGTATTCTGCAATGAATTAATGTGAGAATGAAATACATTATGAACACGACGCGGTTGCTACTTACCAGCACGATCTTCTGGAGATAAATCTGCGAGCCACGAAGGCAAGTCCTCGAATTTGAATTGATTAACAACAGTCAAAGGATGTTCGCTATAGCCTTCATCAGGAGGAGACCTCCGAAGAGAGCTAGACATGACTGATGACAAAGTGGGCAGTTAGTAATGGTGATTTGATCGATCAAGATATTTTATGTTAAGGGGATAAATTAAGAAGGGACTTGACGAAATATGAAAATCACCTAATATTATCACTTATGAAGAAAAGGATTTCCGGATTTCGTGGTACTTGTTAAGTTGTTAACGGTAATGTTGATGAGGTAGCATGCACACCCTGCACGGCCTGTGTTCTTGGCATCGATCACGCGGCAGGCTAAGATACAAGGCTGGAGAAAAATGTATCTTGTGTGAAGATGATTACTTTAACAAGCTAAAATAGCATAGTACGGTTGGGAAGTACTAGGTAGGTACCTATGGAGTGCGGAGGGGTCAAAAATAGATTTTCGTTCAAAAGCCGTTCATTTGACATAAGATGCCCTAAAACGATCGTTTCTTATTTTACTGTATACTCCACTCCGTACACAATAATACCTACTTAGCTACCTAGTACGTATGGCCGGTTACTTTTTGGTGTCAGTCGATCTCGCCTCGCCATCTATAATATCTCTACAGTATAGAGGAGTACCTAGCACTTGGAAACAAATCTGGAGGCGAGTCAATGGAACCTGTTGAATTGCTGGTTTTGTTCCGTAGTCTGTTTATGGTGGTGCATTAGGTCTGTGTGTATGAACCGGGATGAGTGCTAGACGGTATGTGTCGGAGTCAGTTTCGCTCAAATGCATGACAGAATTGGCTGATGAGTGATTGATGGAAGCCGTAAGGAAGGAAGGGAGAAGGAATGGAGGATCAATCACACCTCGGAGATATAACGTTAATTACGGAGCCTAACTAGTATTCCATGTTCTTTACTTTTATTGAAGAAAAAGGGCTGGTTAAATGAATGAATGAAATTCCCGGGCGGAGATAGAATCCCTATTTAGGTGTAGGGTAGGTAGGTAAAAGATAAAGGAGCATCACTAGGTGCGTTGTCTGTAGTATGAAGGTGTATAGATACACAAGTACAAATCCCTACTATGCGAAGGTATGGAGTTACAAACATGGCCGATTCTACAATCTGCCTTATTGGCGTTGGAAGCTTACAACGAGTAAACATCTGCAGTGCCCTGAAGAACTCCACTGAAATAGAAGTATTCTTTACGAGGAATTACTGTATGTATGTAAGGTCTTAAGTTACTCTGTAAATCGCCTCTTCATAATATCTGATATCCTTGAAACATCTCCAACAATACGTACAGAGTACCGATGGCGTGGAAACAGAAAGAAGTGTCATATGTTCTATTCACTTTTTGGGTTTTATCCCATGATCAAGTACCTATTGATTGTGCTTGTGAAAACATTATGTTTGAAAATAAGGTATTGAATGGTCGTACAAATTTAGATTCAATAACGGAGAGAAGGAGGCTCAATATGGCCAAATAGGGGAGAGAGCTACTTTACTGTAGAATGGATAGAATTAACGAAGATATGAATTGATAAATATCTGGTAGTATATTCAATACAGCCATACCTAGGTACTAGTCAAGTATTGGGAGAAAGATGAACTGATATCCAGTTTCAGGATATCCATTATTAGGTAGGTAGTTTGTAGTAGAACTTATTGTTGAATCATATCTCCTTAAACATCATTAGGTGGGAGTATTTTGTAAGGCATTGTTGTAGGTACCTACCTCACTTTAGGTATTGATTTGCTATCAGCGATACCTACTAGACTAGGCAGGTAATGAATGATATGACTGATAATAACAAAATCGAATCATATATATATATAAATATATATGAGTGAATAGAATACCTTTCCATCTAGTAAAATTAAAATCAGCTCATCCGACCGATTTCTTTCCTTTTCTTTTGAAATCTTTCATAGATGTTCAGATCCTTCCTTCCACCCCTTCCTTTTCTTCACGCATTTCTTTGAAAAAGGTCGACAAGTTATTGTTTAGTAACTTAGCGCATAACTTAATCCATCACACACTAACCCATGGCAAAGCAACACTCCTGAGACAAGAACTCAACCCTCTCTATCCACTCACCCATACAAACCAATTCCAATTCAAACCCACTTCCACACGACCTTCAACCTAACCTCATCGTGCTTCTCCAAACCCTTAGAATTACCATCAAATCCCCTGATCGAAGAAAAACGAATGATATACGGAATAAACGGCTCACGATTCAGAATTACACAACTTAAGCAGGCAGACAGTTACAGTCAGTACTGTGTGCTGAGTACAGTAGGTACTTTCGCATACTTTGCACTTTACGCTTCGCACATTGATGACCCGCAATCAAATGTGTTCGAATAAACAAACTTGAAATCCACTCCTACTCCCAAATTATTCAGTTCCCCACCGAAACAACCAAAACAACCCTTACAACGAAAACGTATTGCGAAAGAAGACCGCACACACCGCAGCAGCACTCGACTCGACCAGACCACCTCCATCCACCTGCAGTTCAACCCAGCTACATTTTACATTGTCCAGAATAGAATTATTCTTCCCCTTAAAGTTGAAAAGCGGAATATTATTTTAAATAAAATTATCATAATTTAATTCATCGTCAATCATTTGGATCTTCATTCAACTTTCATGTCATCTGGCGGTGTTGCCATTCGTTTGGCCCAGTCTCAATCTCATGGACCTCTTTTGAGAACGAATACAGCGCCTGTATTCAACAATCGAAGCGCCGAGGGCAACGGAACTGGGTTGAGTCAAACAATGAGCCATAATTCAAGATCGTCGCAGCTCACGGGCTCGACTGCTTTCACGACTTCCTCTACGACTTCATTAAATTCTTTATCTACTTCTGCGACACTTGTTCCAGCCCCGCTGGCGATGCCAGTACAAGGCGGAAATGTAATTGCGACGAACAATATCATTAACCAGAGAGCCGACGCCTCGAGATCACTATATCAGATATGCGTCAATTTACGACAGAGATTAGCACAGGTTCCTGGATTTAACGGACATTTTGTTGATTCGGATGATGAAGATGAAGCCGAGGAGGATATGGACCCAGTGTCGTCGCTTTGGCGCTGTTTGCGAAAAGGAACTCCTCTGGTGACGCTCTACAACACCCTCAAACCAGCAGAGCCTCTACCACTGCCCGATAATAAGATGGCCGAGCCAAAGAAGTCCAAGATGGCAGCGTTCAAATTTGTTGAAGCTTGTATGAAGGATTTACAAATCCCGCCGGGCGACGTTTTTGCTCTGTCAGACCTTTTTGGTGATGACACGACTGGTTTCGTGAAGGTATGTCTGTCTCTATTGTGATTTTGCGTGGGCATTTCTATGGCCTCAAGAGGACTCGGCACATTCCGAGGTTGTCAATTCTTTTCACATGGAATCCTGGGGATGAATCAAGGGATAACATGTGATGATGGTCAATCTCCTTCTAGAGTTGTATTAGAGGTCTGCGAGAGTTTGCGCTTATAGTTCCTTCAATTACAACATCGTTGAAATTGGAAAACATGAGAAACCCCACTTACCAATTCGGACAGGTTACCCAAGTTATCAATATCGTTCTCGATGTGGCTGAACAACGCGGCCTGCTCCTCACATCGCAGGCCGAGGATACCAGCGAGTCTGCCACGGCGCCTGTGTCCAAGATGAGCTATAGGCAACATGTAGTTCGGGAATTAGTCGATACGGAACGTAAATACGTCCAAGATTTGGAGAACCTACACGAATTAAAGAAGACAATCGAGCAAAAGGGTGTAATTGCAGGCGACGTCGTGCACGATATATTTCTTAACATCAATGCGATCCTTGACTTTCAGCGACGATTCCTCATCAAAATCGAGACTACAAACTCTCAGCCGGTCGATAAGCAGGAATGGGGACTACCTTTCAGGAATTATGAGGAAGCATTCAGCATTTACCAACCATTCATTGCGAATCAGCGGAAGGCGGCGACTATCGCGAAAGACAACTTTGACAAAATCACCATGGCAGATCACCCTGTCGTCGTGGACTTCAATACTCTGGATGGTTTCCTCCTGAAGCCGATGCAACGTCTAGTGAAATATCCTCTTTTGTTAAAGGTATATCACGCTCTACATTTTGGAGTTACTTAACGCTAAATTGAACAGGATCTTCGAGACAAAACGAATGCTAGTGACGAGGCGAAAGAAGATCTCACTCTGGGTATCGAAGCTTCGAATCGTGTGCTCCACCAGGCAAATGCCGCAGTCGATAGGGAGCTCAGAGGTGAAGCTTTGTTGGATCTCTGTGGCCGCGTGGATGATTGGAAAAACCACAGAGTTGATCATTTTGGTGACCTCATATTGCATGGTCATTTTCCCGTGGTTACTGGAAAGAGTGACGTTCAGAAAGAGGTGCGTTTCCGTCTTTCCCCTAATCAAGTTGCACCCAATACTTACGAACCTGAGCAGTATACTATATATCTCTTTGAGCGCATTCTCCTCTGTTGCAAAGAGATTAATCCAAACAAGTCCAAAGATAAACTCATGGGAAATCAAAAGGACAAAAAGGACCGCAAGGATAAGAACAAGATCAAGGAAAAGGATAAGAACGCCAAATTACAGCTCAAGGGTCGCATTTTCATGACTAACGTGACAGATGTGGTATCATCTGCCAAGCCAGGTATAACATTGTCATCTCTTCACATCCGTAGAGTTGTTTGCTGATGATTTAGCAGGTTCTTACACAGTTCAAATATGGTGGAAGGGAGACCCAGGGGTTGAAAACTTCATCATCAGATTTTCTAATGAAGAGACCATGAAGAAGTGGTATGAAGGTGTCGATAAGCAAAAGAAAGAACATGCCAATACTGGAGCGCAAGCAAGCGCTAGTCCGGATACAGCACCAGAGTTCGGATGGGCGCGTGATCAAATCGCATCAATGCCTAATCCTTACGCTCAACAAGAAGAAGAGGATGAAGAGGAAGAATACAACGGTACGACCGCATATGGATCTCCGCCAAACTCTGGAATGCCCCCAAATTTTGGAATGCCTCCAAATCCTAGCATGGCCCGAAACTCGTCTAGTACTAGCCTACGTTCGAGATCCGCAACCACAGAAAGCAACCAGTCTTTAGCTGGCATTGCAAGAGCACCGGCGCCACGTTTCCCGGTTGGTATGAGCATATCCCCACCACTCAGTTTGCAGACTCAAATCTCCGGCTCACTGCCGTCTCCTGGTCAAAGATTGGGGGACTCGTACTTTTCGCCGATTGGGGAGTCACCAGCATCCTCCGCGCGGACAAGCACCGCTTCTTCTGCAATGTTCCAATTCCCACGTCAACCCACATCCCAGGGTTCTTGGGAGGACAATAATCGTTATACCGCACCTGCGATTGGTCGCGTACCGTCGAGGGAAAGCCAAAATTCTGTTAGCGGTGCTTCTTACCAGATGAATGGCCGAACACCACAGAGGCCATCACTTCCTGCCATGGCTTCACAATCACAGGCTGCAGCTGCACAACAGCGAAGTCGCTCATATAGCACTCCTGACATCAATGCTCAGCAAGGTGTTCGTCGGTTGCCAAACGGAGCTATAAGCACCCCGCAAGGACAAGTTCCCGCCGTCCCTGGTATTCCGGCACACCTGCACCCAGCTTATGATGCTGGCATTTCCAGATCCCAGAATAACTCCCCCAGTGGATTGCCAGTAAGGACAAACACCCAGTCGCCTGGTGCCCAGAGAGATCGTCAGCAGCAACAGCAACAGCCACCGCAGTACGCTAATGAATTACAATATCCCAATGGTCCACAAAACCTTGGCGCATCACAGCCCATTTATGCTCGCAGTAATACGACTCAGATTCCAGAAAATGCACTCGATAACCGCCTGCCACCATCATTGATAAGCGGTAATCTTCCGCCAGAAGGCGATATGTCGTTACCGACACAGCTTAAGGTGAAGGTAAACTGTGATGGTAACTATGTTACTTTGGTGGTGGCCTTCAACATCACATATCAATCCCTTACGGATCGTATAGATGCTAAAGTTGGAAGATTTTCGACCAACGCTATTGCTCGAGGTACCATGAGGTTACGTTACCGTGACGAAGATGGAGATTTTGTCACTATTGAGTCAGATGATGACATTCAAATTGCATTCCAGGAATGGAGCGAGGCACAAAAGTCACAATATCATTATACCGGGCAACTTGGGGAGATTGAGTTATTTTGTTTAAGCAATGAGGGTGAGCGTTAAATGGTACTATGACACCGGGATGAGGAAACTTGTGGAGTGGAAGCATTGATGGATATGGATTTACATGGTTTATCTTGATATATCAACATTAACATTCATGGATGGGAGGGTTATGATTACACGTTGCGATGACGATAAAGGAAGGTTTAGGGGTGGGAATATGAAGTCGGGTTTATTGCTTCTTGCACAAAGGTGTTATCTGGCGCTGGCGTACTTTGCAAATGGCGCCTATGCATGGTGAAGGACGATGGGAGAGGGCGCATCTATTGCCTTCACAGAGCATATAGCGAAAGATTAGTTTATGAAACTAGAGCCTCACAGCTAGGGAAGATATACCATGGAGTGGGAATGAATCACCAGAATGCCGTAGAAATACTACATCTTTGATACCATCTTACAACTCTAACTTTCCGCTCAAAAATTTTCTGATATTACATTTTGAATCTCAATTGATATTTTTCCTCCCTTTACGCCATGATTGCTACCGCAATATGCACAAGCCCATCATAATGCTTGATATACAAGTACATACATAGTACGTCTACACTTCCATGCCCTTTCCACATATTTTTGTACTGCTTGGGCTGCCATATTCTTCTATTACGGGAATACCCTGTATACATCCTCCAATGTCTCTCCTTACTTTCTTGACGCCGCACATCATTCCATCAACACCCAGTATAAAAATTCTTTAATCCATTCATTTCTTCTTACGCGGTCCAACAATCTTGGGATACATCCGTGACAAATGATAATTAATCGTGTTCTTTTTCTGAGCTGCGGCTTTCTGTATGCGGATTGTGTTAGTAGGCTGTCGTCATATCCTTGATGCTTCTTGGGGGTGGAGGAGAAGAAGGCGGGAGAACATACGGGCGCATCCATACAAGTTCTCAATTGCGTTTCAAGGGCCTGGCATCCCGCTACATTATATCCGGAAGACGCCCAGCATGCTGGCGAATGAATATCAGTATCTGCGAAACCAAAGATGCATAAGTGGTGTGGGGGAATTCATACTGAGAACAGAAGTCATGATAGCCAGACATGGGTTTGAATCAGTTTGATTTGGTCTCCTTACCCTCAATTTGGGCAGTGGTGGCAACCTCATGGGTACTTTTGCTGTACTGGCTCCTTTGGGAGGCATATTTGATTTTGATACACTGGTTGTGTATGTATATGTATGTGAATGTGAATGTGAGGGGCAATCAATCAATCAATCCCACTTGGTGGTCCAGATATCAAATTGACCTTGCTGCTAAATAATTTAGACACTAAGATGTATTTGGCTTAGTGGCAAATATCCTTGAGATAACACAGGTGGGTTTGGGTTTGTTTACATGTGGATGATGAACCAATCAGCACGGATCAAGATGTGAACTTCTTTTCAATTTATGAAAACATAAGGATTTAATATCCCCTCGGCAGATGAGAGAGATATAACATTAAAGAACAAACATCCTTACAATCAATAATCTGCAAATATTGATCTTGGACTTTGTTGGCATTGTTTTTGTTTATTGCTGAATAATATAAGAAGTATTCAGTTACAAGAGTATAATAGGATACAATATAGGATTGGTTTGGTAGTGAATCCACATTTGAGAGGAGGGGATTCATCATGGAGGGAACATCATTTGAGAAAGGAGAGAATTGGTGAGCGCGTTTCTTTCTTCGCTCTGCATATAATTTTATGACGACACAAAGGACTAATCTAGAGAAGGGAAATATACAAAGATGCATTCGCACCGCAGCCCACAGGAAAAATATTAAAAGCCTGGGAACGAGCACCGGTCATCTCACATGCCCCGCGCTTACACGGCCAAAAAATATGGAAAAAGAGAGGTGGATTGCGAGCCGCAAAGGATAATAAGGAGAATTACAACGATGCATTTCTAGAGTTGGAAAAGGAAGGTGCGGGTTCGAGAAAAAGGGCGAGGGTGGTGGGAAATAAGGAAGATATTTCGAGAGCGAAGTGGCATGAGGGGAAAGATAAGAATGGCGCGTGGGATGAAAATATTATGATGGGTATGGGTAGTCCAAGGAAGAATGTGCTGGGGAGTCCGGATAAGTTACAAGTGGTGCCTAGGAAGAGGACGAATGCCAATTTGGCTATTACGCCTAGGAAACCATTGAGACAAATGTTACTTGGTGGGGAGGGTAAAGGTTCGAATATGGGTATGTCACTTTCTCCAGCGAAGGATAAAGAGGCGAGTGGTAGTCCCGCGAGGAGGAGAAAAGCGGCGAGGAAGAGTATTAGAAAGTTGGTAATGCCAATGGACGACGCGCACATGGATGATGAGAAGAAGCATCATGTGCGACACACTTCCCTAGTGTTCGACTTTGAGATGACTACTGGGGAGAACGAAACAGAATCGAAGCAAGGATTCGAACAGTCACCTAAGAAGACACCAAAGAGACAAAGCCTTCGAAGATCAATGCGTGGAAGAGTTTCAGAGCCGGTTCAGGTTCTTGAGAAAGTCTTGACGAGTGTTCATAAAAAGCAAAGCTCACATGCTGGACTCAACTTTGCTCCTTTGCAAATCGAAACCGTTGAAGACCAAACAAACGCAATGGATATGGACCACAAGCAAGATGTTTCCTCTGAGAATGACAAGTCTCAAGGTACAGGACTCATCTCAGCTACAAAATCAGTCAAGAAGCAGGATATATCAATCACTACCCTTGATGCAGCAACGGAGAGCGCACAAACCGAAAACAAGAACCTTCTTGCCCAAAAGTCTATTAAAAATGCCAAGCAAAAGAGAGCGAGCTTACGTCGAAGCACACGTCGAAGTGATCCACTACTGGAGTCACGGATTGAAAGGCCTCTCGTTATGAAGGATGCCGAGGTGACATCATCAAACAATCCTACAGCGAGAATCCGAGATCTCGAGCCCGATGAAACCTCCCAAAACACTGGCGATATTCTAAATTCCACAGTGACTCCAGCAGGAAATCTTCATCTCCAAGAACTAGTTTCTAGCGATTCGACCGAAGAGACGGGCGAGTGCCAAGAAGAGTCAAGCGACGTTGGAATGCCCAGCCCGGTCGAAGAAATAAACCACATTGTTGAAGAACTTCTTGACCAACCAGTTTCGGGCAACGATAATTTGGGTAATGTTGACTCCCAAGAGTCTATGCTGCATTCGACCACTGATACTTGCTCGGTTGAATTACCGGCTAATGTTCATCGACAACAAGCTTTCAGCGGTTTTGGAGACATCCAACTGGTTAAGGAAAGCCCCACGGCTCACGTGGCTCCATTGGAAGATTCTGATGACGAAGATATGGATGATTCTATGTCAGAGCTTTGTGAAATCTTACTCGAACCTACTATCAATGTTGCAAATCTTGGGCTTTCGGCTTCAAATGAATCATCCCATGATAATACCAACGAAATGCAGGATACAGCGGTATCTGACCCTATCGAGGATCCCGAATCTTTTGATTTGATGCCAATCAATAGCCTACACGCTAACAATCAGCCTATCAATCCCGAAGCTGATGTTACGCCAGCTGAATTATCGGTAGCGTTTGCCACAACCTCTAACATTGACGACACCTTCTCGTTGAGTGCAACTTCCTCATTCGAGAACGATGATATGGATATACTTCGCCAATTCCTTACCCGAGTGAAAGCAGATAAAGCTGCAAAGGCCGCAGCTCCCGCTCCTAAAAAGAGAAGGTCACTACCCCATTCACCTCTTCGAATTCCACTTGGAGACATCATGAATGCTGAAGCATCATCGCCAGTACAGGCAACAAAAGAGGAGTTTGACGTAAGCTTCCCAGCTACAACATCACCTTCACGCAAGAGCCGCCCGGCCACTCCACCATCCATCGACGAAGTAGATTTGGAAGCTAAATCTATTAGACGAAGTGGGAGAACCCGTCCACCAGTTCCTAAGATTCCCCTTCCAGCACCTAGTTCCATTCCAGTTCGAAGGCTGGGTGGACACGATGGCGATACGACTGTCACCCTCAAACAGAGTGTCGAAAAAGAACTGGCTGCTTTGACTCGTGTCAATACTAGGAAGAACAAGGCAGGCGCTGTTCTTCCAGAAATACTCTTAGCACGAAAGGCAGATGAGAAAGACAATCCCGCAAAAAGGCAAAAGGAATTGAAGGAGATGTTTGAGGAGAAAGTTAGGAGGGAGAAGAAAGCTCAGGGCAAAACGAGGAAGACGGTTGTATGGGCGGAGGAAATTGCTCAGTATCAAACACTAGCGAGGAAAGAGAAGAAGACGATGGCTAGTAGGAAGGTCAGTAGGAGTGGTGAAAGGATAGTGGACGAGAACAAGCCTGAGGAAGCGGAAGAAGCGAAGGAGAAATGGGTGAGGGTGAAGATCCCTACAGGTTCTAGTTCGAGGACTAGCAAAATTGCTGTAGGAATTCCTACGGCTAATGGAACACCGGCCAAGAAGAAGAGGTTGATAAGATCATAGTGGGACGGAAGAGATTTGTAGATGATTGAATGGATGTACTGATGTGTTTTGTATATTAACGCAAACTAGATAGGTGTTCTAGCAGGATGGAGGATGGAGGATGGAGTTTAAAGCTTGAGACTTCGGGAACTAGTTGCAGGTTTTCTTGTTGAAGTGGATTGGAGTAGCATTTTTTTCTAGTATACCTAGGGGAGTACTGTTTAGTGGATATATCCCTTTTTTTTTGTCACGAGGAACTAATGATGATGGTTTATATTATTTTTATGGTTTTATTGTGATACTTGAATGTGATATTTGTTCTGTATCTACTGTGTCGAGTACCTAGTATGGGAAATATGAATACTTGGAATCATTTGAGGAGGAAAGAGGGGAAAGATTTTGTAATCTTAATAGAGAGATAGGCAATCTATTGTATTATAAGTATCAATCAGATTGAGAAGGTTGTATTGTTCACCTGAAAATAGGATATTTAGAGGCTGTTGTTCGATTGATCAAATTACATGCTCTTTGGAATGGAATCTTGGATAGGTAATGGTGAATCTAATTGATGGCAGAATTGTTGAGTCATAAGCTCGCTCATAAGTTCGAGCAAAATTGTATGAGGATTTGATGATGGACTGCCAAAGTGCGATATGCAACAGAAACATTTAAAGTTTTACAAAGATCTCACCGCCTTGAAAAGTTATATGACTAAGCAAGGCTGTCAGATATCCATCACCCCATCAAAATAAACCTCAAGGGACTTTCAACAAAACCAAACTCCACCAACCAAACCGTTTGCAATGTCTATGAACGCATTTCCTCGCGATTCATCCGACGAGTCTTCGAGTGATGAAAATGATTTCCTACACCCATCCACAGATCCCAGAGAAGAATTCGCAGATTATAATCCGAGGAAACGGAGGCGCACAGGCAGGAATGCGAAGGAGAGTGCGGCATTGGGCGTTTTTGGGAGTGAGAGTGAGGATGAGGGGGGACCTGGGAAGAGATGGAAGAAAAAGAGTTTGAGGGGCAAGGGAATGAGTTTTGTGGCCGGTGGGGAGAGGGCTGTGGAGGACGATGAGGAGGATGATGATGAAGATGACGACGACGATAAAGCAGTCGAAACTGGGGCTAATAATGGGAAAGAGGATGCAGATATGGAGGATGATGAGGAAGAATCAAATGCCCCCCGAGGATTAGGATTTGGTGCTGCTGGTCAGGGTTTAGGTTTTCAAAGTCCTGCTCCGACTAAGTCGAAAAACATTGGACTGGGGTCTAATACAAGTACGCCTTTGGGACGAGGCTTCGTACCCTCTTCGGCGAACAATCCAATATTACTAAACGATGACGACCCGCAAGACCTGACGCCGCGAATTGCAAGGCCAAGCGCGTTTTCCACACCCTCTAACGGACGCGGTGGAAACAAAGCAGGTGGTGGCGCAACGCCCGTCAATAGTATGTCATTTGCGGCAAGGATGATGGCTAAGATGGGTTATAAAGAAGGGCAAGGTTTAGGAAAAGAAGGTCAGGGTCGAAGTGGTGTTATTGAGGTTACTTTGCGACCGCAGGGTGTAGGTTTGGGATCGGTAGCTGAGAAATCAAAACAAGAAAAGGAAGAAGAGAAAAGGCAAGCGAAATTGAGAGGGGAGAAAATCGAGGATTCTGATGAAGAGAGAAGGAAACGTAGAAGGAAACCAAAGACGAGTGGTACGGATAGTGGTATGAGTGGAGTGAGCACTCCTCGAAAAGCAGCAAAGCCAAAATATCGGACCGTGGAGGAAGTGCAACGAGCTGCGCCAGGTTTGGAAATTCCGGAAGCATTTGCACCAATTCTGGATATGACTGGACCTGGTCAAAAATTATTAACATCTACATCTGGACTTTTGACACCTACTGCTGGACCGCCAAAGACGGAGAGTGTGGAAGAGATCGAGAATAGGAAATTGGCTCGAAGAGCTCAAAATGATTTATCGGCCTTTGTGGAAGAATGGAAAAATCTTGAGGAAAGAAAAGCATATACCGAAATGGAACTCATACAACAACAGCAGGAATTAGACGAGGAACAACGACAATATGAGCAAATGAAACTTTTTGCGGAGAGTATTCAGGGTATTGCTAAGGCTGTTCAAGATGGTCAATGGGATCCAGTAATCGAAGCATTGAAAACCGTGGATGGTCTTGACATATCAGGAGCTAATGAAGAGCTGTCAAATATTGCAGTCGCAGCTGTTCATCCTTTTCTTCGCCAAGCCTCGGAAGGTTGGCAACCTTTGGAAGATCCTAAGTTAAATGGGATGGTTCCGAATCTTTACAAAATTCGACATATTCTTGGAGCCGTGACTGATGACAAAGCTATTGTTAGTCAGGATTCTTTCATGAATGCCTCGCATAAGAATAGGGTTAAATCCACTACCCCTTATGAAAGTATGATCTATAAGATTATATTTCCTAAAATTGTATCATCTATTAATAAAAGTTGGGATGTCTACAATCCAGCCCCTGTGTTGGCATTTTTGGATGCTTGGCAAGGATTATTACCAAAATTTGTGAGATCACAGATTCTGGATCAAGCAATAGTAGGCAAACTTAATGATGCTGTCTCATCCTGGAATCCAAAGAAGAGACGAAATCATGAACTACCTCATCTTTGGTTATTCCCATGGTTACAATATCTACCTGCCTATCATGCAGATCCAAAAAGTTCAACCGGTCTCGTTAGCGATGTCAAGCGAAAATTCAGACATCTTATCGATTCTTGGGATTTCCATAGAGGTGTCATACCAGGTCTCGAGCAATGGCGCGAAGTCCTTCATCCAAGCTCAAACAATGATACTTGGACTCCTCTAATAATGAACCACGTCCTCCCCAGCATGGCGAAATTCCTCAAAAACGAAAAGAATTTCCTCGTCGACCCTAATGATCAAGCTCCCTACATGTCTAGTCTCCAAGGTATATTCGCCTGGAAAGATATCCTTAAATCTCGCATTGTGGGGCAAGTTCTCATCGAAACCGTCTTTCCTATGTGGCATAATGTCCTACATCAATGGCTCACCGTCGTGGGACATAATGTAGAAATAGGCCAATGGTTTAAATGGTGGCGCGACAGTGTTTTCCCGGCGGAAATCCGAGATCTTCGGGAAATTCAACAAGAATTCGAAAAAGGGCATGAGATGATTAAACGTGCATTAGCCCTCGGCGAAAAAGCAAAAACACATCTTCCTGCTCCGGGGACTTCATCCACTTCTTCTCAGTCAACACAAATACCCCTCTCGGAGGAGAAACCGAAAGATAAACAGATATCGGAAGATGTATCGTTCAGAGAGAAAATTGAAGATTGGTGTATTGAAAATGATCTGCAGTTTTTGCCGGAGAAAAAGGTGTTGCATAGTGCGGGACCACTTTACAGGGTTACGGCGGCAGGTAATGGGAAGGGTGGTGTGCTGGTTTATTTTAGGGGCGAGAAATTAGTCGCGTTGCAGAGTCGAGGGGGTGGGAAAGAAAAGGTGGAGGTGGGGATTGAGTGGGAGAGGGAGGAGGGGAGGGATGTACTGTTGGGGATGGCGTGGGTGGGGGTTAAATAGATTGGTTGGTGACTATGTAGTGGTGACAGCAGGTGGAGAGCGCAGTTGTAGGATAGTTTTATATCGAGTGGTATGGGGGTAGGAGTGAGAGGGATGGTTAATATGGGTTTCGACTGGTGGGCAATATACATCATTCAAGTCTTTGGGATGAAAGTATGAAAGAATGAAAGAAATTTACTCAGCATATTTAAATAATTATACCAAGAATTAATGAACATAGTCAAGTCGAGTCAAGTATACAAGTTTCTGCATTTCGTGAGTTCATTACTTCCTTTCCTTTCCTTTTTGGGGTCTGTTTTCTTTCTGGTGTATTGAAATAATGATGGTGATGATAGTTGGTTATCTATTATATTATCTCTATACTTAGGTAGTTATTAGTTAGGATTGCTAGGTGGACTGACTAATTAGCTAGATGGACTGATTGATTGCCAGATGGATGAACTGACTAATTAGTGCTTGGTGATTAAAATGAATACTTCTTGAATACTATAGTATTTTCTTTTGTTTTGATTTTGGAATTTGGGTTTAGAGTAGTATCCATCTTGTTTGTTTCTTCTATATTATTTATATTAGATGATTAGATAGGGATATAAGTATAGAAGGATGAAGAATGGAGAATCGAGGAATAAATAGGTTATTTGCTATGTGTTTTTTCCCTCTCTTTGTTTTTTGAAAAGGAGTGCGTATATGAGGTATGAGGTGTGGTATCTAAGATGGATGGTTTTTGCGACGTGATTTGATGATTTCGGGAGATTGGTTTGTTTATGGGGAGCATTTCATATACACATGATATGTTAACTCTACGGGATAGGAGTGAAGTGAGAGGTGAAATATTTTTGGGGTGTTTGAAGTGAGAGGATGAATACTTGAAGTGAAGATGCAGGTAGATATTTGATAGTATAAGCTGATAGTTATTCTTGTTTGTTTATGTGTTTACTTGAGTACTTACATCTTTACCCGTTTACCTAGTCTTGAAGTAGTAATTTATATTCACATTCAGATTCACATTCACATTCACCCATAACAGAAACACAGTAGCCAATCATTCATATTCAGTAAATATACAACAGCAGTATGAATAGTGAATACAATAACGGGCCAAGATTACGTACTTATATTGATAAGTTGCTTCCAACTTATACAGCTCTGCTTCTATACAGCAGTACAAAGGCAAATCGATTAAGTCTTCAGAACTTGTTATGCTATACTATGGTATCAAAGTCTTTGGTAAAAGTACTTTTCTTGATTCTTATTCCTTGCTCGTGATATATAATACTAACAAATTTTGCAGAGAAAATTGGAGACGGAAGGAGGACAGAAGATATAACATATATTCCATTTTGACAAACTTCGATCCACGAGTTGATCCAAATCACTTAGTTCAAATTTGATTCTGAGAGATCCCGACTGGCAATACATCTTAGTGGCATACAAACATTAAACAATTTCCTTGGGTTCTTTACGCTTTCACTTACAGACAAAATCAAGAAAGACGGGAAGTAGAGCACTCGAACTTGGGAAGCACGGGAAGCACGAAGATTGCAAAAGTAGTATCTGAAATCGAAGAATCAAATAGATTCAAGTAAGGTCTCATAATATCTTCTCTCTACTTCTCTTGGAATAAATATTAAATCAACTGATAGTCAGCTCTAGTCACAACTACTCGAGTAAACAACCTCATTCACATCCTTCCACATATCTACCACTTTCCCCGTATCCGTCACCACCAACACCTCCTCATACCAGCCAAAAATCAACAAAACAAAACAGAATGTGTCGCAGCATAACCTACCGCTACCGAATCTGCACGCATAGCTGGCGACCCCACATAATCCCCTGCACAAAACCTACAGCCAATACATCGGGAAAATGTCCAGCATATAAAATTAAATACGAAAGGAGAGTTATTAAAAGTGGGAATGGGTATTGTGCTGTTTGTTGGGAGGGGATGGTGGAGAAAGAGAAGAGAGTGAGGGAGAGAGAGAGGATTTTGGAGGGGAAGATGGAGGTGGTTAGGGAGGAGGTGAAAGAGGTTAGGGAGAAGAGGGGATTAAGGAGGGGGTTTAGGGAGGGGACGAGGGTGGCGATGAGAGAGGGGGGAGGGGAAATGCTTGGTGGGGAAATGATTAGGGAAGAAATGGAGGAGAAGATGAATGGGAAGATAGAGAGGGAGTTGGAGGGGAGGATGGAGGGATTGAGGGGAGAGAAAGGATTGGAGAGAAGTGTGTTGAGGAGAGAGTAGTCTTTTAGAGAAGGAAAGGGTTTTAGATAAGAGGATGATAGAAGTAATAGAGAAAGGGGGAAGAGAGAAAAGAGAGGAGAGTGAATGGATTTTGGAGAGAAGACGAGAAGCAGAGTGAGAAGATTTTGGAAGGGTACAAAGGGGCGAGTGAGTGGATTTTGGAGAGCGATGGTAGTGTGAGGAAGAAGGAAAATGAAAGAAAAAAACAAGCGACAGATAGCCCAGATAAAAAGGAAGTAAGACATGGTTGGGCCCGAAAGAAAGGAGATTCGAAAACGTATATTTTCTGAACGATAGGGAATAAGGTCGTTAGCGGTTCTTGGAGGAGGAAGAGTGGTTGAATAAAAGGAGATATTTAGGAATAAGCACAGAGGTGCTACTGGATACTAAAGCAGCTTCTATTCGTGGATACACCGCATGTAGTGATGTATCTAGAAAAAAATCTATTTGGGATATGGGATAATAAATATTTCTTCGAAATGTTTCCTATGAATTCGAGGTAGAGATGTTGAATTTGTGTATCTAGTGCAATGTCTTCACATACAAATGCAGATCTCCAAGAAATTATTGAAGTCAATGTAGCTGTGATGAGCTTCCAATAATCACTACCACGGCAACTAATTGGCAATTATACATCGGCTTCACTATGAGACGCCTGAATCTAAAGCTAGATACACCTCATCCATTAGAATATATCTAGATTTAGATCATATCTAGATCATCAATACGAACATTATATCAAATCTCAAGATTCTAGAATATATATATCCGTGACAAATCCAAACACACGCATGGTGATAAAAGCTGTCTAATCACATTCTTCATCATGCTTTCGATTTTTTTCCAGTTATTGAACTCGAAATATCTGAATATGATAGTCTACCAACGTGATAATATAACTGTCAATTAACAAGACTCCTCTCAAACGACCTACCAAATAAGCCCGGGCTACTCAATAAGACGAGTACTTCGCTTGTGTAATCGCATCTCTAGAGAAAAATTATTTCTTACGAATGATCGACTTATTTCTATTATGAAATATAAACATATCCAGAATTTCCATCTACTAATATCAATAATATACTAGCAAAGTCTAGTATAAAATTATATTCGTGATAAATCAGATGCTTATAGCTAAGCTCTATATCTATGAGATTATATTACCGTTACTCGAACTATATAGTTTATTTTCGCTAATTATAGATTATAGTATATATTCATCGATTTCAAATACTATCTACTATAATCTTCTATATTATATTATTTATTCTCACTAATAATACAACTTAATCATTGTCTTTATACGAACATAAATCATACTTAGTCTAGCTACTAATTATCTCATCTCATCTTCATTCAACTCAACAACGATAATTCTTCTTCTATTAATAATAATCATTTTATATATTACATCACATCATCCACTCGACTCGACCTGACTCATATATCAACAATCACTCATCACTTTATAGATAATCATTGTTTATATCTCTTCTCTGATTTTCATTTTCAACTTCTTTCAAAATATTAATTAATATCTATAGTATACACTAATCTCATCTAATCCAGTACCTACCTACTTTACAATTCTTGCTTAACATATCTTCTCCCCCCTTGTCCCTCATTCTCCCCCTAAAACATGAAAAGTTACAAGTCGAAATAAATAAAACTCTATATAGATATAAATATGTCATTCAACACCTAACAAACATATCAATCAATCAATCAATCAATTAATCAATCAACTGAATCCATTATCAAAGCTTCTGTAGCAATATTTAATTCAGCAACATCAAATTTATATGGCAAATGGTATCTCTATATTCCGCACTAATAGCTACCTATAATAGAATAGCAATGATCCAGACGCCTAAATAATGCTTTGCTTTGCTTTCCCTTTCCTTTCCCTACCCTAACACACTCCGATGCAAAAATCTGCAATAGCCAACGCCCTATGTGGAGCCCTTCTTGATTTATTTATTTATACCATACCATTTCGTTAATTCATTTCCATTTCTTCATTGTCATCAACTTCCGAGCCTACTCCTTGTGTATGATTGCTACTAACACTACTCTTTCGTACCATACCACCCACACCAAAACGAGAACCACCTAGTCCTCCAACATATTCTAATTCTTCACCTGAATGTTTGTGTTAAAATATTTTCATCGAGAAAGAAAGAATCATAAAAAAATATGCTCACCTCCTACAACTCGACCTTCCATGTCGATTTCCTGCGATAATTCGACCAATGCTTGACGTGGTAGCCTCAAAAACCCAGGCGTTCGAACAACTCTACCCCAATGCGTGAGACAAAAGCTAGCAGCACGTCTGCGTAACCACTCTTCATTAGCAATACCAGCAGAATGCCAAATAACACAAGCATGATCAACATCTAATTCCTTCGACAAACGATTAACACATAACAATCTAAGATGTGGAATATTGTAAATGTTTGACATGACCAAAAGTCCTGCAACATCATCTAATTCGGCGCAGTCGTCTGGATGAATACTATCAGTGTAGAGATAGTAGAGGAATGCCTTGACAACGGTATATGGTTCGGGTATATGCATCCTCTTTGTATGAAATTCTGCCATTTGTGCATTGTATAAGCGTGCAAAGTGGGGCCATCTGGCTTGGAGAATGAGTTTGTGGACGTGGATTGGAGGAGACGTTGGAGCATCAGGAGCCAACCAATTTTGCTGAAGTTGATTAATGGAACCTTTTGAGCTTGAATCATCGTCATCCCATTCATCATCTTTCGATGCGGTTATTATAAAATCAGCTCCACTACCACTTTCTGGTGGTTGATTAAAAACTTTAGCCAGGTCCATTCCAAGACCTTTTGATATTTCGACTTTCATCCTACCAGAGGATGATAATCGTGATGCTTCTTCTCGAGGTTCGGGATTTAAGCCGTTGCCGAGTAAACCATAGCGTCGAAGATCAATTTCCATTATATCACTAAGCGGTATGGTTAGCAAGTTAATATCTACAAAATGAATAACACATACCTAAGATATTCTTCGAAGCCACCAGGACCTAAATCTGTTGCTGTTGGATCTGTTGGGCAGCCAAGAAGCCAAGCCTTTGTACCCTCGTCATTCATGGTGCAATAATGCCATCTATAACCTGATCTAAAAATATCTCGACCCTCTGCTAGCTTTTGCCAGCGCAAAGTGTCTAATTCCAGGGATGACAAAGAGCATTCTTGTGGTGTAATAGTTGCTGCAGGGGTGACAAAATCGAGAAGAGTTCCGCTTGTATAAACATGGAAATGCATACCTGAGCCTTGGGCTGGTATATTGGGACCGGAGACGAATTTTAACGAGGAAATTGTACCAGGAGCAAGAGGAGGAGAAGTAGTTAATTGGAACGAAGGTGGATTGACTTGTGCGCTGCTTGAATTTGCGGCATAACCTGAGCTGCCTACGGCTGACCGAGACATGGAGAAGGAAGGTCGAGGCGAACGACTGAGAGCTGCATGCCTATCCATAGAGCCATATGAGGGTGCTGATTCAAAAGCCGGGCTACCCTTAAAATCCAACCACCATATATCACCAATTTTGTCCATATCTTCACTGAGTCCCCCAAAAACCCAGACTCTGTCTCCCCACAAATATGCCGAATGATCATATCGTCCAACGAAACGCCATGCCCGAGACCAAGTGAAAGTTTTCAAGTCGAGGTAGCATATATCATCCAAGACGTATTTATTGTGACCGGTAATACCACCAATGATGAACAGTTTATCCTCGTGCAAAACGGCAGCATGTCTCGCTCTTCCTTTTGGTATAGGTCCTGACACAGTTGGTTGTGTCCAATGTGCGGTCTTGAGGTCGAAGATGATGAGGTCGGAGAGGTAGGTACGATGTTCATTTTCACCACCAAATATGAGTAATTTATCGCCTTGGTAAAGTGTAGCAGTATGACCTGCCAAATGTATTAGAATTGAGAATCACAAAGAAACTCAGCGGGTGTAAGACCTACCCATTCGTACACCTGGAATATCACCATAATTGTCAACCAAATTCCACTGATGACTAACCAGATCAAGTCTCAAGACATGATTGTAGACCTCGTCGGTGTATTGATCAAAACCACCAAACGCATATATCTGATTGTTTCCGCAATATGTAACAGAGGCATTGACAAGGCAGGCTGGGCGCTATATAAATTCATACCTAGGTTAGAAAATAGTCTGTAAAGTATCGGAACTTTTAAAAATTACCTGACCAAGAGTTCTTGTAACCTTGGGCCTATACCCATCCATGCCCAGTCTATGAATCTTCACAGGTGAATTCGGCATTAGGAAAGTATTGCTTGAAGGAGCAGGACCTGGAGTAGTAGGAGGACCTCCGGAAAGTTGATTGGCTTGGGTAGGAGTAGAGATAGAACCAAAGATGGAGTAGGATGTACCGCCGGGTGTAGAAGGCTGAGCCATAATAAGAGGTGGTATCTTATGTGGTCATGCTAGATTGGTCGATAAAAAGAGTTGATGCTGTGCAATTGTGCACAAAACCCCCTCAAACGAATAGTAAATGCCGTAACGAACGGAATAGACTAAAAGAGGTAAAAGAAAAGAGATAGTATGAGAAATTCGGTTGTTGGGGTGAGACAAAGAAGATTGTACAGATTGTACAGGTTGTTACCATTCAAATGATGAATCAATATATTCTTGATGATATTGGACTCTGCATGGTTCTTGTCAGTATTCAAAGTACAATGTATGTACAGTGTACATGATGATAGAATGGAACATTTGAAGTATTTTGGAAAGAAGTCCATGGGCTGTATGTGGGTCGGCCGGTCGGAATTAATACACGCAACTACAATTACTCCGTACCAAGGTATGGGATTTGTGGCTTATGGTTTGATGCAGTCTGATAGTGCCTGAGGCTTTAATTCTTTTCACCACTTTTCTTTGTTGCATGATGGTTGCCCCTCACAACCAAACTAATCTAGTGGAGTAAACAAACGAGTAGAAAAGCTCAAGAGTATTCCCTCTTCGATGGATTTTCTTTTCCTTCTTCATGCAACATTGCAATCTCCTCTACACTTCCGTACCTTTACCTTTCCATCTTACATACACTCTCACTCATAATCACATAACATACCAAACATACACAACATAAACAACATACCTTCAATTATAAGAATACTTCAAGTCTATTAGATCTTTCTGCTAGTACTTTGTTACACGCCATTGATCGTTATCCGACTCAAGCCATTCATATATAGAAGAACTTTTCGATATATCGAGCACAAACACGAATTATACTAACCCAAAACAATTACCAGGAACCATTAGGTTGAGTCTCTTGGAGCTCGTTCGATATACCGAATCTACTCCCATCATCGATCGATACATTGATTTGTCTTTCGACCGAGATCATACCTTGATATTGCAAAATGGCTACCGCAGTATCTACCCCAATCAAGTCCCATACTGGGCTCTTTTCCACACGTACCGCTGGCGGACGCATGCCTTTGACCCCATCTCCTCGTACACGCACTCAAACTCTTTCCATCAATAACTCATCTCCTTTCACTCCACCCGAGAGAAAGGCATCGGAAGAGAATATACGATTATCATCCAAGTCAACATACGGTGGAAACTTAACATCACATTTCGCAAAGTCATCAAGAAAATCTCACCGCGACTCACCAAAGTCCAACATTGCCAAGGGTGTCCAAACTCCTCGACATGCCCTTGAGCTAGGTGTCTCTGACTTTGCTCTTACTGGTACAGGATGTAAGACACCTGTTAGTGGACGAACCAGAAAAGGCCCAGTCCGCGCAAAGTCTACCAAGACAACTGTCTCATACTCTGGTGACAGATTCATCCCAGATCGTGCTGCAAGCTCAGCTATCACAACCGCTGGCTGCGGAAAGGCCGACTTTGCCGAGAAACAAAGACCAAAAAGCATCAACGAGAGCTCTTCAGTCCTCGCATCAGGTGCTGGTGATGCCCTTGCTGCTCTTGAATCATTGACTTTGGATGATGAAGAAGAACCAGCCTCATACTCCCGCCCATCTCCAAATACCATTGCATACCAAGACTCCTTGGCATCTGCTTGTGGTATTTCTCAAGGCCAAAGGATTCTTGCTTTCAAGCCTGCTGCTCCTGAATCTTCAAAGCCAGTCGACCTCAGATCTCAATATAACCGCCCTCTCAAGAACTCCAACGCTACCGCTGCTCAATTCAGACGCCGTATCGCAACTGCACCAGAACGTGTATTGGATGCACCTGGTCTTGTTGACGATTACTACTTGAACCTTCTTGACTGGAGCTCCAACAATCAAGTTGCCATTGGTCTTGAGCGCAATGTCTACGTCTGGTCTGCCGAGTCTGGTACTGTCAGCTCTCTTCTTGAAACTAGCCCAGATACCTATGTTAGCAGTGTCAAATGGTCTGGTGATGGAGCATATGTCAGTGTTGGTCTCGGTTCCGGAGAAGTTCAAATCTGGGATGTCGAAGAAGGCACTAAGCTCAGAAGTATGCACGGACACGATACTCGTGTTGGTGTAATGGGATGGAACAAGCACACCCTTTCCACTGGTGCACGAAGTGGCCTTGTCTTCAACCACGATGTTCGCATCGCCCAACACAAAGTTGCTGAGTTGGTTTCTCACACTTCTGAGGTTTGTGGTTTGGAATGGCGCGCCGATGGTGCTCAACTTGCTACCGGTGGTAACGACAACTTGGTCTCTATCTGGGATGCTCGTTCATTGGCTGTTCCTAAGTTCACCAAGACCAACCACAAGGCTGCTGTCAAGGCTCTCAGCTGGTGCCCATGGCAACCAAACGTTTTGGCTACTGGTGGTGGATCATACGACCGTCACATCCACTTCTGGAACACCACCACTGGCGCACGTGTCAACAGCATCGACACTGGTTCCCAAGTCACCAGTCTCCGATGGAGCCCTCATTACCGCGAGATCGTCAGCACCAGTGGCTTCCCTGACAACTCTATCAGCATCTGGAGCTACCCTACTTTAGTTCGCAATGTTGAGATTCCAGCACACGAGACCAGAGTCCTCCACAGCTGTCTCAGCCCAGATGGACAAATGCTCGCTACAGCTGGTAAGTTTCTTCCTCTACCTAATAAATTGAATACTACTTACTAACAATCATTAGCTGCTGATGAGAGCTTGAAATTCTGGAAGGTTTTCGAGAAGAAGTCTGGCCCAAGTGCATCTGCATCAGCCGGTTCTTCAGGAAAGGCCGACATGGTCAAGCAAATGACTATCAGATAGATAGGTCAAGAATAGCTCTCCGGAGCTACAGGTAAAGTATCAAGCAAAATTCCATAATAGCATTTTAGCGATTGGGATGTTTTAGCGTGGTGTTTGGTGGATTTCGATCTTCACAATGCCCATGGCAGAAAGTGCTTCACCTGGTGCAAATTGATGCTTTGACGATGAATGAATGGATACCTTTGGTGCTTATATAGTTGGTTGGCGTACGCCTTTTCGAACGGAACTCTGTGTTAGTTATTTTAATTAGGAAATGTAAATTACTTGAACCAAATGGAGGGCACGCATGTTAAGTGATAATCAATTCGAGTCATCCATCAATCACGATGGCAATTACTGTGAACCCGTACGTATGTCCAATGGGTCTCCGGTCCATCTGGCAATCCGGGATTCGAGACTCAAGGCTCAATTAAGCACTGAATAGAGATAGGATGGAAGTGATAATCAATCAATGAATTGGCTCAATATGATAAATGTACAGCACAAACGGATTCTAAAAAGATGATGTACCAACGATCTTTTCTGTGAATCTAATAATTCATTAATTAAGAATCAATTTATTTTTGATTTGTAAGTATCCTCAAGTATGGGTAGTAGTGGACGACCGAAATAAAGAGAAAGGCAAAGACTTGGCCTTCAGGCTCTCTTTTAAGTCATTATATAAGCGAAAGCGGGCTAAGGTTATCCATATCTCTACCAAAGCGGTCTTCCCCCATACAACTCCACAAGTCAGGACTGAGCAAGATCATTTTACCTTTCAGAATCCCCATTAAATTTGTTACAAAGTTACATAAAATAGTCAAAGAAGATCTTTAAGTCAATCAAAAAAGTGGCATACAAATTACGAATCTGAAAATAAGTGTGGACGGTGCAATTGTTGTTCCGAGTCAGCGACCCGTCTTCACAAGCTGGAAACAGTACAATCAGTACAATCTATCAACAACTACCCACGACCTACCTCTTTCAACAGCGTCCGATCTTCAATTTATGTTAGCAGAGGTAATGAGAATTGAAATCGCAACATCTGCAAGATCGATAATTACTCGCGCGTAAAGAATAAAGTCGTCGGAGAAGTAATTGAAGACGAATCCACCTCGTGCACACGACCAATCCTTCTATTGTACCCGAGGAACGCGACAACAAGATGTCGAATACCCAGGTCGGAAATGTTTACCAGCAGATTATTGCAGATGTAGTCGATAGCTCCAGAGTTGATTTCGAGGAAGGTGGAGTTGATGAAGTAGTGTTGGAGGAATTGAGAAAGGTATGTTTCGACTTCTTTTCCCATCGTTTTCCGCTTTTGCGATCGCATTTCCAACAACATCATTTCAATTCAATTTCTTATTTGCTTTTCTTCTTAAATGATTCTTCATCTTCGAATGGTTCGGATTTCGATGGATATTAATGTATATCATTTGTGGTGGGATGGTGCTCTGATAAGAATCTTTGTTGCTGGTCTTGTTGGTTTCCTCTTGTTGTTTTCCTCTGTTGCTGCTTAACTGATGCCTGTGCACAATCGGGCCAGTTTTTGCGGGTGGGCGATCCTCTGTATTTGGCTTTATACCCTTGATACTCAGCCTCTCGGTTGTGAAAAGGCTTTTCTTGCACTAGTCTATACACACTAGTCTCTTTCGGTCTTTTGTATCACGTGGTACTCGAGAGAGATATGTGCTTCCGCAACACATGTAGTAGTAGTTGTTCACTTCATCGGCGTCTTTGAACATAGTCTCATTTCTTCAAAACACTATTTTCAAACTCCCAAATTTCTGAAGATAAGTTTATAGGTAACGTTACTAATACATTTCAAAGGGATGGCAAAACAAGTTGTCACAACTTCAAGTTGCTTTGTTTCCTTGGGATCCAAAACCTGAACAACCTATGCAAAATCCCCCTATGGTACCTTCAAACTACCAGCATACAGGCATTCCTCCCGGCCAACCAATATATCAAACTCCAATGCCTAATGGACCTCGTATTAAAACCGAACCTGGTATGGAGAACTCAAGCTTCATGCCAATCCCTATGTCACAGCCACCCTCTCAAAATCCTCTTATGACCATGCCCAATGCTACACCTGCTCAACAACGCGCTGCTCAAAATCTTCATGCATCTTATGGACAGAGAGCTGCGGCTTCAATTCAATCCATCCAAGGAGGCGGTGGTGCACCACAGCAGCAACCCATGCCCCAACTGACCCCGCAACAGCAACAAGCTATGCATGCGCAACAGCAACAACATTTACAAATGCAATCAATGCAACAGCAACAGCAGAGACCAGCTAGCGGCTTACCTCCTCAACCTCAGCCACAACAGCCACAAGGACAACCTCAGAGTCAGCAAAGTCAAGCAGCTGCAGCTGCTTATAGACAAAGCATTGCAGCTCAACAGGCTCAACAGTTACAGCAACAGCAACAGAGACTTCAAAATGCCCAGAATGCTCAGAATGCTCAGAATGCTCAGAATGGTCAGAATGGTCAGAATGGTCAAGCTCCACAAGCTCCACAAGCCCCTCAGAACCCTCAGAATCCTCAAGGTGGAGTTGGAAGTGCACAAACCGATGGGGCTGGTGACGATTTTGATGATTCTATTGGGGTCATCAAGCAATTTGATTCTCAAGGAAATGAGATTGCCATGGGTCGGGTTGAAATTGACAACCTCATCCGCAGCAAGATTGAATCCATGGGTAAGGCTATGGAGGGTGGTGGTCTAATGCTCCCGCTCAAAGAAGCCAATAAAATCCCTTCAACCAAGCGCCAGCGTAAGATCTTACCAGGCTCAATGTCACAAACAGATGGTCCCGGCTCTGATGATGACGACGATAAGGGTAAGGATGAATTAGATGAAGATGCTATTAATTCTGATTTGGATGATCCTGATGATGCATTGAATGATGATGAGGACGATGATGAGGGTATGGGTCATATTATGCTTTGCATGTATGACAAAGTTCAAAGAGTCAAGAACAAGTGGTATGTCCTCTATCCCTTTACCTTCCTTTCCATCTACCTTTTCTTATAACGTACCGATGCTAACAAATATTACAGGAAGTGTGTCATGAAAGATGGAGTCCTTACTGTCAATGGAAAGGAATACGTCTTCCATAAAGCCACCGGAGAATACGAATGGTAACTTCCAGGATTATCCATTCACATTCCAAAAACCTCTTTCGTCTCTACCCTCAAACCACCATCATGCATAAAAATGACAGCTATCAACCTCTCTCTCAATAATGACCATCCTTTTTATTTTCACTTTATACGCTCTAACCCCGCCATACCCTTCATACCTCACAACATCGCCTCGAGATTTTAGACCGTCTTTTCTCTTTCCATTTCCCTCTTTTTCTCCCTCACATTTCGTGGATATAGATGGATGGATGGGTGGGTGGGTGGATGAATGATATTGAATATCAAGATAAACCAACCGGTCACCCGCGGAGGGGAGGATTCTTTGGGCATTTGCATTTCGGCGATCACGCAACCTAACATAACACAATGAAAATGGGAGATAACATTGGAAATTGAATAATAACATCTATCTATCCATGGCAAAATAGAAATGTGGCGGTGAATGGAGTGATAGAGATGTGATTTATATAGCTACTATTTATGGTTTGCTGGGATGTTAGTTAATCTGCTTGGTTTGGGGTTGACTTGATTGACTTGGTTGATTGATTCGGTTGATTCGGTCGACTTGGTTGGTCTGGTTGGTAAATCTACCCAGCGATCCAGAATTATAACCTTATATATCGTAGCAAATCAATTCATATCAATTCAGATCACTTTCTATCAAGTAATCATCATCAATCTAGTCTTCTCCTCCTTCTTACTCTCAATCTCGTCCTCGTCCCTATATTCGATCGGGGGTTACAATCCTGCTTTATGGTGCGTACGATATCAAGTAGTGCAAAAGAATAACTTGAAAAGGTATCCATATTCATATTCATATTCTCAAATCTCTACCCCTTCTTTCGTAAAGTACGAGTAGTTTATCTTACTATATTTTATAATCCATGTGTATTCGTATCCATACCCACCCATACCCACAACTCCCATCCAGTCCCATCAGCAAACATTCCTCCCACCATCATTTCAATCATCCACCCATCATACAACTATCTCATTTCATATCTCCAGCTTTATTGCACAATTCGGCACTCTACAAGCCCCTGGCACCTCCCACACTATCCTCCCCGCCAACAACTCTCCCATCATTGAAAACCCAACCCTACTCTGTAGCCTTATACTTTTTATTAAACTCTCCCACCGCCACCCCAATATTCCTATACAAAAAGTTCCTAGAACTCTCCTCCGCCACCGGAATAAACGGTCCATTCGTTCCCCCTCTCAACGTCAAGCTTAACCCCGTCCTTTCCTTACTAATCGTCTGAATATCCTTCAACGGTACATCCCACTCACTAGTCAACTTCTTACTCTTAACCAACATAATGCGCGAATAAGTCAACATAACCACCACATCCTCGCGCGGCAGTTCCAGGTGCGCAATATATTGTTCGTTGAAATATTTTCCATTATCAAGCTGTTTGAGCCAGAATTGTCCGAGAGCTTCACGTTGGGAGTAAGGCCTCACAATACCATCTGCTCCGATGAAACGTGTGAGACGCACACGATCGAGCCCGCTATCGTCGAAAACTGTCGTGGTATTGCGGATACCTTCACTCACATTGGAAGCCAGGTCGAAAACACCAATGGCGGGTTTAGTAGCGAATCCAAGAAGACCTTTCCCAACACCCTTAAAGAAACCTGCAGCACCTTCTTGTTCCGCTCCTTCAAGAGGCTTGCGAGCCAATCCGCCTACACCACTTGCAAAACTCGTTAAGAGGGAATTGGCACCTGCCGTAACACCATATAGAGCGTGCTTGGGTCGATTTCGAGATCTGGTCATACGACGACGATCTTGGAATTGTTTATCCATAGTAGCTTCTGCAAGTCCTTTTGCAATACTACCAGTCCACTTTGAAAAACTATCCGAAACACCAAATACTGATTTCTTGACAAAACTGGTGGCACCCTTTGCGATACCAATACCAAGTTGTTCGGGATCGTTCATAATGAAACCTTGATATGGTTCATAGAAGATATCCGCAACACCAGAACTGATGTTGGTGAACAATCCGACAGGATTTCCAAGGAAGTCAGCTGATCCTAAGATCTTATGAACTTGGTAAAGTGCTTCCTGTGAATAATGATTGGAGATATTCATCATGAGAACAGCGGCAGAAACTCTTGCATTCTCCAACATCAAAGCATTCATACGGACGGGAGCATCGTTGATGTTACCGATAGCCATAGTTAGAACATTCATGAAGAACATCAGAGGATTCTTAGACGATGTCTTATCCTCAACATTGACTCGATCGGTACGAACAAAGGACAAATCAAGCTGCATAGGTTGAATGTTAAGAAGCTCGAAATAGATATCTTGACCAGATTGTTCTTGTTTTGGTTCTGGGATACCGAGACTTTCATCACAAAGTACACCTTCATGTGTTTCTGACCAGGCTGCTCCAGGTACCTTGGAGAATTCCAAAACCGCCCAGACAAAATCTTCATCGATTTCGAGAGTCATTTGCTGCACCAAGATTGTTGCATATTTGATGTAGATAACTCCGTAAGAATCATCCTTCACTCGGGTAACCATAGCATGAAGCGATGGATGAGCTTCGGTTTCCTTAGTACCCTTTTGAACTACACTAGGATAAAGAATCATTGGGAAAATTCCACCATAAAGTTGATTATCAATTTGTATCCACTTAATGGAGGCGGTGATTGTTTGATATAGAGGCGACTCGGCGTATTTGAGTGCGATATCACGCAAAGTGATGTAAGCAAGTTCTTTGAGTTGAGCATTAACCAGTGAGATACCAATACCGCCAAGTTTGAGTTGTGCTTTGAAGTTGACGGCTGTATCTTGGCTTTTGACCTCAAATCCTCCCGCAACACTGACCGAAGAATTTGTTCTTGACTTCTGCTTATACAAACTCTTCGATGCTTTGTAGTTGGACAAAATAAGTGTTTGTGTTGGACCATCTGCTGCAACATTAAGGTCAATGATCTTTTGGTTCTTGGGGTGAGGATCATCTCCTCCGATCTTCATAGGAATGAGATTACCGATCTCTGCAAGTTTTATGTGGCGCTCTCTTCCGTTTGCATTAATGATGAGCTCCTTTTGTTTAGCAGCAGGATAATCCCATGCGTACGGCATGATACTTCTAGGGGGTAAACGATATCTGATTGGACGCCATCCAGATCTGTCCTCGGCGTCTTCATCGTCTAGATTAGGATTTGCTTGGAAGAACATGAATTCCGTATCACTCTCATTTCGCATAGAGAATGGCCAATTCTTAGTCTCGGCGCTGATATGTAAGAAAATTGTAGCATTTTCCATAAGGATTTCGACTCTAATGAGCTTTTGTCGTTGGCCAGCCTTAGCCAATTTCACGTGTGTAATTCCAAGATTCGAGATTATAAATGGCGACGACCACTGGTTATTTAGTCCAGGGAAGCACAGCGTAAGTTGCTTAACGGGACTCTTCTGAAGGAAATGAAGAGGTTCTAGAGCCTGTGGCTTCAAAGTCCAGAGTTCAGACGACCCGGGTTCCCTGACATTTATTTCCTCGTTCATCTGATTCTTCAGAACGAAACGGGGAGCAAGAGTAACTACCTTCGTCATTTTGTATTTGCCCTCTCCAGATTCAACATTGATACCAACGTGAATCTCGGTATTATCTTTTGAGGAAGATAAAACAACATCGACATTACTACCGATGGCATCCAGACTTTGTGGTTTACTCCAATTCGAGTCGCCCACCTTCAATAGAGCACGATTCCTTTGATCATCTCCGCCATATGCGAACATATAAGGTAGTGCCTTACGTCGTTCTGAATCAGCCGAATCTGTACGAAACCCTTGACCGGCCGCCGTCTTTGCTTGCTGCAACAATGACTTCTGTTTGATGTTGATCTCCAGTCCAGTCTTATTTAGGATAACATAAGGGCTGTAGACTGTTACTCTAAATGCTCCTCCACTATCTGGAATCTTGAAATAATGCAGTTTGAGGTTCAAAGCGAGTCCATCACTATCTTTACAAACGAGAGTAGTCTCCTTCCGGAAGTCATCTTGATTATTTGAATTGATGATTGCAAACTCGCTAGCCTTGAAGACCGTATCCTGCATATCAATGCTCATGAGTAGCAAATGCGAAAGTTCGACGACATGAACAGGACTTAGACCACCTTTACGAAGGAAGTTTGTCCAGTCTTTCTTCGTGTTTTTGTCATAGATGCGATATTTGAAGTCGTATGGCAGCAGATTTTCAAGTTCGATGGGCGCTGAAAGTCGAATACGCATGTATGGATAAATACTACAATTTTTTTTTTTTAGCTCTATCCAAGTAAAAATCAACGTGACAGATATTCTTACCTTGTAATGGGCGTAGTCTTATCAAAAGTGGCATTCATCTGAAAATAGAATGGAGGCGTCTTATCACCATTTTCACCCTTGCAAGTAATCGTCCTGGTAGGTCTCTTGAGAAGATCTTTCCAGAAGAGTGATTCTGTAGACCAAGAATATCCGAAGCCCTGATCTGGTCTCACGAGTAACGATTTCATGTAAGCCGCTCCGACAGGCGCAGGTCGACTTTCCCCGGGTGCAATCTTTTCAATCTTGAGCAAATGGCCCTCCTGAGAATCAAAGACCCCTAGCTCCACGGGAATTTGTGTTTTATTCTCTACCAGAAGTGGAGATCTAAAGGTGATGTACTTGACGTTATCTGTACCCAAAGTAACCTCGACAAGCAGCCGGTGTAAAATCTTATCCTTGCGAGGTCGCAGACTGTACAAAGTTTCTCCTTCGCGATTAACTGGAATCTTGTTCAGACTATCGAATCCACTTCCCTCCAATCGTATTCCCACAAATCCACTGGTATTCTCAGGCGCGAGATTTTCACGCATCTTTTCCCAATCTTCGAATCGCCAAGGGGCTTCTTCTCCATCCTCCAGTGTGGCGGCCATGGTATTATCCGCATCAGGAACGTCTGCCCATACATTAATATCGAAGCCAGTATAATTTCGAATGCGATATGGGGCATCGGCTCCTCTTGGCTTCGATAGTACGTCGTCAGATTGAGTGAGGAATTGCGCAGATTTCGACGCTAGTGCAATAGTAGCAGATGTGACAGTGATCTCAAGCGTCTTCTTCGAAATTAAATCGACAGACATACAATCTGGGTTCGAGTCCTTGGCTACCAGCAGCCCCAGCTCCCAAGGCTCAATGAGAGGCTCCCACGCTGACTTTGAGAAATTGTAAACATTGATGAACATATTGATGGCTGTATCAGCTCGGAGTTTGCCCGACCAATCAGTAGCAGAAGTCGTGAACTTCTTCACACTAAGATCAAGAATCGGTAATTCGTGTAGGTCGCCAATTAGAATGAGTCTCATCCCAGCAAGTGTTGCAGTCAGTTCCTCATGCTTCTTGTGGGCTTGTTGCGTGCCGGTCTGGGGAGCGGGAGTTTGTTGAGACGTAGCAACAGTGCCAGCATTGGTCTTCCTCATTGTTGATGCACCTTTACCACTAGCTGTTCGTTGTTTAAGGCCCGAGGAACCATGTAGCTGTTTGGCCTTAACATCAGACGCAACCGGTTTCTTCTCCTCAGGTTCATCATCATTGCCGGAAAGCTCGGATGCTCTCTGAACAATTTGGACTGCTAGGAGAATATCACGCAGCGATAATCGAAGAACAAGAGGTTCAACATCAAGATAAATGCTCTGAGCGTTTGGCTTTGAACTATCAATTGACATTTGGAGAGAAAAGTCATCAAGAATTCTCAGGCGAGTGTCCTCAAATTTATCCATTCGACATAAGAACATGCCCATCTCAGATACCTGCAGTGTGAGAGCATGTTGCTGTGACATAAGAATTTGCTTCGTACCAAGTACAATCGCTTCGGAACTTGTACTGAGTGGATTTGCGATCAAAATAATTTGTGCATCCACGACGTTCACCCTAAATGCAATTGACATGGAAGATTGATCGGACGAAGAAGAAGATTGACTAGGTGTTTTGCTACTAGGTGTTTTGCTCGGAGATCTTGCTCGACTTTCTGTCGTCTTCGACCTGACTACCTGCATAGAATCTGCATCGGAGACGTTCTCGGATTCTGTCGAATCATCTTCGTCATCTGGTGAAATAGGCTCTTCTGCTGCGAGACCCGCTGTTATGAATGCCTGGAGGGCGAAAAGATAATCCAGAGCAAAGATAACCTTTGGACTATCTATCGACAAAATAGCAATGAGGTTGCGTTCTTGTCCTCCGGAGATAGTAACGCTAGCCATGAACTGTTGTACATCCTTGTTTGAAGATGTCATAATCTTGCGGAACTTGTTTGTCTCTCTACTCCTGCTATCCTGAATCGTGAAAGCGTGTATCAAGAACTCTGATTCCAATGAGCCATCTGTCATCATTCGGAGTTTAACCTTCGTGTCGTCCATAGAGAATTTCGATAAACTTGCAGCCTCAAGATCACCAATTGGCTCGTTTTCCTTTGCCAAAACGAGTTCGAGACCGATCGTATCAACATGGAAAGCCAAGTCAAGCTTAGTCCAGCTCTGTGAGTTGGAGCCCAGTTCCGGACCAAGATCAACCGGCTCATTGTTATGATCATCATCTGACGAATTTTGCGTTATTGCTTTTGCCTTCTTCGTCGTTGAGCTGGGTACGTCCTCCGCAGCTTGTTGTTCGTTGTCATCTGAATCCACCATGAAAGCGCCTGGAACGGACTTCGCCAGCTCAAGAAGGAACTTCAATTGCATTTGTGTAATTCGCAGATTGAAGTCAGACATGTAACCTTCGATCTCCATATCCGGACGAAGCGCTCCAGAAGTATGCTCGGCATAAGTGACCAAAAAACCCAAATCAACTTTGTCAATGAGCTCAAGCTCTTCCGTCTTCTCATCAGGGAAATGGAAGTCGGATGTCAATCGGATGTTTCTGATTCCAGCCGTGAGCTTCATCGCAATAGTCGCATCTTTCGAGTCATCGAGTGGGACGAATTTATTTTCTGCATAAATTTCTCCAAGATAAGCAGTCAACAAATCCCTCTCACCACTACCCGCATTCATGACACGAGGGAAAACAACGATCGGGGTCTTAATGTTGACGTCGAATCTGATGCGGCTCGTACTTTGCTGGAGTTGGGAAGCTTGGTTCGCTGCAGCTTGTCTAGCAGCATTGAAGAGAGCTTGCATCTTCCCAAACTTGACCAAAAATTCGATAATCTTACGGTACGGTTCCTCAAGGAAATTGACTTTGATAGACCCGGCGCGCAAGTAGATGGAGGAATCATATCCAGGATATGAACTGCTTTCAGAATCAAAAGTCTCATATCGGAAATCAGCCAAGTCATCACCCTCGATAGCTATCAATTTTCGAAGATTCGACTCGCTGGAGGCTCCTAGGTTAACATCGTCGACTAGAGATAAGTCGCCCAACTTTGCACCAATTCGCATGGTATTCCCCAATATAAAAATACCTACGTCTGCATGGTTAAATGACAGCGTAGCCAATCGGATGCCGTCATTGTTGAGTATCAAGCGTATACTCTTCAGGTCAACTTTGACGCGAACTGATAATTCAGTCTTTTTGGGCGATGGCACTACCTCCTCTTCGGACGGCGACTCATCTGGCACCGCCAACAAATCATCTGTAGTTTCATCGGCAGAATCGGTTAATTTCTGTGGGCCATCTTGATTCGTAAATGTAATCAAGATGAAATCAAGCAGGGTCAAAAGCGTCTTGCGAGTAACCACCAAATTGATTGTAGAGACAGAAACATCCACATTAATCTCCACTCCATCATATTTTGGCATGAACTCGGGCGAATTCGGGTTTACCTTTACCACTTTGACGTTGATAAGGGCAGTTTCGTCTTCTGACTCCATGTCCCCAGAAGAAACTATTGACTTGAACTCCGCAGGAGGGTTATCAACGTAGTCATCTACGACTACGGATTGCAGGAAGGTTTCCACGATGAGATCGTACGGACGAAGAACAAAATTCACACCAAAATTCTCGGCGACTACTTCCACTAAAAGTTGATCTGGCTTCCTGCCCTCTGGATCACTCCTATAGAGTGAACCCTGAAGACGCTCCACTTCAAATTTGAGCTCGAAATTCTTTTGTTCCAACTTGAGTTTATCACTCTCTTTACCGCTCGGGGCGTCTTGGAATTCATCCTCGTCATCATCGTCATCATCAGATGACTCGTCTTGAAGAATTATAGCCTCTTGCCTGGAGAAATTAAATGACATAGATTGTGTCCGATCTTTTTGTTGCTTCGATGATGAAGGTGCTCGGATCGACAGATTCGAAGGTCGACGACTTTTTGCTAATGTCTGCGCTGGAAGCTCCTCTGCATATACATTTGGAATAGCGGCATTGATAATACTCATTAAGCTTTTATATTTCTTGTCCGAGGCAGATGCATGTAGTACAGGAAGACGACCCGAAACTCTTACTTTTGTCAGATTTGGCGCTTTTGGTATGATTGATGTTTCGACAATGAAATCGATATTAATCTTCTCGACAACGCGCATCGAGTGAGGATCATCCTTTGCCGTCACTTGTGCTTTCGTAACCTCAATGGAAGGCCCAATAAGAACTTGTGTATTGGAAAGCTTGACCACGAATCTATCGTACATGAGAGACTCCAGGCGCTTGTAATCTGCCTCGGTATAAACCGTCTTCTGCTTTGATTGCACTTCGCGCATTGTTTCCTCATCCACAAGTTCACTGTTCACACTGATATGACCGGCATCAAGAATAAGACAAGTCGTTTTCCTCGAGGTTATGTTTTCGGGCACAATGATAAGAGGTGCTTGAAGATCCAACTTGGCATTAATTGTTTTGTGCTCCTCAAGCGCAAACTCAAGACCTGCTCTGGTCTGTTGTCTGAGTCCTTCTACTGTTGCTCCGGCAGATTCCATGAGAGCTCCAATAGACTCCATGTGTCTTTCTGGTGGTTTAAAAAATTGGATAATACCCACAAGGAAATGAGGATTCCAAATAATCTCAAGCGGTTTGAGCTTTCCGGTTACTGCAACATCACCGGCATCGTTCAAGGGATTTGTTTCGACTTGGAATTGGAAGAATGGATCAGGAGTATCATTTGATTCGTCTTCATCGCCATCAAGTAGAAGCTTGGCTTTAGGAGTTTCAGGAGCATCTTTGACACGAACGATTTGAGGAAATAAACTTTCAGGAGTCGTACCATCGTTCACTCTGAGGCCACCGAGACTTATATCCGCCAACATTGACTCCGGTCGCTGTAGGAATTTTGCTTTGAAGGCATCAAAGTAAAGACTGAGAACTTCGACCGTATGATTATGAGGATCACGCTTCAGGGTGAAGCTACCGGTATTGAGTGATGCCTCAATTTGCATCTTAATCGTCTCTTTCGGTAAATCAACACTTTCCGCAATGGCTGTCTTCTCGTCCCAATCAATAGCATCATAAAGCTCTTTCCGCTGTTCCTCGGTCATAGTCGTTTCTTCGTCCTCCTCCTGGGCTTGTGGTTTCGATCCCCAGGCCCATGCAACCCACCCTTGCTTTTGCTTCGGTGCTGCCTTTTTGATACCGACATTTTCTTTCTTCAATTGGTTCCTAGCCAAGGATCTCCAGAAGCGCATATCTTCATAATCGAGTTTCCACTCAAGTTGATCCAATTCATCGGTTTCCTCGGGTGATAATGGTTCGACTTGCTTCTTCTTTTTCTTGAAGAGCTCAATGTACCGAATCCGATCATCTCTTCTCTCCTTGAAGTAGGCCCATGACCAACGACGATTGCGTTCATGAATCTTACTTAAGATAGCATTACCAGCGAATTTGAACCAAGCCCGTGGATCTTCCTTTGGCCGAACACCTTTGGGTTGGAATTTCTTATACTCTTGATGAAGGAGGAAGTAATGGAACAAGTCGACCATCATTAACGCATCTCGATATTGGTTATCATCCAGAACAACTCCAATTTCATCGAACAGCAGCCCGGCTTTCATGTGAGGTACTTCTATCTTACCACTCTTATCCATCTCCAGCTTCATCTGACCACTAACAGGCTTCAGAATGAATTGATGATTGGCCTGTTTTGGATCTTCGCCTCGCACAATCATCTCTTTAAAACTCGACAACATTTCATCATGCGACGCAACTCCCGTAGATTCAGCTACCTCCGCTTCTCTTCCAGTACTCAACAAATCTGTATCCGTATTCCAGTACACAGCTAAAGCACCCAGAGTGGCAAGTTTATGTGTGGTTCCAGAAGAGTTTTGTATGTATGTTGGTTTCCAATTACCATCCGTACTAATAGCACTGAACTCTTGTAATGTAAGACCGAGAGCAAATGGATGACCAGGCGCCGAAATCGAATCTTCATATCGTACGTGAATATTCTTGACCGTGATTTGGAGATTGTCGATGATTTTAGTAACCAGACTATCCGTAAAGCTCTGATTCTTCTGCTGTTCTTCCAAACTCATCCCCTCTTGATTTCGATCCTTCAACATCTCGGCACTATCCAACTTCTCAATCTTAACAGCCTGCCTTCTCCTCTCCTCCTCTTCTTCATCCCACTCTGCATCTTCCTTCGGCGACGCAAGCACATAGATATCTTCGATTTCGACTTGAACAGGTTGACCTCGCAAATTCGACCATGGTATCTTTAAAGTAAGTTGTCCCAAATGTCCTTCGACCACATTTATAGGTAGCTTTAACTGATCCAACGCCTCCCGCCGTAGCTCCAGATCTCGTAGCTTAACATCTCCCGACCAGATTCCCACTTTCAGTTGCCCAGGATCGAAATTCCGTATGTACATACCCAGGAATCGATTGAGTAACGATGCAACCAAACCTTCCAACATCTTGAGTACCTGTTGCCGTCACCCGGGTCGGGAACCTTTGGATTAATTTGCTCGAAGAATGGTTGTTAGCATCCGCGACGGTGAACTTGTGAAGATTATCGTGGGAAAAATCGATTTGCGATCATTTAATCCATTACTTTTGTATCGATTCGTTCTTCGTGTTTCGTGGCAGATCAGGATTCGTTCTATTGTATTGTATTGTATTGTGTTGTGTTGTATTGTATTGTGTTGTATTGTATTGTACCTAGGTATTGATGGTGGTGGTAAAGAGTGGATGTATCATATGAGAGGGGTACCTAAAAATCACCAATGTCCCACGCGTTTGTAAATATTTGGATTAAATCAACAACTCAATCAAGGCAATCACGAATGAAATGGTCAAGATCAAAGATTCAACGACTTATTGTAATGATGTAGAATGTTAAAATCCACTTTGACCATAATTTGAATATCTCAATCATAATAGAGTACCTAGGTAATAGTCATACATAAAAAGCCACGTAAAACTCATGAATATAAAAACCTGAAATTCTTCCATCCCTTCGAAAATCCTGACCAGCTTATTTGGTCGTGTTCGGTGCGTTCGATGTGTTCATTGGTGCGCAGAGGTACATCTCTACATCTCTTGAAGCCTTGTATTCTCACTGTTCGCAAAGTTGACCCTTGCATTGTACCATTCATTTATTCATCCTTTATGCTTTATAGTGGAGTTGGCACGGCTAGAGCTATCAAATTGATGACGTATTAAAAGATAATTTCGGATTTCCTCCCTCTTTGAAACTTGAGATGAAAATCTTATACAGTAAAAGTTATTACGAAACTGTTTTGAGAGCCATCATCGTAGTTCTTACTGGTATCAATTAATAATATTTTACCTACTATGTAATTGTTCCCACCACATATTCAAAACTGCCCCTCCAAAACAGCTCCATCAAATTTTCCCGGTTTGCTACAAGTATCCAAACAATTCAATCATTCTTTTGATTCTTTCCTTCCAGTAATTTTTCATACCACTCACGACACCCCTCACCCCTTCCTAGAAATTAATATTGAAATACTTCTCACGACACCCGTTCCTATCCATTGATTGATTTCTTGTCTTGAACCAAATCACACAAACAAACATCGCGGAGCAAGGTCTCATACAAACCCAAACCATGCTTCGCACAACAGCCACACGCTCTCTTCTAAAGAGCTTCACAAAACTTCCCACCTCTCGAGCAACCTATTCTCAAACCACTTCAACCCTCAAAACCCCCTCTACCTTCCGCAGCTCAATCTCCAAACGACCTTCTACAGCACTCCCCTCCCGTCTCTTCTACGCCACCAAATCCGAACCTCCATACATACCCGACCAAATAAATACCCAAGAAGAAGCCGCCTTAAAAAAGCAAACCATCCAACCACATCCCGAAGCCGTATCATCTAAATCCTCCGTCCGTCCTGTATTCGAGGAAAAACCACATCATGAAAGCCATGGATCGGTAAAAGATGATTTGGAAACTATCAAGGAAACGTTTGCTCTGAGAGAAGTTCCTAGGGAATCTCTAATAATTGGTGCGGCGGGTGTTTTACCCTATGCTGCTACATCGGCTTCTACAATCTATTTGGCTTATGATATTAATCATGCTCATGCTACTGGACAAGGGATTTTATTTTCACCCGAGACGGCTCATCAATTGTTGGATTATATTACACCTATTCAAGTTGGATATGGTGCTGTTGTAAGTTATATTTCTTTCCAATCCATTAATTAATGCTGAATCTCCTGTCAGATTATTTCTTTCCTCGGTGCCATTCACTGGGGTCTCGAATACGCAGGCTATGGCGGACACCACAGCTATCGTCGATACATGATCGGAGTTGTAGCCCCAGCGGTGGCATGGCCCACTATCCTTATGCCCGTCGAATACGCACTAATCACCCAATTTACCGCCTTCACATTCCTGTATTTTGCGGATGCGCGAGCAACAGTTCGAGGATGGTTTCCTCCTTGGTACAGCACATATAGATTTGTATTGACATTTATTGTTGGAGCGGCCATTGTAGCAAGTTTGGTGGGTAGAGGAAGAATTGTTACTCATGATAGACAATTGAAGAGTTCGGTGGATTATGTCAAGGAGGATAGGGATAATCAATGGATTGCATTGGAGCAGGAAGAGAAGATGAGGAGGGCAAAGTTGGCTGAAGAGGAAAAGGCAGCAGAGGAAGATGAGGAGACGGAAGATGAATCTGGAGATGAGGAAAAGAGTGATGATAAAAAAGATGATAAGAAGGAAAGCAAGGATGAAAAGTAAGACGACATGGAATCACCTAATGATTGTACATACCCACATTACCACCCCATCATCTTTTCATTTGTCCTCCTCGATCAATTAATGTCTGATATCATTACCGTCCCATTTCACAACAGAAGCATTTTCAAGTAATTAGCAAATCTACGGGAAAAAAACTTCTCATTCCATGCGGAATCGCACTCCATCTCCAATTCTCATCTCCATCTCTATTCTCGTATATGCCAGTGCGCATAAATGCAACTAAATGAAACTAAATGCAACCAAGTATTTTCTTCCGCCGGGAACTAACGCACAACATCCATCCATCCTCATATACGGAGTACTAGAAACCGAAACCGGAAGGCTACCCACTTCCCCAGCTTTTTTCAAGATATGCGTGCGGGTTGACCGTGTTGTTGGGTATGTACTACATTCTATGTACACAGTGTTTGGTATTTGAGTAATTTGATGTATAAATTAATAAATTAATAAACATTGTACTAATCTTACTAATCTTATATATAACGAAGTAATAATATATAATACGAAATATGAAATATGAAATAAATATAATGAGTAAGGTATATAGATATATAGGTATCTATAATAGAAAGGATATGAATATAATAAATATAATACAGGATGAATAGTATGAATTAGATATAACCTAGTAGATAGATCATCTGAATTTAATAGAATCTTTGGCTAATTTGATGACATAGATAGGTTGATATGTATTTACTGCGTATCTAATTAGTAGTATGTTATTCGATTCTACGATTCTACGGTGACAAAATACAAAATACAGGGATTATAAGTAAAAGATAAAGATGAAAGATGACAAGTGAGGAGAACGCGAACGTAAACTGTATGTTTGAATATCAATATCTATGGAATCCGGATAGATGGGATGTAAGATACTAGATATTCACATAGAAACTTCGAAATTTCGAAATCTAGTTACGAGTTGTGGAATTTTTCCTGGTCAGTATACTCATTCCTTTCTTTTACAGCCCAACTATCCTGCCCCTTTACTAGGTAATCCTCCTAAACATCTCATCAAATACCTCGCAGCAACTCTGACCTTGATCTCTCTATTGCATAAAAATATCTATCTCCATCTCTATTTTTATTTCCCTCCTCAACATGCGAATAATACAGATACACACTACACACAGTACGCAATAGAAACCAACATGAAGAAAAGAATACACAATCAACAACAAAGCGCATGCGATAAATAACACAGTAGATAATATGATCAAAAACCAGAAATCCTACATACAAATATCGCCGAAACAAAAACTAGCCCTTTCAAAATTCCCCAATAATCTCCAGCTCGATACTATTATTCACAATATCCGCAATGCGTGAATTATTCGGTATTCTCGCATTCACGATATTTAGCTTTATTTCCCACGGCGCTATTTCTCCATCCATCCTTAGAGTAGCAGCTAGGTACCTGACTTCTTGTCGTACGATAGCCTCCGAGCATTCTTCGTTTAATCGTTCGTTATTTTTATAAATGTAGTAAACACTTATAGTAACCTACAATGAGATAGGGGTTCATACCAAAAGCCATGAATGGCCGTAGATAGGTTTAGGTTTTGGACCAAGCAATGAGAATAAAGTCAAACGCTAAACAAAGCTTTAAAGCTCAAGCCTAAAGCTTGTAAGCCCCAATTCCGAATCTATGAATCATTTATATAGCTTACTTATTCCGTACTTTCAGATTATTTGATCCATTTCGATCCGAACGATATGAGACTAATATTTCAAGCCAAGAGCTCCGAGAACAAGAATCTCAATCCAGGTTCAGAGGAAAGTAATAGTGAAGAAGCGCAAATTAATACCATCAAGTATCGATGATAATAAAACAAATTGATCTGTTCATCTCACCGAAGTAAAAGAGAACAAATACAGATAGATACAATCTTCAGACTTATTTTAAAGAGCCAAATGAAAGTTCGAATGAAGGTCAGAAATACTTGTCATTATATGTATCATAGAAGTAATAAAGAATAGAATTTTCGAAATTAATAAAATTATTACCAATAGATAATTCTAGCAGGACTATCACCTTTAAAAGTTAAGGGCCATTCAAAATTCATATAAGTTTGAAGGATCAAAAGATATTGGTACCGAGGTAGAAATTTCATCTTAAAGTTCCTTCGCGTGTCCAGCAACTTCCCTCTACCCCTTACTGATGGGTTGAGGTGCGACTGGGAAGAGTTAAAGTAGATAACAGAATAATGAATGGTAGCAAAATGGAATAGTGAATTGAATAAAACGTGAATTCATCTAAAGTGTGATAGAATTGATGGTAAATTAGAATATCGCAAAAGACCTCATGAGACCTAATCTTTCAAGGATATCAAATAATGGCAGTAGCAAAATGATTGAAAAGATAAGCCGACTTGGAGCGTGGAGAATCATTTGGACCTTCCCAGCGCGTAAGCTGATGAATTTTTCATCGCTTCATAAGCACTTCCATCAGAATTAGACATTGTAAGTTAGATATACTGATACTAACTTGGATACAAATGTTATAAGTCCTAAACTGAAAGTTTGGTATGAACAATAAACCCTACTAGTTAGTCAACCATCTGAGAGAGAAAGCGTGCCTTAGGTATAGTGTCTCGAGGCTAATTACAAGGCCAATCCGTACGTGGAAGGAAGAATCGAAGTCGAGACGCGCAGTGAAAAGGAATCTGGGGAGCTACCTGACTACCTAACTACCCGACTATCTGAGACAAACAAGGAGGCGTGCAGGATGGGGACGAGTAGAGACAAGGAACATACAATTCCAAATACATCCAACAACCTCTTCACCGGAAAGGAAGATCACATCCAGGACATTGACTCCGCCGGAGTTCCAAATCTCAATGTGGATGAAAATTATGTCTGGCCTGTTGCAACATTGATTATGTTGTAGTTTTGGAAAGGGAATAACACAAATGTATTGGCCGCTAGGCCTGCCACACTACATTTTGGGCACAAGGATGTAAAGTTCAGCTGGCAAATACCCAAACGTATCGACTAAAAACTCATAACGCGATAACATTCATATATTGATATCTTTCAATATCAAAACGTGGAGCTGATACAAGCTTCACTTAGGGCCTTAGCACCTGCACGTCATGGCAGCATCAAACAGGGGTCGTCATCACTAGCATGTGAACTTCCCCAAAACTTCTGGAGTCAGCAAAGCAGCCTTCCAAGATACTGGAATAAAGAAATGCCCTCCAAATTGATAAGTGGATCCCTAAGGCACTGGCATCGGATCGATAGCGTGAAAAGAACTGGAAGTAGACTCCACGGTACAAAGAATTAAAACCTGATATAATAGAACTAGATAAATAATAATAAAGATATCAAAAGTTATTTAATTAATTTGTAAAGAGAATTCTTATTTGAAGTAAAAAAAGATGAAGCACTAAAGTAAAGATTTTGGAAACATGTTATGAAAATAGGTGTATGAAGATATTACCCGCAAAAGATCGTTATTGCTATATAAACTTTCCCGAAACTTCCTTTATTTTCTTTCCTTATCATTTTCATCACATGATATCATATCTGCCCAGTCAATTCCGGGCTAGTATCAATCTTCTTCTTTTTGTTCCTGTTCTTTTTGAAATCTCTTTAATTTTCCTTTATCCCCTTCTTTTTTACCACTATTCATTGAACCCCGATGAATTAGATCCGCCTTATATAATCCTTTGAATTGTAACATTATTTACTTTTTCTGAAAAAATCTCTGTGGATACCAAGATCGGGGTAATGCACTCTGGGTGAAAACTGATGTGAGAGCAAAACGATAAAATTCTTGCATTCTTTTGTTCATCCCAAGCAACATTTCCTGCACCACGATTTCAATGTAATACATCCGAAAGTGGCCCGCCGACTAGAAAATGAACTCAAGGATAAGTCGGGGTATACTAATTAGATCCCGCTCATTGGCCGGGATCGATCTTTTGAAAAGGTTTTATCCATCCACTCCAGCCTTAAATTTGTTCAGGGCTCAAAAAGAACGTACTTATCACATGGGATAGAAAGTTGGGCAGCCACTAGGCTCAAACCCAGTATAAGCTTTGATTGAATGAAATAAAGGAGCATGAAGCATGATTTGCGCAATGATGAATTTCTTTCCTCGAGTCCATCTCAAGATATCTTCATGCAATTCTAGCAAACCTTACTGTGGTAGAAAGATTAGATTCATAAAAAAAACCTTAAAAAGCATGATCGATCATGACGTCGAAGGTCGTGTCGAGTTTAATGCAAAGGAGATGTGGGATTGTTGTCCAGCATGAGGCTAATAAGATTGCATTGGATGGATAGATGCATCCTAGCATGAGAAACTATCGCATCGATCCCCTAGCAAGAACTATGATTCCAGATCAGAAAGACTGTTTTCATTGGTCGGGAATCATTCGGGATGCAACAACAACTTTCTGAATTTTTTTCTTCCCAAAAGAATTGTATATGCCCATTTGCGGATCTATAAACACCTGCCGTGTGGCGTGATATGTATGCCGAGTATTGCATGTATCTTCACATACTTGTAACCGTATGTATGCAAACAAGTGTTTTCGGTATCGGGAAAGTCGGAGACCGCGGGGCACACAAGATTAATATTAACCTTGCTATATTCATGACGCCGAACTTCTCTTCTCATCGCCGTGACTCAAAATCTGACAGGCACAACAATATAATAATATTTGTAATCGTGAAATCGTAGATTTTTGTCTCTGTACGGAATTAGTCAGATCCTTGGGAGGGATTCTATGACGAAGATCATCTGCATGGGGTCCATTTGATCGTGACCACCTTTTTATCCTTTTGTGGATATGCAAAAACCTTAAAAGCTTGTTCGTGGTATCATGAGAAAAATCATGTTGTTTTCCCCCACTTAAAAATATCATTTGCCGAAAAACATGCATGCTAATCGTCGTGCATCCTTGGCTCCCGTCGTCTTCAAACATCATTCAAAGTAAAAAATCTTATAAACCTTTAGGTGAAGATGATACACATTACCTGTCTTCTTGATCACTCCCTGAATTCTCTACTTGTCATTGAGGCCACCTTGATAAAGTAAACCGTTGGGCTGACTCACTTGTATTCGGTGCAACATGCTAACCGCTGACAACCTCAAACAGCTCCCGCGACAACCCCTCAATTTGCCCAAAGTCTAGATGCTCTGCAATAACCTGAGTCATTTCATATGCTTGTCCGCATCTGCTGTCATACGCTTTTTGGTTGGTGCGCCCGGTGATCATTGGTTGACAAAATAAGCTATAGAACATACTCCGGCATTTGATATGGCATTCATGCAATGAAATGAGTGAATGATTGAGGCCGTGGTCAATGTCAAGGTGCCATAAAAAGCTCGGGACATCCGGAAGTGGATACGCAATTAAAAAAAAAGAAATATCAGACATAAATATATATTAGCCATGTTGAATCATCTTGGTTTGCTTTGCTTTCTTTGCTTGATGGTATCCTTTTCCCAATTCCAACCTTGGAGCATGCTTTTGGCTTTTCCGACATTCAATACCGTATCTCGCAACATAGTACCATCGTTCTTGAAAATCACCTTGATTCGATACCATTCAATCATGTCCTCCACAAATTCTTCACGAGAAAGAAGCTGTGAAAGCGAAGTTCGCAGCACAAGGTCGACACCTGGAAGAGACAGTCGAAGTTCTTCGCCCCTCGCACCAAATTCCAATGAACTTCCAGACATTATGAGGTCTCGGGTTTTGGCCAGTCCAAAAGAATCCGACGCAGAATGCTGGGAAAGAATGTTGGCATTGCAGAAGGAATATCATTGTTATCAATCTGCAAGATTGGAAGCTGCTGTAGAAGCTTTGGAAAATGGTTGGCTTCTTGAGGAGGTCCCTAGACGTTAGTATAATCTTCGAGTGGAATGAACAAAAGCTCACACAACCACAGCATCTCGACTTTGCTTGGATCTTATCAACGATGGTTTGAAAGCTCAAATTCAGACATTTGACACTTTTCAAGGAGATTTGATCCAGTAGAAGGAAGTTCTCATTGCGTCGTAATATCTATGTTTGATGGAACAATGACGGTTCACCATGGTGTAGTGCACCAAAACTTTTGGAGTGCTGGTTGCATTATTGGTCATCGAAGGCCAAGTAATGTTGGTGTTTTAGCGTTGGCGTTATGGCGTGGGTAAATTTGGATATGAATCCGCGACAATATGAGAAATCGATACCCACGGTCTGATGTTTTGTGTCTTTAAATTTTTTATTGATAATCATAGAGGAATGAATAAGTAATCGTACGGTATTGGCAGATTGTGGTATTGGAAGTTATCTTTGACACAATGGGTTAAGGTTAAATATAACATATATGAAAAATAAGAAGAATAACCAAAATTGATCAATCGAGCATTGGCTGAGTGAGTGATCTTCATGCACTTGGGGAAGAGCTTGGAAAGAGCTGAGCAAGCAATACCTAGGTAGGTACTGAGTAGAGTGCATTAGTTGGATGGAATGGGAAGGCATGTTGTACGCTATCACGTGCCTTCTGCGTTAGGCAAGAGTGAGTGAGTGTGAATTCGATTGCAAGTTGTTGCGAAAGCACGATGCTTCATTCCTAGGAAAAGAAAAAGAACAAACGAAGGGGAAAATACCCTTTCGATGCTACTCACGCGGAAGGAGAAGAATCCTTTGCATCGACTTGTTCTTCTCATCTATCATACATCTAACATACAACACTCTTCACATTCTATTCCAAATTGCAAGATGCACGTTGATATCGTAACTATCGTTTGGTCCTCATGGAAAATTGGAAATTACAATCTCGGGTCGCTGCTATGGTTCAGCTTCTCTTCGATACAAATTAGCTACGGCTGATCGCATATCTTCTACCAACCCCCTGTGATACATATCCGACCTTTTTTGACTGTCGTATGACTTCAGCCCGGTCTGGTTCCGAGTGGTCGAGGTTTGATATTTTCAGATCATGTTTCCGAATCTACCATCTTTTATGTTCGAGTACGTATCTGACTGACTGACAATGCTCTAGTGCCAACATGACAAGCCGCCCTTAAGAATTAGGGCCCAATCGATGTGGCCTTGTTCATCATGGTGATGAGGCTTTTCACCGACTGGTTATTCCATACCTATCAAGAAGCTCGATCAACATCCCTAGCTTTCGTGGGGTATCACATATTCGGAGCGAGGAGCCTCGGTTCGGTACGTGGAACGGTATCACAATATTTTTAATCTGTCCCGATCAGTATTTGTAATCTTACCAACAGAGTGCGGACTATACCGATTAGTTTGATATCCTATGGCTTGGAATCATCTTCTCATTATTTCTCTTCCACACCGCAATGAGGTTGAAAAGTGTCAGATATCATACAATTTAGCCTTGCGAGATCACTAGATCATTCATTGTTGGTAAGCCCGCCCTGCGAAAGTGGTGATCGACCACCCACATGTTCTGTGACCCCCATACGAATCCAAGTACTCCGTACATCTACCTGCTAACCTTATCAAAGCTTATCGTGACCTCGGGGCCATCTACAACAAAATCGAAGCAGACAGACACTTTCTAAGGTTATTTGAACAAATCAAACATGAGAGCCCCGGCTGTCATAGACAGCAAAACAGAGACCCTTCCAGCCCTCTTTTTAAAGAATTTTCCATCATTTTAAAGTTTGACGAGGAAGCGATGCACAGAGGTCCCCTTTCGAAAAATGAAGCTAATGAATAGCAGGCGGAGGATTATTAGAATAACTGCCAATCATATACTCCGCATGCAATGAGGCATCCTCCAGCAGCATGGCATTGACACTACCATGTAGATAACCGCAGAAACGCCTCGTGGCAAAATTGATCTCAACAATGAGTTCTCCTCATAGTTCCAAGGGAGCTTTTCGCGTTTTGTATTTCTTCAACCCCGCCAAGAAGATGGTACGGGTCACTCCAAGTCATACCCAAACATGATCTGTCATATCAACACAGATATCTGTAATTTGTTCTTACCGTCTAGATGATTCATACTTTCCAAATGACATCTACCGCTACATAACAACATTGTTTTCGTCCGTCAAAACAAACTGCAAATCCTGAGTAACCAAAAAAACAATCCAGATCCAAACCAAGACCTCAGATTGCCTCGGTGATTTCTCAATCCACAAATAAGGCTTGTCTCACTTGATATCTGCTGTCAAAGAAACTTCGATAAGGAGCCTCGTCACCACGCTATACTCTAGCAGCCGAACAAGATTGCAAGGATAGCGATAAAGCTATTGCTTAATCTTTTCGACAAATTCGATACCTTACGCTATCAAGCAGTTCATGCAATTCAAGATTGCATCTGATGCACATGAACCCAATAAATCTACTCTAGGACTTTCTGTCTCACCCAAGCGATCAATGAAAAGTGGAATATATGCTTGTTAACTGGGGCCCCCTTTATGTTTTTGCCTCTCGCCATCCCATCCTTCGTCCCGTTCTCGCACCACTTCTCATAAATTATATATAACTTGTTATCACAGACTTGCCATCGACCAATCATAACAATCCTGTCTCCTCTCTCAATCCATAAACTATCTGAATATTTTTCTCGAAACCCTAGCCATGGAGTACAGAAGAAGTTCCATGGTTATGAACCGAAAACAGCAGGCTAGTACAAACCCTCAGATATATGCTAGTTTCGCCGGTGCTGGTGTCCCCCGGACCTCAAATGGGATTTTGGACGACATGCCTACAATGTGGTGGGATGAGGAAAGAATTCACGCTACCGTTACACGACAATTTGTGTCATCAAAATTACATCCAGACGAGCAAGAGCGTCTGGATGAGCCATTGGGTTTCGGTGATGGCTTGACCGATGACACATATATGGAATGGATTGAAGAGAAGGCAAAAAAAATATTTTTGATCTTGGTGGAGTTGGGTGTGCCAGATCAAATATTTGGAGTCATTGATGATTCTTGGGGTGATGATGATTTACCGATACCCATGGATCAAGTTGAAAGACTACAGTTGACCTACGACAGAAACGAAAAGCTAGAGAAGAAGTTTTTCCAGCGCCAATTCAACTATCTCCTAAGATATGTCGCTAAAGGTGAACATATTTACTACGATGATGTAGAAGTAGTACCGCTAGAGCCAGTCGAAAAAAGAGCCGCTGGATCAGTAAGTAGTCTTCTACCGAACATTGTTGATAAAGTCCATTTACCTGGCAGGCCAGACACTGTCTTTCTACGCCGACGAATACTCCTAGGTACCTCACCGGAACGAATGCTACATGAGGAATTTCTCTCGGGCATCGAAGCAATGAAAGGGGTTGATCATGTACATCTCACGTCACTATGGGCTTCTTATATCCATCAGGATAAAGGCTACCTACTCTTGACTCCAGCAAACGCCAACTCGCTCAAATCCTTTCTCACCATTATACCTCAATCTTTCAAGATCCTAGCTAAGCAGGATCGCCGTGTTCTTATTTTGAATTGGCTTCACTGTCTAGCTGGAGCTTTGTCCTTTCTTCATAAAAATGGTCTTTCGCATCGTAACATCAAGCCCTCAAATGTCATGCTCGACCTTGACAACCACATCTTTCTGGGAGATTGGGGCGTCTTCCCTACACATATCCCTACTATGGAGAAAAGTGGCTTTGATAAAGAGGCCTATGATTACTCCGCCCCGGAACAGAACCATTACACAACGACTTCCACTTTTAGCCTGCCCAATACTCGGTCAGTATCATCGCGACCACCTGCATCTAGCAGGTCAGCCGGTGTCCCTACCGATTTTGTATTTCAAGTCCCTACAATGTCATTGTCAAATGATTCATCATCTATTCATACAGTCTCAACTGGTTCACGATCAGAATGCTCAGGTCCAAACCACACTAGAAGAGACAGCAGAGCTGGTAGGCACGATCCACAAAAGGCCGATATATTTGCTTTAGGGGCTATTTTCATCGAAATCATTACATTTCTTATGAAGCGAGCGACAAGGAATTTTGCCTCGCATCGATCATCGAAGCACAAAACCCCGGGTCGTGGCGGTGGAGTTCCAGATTCAAGCTTTCATAAAAACCTGGGACAAGTAGATAGCTGGATGAATACACTTCTCAAAGACGCCACAAAGAAGGAAGACAAGATCTTTCGAGGTGTTTCTCAATTAATCGCACTTTCCCAACGTATGCTCTCGCCCGAACCAAACGATAGGCCATCAGCAACCGAAGTTCAAGAGAGAATCTACGCCATCTTGACAGAGAATTGTGGCCTAAAAGATGTTCCTGGAGACAACAACTCGGAAAGAGGAGAGATACATTGCGGAACCCGAATCACAGAAGACCAGTGGAACTTTGGCTTTGACCAACTGCGCCTCGCAAGTCAAAGGGCCGCGGCAGAAGCATGCGCTTCTGTCGCCGGCGATACGATGGCAAACCTCCCGCTCGGTAATGGAGGTGTAATCTATGGCGTAGAAAGAGTAGCCACTGTAGTGAATAACGGCGTACCTTTGTCATCGATGGGAGGAAGAGAGGGAGATCGCGTTAGCATCAATACGAAAACGAGCAGCGGCAAAAGCAGCGAAGGAAAAGGCAAAGCCGCCGGACAGGAAAAAGCAAGACCTAAAGCTAAAGCTTGGCAGGCTCCTGTTTATGCCGGTATGTCATTTCAATGTTTATCGCTCGTATTGTTGAGTGTGTGTCTCTATACTAACCATTGGCGCGCAGAGCTTAGTTTCGGCTAAACCCCTAAGTCGCAGACTCACGTTAAATTTCGATCGATCCCTAGCGCGTCCGGAACGACAACGAGAGATGAATTTTTATAACAACATGTTTGGTTAGCTTAAGAAAGGTGGGAAAAGCGGGTTTAATACGAAGCGGAAGGGAGTTGATTACTTAATACATGTCAATACTGCTGGTAATGAGTTTGTGCGATACACTTTGGGCGCTGATTTCTGTATTCTTTCTCTTTTTGGGTGGAGTGGATGAGGGGGAGGGGTGAATACTCGTCAACGGACGAAAATGATTGCAATTTCAGATGAGATGAGATGAGGTGATATGATATGATAATATGCGACACGACCCGATTTTCGAGATGGAAAATCATTTTCTTCATGGCGTCTTTCTTTGGAGTGTATAGCAAGCAGCGAAAAGCGAATTTCTGGCAGGGGAAAATGAGCTTTGGATAGATGGATAATCTAGTCAGGATATGGAAATAGAGATGGAAATGGAAACGGAAACCGGGCCAGTATGAGTGGTATCCAAATTTAAATTTGATCATCACTCCATTCTATCAATTTTTTATGTGCATTATGATCATAGTCATCATTTTATCCCGTTCATTCGTTCATCTAGTATGCGGCGAACATTATGCTTATTATACCTTTTCGTCCGATATTCAAAACGCGAAACCACGATCTTCGATCCCATCGTTGTAGGAAATTCACAGTTTAGACTTAGTAGACACTCCCTTTGATACTTTTGTCCAACTTTTCAGCTTGTTGAATCTCAAGGAGTTCGGGGCTCGGCTCACCACCCTCATCACTCTGTACACCAGCATCATCATCTCCATCATCACTTTGATCTCCCAAAGCATCAGCCTTGACTCCCTTTCCCATCCCGTCCGATTCTTCTCTTGTCAATTTCCGCGACAGCACTGAGATTCCCAACCCATTCTTCCCATTCCGCGCCCTCGCTAGCCTTTTCCTAACATCTTCTTCTGCGCTGAATTCGGCATCGCTGTTAGCACCACTAGCGCTTCCGCCTCCATCTCTACCACCGTGGCGTATGCCAAGTAAATCATTGGGACTTTGAATGCGACTACGTAATCGGTCTTCTATACTGATGAAACTGGGTGTTCCATCGGGACTGCTAACTGTTTCCTCAAGACTCCTTTGGACATCTAATTCAGGCGGGCCGGCCTTACCTCTGGGGTCATCCTCGTCTTCGTCGGAGGAAGATTGCCAGCGACGCGCTGCTGGTCGCCGGGATGCAATTGTTTCTATGTGTGTTGATGAAGTGGACGCTGAGAGGATTGGGCGACCGTTGAGTTGCATGGCATGCATGGAATTTTCTTTTTTAAAGTGATGCTTTCCATGGTCGCATCCATTCGGACAGCCACCCCATCTCTTGTGGGTTGGTATCGGGCTAGAAGGTCCCACATGGGAGCGCCCTGCCACTAGCAGTTTGTTCTCCTTTTCCTTATCCTTTTCCGACATTTGCTCATTTTCGGGCGTCGAAGAAGAGGTTTTGGCGGTGGCGGCAATTGCAAGGCGTTCTTGTTTTAGCTGAGACCATGTGCGTAGTTGATTCTCTAATATGTATTTTCCAGAATCGTTGGACTTGCGCATGATGAGGAACTCGCAGTGATTGACGTTTCGAAGATCTTCGAAATATTCAACTGAGAAATGATACCATTTCATTAGAAAGACGCGGGACATGAGTCCATGAGTCACTATCATCCAGTCTTGTCAAAATTGTGCCTAAAGAGACCAGAGGGCAAAACGGACCTAAAACACAGACACTTGCGAAATCATCATCTCCAAACTGTCTCCACAGGCTCTCATTGAACCCACTCACTCTGTCATATGCATCCGCCGCGCTCTCTCCATTAGGAATTCTATAGAAAAAGTGTCCATAATCTGCTCGTTCCTGCCACATTCTCTCCATTTCCGCACTACATGGTTGGAAATTACCAAAGTCCTGCTCACGCAGGCGAGGCTCTTCGTATACCTTTATAGAGTGCCTTGGGAATGGCGAAGGGCTCGGGGAGTCAGAGGTCAGGGTGGACAGAATACCTTCTGTAGTTTCACGGGTTCGTCGATACGGAGAAGTAAAGAAGTGGAGGGTGTCATCTGGACGTAGGAGATTTCGAAGTTGTAAACCAGCTTCGTGAGCTTGAGTCCAGCCTTCAGGAGTGAGCTTTACTCTGTGATCGGGGATGGTTTGGTGAATATCGCGGTTTTCTGGATATGTTAGCCAGGTACCCATAGCAAGGCTGTCAGCCTCATGGACGGAAGAAAGCATGGGAGCATACTATTTCCCTCTGATTGAGCATGTCTGATTAAAATGATCATGCGAGGTTTTCCCATATTGGCGGATAAGAACCACAGCCTTCCGTTCCAAGGGCCTTGTGTTTTGTACGGGAAAGTTTTAGGCAATAATAGAACAAAATCTGAATAAGTATTTGTCTTCTGTCTTTCTATTTGTAACTCCAAAAGCGAAGAGGGATTGGTTTTGTTCTGTAACAATACCGAGAGAGAAGTACAGTGTGAGTTGTTTCAAGTTGCCCCCTCTCCTGGCTGATCATTTGTTATCGTATCCTCTTATCTTGATGAATGTGATTTTGACGAGAAAAACATATGAATCTGAATGGTATTTTGGAATTTGGCGGGACCGGGCTAGACTTCAGATTAGTCAGGGGTTCAGTTGAGATAGACAAGGCTGTAGTAAATAAAACAAAACCTTGTTCATCAAAACTCAAAATCACTTCACTACTTGACATAACAATAATTACATTAACACATACTCGCATCCGGAATTGCAACACAAAATCTGTGTGCGAAAAAATCTCAGTCAACGACACACGGCCACATATAAATTCATACAAACGTACACACCATCAAAGCTTCTTCGACCATGTCTGAAAACATCCCCGAATCCATTCCCACTTCCGCAGACCCACGCTCTAAGCGCCCCCTCAAACGTCGTGCAATATCCCCTCGTTCAGAAACTGCCTCTCAAATTCACAAGTTGATGTCCACACCCGAACGGAAAATCCCAGAGACAGCCGCTCCAGCCGTGAGGGTATCGGGAGCCATCCCTGAAATAGTGCAGAATGTGCAAGGAAGTTCTGCAGGAGCTGGATCGGGGGAGTTTCATGTGTACAAGGCGAGTCGAAGAAGGGAATATGAGAGGTTGAAGGGGATGGATGAGGAGGTTAGAAAAGAGACCGAGGCGGAGGAATGGGAGAGGGAAAAGAGGGATAGGGAGGAGAAGGATGCGGAGAAGACGAGGAAGGCTAGAGAGAAGAGGGAAAGGAAGAGACAGAAGAAAGGCGACAAGGGTGACAATTCTGGTGCTGGTGCTGCTGGGGCACAGGCAGGGAAGGTCAAGCCTAGGATTGATGCGAATGTCAGAGTAGATGATGAAAATGAGGATGCTGGAACAGAAATTGTTGGGGAAGCACAAGCACAAGTCGGCGTCATCATCCATGACGATGATTGACAGGCATTCGACGCTACATAAGCTCAATTTCACCAGTCATTTCCAATTTCTGCACGGATAAGGATGGTCACGAGTATTGGAAGAAAGGCCAAATTGGGTGTATTGGCTTGATTTCTATTCGTTTGCCATGAGCATGAACAAGCATTCATGAACCGTGAGCTCTATGCTTTGGTTACAAGGGTATGCTCAACCATATTAACATCGCTTTTTTTATACACTAACATTTGAAGATTTATTCCTCCCCACCGCCAGGTGCGCCTGGTGCTCTTGCCGCCTTCGCGCTGCAAATATCATCAACCCTCAGGAGAAGGCAGGCAGACTGAGATAAATTAGCTACAAGCGTTTGCAAATTGACAAGCATAGAATCACATACCTCAACTGCAGTCTTGATACTTTGTAATTTGACAGCCTCTGGCTCCCAAACACCGTACTCATTCATATCAACCAAAGTACCCTTGTCACCGTCAATACCCCATGAACTTCCACCCTCGGCATGCTTTGCTCTCAGTGCAGTGAGGACCCTAACCGGACTTTGTCCAGCGTTTTGAATCAAAGTTCTTGGAATGACTTCCATAGCTTCAGCTACAGCCTTGTATGGCCATTGCTGTACACCCTCAATGCTCTTTGCGAGTTGACCCAATCTGACAGCTACAGCCATTTCAGTAGCACCTCCTCCAGGCGATAATCTGGGATGGAACATAACATTTCGTGCAACCGCCATGGCATCGGCCAAATTTCTGTCAATTTCGTTCAAGATATCTTTAGATGGACCTCTCAGTAAGATAGTGCATGCCTTTGGTGATTTGCATTTGGTTAAAAATGTAAAGTATTCGTCACCAATCTTTTCGATCTCGAAAAGACCACACTGGGTTCCAACGTCAGATTCTTGGAGGTCGTCCACTCTGTTGACGACAGTTGCGCCAGTTGCACGAGCTATTCTGTTGTTGTCTGTTTTCCGGACACGACGGAGTGCGGTAACATTGCCCTTCATCAAGTAATGTTGTGCGAGATCTAAAATTCATGAGCCAAAATTATATATAAAAGCAACCGGGCGAGCAAACATACCAGAGACACCTTTCTCCGTAATGACCAGATCAGGCTTGAGAGCAAGAATAGAATCGCACATAAGCTTGACCTGCTCCTCCTCAATCTGCAAAATCTTATTCCAGTCGTCCTCTTTGCTAATCTCAATGTTTGTCTGTGATTCTCCCTTCTTGTATTCCAATGTGCAATCTAATAAGATAATTCTTGGATTCTCGATTCTTCGTCTCATCTTCGGGTGGGTAATATCTTTGTTGAGCATAACACCGTCCAAAACTCTGCTGTCCTCGATTTCTCCGCCTGGAATCTTCTCAACTCTTGCATAACGCTTAATATCAACCTCTTTCTTGCCACCTCCAATTTCGTGGGTTACTGTTCGCACAGCCTTGAGTGCTAAGCTGCACATAAGTTCAGACCATCTGGAAACGAATTTTGTGCCGATCGAGGATGAGATGAGTTGGTACATGGCCTTGTCATCGTTAATGTCGACTGGAAGGGAAATTTCTTCAATGATCTCGAGGGCATCTTTCAGTGCAGCCTTGAAAGCGGAAATAATAACAACCGGGTGGATATTTCTTTCTAGTTGTGGGAGAGACTGTGCCAACATTTCACCAGCTAGAAAATATCAGCCTGAATTATTTTGAATTCCTAGAAGTATTTCGTACCAAGAATAATAACACTAGTAGTTCCATCTCCAACTTCCTCATCTTGTGTTCTGCTCAACTCAATCATACTCTTTGCTGCGGGATGTGACACTTCGATTTCTCTAAGAATGGCATGTCCGTCATTTGTCAACACGATACCTCCCATAGGATCTAACAACATCTTCAGCATAGCTTTTGGGCCTAAACATGATCGAATAATATCTGCAACACTGTTTTGTATATCAGTTCTGACTGTTGAAATGGCGGGGTGCTCGAGAGGTGCTGTGAAGAGCTCTTACGTTTTGGCTGCGGTGATGTTCGACATCTGAGCTTTTCGGCCAGTTTGCCTATCACCACTCTGGGTGTCTGAAAGCTATAGTCAGCGTTCCAGCCATTTTCTGAGGATGAGGGGTAGCGGAGAAGAGCTTCAAACCCTTCCAGACTTACTCATCACTACTACCGGCGCCTGCATGTTTAAAGGTCTCTTGGATATCTGCTATGGAGGTACAAGGGTGATGGGCAAGAAAGCCAATAAACAAAACGTTTTTTTGTGTAGTGGGATGTTGTAGTGCCGTTTGAATGAGTTTCAATTGCTCTGCGCGTTTACATCGCGTCTCCGACAAATTTCTTGATGCAGCGTGCACGGACCATCTTACATTTTTGAACATTGTCATCATCTGAAAATTTGTGGCTACAATTCATGAACATCACTCACATCACTACTCAAAGTTCGAACTTGACTGACCTTTATAAGTGTGATTGACCAAGAAAGTCAGTATTTGAGCTCTTTTCATTAATTTCACTATTAATACACAATCTGAATAATTGCCAGCGTCCTTTATTTGAATTGTCAATTATGACGGGATTCCACTTCAATGTAACGTTATATAAGCAAGATGGCAATGCCTCTCTTTGCCCCAAAGTTATTTTCATCGATTTATCTCCATTACAATCCAATTCTCCCCTCCAATAGGATTTTTTACTGGATCTCAACTCTAGAGATCACTTCTAAAAATCTTCACTCTTCATGTTGAGCTCCAATCCCTTATCTGCAAGTAGCACCCGCCCACACGAATGCCTATATGCCTCTTTACTCTCTTCCCACGGCTTCCCGATGAACTAGAATGCATAATTTGGAATTTAGCCCCCACAGTTCGAGATAGGGTTTTTTGTTTTCAAAGTTGACAAGAAGTCAATTGTCCTTTTCGGTCCTATATGCTACCCACATCGAAAACTCGGATACCCCATAGACCTCCCGCCAGTACTGCATGTATGTCGTCTCTCTGGAAAGTAAGCCTTTAATCATTATAGTCCTATTTATCTGAATGCCCAATGAAACGAGCCATAATTCCGTGATTCATGTTGATATTCCAGTTGGTTACATGCGCAAATCACAAACGAACATTCACCATGTTCCTACGGCTACCAAAAGAGCTACAACTCCTGGTTCAGAGCAACTTCTTGATGGATTACGATCCACAACCTATCGTCGTCAAATCTATCGATACATGCGCCATTATTCCTGGTGGAGAATTCGAAATCCCAATATCTTATCAGGCAATAGCATACTGGGATGTCCTGGTGTACCGCAGACAGCGTACAGAATGTGGGGGTGGTTGACAGCGCTTTCGTTGGCTTGGATGCACGCCTGTCCAAGAGTAATGGCACAAAGCAAAACTGCTCCAGGACCTGAATCGCGGAGGACATCGTAAAAAGCGAGTTTGTACTTCTTGCGTCTGTGTGTGTCCATAATCTCGCGGTGTCATGTAGGTTCCGTAGCTATGTAAACAGGTTAGAAGTAAAGTGTTACAAGAAAGAACTTCGTGTAGAGCTTCGAACTTTATCGACTTCCAAACCAAACGAGAAAGAACAAAAAAACACACTCAGTGGCTTGCACGGCACATCTAAGCTCCATGAAAGTGGTTAGTGCATGCATGCATATCTTGTACTCCGACACTTCCGTGAAGGATCCAGTAGGAGGCTCGATCCAGAACGCATGTCTGACTTGTCATTTGTATGATCTTTCTTGCTGCTACACGCCGAGTACATTTCCTTCAGATACATATTACACAGAATGATGGCGTTGAATCACGGCTATAGGCTGTTGCTGCCGATATTGGGCAAGTGATAAGAATTCTCTGCTTCCCCTACGCATCTTTAGCGAAATAACAAGCTGCCTCATCTTTTACCACCTCATTGTCCATCCACCCAAAGAACCATCAGATCCCTTATACAAGCCAGGGAGTTCCTTGAAGAACCTCTCCTTTCCTGCAAATCTACATGGTCAGTAAGTCGTTTGTTCATCTTTCTGAAAATCCAGCTAAGAATTGGTTTTGAAGATGTGTACCGTAACCACAGACTGTCACTCTTGTGGTCATATAAAGAAAGTGACAACGGACTCGACCGGGCGTTCAGATACCGCGAACTGCTATGTCACTGGCGGAACTTTTACCACCAATTGCGGGGCTCAAGCCTGCAACACGCCGCCTTCCTCTTAGACACATTACCAACATTTAAATCGTCAACCTGGAAATCTCCGAAACGGTTTCTAAAGATTCTGAAATGAGATCTTGGGCGGATAGGATCAAGTGCAGTCTTGAAGCTTTGAATAATGCGAAGGCAAGCCAGACGGAAGAATGAATGAAAGGGTTGAAGATGGAAGTCATGATAACTTGTGTATTTCCCCCCGGGTTCTGGTTATTTCTATTTCTCTATCACTCGTCCTAGATATCTTCGATCGCTCTTTGTGACCTGTGGATACTATAGCACGCAATGTCATGTTTAAGCAAAACTTCTGGGGCCTACTAGCATTGGCAAGTCAAAGAAGCTCGGTATACTTAAGTGTTTCAAGTTTTTCGATTTGTGCAGGAAATGAATGATTTCACACCAACTAGAAGCTCAAGGAGAAACCGAGCGAACAGAACTTCGCTGCCTAATTCCGAGACTCCATTTAACCCTAAATTCATTCCTAGCACCTCGGCCCATCCCTCCTCATTCATATTTTGTTTCCTATTCTCTCATTCACTGCATCGTTAATCCTTTTCCTGTTACTTGTCCCTTTCCTTGTTGAACAGCACTTCGGCGCACTTAATACCTGCCTCCCAATATAGGCCGCCGGGTCAATAACGAATTTATTATGCTGTATTGCGTATACGCCTGCCTAGACCTTAGGTGGAGTTGTACAATTAAACTTCGAAGCTCTCCACTTGGTGCTATAATCTCGAGGTCTCCATTCCTTGAAAATAGATAATACTCCGTAAGTCTCTATTAGATTAATAATTTGTACGAGTACCCAATTTATTCTTGCTACAAGATAAAAATGAGAATGAGAATGAGAATGTTCATATCCAGATATCCAGTTAACTACCTAGTACTCCACTCCGCAACTTCACTTTGTATTTAACCTCGTTACTGTGCTCCGTGCTCCGTACCCCGCACTTAGCTACAATTCCCCACTTCCCCACTTCCCCACTCCCCTCTACACGCGATTCTTCTTACCAGTTGCAGTAGTATTACTAATTATAAGCTACCGTTACCTCGTGACTTATATTGGTCGCAACCACTTTCTATCCACAGGATAATCATATCTGCGATATCATCAAGCTAATGTACACACTACATACTTTGTAGTAAGGGTTTCGACAGACTTTCATCAATATGGTGTCTGCACCTAAGAAAGAAGAGGATTAAACGAGACCTGCGGTAAAGGAGAGAGCTAGTTTATGTCTTTGTAACACACTCTATTGGTTATCAAAGGGATATTCTATTTTTTATCAAAAGATCTATCTGTATATTCCATCTTTTGAAAGTATCTAGTACAGAAGCAAATTTATGTCTTTGTAAGATTTTCTATTAGGTATAAAGGGATATTCTTTGCTTATCAAGATATCTGTTTGTGTATCCTATCCCTTGCAAATGCCTAGTACAGAAGCAAATTCACGTCTTTATATCTCTTGCAAGTGCCTAGTACAGGAGCAAATTCATATCTTTATAAAATCGACATCAGGGATATCTTTGTTTATCAAGAGATCTGTTTGTGTATCCCATCTTTTGGAAGTGCTTAGTATAGAAGCAAATTCATGCCTTTATAAAACCCTTTATTCGATATCAAAGGGATATTCTTTGCTTATCAAGATATCTGTTTGTGTGTCCAATCTTTTGCAAGTGCCTAGTACAGAAGCAAATTTCTGCTTTATAATGTTTTGATTCCTTTATTTTCAATACTCTACTTATAGAACTTTCTTTCTCGCCGGGTCTCCATGACAGAATCCATCAAGATATATCAAGTCCAAATTGTTATTCTACAGACTACAATTCATATTTAACATTTTTTTCGTTGAATATCAGCAGTATGACGTTATATAAACCCTTTGAAGGCACTACCCGAGAAGAACTCAAATTACATCGCCCGAAAAGCCCAGATTTCATACTTTGCCAGGTCTGTGGATTGAACTCCAGCTTACAGGAGCATAACTCGTATTTCAGTCATGTCAAGGTCTCAATGAATTCCACTAGGGGTATGTGGTCTATTGGTGAGAAATACTTTTTAAAAGAAAGACCAAAGTACGGGTGGGGGTTCCTTAGCCCCCCGAATGCGGATTATGCAGTAAATAAATTCCTAACTGAGAACTCAAATGTTCCTGTAGCAAAAGATATGCGTACCTGGGAAGATAAAGATAGTGATTGGTACTGGATGGAGAAGTGCCCCGGCGAAACACTGAAGAAGGTTGGGGGATCGTTGACTTGGGAACAACATCGAACAATCGGCTATGAATTGGGAGAATATTTGGCGGAAGCACGCAAGTTTACATCGACAAAACCAGAAGCTCCAGATGGTTCGCCGATCAGAGATAAATATTTAGGTGCTGATTTCAGATGTGTGGATCTCATGACTGTCGATCGAGAAGAATGGTGGGCTCGTACCGAACCCCGTCTTCGCAAACACCCTTCAATCACAGAGGAATGGAAAAAGAAGTTCAAGGAGAGCTATCCCTTCAAGGAAGGAGACAAATATGTACTTTCTCATGGAGATCTCGACTCATCTAATATCATGGTAAAAGATGGACATGTTACAGCTATCATAGATTGGGAGCATGGTGGCTATCGTCCAGAATGGTATGAGTGGAGCCAATTTGGAATGAGTCGGGGATCCGGGGAGCGAGCAAAATCCCATCCAGAAAAATGTGGTTGGACCTCTTTTCTTGTGGAGAAAATGGTCCAGCTCGGCATGGATGTGGAGATGCCCCCTGAAGTCCGTGACTGCATATGGTCTTACGGTCGTTACGTTAAAGAACCCGAAGACGAGGATCTCCCAAGATACCCATACGAGGAGTTCAATAGATATTTGTATCGGAAATGCACCAATTATCAGCGTTATCTAGCAGAGAATACATCACCAAATTACCTTGTTCAGTTACGAAAAGAAAGGGAAAAGAAGGAAGTCGAAAAAGTAGCAGTCATGCTAGCCTTCAACAAGCTAAGCTTAGATGAGAAGGATATCTTCTTGACCGGGAAGTCGCAGATTGGATCTGGTCATAGTAAACGAGATTTGAATGATCCGGTTGATAATAGGCTGTACTAGTTTTTTCCTATCACGCGAGTTACACATATGACGAATTGAATGTTTTATGTGTCTTTTCTACTTTCTGATACTATTGGCACCAATTCTAATTTCAAGATATGTTGAGCCTCCATCTAAAAAGTTGTCAATTTGTATATAAGGAAATCCAAAAAAAAAGTTGTCAATTTGTGTATAAGGAAACCCGAGCTACTAGCAAAACAAAATAAAAGACTCGCCCCTCTCAAAATTCGCATGCATCCAACACAGCTTAAACCCGAGCGAATCTTCTTGATTACACCCATCCACCATTATATTAACCACCCCATCTAACAAAACGAAACGGACACCCATCTACCATTGTAATCCCACGTAACAAAACAAAACAGACAACCATCTACCATTGTAATATCCCATCTAACAAAACAAAACACCTCCAACGGAATATCCCCACTCCATCATAACCTCACATCAGCTTGTAACTTCGAAATTCACCACTCGTCCTATCATGCTCCCGCTTCATGATTTTGCTCTTCTGGGTAGGCGACAGTCTTAGTCGCGCCGTAGAGTGCTCCACCATCCCGCTCCACAACATCAGCAGGCCTTTTCTCCGCGAAAGAAATCTTGACACTGCCATGCGCACATCTAATAACATTCTTACAATCTCCTTTTCCACAATTCTCCCCAACCACCAGCATCACTTTAACGCCAAAAGCTTGAACCTGGACAACCGTATCCGTCTTCACTCCAGCGGGAATCTCAAGCTCTTGAACTAGTTTTCCTTCATCATTCGCAATGTAATGCTCCATGGCTCCCAACACTGTGCGCTGTTCGTCCGTAGTCGTATAGTATTTGACGATCTTTGCAGTGGAGAGTAAGGCTTTGCAAGTCTGATTTTCGCATTTACGAAGCCCACTGAAGTTGTTGTGGCCACAGATAAAACAGTGCATAATACCGGTGTTGGCTTAGGTGAATTCCTTCAGGAGAGGGTGGTACTCGGTGTGCGTAATAATTTTTCGGGCAATTGCGCGGTTTATGATTGCCTTGTATGAGGAATTCAAATGGATATCAGTTCCTGTGACAAGAAAGCGAAGGAGTGAGTTTCTTCGGAGGAGGTGGTACTCGGTGTGCGTAATGATTTTTCGGGCAATTGCGCGGTTTATGATTGCCTTGTATGAGGAATTCAAATGGATATCACTTCCTGTGATAAGGAAGCGCAGGAGTGAGTTTTTCCATTTTGCAGCAAAACCCAAGCAATATATACGTATTGAAGTTGTGGGTAGATCAAAACGAAGTCAAGCACCTATTGCTACCTTACTGAGATCTCAATAAAATCTTGTGCACCATCCAAACCTGTTTCTGCTTCGGAGATCAGCGGTGAATCGTTATTACTACAACGAACAAAAGCCTGTGAGAGCATCCCTCCCATAACCAGGAACAACCCGAAATTTGACGGCGCAAACCAGAAAAAGTTGCGTACAACTCTCTGCCACCACCTCCGCACTTTAACGAGCTACCCGAGACTCACGTTGCCAGCACGCTACATCTGAAGACATGAATGAAGCAAACAGTAAGTTCGAACGTTCATGAATAAAGGAAATGAGAAAGAAGCGTGCACGTGAAGCGAGCTATGATCACATGAGAGCTTCTTTGCCGGTGAAAACATGAACAAATTAATGGTGCCTTGGCACTTTTGACACATGCGTTAACTTTTGTTCTACTTCATTCCAGAACGGAACATGCCAATACCGGGCTGTAGATCTAATGAACGCGCAGAGTGTTCATATTTGAATTTATGCAAGAGAAAGTAAAAGCGAAGCTGATTGACTTCAATAGATGATGCTTTAGAATCACGACGGAAAAGTAGTGGTGGCTCAATTGTGTGGTAAAATAAGGCTGAACTACTGTGGCTAGTTATATCCTCAACCAAGAGTTTTATCCGCTCTTCATCTGCAAAATACACATATCCTTGGATACAAGGTCGATAAAATCTTTAGCATTCCCCATTTCAGTCTAGTTCATAATACTTGCCCTTCTAGTAGTCGTGGCCCAATCGTATGATAAAACAAGGCTGAACTACTGCGGGTAGCTACATTTCAGTCATGTGGTAAGACAAAGCTGAACTGCTCTAGCTAATTATATCCCCTAACCAAGAGTTTCTTCCACACCTCAAAGTATACGTATCCGGCATACGAGGTCCAAAACATCTTTAGCATCCACAGTATCAATGGAAACATATACAATATTCAATGAAGCCTAAATAAAGCTAAATGTCTTGAAGAACTGGAAATCACTGACCAAGTTCAATTGGAGACATATCTAACGCAACTTTTCCATATAGAACAGATGAGCATATTCTGCCGCTGCAGCCTGCAGTATATGGTAGCCAATTTTATTTTTATGAAAGTCGGCATAATGTTGACGGAGAAGCCCATTCTTCTTCTGACACTAGTGCATAGAGCATTCACGGCATAATATATGGTTCCCTTTCAAATAGTGTATACATACAGCTGTTCAGGAGCACCTGTAGATTCCAAGTGTCAATTTGAAGTTATTTACACTGATTTCGGTCACACAAGCAACGAATTCATTATCTCAATACCACTGCCATACCTCTCCTTCAGTAATCTAAGTCCCAATCGGTACCGCTAGCACTTTGCACTGCGGTTGAAATTAAAATCTGGTGCAACTTGATTTGAACTTCCACGCCTCAAAGAGCCTGGAAACTCATAAGTTCGAAACCGTCCGACAACAAGCATACCATTTGAACCCCAGTGACTCCTACTTCTTAGTTCAGCTCTACACTCGGGCTTTCCGCTTCCGTACCCGACTCAGTGGTCTGCCCCCTGCCCCACCAAGTTTTCGTCACCTTCGTTGGTTCCGCCGGTTTATTATCGATGTCTAACCAAATAATCTCTTTCACCTCTCCACTCGCCTGCATTGCCAGAAACTCCTTTGTGAAAACGATACTATCGGCAGTTCACTCCGCCTTATGACCCATCACCAAACAAGCTGTTCCGGATGCATGTTCTGCATATACCCCTGAGAATTCTTGGCGGGTAGTTTGGAGAGTAGAAGCGGTCGTTTGGTAATTGGTTTGGTCGATGAAAGCTTTGCCGGTTTTCCAGACTAGACCTACGTGGACGAGCTTGTTTTCACAGCGTAGGTTTTTACAGCGCTGAGCGCGGCAGGTTTTGTTTTACCTGTGAAAGCGAAGGCTGAATTGGCGGGAGGTTGACCGGGTAGAAGTGCGTTTATGCAATCTTGTTTGCTAGGAAGAGCGGACTTTTTGGTGATTGACGAACTGGTTGGTGCGTTCGTAAAGGCTGAGTGAGGATAAGGGATGCGCAACAGCTGTGTCGCTGGAGAGGTGAGAAGAGGAAGCCAAGAGAAAAGACCGAAGACGAAGGCAGAGACGGAGACGGAGAAAGATTTGCTTCTGGAGAAGAGCATGATTGCGGCTGGAATTGGAAGAACAGCACAACCAAAACGCAAGAAAGAAATACCAAAAATAAAAATAAAGTCAAATGAAGGTTGTGATTCAGTAGCTAGGTAAAGAATGTATGCAAAAAGAAGCTGAGAGATCTGACACGGGAGAAAAGAAAGAGAGAAAGCTTCTAATACACTTATACGCTCATCTATATACATTAAACTGTTGAGTTATATGGAATATATGCACCATTATCATGGGAATAATATCAGTGAAAGTGAGATCTATTTCCATTACATTCTTAACGACTTTAGTCAAATAATTTTCCACAAGAGCTGCACTGGCCAGCCCAAATATCGTACCAACAATCTTTGCCACAATTGAAATTGTGAGAGGAATTACATATGATGAATGTTTTGATGCATTTGAATGTCGGCTACGAGCCAACCAACTAGAAATCGAAGTTGTTATAGTTCCATAACATAAGCTCTTCACATTTTACAAGAAAGAAATTAACTCATAGAGAATCAACATTTCAATCATCATCATTGTATCAAGCTGCTGAGATTAAGCTTTGCTCCCCCATCACATAAACTCTTACATTGATGGAAAACCCTGAATTCAGGCTTTCCCAAATACGTAACTTTACATTATTCTTTTCGTTCATTTATAATATCTTGAAAAAAAGTTCAGATTAATCAAATAAATGGAAATTCTTTTAACACCACTGACAGATCATGACATAAGCTTGGGTCCGTAAAATCCTGTCGTCAGCGGCGCGGAGTAAAATGGTTGGTTCTCAGGCGCTCTTAGTTACGAATGGAGGTTGATGGAATGAGAAACGTCACACCAATAATAGGGCTACCTAGGCTCCTTGATGACTAAAAATAGCATTTGAGCATGTTGGTGCTGTATCGACGTTCGCTTAGCTTCCTTCGGCCAGCAATACCCCACTTATTATTCAGGGGCTCTTAGGGCAATCCATTCTTGCCCTTTCTCCAGATTGATCTCTTTATATCATCTTATAATCATAATCATATAATCATAACTATAAATTTAACCATATTCACTTCTTGTACTTAGTTAGTACCCGGCAATCGCTTGCAACATATTTCGAACTTTCGCATCAGATACCCCGGTCCTTTAATTGCTCGAGCGAGCTAGATCGCCTGATATCACAAACCAAATCATAACCTCTACCATGGCCAATAAATTGGACGAGGACATACTCTCCGCGGCCAAATCCGGAGATCTCACCTCCATATTTTCATCTGTTCCGTCCCCCGCAATTCTCCGCGAACTTGGTTATCTCGCCAGAAGGCACAATAACCCTCCAGCCCTAGAACGGCTCTTCACCCTCGGCCTTAACAATTCCCTCCGAGTCTGAAAACAACCCCATGTTTCACGGCGCCCTCAAAAGCGAATCTATTCCCATACTCCAGGTATTGCTCAACTATGGATTCAATCTAAACAACTATTGGAGTGAAAGTCTCGGCGATGGACTCGTCGTTGCTGCTATGCGTGGAAACATCCTCTCGCCAAATTTCTGCTTGAAAATGGCCAGGATCCAAATAATGGGTCTTCTTTCGGTGATCGGGAAGCGGTAATTTGGGCAATGGTGGGAGATTTCCCTTCGCTTGAGTTTATTAAATTGATGCTCAGATATGGATTCAAAACACAAGGAACGGGCGCGGCAATTGAAGCGGCGGAATTGGGTAATGTCGAAGCTTTGAAGTTGTTTGTGGAGACAGAACGGGATTTGGATTTGGAGGAGAAGGTTATTTGGCATGCGGTGGGTGATCGAGAATCGTTTGAATCGGAAGGCACGGCGCTGTATCGTGCTTGTAGAGCGGGGAAAATGGGAACTGTGGAATATTTGCTAGGGAAAGGAGCAGATGCAGCTTTGGTGGATAGGATGGGGCGATCTTGTATGGATGTAGCGGAGGCTGGAGGGTATGAAGATGTGGTGGAATTGCTACGGAAACACCTGGAAGAATGAAAAGGGTGGTCCTTTACTTTTACGTCGTAAGTTGACACTGCCTCGTTACCTAGAGCTTGGAAGGTTGTTTGTATGCGAACTTGCAGGAATGTGCTACTAGATTATCAACCAAGTGGGTTGAAAGAACCCGCAACCGAAATTCGCAAGAAAGTCAAAGTGTCCTCCCAAAAACAAAAGATGTATCCAAATGGATTAATACTTCATTGTCTTTGAAATGAATGACGAATATCGTAGCATCCGACTTCACATGTAAATTCGCATCTATGTCATCAAAATCGCTCGTTTATTGTATTTTATAGGAGGCACGATAGTGGTAAGTCTTATATACTGAACATCCATCGTGAATAAACCCATATCTGAGAACATATAGACTGTTGATATTCCGAAAGAGAGGGATATAAATACAAATAAATGTGAAAAGAATACAAAATGTCCGTCGACCGGCTTCCATAGGGCCGTTCCTAATCAAGATCCACGCAGACTCGTTTCGATTCTGCGTTCCCAGTCTCAGAATTCAAGCCAGAATCAAAATATTTGCTTGAAAGTCCTTTTTCCTGCTTGCACCTGCGCTACCGATGGCGATGTTTTTAGTAGAGAAAGAGCACTCTACAAAGCGTCACCTCAAGGTTTAAAAGTATAGATTGTAGATTGAAATTTAGTATTTCAGTAGGTGGTGATAGGTGCCCTCAACATCATGTTTTCGTCCCAACATCAATGCCCTTCTCCTGAATATGTTCATTCTGTACGCATTCTATCTGTGCATCCTCTGTTTTCCTATACAATTATTTAGCTTTTCCACACTTGCAGAATAGTATACCAATGTTCAGGCAAACTTACCTGTCGTCGCGTTTATGGATGTAAACCATCAAACAAATACCAACGATTCCGAGACCCCCAAAGAGTACCAAAATCTGATAACCGTACTTATACTTGGGTGCATCGTAGGTAGGGAATAGTACCACTATATATTCATAAGTCAGTCAACCGTGAATTACTTCGTTGCCATGATAGGGAGATGAAGATGATGACTTACGCGGTACCCAAAGAACCCATGCAAATGAGACAACATTTCCAGCAGCGACAAGCAATTGCCGTAAGTTAGGGTCAGCGGCATTCAGTTGGTTACCCCACGACTGTGAACCGGATTAGCAAGAACTTTTCAGACCTGGGCTAGCCGGTAAGTGATAACTCGGGAGGGGGAGTTTACAATGAGCACTGGGGTGGCTGCGGTGCCAGCATACGATAAGTAATAGGCGGCCATAAGGGCGGGCTTGGGGATATTCCATACGGATAACATGATATTCGAAATCATTATTATAACCATCAGGATGTTGATTAGGAGAAATCGTTTACCCGTACGATCTGCTATGATTCCGTAGACAAACGAAACGACGATGGTGAGTGCATTGCCTGCTGTTGGTAGAGTGTTTCTTTTCACAACACTGTATCCTTCCGCTTTCAGCCAAAGATTGAAGTAGTTTGTTGCGGAGTGGCAATTAACGAGCATGCTATCCTGGGTTAGTTCTTCAAAATTATTCTCTCGCCGTCTCGGAATAATTAACTTACACATAAGGGAAAATAAATGCCCATAACTTCCAGTTCAAAAAGACTTCCTTGCATATTTTCCAAGTCAATTTCACAGGCTCGGAGAGACCCAGCTTCTCGACTCTCTCAATACTATATTGCCTATCGTCTGCATTGAGATAAAAAGCTTTCGTATTATGTGGCAAGTCCGGTATTGCAAAAAATCCCCAGACAGCAATGGGAATAGAGATGGCGGCATCCATGATGAACAGCCATCTCCAACCGGCAATACCATGAGATCCGTTCAAACTGGTATACAAACCGGCCTGCAAGTACCCGCTGAACATACTGGCTATCGATTCAACCGATCCCAGGATGGCAACTCTTTTGGTGAGTTCCGCAGGTCCGTACCAACCCCCGAGCAGCGCAACGTAACCTGGGAAGGAACATGCTTCGAAAAGCCCGATGAAGAATCGAAGCACGTACATCTGGATGGAATTAGAACCAAAACTTACCTAGATGAGTTCGAATCACGTTTTTATGTTGCACTTACCGTTTCAATGGTCTTCGCCGCAGCCATACCCATCACCAGCGCAGACCATACAATCTCGCAACAGGGGAGGAAATAAGAAGAGCGCGTCCCGCGAAGTTGAACCATCATTGCCGGCACACTACCAACCATGATGCCAAGACTAAACCAAGTGTTGAGCCAGTTTCTTTGATTGCCGTATAAATGAAGCTAAGATGGCAATGTCCGTTGGTTTCTGGAACGCAGGAACAATTGAGGTAGGGGAACTCACATCCTCCTGCATGCCACTAACAAAGGCGTTACCTGTACATGTTGAGTCAGTAATCACGTTTTGGTTTTCTGGATGATCTCTATCACCTACTGTAATTTGTCTGATCTAAATATTTGATAAAATAGCCTAGGCATACTGCTGTACTGGAGGATAATTAGTGGTGTTCTGGTTCCGTTGGAGGATGAACGAGGTTTCCTACAACATGTACGCATCAATCTTCTGGACATATCTTCTGTCTCGTGGTGTACCTTCAGCCGAATCCCAAACGTATCCTACAATGTGACGCCACCACGATGTAGTTTTGAGCTCAGGATCATGGTCGATATCATCATTGCTGTTGCCAGAAGTTGTGGCATTGGCACATACCTCATCCTTCGTGTTGGACATGTCGCTTTGACCTTGGGAAATAGCGAATATACAGTAATGGAACGTTCCGGTGTTCCACAATGAGGAACGCAGAGTACAGAGGTACAATCAAGTGACAAACTATTTTGTTACGATTAGCCTGCAGTTGATGCACAGACTTTCGCCAGATGAGCCCGGTTTTAGAAAATGTTTTTCTAGCTACCAGGCGGACCAGCCTGGTGAGTTGAAGTACTTGACAAAAGAACTGTGACATGAGTCGATGGAATCCAGACCAGTAATATTGTGATGGATGATGTGAAGATGTGGTGATTTGATGCTACTCGTGGGTCTACTGAACTAATGGAATTTCCGGCTACTATCCCACTATTGCAATATTTCCACTACCAACTTTGGACCTTCATTCATCTCAACCCATTTTTGCATGTGTATGTATACATGATACATAAGACGCGTAGGATAGATGCAATGGTGCCATTTCAATCCACTATCACCTATCGCTAATCTAAATCCCTGCTTAAAGAAAAAAAGCGAGAAAAAGGTAAGGGTGGGGCCATGACCTACAGTGGTGGAGCGTGGATGGATGGGGATTATGGGGTCCCGCCATTTCTTTCCCGCAGTTACCCCAATTGTCTCGATGCTACTGATGTGGGTCTTTAGAGTGCTTTCTGAAGATGGGCCCATCAAGATCGGGTACTGGAATTCCAGCAACCTTTTCGTATCGTGGATCGTAGGGTCATAAAGATAGTAAATATTGAGTGGAAACAAGAGGTTTCTTGCTGACCAGCCATTTTGGGATATATTTCGTACATTTGCTGAATTTACCCGCTGTCTGTTTGCATGAATAATGCCCAGTTTCTACCATTGATAGCACCTATCGATACTTCTTTTGTGACTTGACCGTCGAGACGGCGAACATCGCACCAAAAACCTTACATATCAGCCTTGAAAACTATCTCCTATCACGAAGATTTGAAGGGGCGCCCACAACCGACCATACCTTTCTCTAGTCACACGCTTCGACATAATCTGCTTTCACAGAGAATTTCCTGTACAAAGTTCTCTAGCTTAACACGTCCGTCCCTATATCCCTCGGGAGGTCTTCTAGGGGTCAGACACAGATCTACTACCATGGTCTTCAGAAGAGCCGGTAAGAGCACTTTCCTAATATTAGTTCCGCTCCTTTCCAACGAACACATCACATAGTACTAAGCTCTAATAGATCAAGTCATACGAAATAAAACTATGAGAAATCATGATTTGAACCATTGTCCTCTCTTTTAATAGTTGAAAGCATATTTTTGAACTCATCAGAACGTCACATCTCAAATAATTTTCTTACTGTTGTAGAACCGCAAAACTGCAGCTGAAAGGCATATCACAGATCTATATTGTACTCTCAAAGAGCCTTGAAGGTAAAATCTTTGAGCCTAATAGTGATCTTTATATGCTTCTCTGAAGTCTCCTTTCATATCCTTCAGAAATACAGCTGAAATCTGCTTTCATTTTCATACCTATATCTACCAAAGATACCTCTTCACTCTCTAAATCCCTAAAAGCTATAAACTCGGAGAATCAAAACATTATTAAAGTAGCGATTAGAGGAGTCCACAGGCCTTTTGCAGGTAGTGCCATCTCAATAATGACATAAAAATTGATTTATATAATATCAAAATAGTCGAAATAAACAAAAAGATAGATATTGTTTCAAATGGAGGTAGAATTGTTTGAAATGAAGTTTTTGAGAAACTTGATTCGATAAGACTTTCTATTGTAGGCGGTTATATATATAATATCGGAATTGGAGGTTTACTTTTGGGAGGTAAGTGTTTTTCCGCAGTTCCATGCTTAGTATATTTTTATTTAATGTAAATTTAGGTAGATCTCTTCCTTTTCATCAGGATATAGCATATACTATGATATGGTTGAAAACTACAGGGTTGTTCTTGCAGATGGTAAAAGCCTAAATGCCAATGTCAATATCAATGGAACTCGGATCTATGGATTGCATTAAAAAAAGTGCATAATTTTTTTTGGAGATATGATACAATTTGATATAGGTATCTCTCCGTAAGGAAAACGATATACCAGGCTCGTTGTGTACCCGATTTCCACCTTGGACGAAAACTTAGAAGCTCTTACAAACAAGCAGCATACCCGGCATCCCTATGCTTCGATAAAACTAACATGACCTATTCACCCAAAGAAAATTCACAATTGCGACTAACTTCGAATATACCAAAGACAATGCATCCAGTGTATTCAGGCCTTTCATGGACATCAAGCCGCAACAGAAATATGATGAAGGTCTCGACACTCAGCAAAACAGTAAGAGATATCCAGAAAATGCCAAGTGATAGGGTCCATAAAATCTATGTTACTACTTCATTTTACTCTTCTGCTAGGCATTTGAAGAATATTGTGAAAGAGGTAGGTCGAGATACGTGCGTCCCGAAAGCACGCTGCAAGGTGGAATAGGATACGAATTGATCAAATTACATTATATAAACTTCGAATAGTAGAACTAATAGGATTTAACAATGGGTTGGGGTTGTATATAATAGGTATACAAAAAGACTAATGAAAAAACGATTGATTATCCTAAAAAGGAAAAGCGAAGCCTTCTCATATTTAACTACGAAGGATCATGTAACCTAATGCCTATGAACTAGCTATGTATGTGGCCCTAGTAACCCAACTTTCTCACAATATCTATGCTATATCTTGGTAACTGCTCCATCGCTCTGTTCTTTCCCTGGGACTTTCTAAATTATCCGCACGATTGTGGCGCCGGAAAGGTGCATCCTTACGATTACTCACGATTTCTGTGTCGGCAGTTTTGTCGGAACTGTTTCAGAATCCCCTTGGCTCAATACCTCTAAAGAAGTGCCCTTCTCGCTCCACTCACGGTGAGCATTCTCAGCACTGATATATTTTGTCTTCAGGGGTCTGTCACGAGGGGAATTTCGACTCTCTCGTCTCTTGCCACTGTTTTCTGAATTACCAGGCATGCGACAGGCTGCCGTTGTAGTTACACCTTGACTAGCATGTCCAGCCTGCTGTTGCGAATCTTTTGCCGTATTTTCGATATGTGAGAGACTGAGACTTTCAGTTTGATGAACAAATTCGGAACACGGAAGATTGAATATGTTGATTTAATAGTGATGATGTTCATATCAACTCTAAGATCAGGACTTATATAGAACGAACTACTAACATCAATGTGATCATCCGGGGTCGTCCAGTCATAGGCTTAGTTTGATCACCAGTCCGCAAACATTTAGACATAAAATACCAGCAAAAAAGGCCCATCATTTACAGCTTAATAGATTTTCCATTCCACTTCAATCACTGAATACTTTGCAATGAGTTAACCCACAGGTAGCGAAATAGATAAGTCAACATTTGTTGGTTTTGGGTTCGAAAGTAGGCAACCATTTTCTATTCTTCGGATTAGACCCGGTGTTTCATGATCTCTAAATAACTCCACAATCAAAATTCAGAAGTCATTTATTTTATTGCTTGGGTCCAGCGAAAGCTGATCAAAGGAAAAATGAGCCAGTAGCAAAATCCCAACTCAAGGTGTAATAAAGAGGTGAAAGTCTACAAATATTCAATCAATTGAATGAAAAAGTCACGACAATCAATTATCCAGATATGCAACAAAAGCTTTTTCACTGGTCTATCTGGAAAGAACAGTATTGGGATTTACCAAACAAGATATGGAACAAAACTTCTTCAAATGACCAAATTCACTACAAGATATTCCCATCTTGGGTAAAGTATGAGCCAAAGTGAATTGCAACTTATTAACGGTATTACTGTTGGAAATATCTATCTATTCCTCGCTTGTCTCCTAATAACCACTACATTCTGGAGAGAAAAAAGGGGGCTCGACTGCTATGAAACCAGGCTGTATTATGAAATAACGGAGCCTAAACAATTATAACAGAGAGTAAAAGATCCTTGTACGTATCCCCTCACTTGAGCCAGACTGTGAATTGTTGCCCCGCAAAGCTTTAATACCTCCCGAACTAACCACAATCTTAAATTCTTGATGGCATTAAAAAACAGCAAAAATGATTGTGCCAGATGAAATGAGCACTTACCCATTGAAACTTTATTTTGTCCACTCAGGGAAGATGAGTAATCAATCAGAGCTGGAGACACCTGGACCGGCAATAGGATTTCATTATCACATTTCCATATTCTATTTACAAGTCAAACATTGTAGTTTGTGGTATTCACGAACCAACCATAGCCTCCATAAACGCCTCGCATATGCCACCACATACCTTGACTCCGCACCTATATAAGCTTTTCCCAGCCAATCATACATAATATTACTGTTCATTTGCCAAAACCATCTTCTCTCTCTCTGCTCGCCTCTTCGAGAATTGCTTCTTGGTATGTTTTCGTTCATTCTCTTGTCTGCGCTTAATGGCCTTGAGTTCCTCCGATTTGATCTCTCCAGCCTTTTTAATAACCTTGGGAACATGTCTGTGACGTTTAATTCGTCTGATTTCGGGCATATGAGCATACCGCTCTGACAATGCCTCGTTGTATTCCAAAGCAGTTCGCTGTTTGGCCGACTTAATTCCTTCTCTCTTTGAAGCATTAGCTCTCCATAAGCGAATATTGCCGTCATCGGAACCCGAAAGAATGAATTTCGAATCAGGTGTCCATTTTGCTGAAAAGACTCTCTGCATGCGCTTAGTGTGGTAGATATCTCTCGAGTGTCCCTTGGTCCTGCTCCATAACCTAACGGTCCTGTCGTACGATGCTGTAACGAGCTCTTCACCGGTCGGACTGAACTCTACATCCATACAAGCGGCGACATGACCCTTCAGTACATTCAAGGCTCTTTCCATCTTTCTCATGTCGAAAATATAAACGTTATGATCTTCGTTGGCTACCGCAAAATTAAAGGCTTCCATAGGATTCCAAGATATAGCATTTGAGGCAAAATTGAGAAGCGTCTTGTGAATGGGAAGTCCAGTTCGGAGATCATATAAAACAATCGACCTATCCGTAGCAGTGGAAGCAAGTATTGAAGTTTCAACCTGATTGAAAGCTACTGTGGTAATAGTATCCGTTGAATTTGGCCATTTTAGAACATCGGGCGGCGCATTCTGTCTTTCGAGATCGTATATCGAGATGACTCCAGATGATGCTGCAAATGCGTTTTTCGAACGGTGATGTGACAAACTTGTGAACGCATTAGTGCCTAACCATGTTGCAACCGGCGCAGATCCCGTAGTTGTATTATAAGGATCGAAAAGTTTGATCGATCGATCACTTGCGCAAGTTAGAAGTTTTTGATCCCTCGTCCAACTCATGCCTTTGATAATATTCTCATGCGCACTAGTTTGCCAAACCTCATCCCGAGACGTTAAATCCCATACTTTCACGACACCATCACCACTGCCACTTGCAAATCGTTCGAGAGCATTAGGATCCTTTGCCATTGTGTAAACTCCATCGACATGTCCTTTACCTAACTGCGCGATGAAAGGAGCGGCGAACATCCTCTCCATTTTGGTGGCATTGAGGGCACGAGTATATTCTCGGGCTCTTTCAAATGGATGTAATGCTGGATCTATGGAAAGTATTAATGTCTGCTCCGTCTCCAATGTCCTCCACAGAGTTATACATACCAAGGTTGCGGGGCTGTTTGGCTTCAGACCCTGGGGCCTGAATGGACGCCCGACTAAGTGCTTTTATTTTCTATAGAACAATTGAATTAGCATAAAGATATATGAAGATAAACTAATTACAACTCACCATATTGGAATATTGAAATCAGGATGTTGCTATCATTATTGAAAAATGAAAATTATAGTGATGGAGTGATGGAACGAGTTGATGGATGGTTATCGCAAAGAAATATTGCGTTCATGATAAAAAATCTCCCAGATAAAATTTTGCAGGGGTGGTTCTATTTTAGCGCGGTTTCCACAAGCTTCAGGTTCCTAGTGGCATCGTAATGGCGAGTTTACCTAGAAATGCGATTCCCTTACAAAACATCAAAGACAACTTTACAACTTCACTCAAATTTAATAATCTACATTTATCAAACATGGCACCAGCAGAACCATTGAGGATACAAGAAGCCCAAAACTTGGCAAAGGCAGATCCAAGAAAGGCAGAGGCACAATATAAGGAAATCATCTCCAAACCACCTTCAGTAACCTCGGAAGCTTCTGTTCGAGAATATGAAACTGCATTGGTTAGCTTAGGAGAATTGTATCGAGATGAGAAGTGAGTGGAATATATCGCAGTGGTTAATTTTTCGTGGGGCTATTACTGATTTGTGTGTAGGAAGGCGGATGAGTTGGTAGATCTGATCACAACAAGCCGGACAGTATTATCATCATTCGCAAAAGCCAAAACAGCAAAGTTGGGTAAGGAAGCTTTTGCGCCTGGGAAGACAATGGTCTATATTATGGTAATGCTAGTACTCAGCTAATATGCCTTCAATCCAGTACGACAACTTCTAGATCTATTCAATGCCATCCCCAACACAACAGATACCCAAATTACCGTCACAAAATCATGCATCGAATGGGCCACATCCGAACGTCGTGGTTTCCTAAGACAGAATCTTGAAACCCGTCTTGTCAGCCTTTACATGACCAAACAATCCTACTACGATGCCCTCACCCTCATCAACAGTCTCCTTCGCGAGCTCAAGCGTCTCGATGATAAGCTCGTTCTCGTCGAAGTCCAACTCCTCGAATCTCGCGTTTATCACGCCTTAGGAAACACAGCCAAAGGTCGCGCCGCACTCACCGCTGCCAGAACAAGTGCTGCATCCGTGTATACCCCTCCTTTACTCCAAGCTGGCCTCGACATGCAATCTGGCAAACTTCACGCCGAAGACAAGGATTTCAATACTGCGTTCTCCTACTTCATCGAAGCGTTAGATGGATACCATACACAAGACGAACCGGAGAAAGCTACCGCAGCTCTCCAATATATGCTTCTCTGCAAAATTATGCTCAACCTTGCCGACGATGTCAACCAACTCATGACATCCAAACAAGCCATCAAATATGCAGGCAAGAATCTCGAAGCCATGAAAGCCGTCGCCCGCGCCCACTCCAACCGTTCTCTAGAAGAATACGAAAAAGCACTCGGTGATTACCGCCACGAACTTGGCTCCGATGCCTTCATCCGCAACCATCTCCGTCGTCTCTACGATGCCATGTTGGAACAAAATCTCATCAAAGTAATCGAACCCTTTTCCCGCGTCGAAATCGCTCACATTGCGAAGATGGTAGGTCTCGATACACAACAAGTAGAGAGAAAATTATCACAGATGATTCTTGATAAAGTGATTATTGGGGTATTGGATCAAGGGGCTGGATGTTTGATTATTTACGATGAGACGGAAAGAGATGTAGGATATGATGCTGCGTTAGCGACAATCGAGAAGTTGAGCAGTGTGGTTGATGTGCTTTATACCAATCAAGCGAGTATGCTGGAGTAGGCTGGTGGATGAAAGACTAGATGAGAAGCAGATAATGCATACTTGTATCATACAGGCGTAAAGATTGGAGGAGAGCAAATGATATGATATGATATGAAATGGCTGCTATTATCCAGTCCCAACATCTACATTCACATTTACATCTTAATTTTCATTCATGAGTAAGTAAGTAGTAAGGTGAACACAAATAAATCCAAACACATGTAGATAATCCTCTGTATGAAATTGTCCGTCTGTCATGCTATCACAAAACGGCCCCCAAACCTTGCAACCTCGTACAGTTAACAATAAGTACCTACTCGAGTAGTTATCCCACACCAACAACTTCTTCCCTCCTGAAAATAGCTAAAAAGAAATGCCGCAAGCAAACCCATTTGCTTTTTGCGCTTTTTTGGCTCCAAAATCATGCTTGAATGTTATTATATCCAGGTATCCGACTATCCAAGCATCCAAGTATTCAAGTATCCAAGCATCCAAGTATTCAAGTATCCGAGTACCTATCCAATGATTCCATGACTCCGAAAAACGCTCCAAATCCAAACCGCTCAAACGCGAGATCCATCATGTGTTCCCAAATACACGTACATATTCACAGAAGTGAGAAACAAAGAAAGAATGAGAAGAGATAAGGGTTATTGTGATCGATCCGTCGATCTGTCCAACAATGTAAGTCTTACTCTCTCGGAAATCACATACCCAAGCTTCTATATCCAAACCCTCATAATTCCGTCATGCAAAGAACAGAAACTTAAACAATAATACCCCTTTTCCTTCTCTCCTCTCCCACCAGCAGCGCAAAAACCCTTTTCGCCACCACCGCCTCGTCCCATCCTGGAACCTCACCCCTAAATTCATCTACTGCTTCTAAATGCCATTGTTCCAATCTCATTTTCTCATTTCCTATCTCTCTTCTCTCTTTATCCCCATTTTTAAATATCCTCACACCTCCCTCGCCAATTCCTACTCCTTTATCTTTGAGATTAATAGTTTTACCCAACAATCTACTAATAACCCTTGTGGAGTTTCTTCTTCCGTATTTAGAATTTAAAGGTCCATCTGAATTTCTGAGTTCGGAATCGGCGACGTCTTGGTTTTGGTTCTCGGGCTTCCAGGTTTGTAGGATGGAATCAAGGAGGAGCCAGTGATCACGTGTCCAGTGGGTAGGAGAAAGTTGGGGGCTAAGAGGAGAACTGGGTTGTGGAGAGGAGGAAGCGAAGACGACATTTTTGCTGGGGGAGGGTTGAGATGGAGGGTCGAAGGAGCGTTGGGGGGAGCGGAGGATAGATTTTGTGGGAGAGGGTGGAATTGGAGCTTCGAGACGATGCTCGGTCCATTTGGGTTTGGGGTTCTGGAGATTGCGATTTTCCTTTGTATTGGCGGGAGCAGACGGCTTAGATGTCGAGAGCTGGGAGGGCGGATTTTGCAGGGTTTCTGGTTGGACAGGTTGGACAGGTTGGGCTTTGAGCTTGTTGCTCCTGCTTGGTGATGTATCCGTTAGAGTACCGACCAAGGACGATGATGATGTATCTGGAGTGGGGAGGTTGGTCCTAGTAGCTCCCCATTTTCCGAAAAGGCCTCTTGAAAATGTCGATGGCTGAGAAAAGGGTGCAGCTGATGATGGAGCCTCATCGTTCTTACGAACTCGCGGTTGAAAATCCATTTTCTGAGGAATTGGAGCGAATGAGCTCGTTTCTTTCTCCGTATCGCCAGATGAACTGTGTTGTGAGGGTTTAGAATAATATTTCGGAGGGACTGGCACGTCTTTAGATGATTGTCCTTCAGTAACCTGTCCTTTTCCTCCATTGAAAAGAGTTGGGAGTCCTCCAGATGGCGACAAACGTAAAAGTGCAGATATGTCAGGCCTAGTATTGCTTATACTACGAAGCTTAGGTTGAAAATTCTGTTTCTGGGGTATTTGCCATCCAGATAAGTCCAGAGTCTCGTCACCATCGGTTTGAGGATTAGCTTGGGAGCTATTCGGTACATCAACCTTCTTCGGGACGCTTTTCGGCGAGGGCTCCTCAACCACGGGAGATTTTGTGTTGAGGTCTGGGGATAAGCTAGCAAGCCCGTCGCTATAGACCAAACGTTTGCTATTTGTTCTCCACAGACTAGGGATTTTACTTCGTCTAGGTTTTTCCGCATTGTCGGATCTTTCGGAGTGAAGCTGGTCTTCCTGGTTGGAGGCATCAAGTGTCTCCAGTAGGAGTCCAAAGCTTTCATCATCTTCATAGCCTTCTTTGTCTTCATTGTTGGCATCCTCCTCTTCAACTGTAGTTTCCCGCCTTTTCCCAGAAACCGGATCGTTGTCGTCGTAGTCGTCATCTTCATCATCGTTGTCATCATTGTCGGAACTAAGAACCATGACTTCATTGATGCTGGCTGTGGAGATCTGTTTGCTCACTGCAGCTCGTTGCGCAGCCCACTTCTCCTGTAAGGTACTTGAAGTTCTTTTCACATCCACAGTTTTCCTCTCCGTCGATGATGACGGTGGAATTGTTTTTTCAACAACTCCGTTAAGGCTAGTCGATTCAGCTTGCTGATTCATAGAATTGATAGTTCTTGACGATTCGTGCTGAGGAGTGACCGCCGCATTTATAGAAACCGACATACGACGGCTGCTAGGTAGTTCGAGACTAAAACTTTGAGATTTATCTGTAGATGGGCGTTTTTGTGTAGCACCATTACCAAAAAATGGATCTTCATCAAGAATGGGCCTACTCCAGCTTCTTCTTCGCGAATGTTTCAAAAGCAGATCTCCATTAGGATCCAATCTTGGTACCGATGTTTGAGGCTGCTCAACAAGTATGGAACGATTAGCATTAGTATCTGGATATATGCTTGAGCTCGATCTTCTTCCTATTGCCGGACTCTTGAATGGACTAGCTAAAGACTCGGATCGACTTCTCGGCAATGATGATGGTATAACAATATCTTGCAGAATACGACCAGCCTTCTCAGCAGGTGAGGATGCATTTGTGTTTGATGACTCTGGCCTTTCGGATGGTTGTCTTGACGGCTGGATAGGAGGTGGCAAAGTAGGGGATGAGAAGACAATTGCAGGAGTTTGTGTCATCTTAGGGTTTGTTTGTCGTTGCTGGCGAATATGTGCTGTATATGTAAATTTACGTGAAGCAATTGCAGGCGGCGAGGAATGAATCTGAGAGTTGATAAAAGATCCTTCAGCAGGTTGTGCAACAGATTGTTCAGTATGTTGACTTGTTGATGCTTCGGTCTCAGTGCCTTTTACTGAAGTTGGCTGCTTAGGCTCCTTTGCTGGTGGCGATGGCGACTTGGATGGCTTTGGGGATGTTTCAAGGCGAGAAGATTTCCGGGGATTTTGTGATGGTCGTGGGATTGGTTTAGGGATAAATTCTGACTTCCTAATTGAACTTGGTCGGAGCGGTGCTTGGCGCATTAATCGCGGGGTGGCGTTGTCAAGAGGAGCTGCGGGTATGGTAGAAGATGAGTTCTCGCGTAATACATCAGCCCTTTTCGGAGGCATGATGCGAGATTCCGACGGGCTCTTTCTATCAGCAAAACCGGCGACGCTTTCTTTGATTACTGCGGAGCTTTTGGGCTGTGATATCTCCACGACCTTTTTCCGCGTAGGCGCTGGGGTCGCGGCCTGGAGGATTTCGGGCGGTATACTTGAAAATGAATCACCATTTCGAGCGTTCTGAACGCGGAGAATATGGGAATTTTTAAGTTTCCTGCCTGGTGTTGCAGCTTCGAGAATCTCTGGTGCTATGCTCGAAAATGAGTTATCATGTACTGTATCCTGAAGTGAGAGAATTATTTTGTTTTGCGGGCGTGCGGTCGAGTTTTGCCCCTCATCTTGGACTAATCCGTTCAAAGGTTTCCTCAACGACGGTACGGAATTAAGTGATATCAGACTGAATCCTTCACTCTCCATGATAGTGTCGAACTCAGGCCTATGATCCATATCATCATCCATTTCTCCTTCGAAATCCTCTTCCTGCATTTCTCCAGTAGCATCGTTCGTTCCGCCGGCGAATTGGTCTATCTCACGCGTTTCGTCAAAATCTTCATCCGTGTCATCGTCAAACCTACCCTCTCCATAACCACCGTTTTCGTCATCACCTTCCATAAGGCCATTTAACTCTAGGGATAGAGCTACACTTTTCACGCTTCCACCTATAGGACTCGTTTCCTCTCGTGCCCTATTTGATGAACTTGGAAGTTGAGAGGTCTCCATAACACTTGACCAACCTGTTGTTCTAGGAGTCTCTTCCCCAGGATGAAATCTTGCAATGACAACATCTTCTTCAAGGTCTTCACTACTTGGGAAACTCGATGTGGATTCTAAGGCTGGGTATGGCGAAAGTGGACTTTGCGAATTGGCATTAATGGTTGCCAAAAGATCAATTTCTTCAGGCATCAATTCCTCGTGAATGTCGGCCTCTACCACTTTGGACTCGGCGGTGGAAGTTTGTACTTGCTCTGCCACATCACTTCCGTCTGACAATCGTATTTCTTCTCGTAGCTTGGACCTTGGCCTACCACGACCTCTCTTGACCACACTCGACGGGACCAGATCAGAACCGGCTTTCCTTTTACGCGGTGCTGCCTTTTTGATCCCCTTTACGGACTTCGACCGTGATCTAGAATCGCCCGCCGATAATTCTTCGCCATCGACATCTGGGCCTTGATTGTCTACTTCTCCTCCAACGCTGTTTCGTCCACGTTTGCCTGCTCGATTTAGGGTGCCTTGTCTTTTGACTAGAGTATCTGATTTTCTTGGTCGACCTCTGCGTCTCTTGGGCGTTACCTCATATCTAATACTGTTATCATTTTCAGAGTCCGAAAGTCCTCGTAAAGGCACTGTCGTTGTCGTTGTTCGCTCTATTCGTCGAGGTATTTGCGCAGGTGTAGGAGAGCTCATATTATGGGGTCTTAGATTGGCATGATCGTCCTCGCTATCCGAATCTTCTGCTTCTACTGTAACTCTGATTTTTTGTGGTGATATTGTATTTCCCACATCCAATTCGAATATTTGTTTCTTTGGAGAACTAGCTGGCAATGGCAGTGACAAACGTGATGTGGGAGTCTTTCGTCGTTTCGAACTTGGAGGCGCTTGAAATGTCAAGGAGTCGGCGAGGGGATCTGGAGATGATAACGAAGCTTCATCCATGCCGTATCGCACCATCATAACAATGAATGCGCAAGAGCGCGATAAATGAATGTAAACCTTTGGTCTCTATGTTCTAATGAAGATCGATTTATGGAGATCATTCACCAGCAATTCATTCCAATAATTTCATCGTATGCGGGAGTGTGTATACTTGGTTGTGAATATTGTCGCAAAATGATGTTACTTTAATCTTTTGAATATTCGAGATGCGACGATACGGTTTGTTTACATCTGATTAACTTAATTTACAGCCAACGTGAGGGAACAATTTTATTGGTTGAAGCGTTTTCGCTTAGTAAACAGTTTATTCTTGTTTTTATTCACACTTCACTTTGAACAGAGTAAGATATATCGCTGACCTAATAGATATCTTCATATTTCTTCAAGTAAATTCATCATGATATATTGGGATGATTGAGAGCTGACTAGCAACATGCAGTATATATACATGTACATGTTTGACACACCTACCGGTAGTAAGCTCAATTGACAATCGTGCTTCTTAGTTGATAAGGTTACCACTCACCATCGTCTTGGCACTACATTTGCAATTCCTCCTCCTCCATGATTAGTGGGAGGTTTGCTGTTTTTACTTGAAATGTTTTTTGATTCATTAACACCAGGTTCAAAAAGTCTTGAAAACCAAGTGCCTTTGTTCCCTGTTAAAAATTGTTATTTGTGCCTTTCATGAGTACGCCGAACCTTTCTCAAATCTACTTCTAACTCTACGACATCTAAGGAGTTTTAGTACGCTATGTACTGCTATCACATTGAGAAAAATGCCCAGGTTTCGAAGATGGGATGTCAGTCATTATCTTTACTTTCCGGGAAGATTTTCGAGGCTGATGGGTTTTAATTAGAGGAAGAAAATACAGAGACATATCAAGCCATCACAATTACTAGACTATACTCGTTACTCGAATTATACAATCACCGAATAACCAGATCACCAAATACTAGTTGAAGGGTAAAAAATCATAGATAAGTCGTATGATACCGCTGTCCCAATCTTGATCAGAATTTCGACAACTTGTGAACGAAATCCAAGGCAAACTCTCATGGGAAATGTAACACTCGATTCAAGTGTAGTACATAAGTAAGTCCTGTATCTCAGTAGGTCAAATGGATCAGAATAAGTTGCCAACTAATTCGAGCCTAATATCCTCCCCGCTCACTCCCCTTTTTGGCTCGCATATGCTTCGTCTACCGAGAAATAGTGTATTTCAATGATTTCTATACTTTTCCATATATTGACACACTAATTGTACCTATTCGCTCTGTCTATTATAACATTTTATTGCAATGAATCGAACAACACTTATTGAGTCGATTTCCCTATAAATGAGTATGTGAATGAATAGTAAAATAGTATGGTAATAATAAAGTCTGCCTACTCTGTAACCTTACTAAACAAGAGCTATTGAGGCACGCAACGGCTTTTCCGCGTGTTAAAGTCAGAGCGTGAAAAAGTGCAAATACCCGAATCTGGGGTAATTATGACGTTGGCTTAATTTTAAAGCTTGTTATTGGTTCAGGATCTATTTGTCATCAATCAGCAGATTCTGGAGCTAACAGGCGGCTTAATAATAAGGAATCGGACCCATCACTTCAATGGAACTCTCACAACATTTCTAAACCAGTTGTTCAATTGCCACATGGCGTGCTACGCATTGAATCGTCTCTATTCCTCGGCTTTTGGAAAGGCGTAGTACAATTTTCCGCGGTGATAAGGTACCCATCCCGCTCGATTTGTAAGATCTCAATGACGTGCTAGCACGGCATAGCTTTCAACGCTTACAATATCACAATATATATCTATATAGGAATATATATATACATATTAATTGCTATCAATCCATCTTCTACTCACATTAACACATCATAGGTAATTTATATACACATACCTACATACTCTCACAGCAGTTGTGGGATTACAATTCTTCAAAACGATCAAAACACACTTCACAAGATCACTACTACGACCCTTGAAAGTCCAACCTCGGATTCCATATCGACAATTCAACATCATGACTACCGCCGCACCTATTCACAATACACCTGCCCACAACCTCTCACAATCGTCAAGAATTGAAGCTGCTGGTCAAGTAAATATTAAAGACAGTAGCTTTGTTCCTCGCGGGGACACAACTGTTACCGTCAACTATTTCAGGCCACCAGAAGATGGCTCCGTACCCTTCCAGTACGTCGAAAAACCACCTCAGGGCCAACCGGACCGCAATTTCGGAGATTTTGACATTCAAGTCCCTATCACCGATATCCGCGGTAAAGAATCCCAATATAATCTCGACAAAGATGCATTCGAAGTGATTCTCGGAGTCCCGGAGTCTGCGGAAAAAGAATTCCGGGATGATGAATCGATAAAACAAAACTATTATCCCGAAGTCGAGAAATTGGTCTTGGATAATGTGCCAGGCTCGAATAAGGTGTTTATCTTCGATCATACAGTTCGTCGCTCGAATCCTAATGCTCATCGACGTCCGGTGGCAAGAGTCCATATCGATCAAACTGTGAAATCGGCCAATCAACGTGTACAACGTCATTTGCCAGAAGAAGCAGAGAAACTCCTTCAAGGTCGATATAGAATCATAAATGTGTGGCGTCCAATCAATGGTGTGGTTCAGGGTAACCCACTTGCATTTGCCAGTTCCGCAAGCACGAGTGACGAAGATGTTATTCCGGTGGAACATAGATATCCTACTACAACGGGTGAAACCGCTGGTATCAGATATAACGAGGGACAGAAATGGCATTACTTGTCCGGAATGAAGAATGATGAGAGATTATTGCTAGAGTGTTTCGATAGCGAGTCTTTGAAGCCTGGTACTAAAGTTCAGGGTGGTAGGGTTCCACATACTGCTTTTGTTGATCCTAGAACGCCGGAGGGTGCGAAGGGTAGAGAGAGTATCGAGGTTAGATGTTTGGTTTTCGGTCCTTAGGATTTATTTTGTACTACATAGGCAATAGAGGGTTTGGGCATGGAGTTTTTGATTTAGCACGGTATTTTGGCATAAAAAATATTTAAGTAACCAAATTATTCTCCATCGTCTTCTTTTTCGTCTATTTAAGTGAATGCTTAGTCATTTGGATACGAGTTAATAATCCCGTATATAAAAGCTCACCGAGATACGCATGTCCTCTTCCAGTATCAAGAAAAAAGTTCCTCTCGTATCACCAGCCCAAGACAACGGCTACAATCAGTGCATTGTATAGGCGTAGTCGTCATACAGATAGTCATATACATATACATATATATCCCTCTCTCCATACCATCATTTCATTGTTAGTCCCAAAAATAACAACGGTAATAGAAATAACGACAAATCAGTTGATTTACTCTGTCGATGCAGAGAGTTTTCGACCGGAGCTACTATTTACCTCAGTCGTAAGTCTTAGCTGCACATGGCTCTCAAAGTAAAATTAATAAAATGAGCAAGCGCATCCTTGGTTAGATTCTAAGGCGGGTTTGGATTCTTACTAGTATGTTTTTGGGAGAGGGGGATAGCTTGATTTGAGGTGGGTTTTGGGACGGATAGCAGAAATAACAACGAGTATGAGTTCATTGGAATCACTGCTAGAGGCTATAAGTGCGATAGATGATTGAATATAAAAGTGATAATACCTGAAGAAAACTTATTTAAAAGAAACTCGGGTTGAAATTTATTCTCCCATGCGATGAGTAAAGTTACGAAGTCTTTCCTTGTAGACTCGATCTCTTCTTACTTTTCCATCTGTATGTGGGAATTTTTGTTTTGGTATTGTACTTAATTAGTGATTAATAATTAGTAATTAGATGAGTATATATACCCATTCAGTGAAAGTACAATCAGTACACGGAAATGCAAGAAAGACGCGATGTTGATTCCAATTGGTTTTTCTGGAAGTTAATACAGATGTGTAGGAATAGGTAATACTGTACTGAAGTATCTTGAGGGATGGAGTAAATGATTATAATATCATGATGGATATTTGCTTAAGGGATGTATATGTTTAAAGAAAGAAAGAACGGAACAAAACTTTTGATATTTGATAATATTCGAGATATTGAATTATATGTATTCCGTAATATGGCTGTGACACAATCGCCGTAAATAGCTGGGAAATCAGGGTTCAATTATCCTTAGAATCTATAACTAGAGAGTGAAAGGTCAATAACCCCGAAGGGGTTATATATATTAGTTACAGACACGTGATCGACCTCCGAGCGCTAGTCGATCGGCTTACATAATCTTTGAACCGTGACAATGGCCATGGTATATCTTGAGGAAACACACAGATCCATAGAATGATAGTATATATTAGAGAGTATTGTCGTCTCATTCTATCACTGCCACTATTAAAGCTAAAATATTAACCGAAGTATTCATAACCATTGCGAGGAATAAGTATTCGCAGTCCACTGATTTTAATTCATGAAATTCACGAAAATAACACAAGCGCAAAGCACACGAGCTGATCTGCACTCTTCATTTGTCTTGCACTGTTGTTTGGAGTACTCAAGGTTCTGGTGAGTGTAAATTTGTATACGGTGTAGTGAAGATTCGCTTATGGGTTAGAAGCTTGGATCATTGGATGAGAATCTCCTGGATATCGATGAGGCTTATAGTAGGAAATTAGATAAGGGAAAAGATGGAAATGTTACGTATGATTGTATGATTGTAACATTATTCGAGTCTATTTTAGAGTGCGGAAAATTGCTTCGCTACGTACTAATATCATGATAATAACACTAGGTAGGAAATTTGATAATGGATGACTTCATCCACGAGATTATAGTGAGAATATATAGTGTACTTCTCCAATTCACGATACAGTTTCTCAGCTCAAGAATGTTCTCCAAACCCCACCATAAAGAAGACCAGTAATAAAGTCATCACCGAATCGAAGTACACAAAGAGCTATTATTTCAGAAGCATGAACCCATAGCCCGCAACTGCGGACTCCAAACAGGCTTGGGGTCAAGGACACAACAGGAAGCAAGCATGATTCCGAATATACTTCTACACCCAAACAATTGCATTTATTTATTTATTTCTAGCATCCACCCGATCACTCCTTAAGTTCCTGCTTATGAAATATTCCTATTCGTCACACATTAACATTAACCTCACATTTGTATAGTCGAAAACTTGATATCTTACCCTCAATCTCCGGCATCCACTTTTCTCTATACTTGCAAAAGAATTCTCCTTTTGGATCCAAACCCTCCGGCTTATCAATAGTTCCATACATTACATATCTGAAATGCTCCTTAGCTTGTTCCTATGCATCATCTCATTGTCAGTCCTCATTTCAATCATTCCTATATCTATATATCTTGAGCTTACCCCATACTCCAAAATTCCCCCTCCACACACACCACAAAATTCTCTATGCAATAAACTCCCAGAGCCATTATCCGCTTCGTGGACCTTGGGCTCGCCCTCTATAATTTTGAACGATAAGGCGGGGATTTTAGTTGTCAGGCCGTAGTTTGTGCCAAAGAATTTCTAGTGATTTTTCAAAATGAGCAAGGGAGGGGAGTAAGGCTACGGCAGGGAACCTTAGAAGGATTATAGGGAAAGTACCTTGCAATTGTGACAATGACATAGAGATGTTCTGGCTTCGGATGATTCGATGTTAAAAGTATATTTGATGGCGCGGCAGTAGCAGGATCCTGTGTAACACATATTTCGTTTGGAATGAAAAGGAACTAACAAGGTGCGGTAGATGATATTTGTTATGGAAAAAAAGTTTGGTGTCGCATTACTGTAATATAAATTGAGTTATGAGGCTATGGATAGATTCCATGATAATTCTTTGGATGGTGTCAATCAATTTCCAAGTTAATTTGTTGCTTCAATGATTGGAAGAATATTCTCAAAAGGGGTGAGGTCATGAACTTTGCCGAGAGAGGGGTTCGCTTCGTAATCAATGACATCAACCACAAAACAACTACAGGATTAAACATCCATAATTCATCCCTGAGAATCAGCACAACCAAAAAATAATCAATATCAAAAATCACAATCATGCCAAATCAAGTCCAAGATAAGAAAGGAAACCCCATCAATGAAGGCGATACAGTCTACACCAAAGCCCGAGGTGGAAAAAGGGAGGGAGAGGTAAATTCTTATCTTGAATACCATTTAAAAACTCATTCTAATGTTTTCAGGTCGAAGAAATAATCATGACGCAGGAAGAGGCCAGAGTATCTTCGAAGGAGAATGTCAAAAACCCTCCAAAAGGTTTGGTGAAATTCCTATTGTTTATAGCTCTATAAAAACTTAACGATATTAGTCGTTTTCACCGATCAACATGGTCATAAGGTTGCGCATAATCCTGGAACGCTCGAGAATTTGGATGCATAGGGATGAATGACTGAACGTTATTAAATTTGCCCTATTCTATTATCTTGAGCTGTTTTCATGATGGTTCGGGCTGTGTATGGAGGGAAAGTGACATTAATGTCGCCTTCCGTTTGTTTTTGAGATTTTCGGTCTAATATTGGATAACATCATTCTAGGGATTGCGGGTGCATGGTCCGAGGTATTTAAAGTGGTAGTGATGTTGCTGGGAGTACCACTTGGTTGAGGTTGATTTTCTTTCGCACTCGAATCCCGCGCAAACTTACGACCTCTCAGCAGCTCATCTGTAGCTAGCCAACTACCTTTCTTCCAAATATTATCAACATATCACCCCAAATATCGTATCTCAAAAATTCAAGTTGAAAAATTTAGTGCTTCAAGAGCGTAATTTATGCACCAATTCGATAAGCTGAAGCCCGATAATGCAGTTCCTCCAGTGACAAGTGATATTTCTATATGCATATGAACCATACCATCTACGAAATGCATATACTAAATTAAGCTTTTATTTCACCACCGCCAGTTTGTCGCTTTCATGGACTCCAGAGTTGCGAGGTTATGTCTCAGGCACGTATACTATGCCACAGTAGCCAATTTCCTTCAAAGAAATATCAAAGTAAAGCATGCGGGTCGTGAAAGAGAGATCTTACTGTCCAAGAATTTAAGAATGAGAACTAGATGGGGTTACCTTACCAACATTCCATTTCTATCTCATGAGATTTCAATGACCAGTCAATCCCCCTGTCTCTTCACCTCGGATATGCAAAAAAATTCACCCGTACTGTCATTTATATGAGCTCATGGAAGCTTCATGAAATTCAATGCGAAGATTCCTCCAACTTTTGAACTCAGTTAACTCACCTCTATTAAATGGCCGAGTATGACATTTCAGACATGCAACAAAGCTCTATATTGCTAGCTAGTCAATGTAAGGTTACTTCTGGTCTAGTGTCCAGCCTCCTATTAGTGGGAACTAAAGCTCGAGATGACGTGGCTGACTCTTTCGGCCTTCGGTTATATATTGAGCAGGTATTGGGAATTGAGATATGTAACAAAGGAATTTCTGTATTTGTTATCTTGCTTGTGTAGATTTGGTTTAGTGTTAAAGCTAGCGTACTGCTAGTGGAAATCATCCTCAATACGATCTATTCATTTTTCGTCTGGACAGTTCTCAGACTCTGTTACTCTGTCGAGCTACCAGGGAATACTAGGAGGTGGTTGTGTTGATGTAATTCTTCGCAGCGTATTTTTATATTGATCTGTACTTGAGATATTCTGGATAAATAGAAATGCCCCCCAGTTATTGATCTTAGGGATCAGCTCCATCATAGGAGTTGAGGAGTTTAGCTTTCCCAAAGATTTCCACACAACCGTTCGCAGAGTAGAGTTTCCTGTGGAACAGGCAGCTGGGCTCCACGCAGAATTTCCCATACTTGTTTATGGATGGCACAAATTTCATTCTCTTCAAGTCTGTTTAGCTTAATAAGTAAGTGAGGGATTCAAAAACCAATAATATTTAAGAATAATCATAATTGAGACTAGGAATTCCTCTAATTCGGTTCGACAGCTCAATTAGCATTTTAGTTTCAGTCCGTCTCTAGAAATTCTCTGCTCAGGATCTGTAGTCCACATAAGATTTATATTGTATATTTACATTTTCAGACTTACAGCTCTCGTCATGACAAGTTTTCAGAAGGAGCTTAATGAATCCTACCAGAACTAAAATCGTCCATCCTTTTCAATCCTATGGCGATAACTAAGTTGTTGGAACGGGCTATAGAATCCTTCCAAAAGGAAAAGTCATATTGTCTATTTACATTCTTTTACTATAAGATTTATCTTGACAAGAGGACGAGTATAGTTCGCTACAGAGACTGGTTTACATGTAGACAGGAAATTAAGTGATTTGCTTACAGTTTAGGATTTGTTATGCTAGAGGGAAGCAAGGGAACTTAGTCGCCAATCACTTAAGATCGGGTATTCGTCATGATCACAGGCACTCTGAATAAGTTTTGTTGATTATTGGAGCCTTGACTTAGTATGATGATTATTTCACTTGTCAACCTAGAACCTTGGGAGTATTTTTGACTATGAAAACGAATTGGATCTCTGTTGATGTCTAGTATGGTATCCAGTTCAGCCTACGGAGCCAAAGATAAAACAAACCAAACATCGAGGCTTGATACATGCAGGGCACGAGAATGTGGATTGGAATCTCTTCATTCTAACTTGTGATAAATTCATCTTCACACCACGGAGATGTATGAGAGCTGGAATGGTGTACTCGGGATTCGATCCAATATACCCAATTGTGGGTTGCAAATTTGGGATGTTCAACAATTGAAATCTTGTGCACCTCTTGCATATCTGGATGCTCTAGGCACTCTTACCTCAGTATTGCTAGCCTCGATTCGTTATACTGTTTTATATCTAAGTGTTTCGGCACTGATAGCTCAGTACTGTTGGCTTCAGATCACTAATCTTTTGCGTATCTGTATGTCTCCTCGTAGCTTCGGTATTGCTGGTTTCAGATGGTTAATATGTTGTATTTTTAAGAATTTCGGTATTTCTTGTAACTTCACTATCACTAGCTTATCACTTTTCATACTGTTGTATATCTATATATCTTGATAATCCTTTGATACAAATATTACCAGCTTCACCATATTACTTATTGCATATCTAAGGATTTCGGTATTCCTTCGAGCTCCGCTATTACTAGCCCATCCCCTTTTATACTATTGCATATCTATACATCTTAATACTCCTTTTAGCGTACACATTACCAGCTTCACTTTGTTATTTGTTGCATATCTAAGACTTCTGGCAGTTTTAATTTGGCAGATAGTAATCATGTTGCACATCTGATAGTTTCGGTGCTTCTAGCTAGGTTCCATTTGTCATTTTGATTGCATATCTAAGGATTTCGTCACTTGGTCTTGGCTTCTGCGTGTCGTAATGTTGCACATCTAGCTTCGGTATTGCAGATATTGCTAGTCTCGGCACTCACTGTCGCATACTAGAGATGTGCAACAGGTAGCCTTGATTCAATGGGATAGCATCAGTGGAGCGGGATGTGTTAGTGCTTCCGGTGGGTGACTTTAGCTTCGTCGCCGAGGCTCTAGCGTTCAAAATTCTTTCTCGACTTTTCAACTCATATCGGTATAGTCAATGTCTGATTGTAGGTGGGCAATAGAATATGACTTAGTAGGCTGAGGTAATGGGGCCGAAATAAAACTCGACTCTACAATGGCAATTTGCAACTCCCCTTATAGAGTCTAGTGATGATGTCATAGAGAGCATCAATTTTTATCTGCCTCAGCTCTATGGCCAACAATATAAAATACATCAAATCATTTAAAGTACTGGAGTCGAGCGAATTGGAAAGCTCTACAGCATGAGTAGCTCAGTTAACCTGGAAAATTTCGTGGCAGGTGTTGGCTTTCTATCACACTACAATAATGCTTTTATAGTTCAATTTTCAATTGAGTTTATAAATCGAATGAGCCTGCTGTTAAATGTACTGAATTTTATTGAAAACTGAGCACAAGGAGTAAGGATCCAGAGTAGAGATAATCGAGTTGACTTACAGATATGACGGATATAGGAGATTGAAAGTGTATATTCAAATACTCGAATTTTGGATAACTGGAAGATTGGAAGAATTATAAAAGTATACCCGAGACTAAACTTTCATTCCTACTATATAAGCTAGCTTTTACCAGCTATATCAACCTGAAGTCAATGAGGAAATGCATTCTACACGTGTGCATGTGAATCATAGTTGCACGGCCGAATCCTGGAATGTAAGACTTACTGAGCTATTTGATTTAACAAGCTGTGAATGGAAGATAGGTAAAGCAAGTAATCTTCAAGTTTATTATAACAATCTAGTTTAAAAATGGATTGCTATAATGGATAATAAGAGGTATAGTAAATAAAACTTCAATTTGTGGCACTGAGAATAGGGGAGTACAATAAGATAAAGTGATGGCAAAAAGTAAATAAAGATAATGTACGATCTATTACGCAATAAGAAAAATACAGTCAATATTCACAGTCGAACCGGGTATTAAGACCCTGCAAATTTTCAAGAGCACAACTCTACTCTCGCCACATACCAATACCGTAGACTTCTACAATGACTAAAGATCTTCATGAAGCAACTCTGTCTCAAAGAAGACCATTACTAAACGCCTCTGCATAGTCCCCCGGTGCACATTTACCGGCCAAAAGGTCCTCGAATCCCATTCCGTTTATATCCTCTCTTCAGTCCCTCATCTCTCCCTCACCTCTTATCCACATCACCACTACACCTACCCCCACCATCTTACTCAACACACAGCCCCTCCCAAAACCCCTTCCCTCCCGCCGTGGAATGGAACTACACGGCAAGCTACATTCCACTCGGATCACCAATCGGCAAGTACCCCAAATAGAAGCACAACTAGATGAATATAGACAAACCGGCATTCCAGTCAACAAATATATCACATCATATCAAATCATACCATCCCATACCATCCCTTACCCAAACCAGAAAACTCCCCCACAAACCATCACTTCTCCTACCACTTCTCCCAATTCCTAAAGCAGACTCTATTGCATCTTATCTCTTTCTTATAAAGTAAGGCATTTCACGTCGCACGCTCGTGCTATTGAATCCATTCATGCATCCATGCATCCATCTATCCACCCTCACCTAGTACAACATTAACCTTCTATCCAGTCTAAGTATAGTATCTCCTTTCAGTTTTTTATACACAATAAAGATAGATGCGTAAAAGAATATTTCGTGCACGATCACCATCACCATCGCCAACTGCGGAAACTTCAAGAGGACAAAAAAGATAGAAAAGACTCTCTAAAAAAGATACAAATCCTCAACATTATATGATGTGAAACTAAAGTTGTAATCGCATCATATATAGTATATCACATTACATTTGTTAGAATACGTGATATACATTAGTACTAGGCTTCTGTACTAGTCCTCTATATCTTCTAGTCTGGGTGCCCCCTTCGTCTTACCATCAAAGGCCCCAAATCCAAAACAGAAAAGCAAGCTATTCAGAAAATATCAAAGACAGCTAGAATCAGAGCTTATATCAATGCAAAGTACTCTAAAGCTTCAAAAGCTAATTCTCTAATAGAAAAACTCATTACCCCTTCAACCCCAACTCGAACTACCCAGATGCTATCCTTGCTAACTCTACCCCCCTCCAACCTTTCCAATCATTTCTGTCACGGGGTCCCCGTATATGGTATACGGAGACCGCTCGGGTTCCGACCCATAGGAGTCGGACTTCGGATAAGTATAGACTAGCCCCGGTCGAGGCTAACATTATACATAAATATATTTAAGTAATCGTTTCTTTTGTAGAAATGTAGCTTTTCGAATTACGTTTTATTAATAAAAGTAACTCTTGTTATTTTATTTATTACCTCTATAATATTATATAACTTTTACCTACCTATACTAACATTTCTACAATATCATCCTATTTGCATTTGTTTAACTAATTCAGCTCCCCCGAAGAATTCACTATTATTGTAATTAGTGATATTATAATCTAGTATCATTATCTCATTTTCTTTTATGATTATAATATAAAAGTAAAAACAAAAATAACTAATCTACAATCTATAATTCAAAAACTTACTCTCGATTTGCAAATCGAGAAAACTGTATTTATATAATAAAAGAAAAAGAACAATAGATTAATTATCTATCTAATTCAATTTTATCCTATCCCCATCGCTCTATCTGTTTCAATCCCTATCGATCTAATCGATCCTTTACCCCTAATACCCATTACGATCCCAACTATCGTTTCTATTCTATCGAAACCTCAATTGAATAAGAAAATATCTGATCTTACATTATTTGATAAAACGAAAATCGATCTTGATCGATTTGTTAATCAAATACAAAATAAAATGTACACTAATTCCAATTGTTTTACTTCCTTATATTCCTATTTGATTTATATAACTAAAAGATTAACTGGATTCGCTATCACACAAATTCAATTATATAATATCAAAAAGCAATTTGTTAAACTTATTGATTATAAAGATTTATTACAAATACTAAAAAGAATTTATAAAAACCAAAACAAACAAACCAAAATCCGAAAACTCCTAATTAATCTAAAACAAAAAAACCAATCGTTTTATATCTTCTATACTGAATTCCAAAGATTAATGTTGAAAACCGGAATGGCTAATAATAATAGTACCCTAATTATTCTATTAAAATAAACTTTATTGAATGAATTAAAGAATCAAATTGTTATTACTGAACTATTTACAAATAGCATTAATACATTCATTGCTTTTATATAGACATTGAAAAATCGTTATCTGTATTTAATAGAACTAACCAGTTTCGATCACAATCCAATCGTCCTACCGCCCTATACTACAACTCAAAATCTGAATCCTATTAATCGTACCCCTATTCCATCTTCGAATACTACTATCCGATCTGCTACTTCTGCTACGATTATATCTACTGAAGATTCAATAGATCTCAATTCCCAAAGATGTATTAATAAACACAAACGAAAAGAATACTTCTATTGTAGATCTATTGATCATTATATAAAGAACTATTTGTTCTCAGATAATCGTTCTATATAAATTAAAACTAACCTTATCAATTTTGCCTCATCATCCTCTATTTCGTTCTCTGCCTAGATTCAATTATATACTATATCATTATACAATCTGTTCCCTTCCAACTCCCCAAATTTGGGAAATAAAGCCTGTCTGATATAAATCGTTATCAAACGAAAACATTATATATATTATATCTATCTGTTGTTACAATTCGAAGCTTATCTTTCGTTGAAGAAACAAACAATCGAATAAACTTAATGATATTATCTATTACTGTTTTATCGATATTTAATCGATTCTATTCCATTTATACTATACTGAATAGCGAATACAAAAGATATACTTTCGCAGATCGAAATTGAATTAAAACTATCAAACTTCCAACATACAAATTACCTATTTCATTCGAAATCATTAAATTCGATAGAAAAATACTATCTGAAAACCGAATGGATTGTTATATCCTAATTGATCTGTAAATCAATAATCACTATAAGAAAAGATCGAAAATCTATATCATTAAATTTGTCACGGGGTCCCCGTATATGGTATACGGAGACCGCTCGGGTTCCGACCCATAGGAGTCGGACCTCGGATAAGTGTAGGCTAGCCCCGGTCGGGGCTAGCGCTACATATAAATATATTTAAGAAACCGTTCTTTCTATAGAAACGTAGCTCTTCGAGCTACGTCTTATCAACAAAAGTGATTTCTGTTATCCTGTCTGCTGCCTCTGTAATACTATGTAGCTCCCTCCTATCTGTGCCGACACTTCTACGATGTCATCCTGTCCGTACCCGCCTAACCAGCCCGGCTTCTCCGAAGAATTCGCTACCGCTGTAGCTAGTGATATTGCGATTTGGTATTGTTACCTCACCTCCTTTTACGAATTCAGTATAAGAATGGAAACAGAAGTGATCGATCTGCAATCCACAATTCAAAAGCTTATTCTCGATCTGCAAGTCGAGAAAACTGTATTTATACGATGGAAAGAGGAGAACGATAGATTGATTACCCATCTGATTCAACTCTATCCTGTCCCTGTTGCTCTGCTTGTTTCAACCCCTACCGATCTGACCGATCCCTCGCTTTTGATTTCTGTTACAACCCCAACTATCGTTCCTGTTCTGTCGAAACCTCAATTGAGTGAGAAGGTATCTGATCCTGCATTGTTTGATGGAACGAAAATCGATCTTGATCGATTTGTCGATCAAATACAGAATAAAATGTATGCCAATTCCGACCGCTTCACTTCCCCGCATTCCCGTCTGACTTACATAACTGGAAGATTAACTGGACCCGCTGCTACGCAAATTCGACCGTATAATATCAAAGGACAATTTGTTAAATTTGTCGATTATGAGGATCTATTGCAAATATTGGAAAGAGTTTATGGAAACCAGAACAAACGAGCCGAAGTCTGGAAACTTTTGATCAATCTAAAACAGAGGAACCAATCGTTTTATGTCTTCTATACTGAGTTCCAAAGACTAGCATTGGAAGCCGGGATGGCCGACGACAATAGTACCCTGGTTATCCTATTAGAACAAACCCTGTCGAGTGAACTGAAAAACCAAATTGTTACCGCTGAGCTTTCTACGGATAGTACCGATGTATTCGCTACTTTCGTGTAGATATTGGAGAATCGTTATCTGTATTTGATGGGATCGACCGGCTTCGGTTGTAGTCTAATTGTTCCGTTACCCCGTATTATTATTCAAAACCTGAATTTTGTTAATTGTACTTTTGCTTTGTCCCCAAATCCCATTGTCCGATTTGTTGTTTTTGTTACGATTATGCCTGTTGGAGATCCAATGGATCTCAATTCCCAAAGATGTATTAATAGATGCGAACGAGGGGAATACTTCCATTGTGGGTTTATCGATCATTGTATGAAAGATTGTCTGTTCCCAGATAATCGTTTTATATAAGTTAGAGTTAGCTTTATTAGTTTTGCTCTGTTATCCTTTGTTCCGTCTTTTGTTTAGATTCAATTGTATACTATATCATTGTATAATCTGTCCCCTCCCAACTCCCCGAATTCGGGAAACGGAGTCTGCTTGGTATAAATCGTTATCAAACGAAAGCCCTGTGTATACTACATCTATCCGCCACTACAATTTAAGGTTTATCTTTCGTTAAAGAAATAAGTAATTGAGTAAATCTAATGATATTGTTTGTTACTATCCTATCGATATTTGATCGATTCTGTTCCACTTATATTATAATGAATAGCGGATACAAAGGATATACTTTTGCAAACCGAAATTGAATAAAAGCTATCAAGTTCCCAATATACAAATTACCTGTCCCGTTTGAAGTTATTGGATTCGACGGAAAAATACTGTTCGAAAATCGAATGGATCGTTATATTCTAACTGATCTGCAAATTAATGATTATTATGAGAAAAGATCGAAAATCTATATTATTAAATTAGTTTATTATTTGATTGTCCTGGGGTTAGTTTGGTTAAAGAAATACGATCCCTATATCGGATTTACATCCAATACTTTTCGCTTCGATAATGAGTTCTGCCGAAAGTCTTGTAATATGTTTGTATAATCATCAAATGTCCAAGTCTTATTCGATATTTCTATCAAAGTCTGTTCTGTTTATCTATTGTTTTGTTTTGAAGTGCTAAAAAAAAAAGATATAGTAAGTGTTTCAATCCGAACTTGTTCGATGTATGTCTGTCGAGGCTACAAGATATTCCAAGCTAATATCGATTTGATAGATCGAATCCTGAAGGAAAAAGAAGATTTTGCTTTCGAAGATTTGCCTGTTGAATTCTGTTCGTGGATCGATGTATTTTCTCCATGTAATGTTGATAAACTACCTTTGTATTATCTATACGATTATGATATCCGATTGTAAGATGGGGCTAAGCTACCGTTTGGAGCCCTGTATTCAATGTTTCGGGACAAATTGAAAGCTTTGCAAGAATGATTAAGGGAAAATCTAGCAAAAGGATTCATCCGATCGAATTCCTTCGTTTTTGCTTCGCCTATCTTATTTGTTAAGAAATCCAATGGTGGTCTTCGATTTTGTGTAGATTATTGTGTATTGAATAATCTGTTTGTGAAAGATCGATACCCATTGTCTTTAACCAAAGAGTCCTTGAATAATCTAAAAGGGATAAAGTATTTTACAAAAATAGATATCATCTCGGCTTTCAATAATATCTGAATCAAGGAAGGACAAAAATACTTAATTGCATTCTGTACCCGATTCGGTTTGTTCGAAATTTTGGTTATGCTGTTCGGGCTGACCGAAGCCTTAGCAACGTTTCAATGATTTATCAACGATACTTTAAGAGAATATTTGGATATATTCTGTATTGCTTATCTAGATAATATTCTGATTTATAATAAGATCTGTTTTGAATATATAAAGTATATACAAAAGGTACTAGACGCCTTACAGAAAGCCGGATTGTATGTCAATCTATCGAAATGCGAATTCCTAAAACCTGAAACGAAATTCCTGGGTCTAATTGTAGGCCGAGAGGGGATCCGAATAGACCCAGCCAAAATTAAGACGATAATTGATTGGAAAACGTCGAAGAACCTAACGGATATACAAATGTTTATAAGGTTTAGCAATTTCTATCGATGCTTTATTCGCGACTTCTCCTCGATCATTCGTCCGATGGTAAACCTGATCAAAAAGGATATAGCCTTTCAATGGAATCCTAATTGTAAGAAATCGTTCTCGAATCTGAAAGCCGTATTTACGGCGGTATCTATATTAGCCTCTTTCGATTAGGAAAAGGATATAATTCTAAAAACAAACATATCGGATTATATATCTACTGAAGTCTTTTCCCAATACAATGATGATGGGATTCTGAAATCTGTTGTATATTTCTCAAAGAAGCATTCGATTGTAAAATGTAATTACGAGATTTATGATAAAGAATTATTAGCAATTATCTACTATTTCGAAGAGTAGCAACCCGAATTAGAAAGTGCCTCTTTCTCGATCAAGGTTATCACAGATTATAAGAATCTGGAGTACTTTACAACAACAAAACTATTGAACTATCGTCAAACCCACTGGTCTGAATTTCTGTTCTGTTTCAATTTCAAGATTATATACCATCCCGAAAAGTAAGGAGCGAAACCCGATACTTTGATCAGGAAATCAAAGGATTTGCCTAAAGAGAGGGATGAACGTTTCCTTTATCAAAATCAAATTGTTCTGAAAACCGAAAATCTAGATACAGATTTGTTTCCTATTATTAAACCAAAGAAGAAAGTCTATTTCGCGATTACAACCTATAGCCAAACCTGTACCGATATTCCGTCGTCTATCCGCAATCCCGAACTATCTATCCGCGAATCTGGATTACCTGCCTATAAACCTAAACCATCTGCGATACCCGATAACCCAATCCCTATCCAATTACCTGAATCTATACAATTGGAATCCCTTGAAGAACTGAAACCCCTGCTCGCTGAAGCTTACCTATCCGATCCGCTTCCGCTATCGATCTTAAAGACTTTAAAAAAAAATGTTGCTAGATATCTATATATCACATTATTTAAATATACTATGAATAATGATCTATTATATTATCATAAAAAACTTTATATTCTTAATTACAATCCTTTAAAAGCAAAGCTCCTCCAAATAATTCACAATTCCCCTATTGCTGAACACCTACACCATACCCGTACCTTCGAACTGCTTTCCCGAAACTACTATTAATCTGGATATTACAACTACATCTTCTATTGAATGTGCAATTGTTATAATTGCCACCGAGCCACCCCGAACTGTAGAGGACAAGAAAGAGTCTTACACTTTCTCCCAATCCCATAACAAACCTAAAAAAATATCTCAATCGATTTCATCACCCATCTTCCGAAAAGCTCTAAATACAATACGATATTTGTTGTAATCGATCGATTAACCAAAATAAAGTATTTCCTATCCTACTGAGGAATCTGTAACTCCAAAGAAGTCTTCCATCTATTTCTGAAATATATATAGAAACTCCACAGTCTGCCGCAAACCATTATATCCGATCGTGGAATTCAGTTTATCTTTGACTTCTGGAAATATATCTGTAAACAACTAGATACTATTTCGAAGCTATCGATAACTTATCATCCTGAAACCGATGAACAAATGAAAAAGGTGAATACAATACTTGAATAATACCTTCGTTTGTATATATCCTACCTACAAAACGATTAATCCGAATAACTACCGATCGCCGAATTCTCGATTAACTTTGCCTGATCTGAAAGTTTCCGTTTATTGCCGTTCTTTGTTAATTACAGTTTCTATTCTTGAATAGGTTTCAAACCCACCGCACTCTCCGATCACTCTGGAATCCTGGATGCTAAGGAATTCGTCAAAAAGATAAAATCGATTGTCGATCACCTGAAGATCGAATTGATTGTTAATCAAGTCCGCTATTCGAAGAATACCGATTCCCATTGTTCGCTTGCCTATCGATACCAGCCTAGAGATCTAATCTAGTTTAATATTAAAAATATCCGAACTTTTCGTTTCCAGAAGAAACTAGATTGAAAGAATTTAGATCTTTTTCGAATTCTAAAGAATATAGATTCGTATACTTACGAATTGGAGCTTTTTGTTTTTATAAAGAATCACCCGGTTTTTCATATTAACCTATTATATCCCGTCAATAATAACCCTATCCCCGGTCAACGCAACCCGCCTTTCCCTTCTATCGAAATTGAAAGTATTGAACAATTCGATATAAAGGAAATCCTGAATTCCTAATAGGAACGTCAGGGCCGTAATAACCCCCACCTAAAGTATACTATCCGATAAATAAACTATAATACGCCTATTGAAAAATCTACAGAATATTTAAAGAATGTTTAAAAACTGATCTGTAATTATCATTATCGTTATCCGGATAAACCTGATCCCCCTAATCGTCTCAACGGAGCTCGACCCTAAGGAGGAAAGTACTGTTACGGGGTCCCCATATATAGTATACAGAGACCGCTCGGGTTCCGACCTATAGGAGTCGGACCTCGGATAAGTATAGACTAACCCCGGTCGGGGCTAGCGCTACACATAAATATATTTAAGAAACCGTTCCTTCTATAGAAACATAGCTCTTCGAGCTACATCTTATCAACAAAAGTGATTTCTGTTATCCTGTCTGCTGCCTCCGTGATAAAATTAATCTATTATCCGATTATCCTAAAATTAATCTAATTAAAGAAACACAATCTTTATATCGGATTCGTATCCAATACTTTTCGTTTCGATAACAAGTTTTGCTGGAAATTCTATAATACATCTACACAATCATCGAGTATTCGAATCCTATCCGATATCCCTATTAAAATCTATCCTATTTATCTACTATTCTGTTCTGAAACGTTAAAGAAAAAAGATATAACAAACATTTCAATTCGAATTTGTTCAATATATATCTATCGAAACTACAAAATATTCCAAATTAGTATTAACTTGATAGATCGAATCCTGAAAGAAAAAGAAAACCCTGTTTCCGAAGATCTGTCTACTAAATTCCGATTGTGGATCGATGTATTTTCTTTATATAATATTGATAAACTATCTCTATATTGTTTATATAATCATGATATCCGATTACAAAATAAAGCTAAACTATCGTTTAAAGCTTTGTATTTAATATCTCGGGACGAATTGAAAGCTTTATAAGAATGATTAAAGGAAAACCTAACAAAAGAATTCATCCAATCGAATTCCTCTGCTTCCGTTTCGCCTATTCTATTTATTAAAAAACCCAATAGTAATCTTTGATTCTGTATAAACTATCATATATTGAATAATTTATCTATAAAAAACCGATATCTATTACCCTTAATCAAAAAATCCTTGAATAATCTAAAAGGAATAAAGTATTTTACGAAAATAAATATCATTTCAATTTTCAACAATATCCGAATTAAAAAAGGACAAGAATACCTAATTATATTCTATACCCGATTCGATCTATTCGAAATTTTAATCATATTATTCAGGCTAACCAAAGTCCCAACGATATTCCAACGATTTATCAATGATATTCTGAAAGAATACTTGGATATATTTTACACTACTTATCTAGATGATATTCTGATCTATAATAAGATCCGTTCTGAATATATAAAGCATATACAAAAAGTATTAGATGTTTTATAGAAAACTAAATTATATATTAATTTATCGAAATACGAATTCCTGAAATCTGAAACGAAATTCCTGAATTTAATTGTAGATCGAAAAGGAATCCAAATGGATCTAATTAAGATTAAAACAATAATTGATTGGAAAACGCTAAAGAATTTGATAAATATATAAATATTTATAAGGTTTAGTAATTTCTATCGATGCTTTATTTGCGATTTCTTTTCGATTATTCGTTTAATGGTAAATCTGATCAAAAAGGATATAGCTTTCCAATAGAATCCTGTTTATAAGAAATCGTTCTCGAATCTGAAAACTGTATTTATAACAATATTTATATTAACTTTTTTCGATTGAAAAAAGGATATGATTTTAAAAACGGATATATCGGATTATATATCTATTAAAATCCTTTTCTAATACAATGATAATAGGATTTTGAGATCTATTGTATATTTCTCTAAAAAGTATTTGATTACAAAGTATAATTATAAGATTTATAATAAAGAATTACTAATAATTATCTGTTATTTCGAAAAATAACGATTTGAATTAGAAGGTATTTTTTTCTTGATCAAGATTATTACAAATTATAAAAATCTGAAGTACTTTACAATTACAAAGCTATTGAATCATCGTTAAGCCCGTTGATCTGAATTTCTATTCTGTTTCAATTTCAAGATTACATATTATTTTGGAAAACAAAGAACGAAATCCAATGTTCTGATTAGAAGATTAAAGGATTTGTTTAAAGAAAAAAATAAACGTTTTTTTCATCAAAATTAGATTATTTTGAAAACTGAAAATCTAGATACAGATTTGTTTCTTATTATTAATTCAAAAAAGAAAGTTCATTTCGCAATTATAATTTGTAATTAGATTTGTATCGATACCTTGCTATCTATTCGCAATCCCGAATCATCTATTCAGGAATCCGGATTATCTATCTATGAATTTAAACCATTTATAATATCCGATAATCCAATCCCTATCCAATAGTTTGAATCTATACAATTGGAACCCTTTGAAGAATTGAAATCTCTATTCGCTGAAGCTTATTTGTCCGACCTGTTTTCGTTATCGATTTTAAAGGCTTTAGAAAAGAATACTATTAGATATCTATATATCATATTATTTAAATATATTGTGAATAATGATCTATTATATTATCATAAAAAGTTCTATATCCCTAATTACGATTCTTTGAAAACAAAGCTTCTCTGAATGATCTACGATTTCTTTGTTGCCGGACACCTGTATTATACCTATACCTTCGAACTGCTTTCCCGAAACTATTATTGATCTGTATATTACGATTATATCTCCCATTGAATACACAATTATCATAATTACCACCGAACCACCCCGAACCGTAAAGAACAAAAAGAAATCTTATATCCTCTCCCGATTTTACAATAAACCTGAAAAGATATCTCAATTAATTTTATTATTCATCTTCTGAAAAGCTTTAAATATAATACGATATTTATTATAATCGATCGATTGATTAAAATAAAGTATTTCCTATTTTACCGAGGAATCTATAATTCCAAAAAAATCTCCCGTTTATTTCTGAAATATATATAAAAGCTCTACAATCTATCGCAAATTATTATATCCGATTATAGAACTCAATTTATTTCTGATTTTTAAAAGTATATCTATAAATGATTAAATACTACTTCGAAACTATCGATAATTTATCATTCTGAAATCGATAAATAAACAGAAAAAGCAAATACAATATTTGAACAATACTTTCACTTATATATATCCTATTTACAAAACAACTGATCCGAATGATTACTAATTATCGAATTCTCGATTAATTCTATTTAATCCGAAAGTTTTCGTTTATCACCGTTTTTTATTAATTACGATTTTCATCTTTGAATAAATTTCAAATCTATTATATTTTCCGATCACTCTAAAATCCTGAATGCTAAGGAATTTATCAAAAAGATAAAATTGATCATTGATTATCTGAAAACCGAATTGATTATTAATCAAATCCATTATTCGAAGAATACCGATTCCTATCGTTCGTTTGTTTATCGATACCAGCTTCAAGATTTAATCTGGTTTAATACTAAGAATATCCGAATTCTTCATCTTCAAAAGAAGCTAGATTGAAAGAATTTAGATCCCTTTCGAATCCTGAAAATCATAAACTTATATACTTATAAACTAAAACTCTCTACCTTTATAAAGAATCATTCAATCTTTTATATTAATCTATTATATTCCGTTAATGATAATTCTATTCTTAATCAATATAATCCGCTCTTTTCTTCTATCGAAGTTGAAGATATTGAGCAATTCGATATAGAAAAAGTCCTGAATTCTCGATGGAAATGTTAAGGCTGTAATAGTCCCCATTTGAAGTATATTATCCGATAGGTAGGTTATAATACGCCTACCGAAGAACCTACAGAGTATTTGAAAAATGCTCAAGAACTAATCCGTAATTATCATTATCGTTATCCAGATAAATCTGATCCTTTTAATCGTTTCAATAGAATTCGATCTTAAGAAGAAGAGTACTATTATAGGGTCCTTGTATATAGTATACAAAGACCATTCGAATTCCGATCTATAGGAGTCGGATCTCGGATAAGTATAAGCTAGCCCCGGTCGGGGCTAACGCTACACATAAATGTATTTAAAAAACCATTCCTTCTACAGAAATATAACTCTTCGAGCTACGTCTTATTAACAAAAGTGATTCCTGTTATTCTGCTTATTGCCTCCGTGATAATTTCATTATATTGAATATTATCTCTTTTCCGATCCTATTTAATATATAATCCAAAAACATCTTCAAAACCCTTGATTATCTTATAAACTAATATAGTTAAAAATACTAATTTTTACAAATTAATACTTTCCTTAACTAATGATTCTTATATTAATATAATTCTGATTTAAGAATCTTATATATTCTCAGATATTTCATACCGAATTACTAAATCCCATCCAATTTACAAAACTTTCATATTACTCAATAATTATCACGGTGAGGGAAAAGGTATATATAGGGTTGATCTATAGTTGTACTACAAGGAGGGGAAGAAGGTTAAGGAGATGATCTGATTATATAGAAGTGAATGTATATATGTGTGCCTAAGGCATATATGATTATATGCAGGTAAAGGGGGATGAATCTATAATAGTATTCTTTCTTCAAGAAATCCATTTGACCTTAAATGGGCATTAAAAAATAAAGAAAAGTAAAGAAAAAAAATACAGATTCTTTTCCTCAATTAGATTCTCGAACAAAAACGTATAGTATTCCTTAATAATGTGATATCCCTTAATGTATGATATCCCAAATGTTATATCTTTTACTATAATAACATATAATATACCTTTAGGCGAAACGAATCGTTTTGATGCGAGTGGATCTTTGTAAAGTAAGTGTAGCAATCGTATCGTGTAACTTCAATTGCAAATTCTGTGGTTCCGATTGTAATATAGTAGTGTCGAGGTGCTTTAGAATCTAAACTAGTAACTCTGGCTTTTTTGAATAAAAATGATAATATTCGATAAGAACTTTCTTATTACTCTTTAAATCATTAACTGATTACCAAGTTGATATATAGTATCTCCATTTGACCAAATAATAAAGGCCATCCTCATCGTGATTATCTAGAATTCTTTCAAATATTCATTTTTGAATAAACTCATCCTCATCATTATCCTACTCCAAAACTTTATTCTATATAGTTAAGGACTCTAATTTGTTAATCGTTGTTTAAACCGGGAAGTGAGGATTAGTATAAATTGGAAATAAAAAAGAATAATAGAAAACAGAGAAGATTTTAACGTTTTCAAATAATTGAATAAAGCAAGTACAAAAATAAATCTTGATAATCTTGTAAAGATTGATCTATTTATCATCTAGCTTTTTTGTTTTACACAAAATCTTCATATTCTTGATATTGATGTAGACTTTCTGGCCAACTATATAACGAAGTGAATCAAAATAATGATAATTAGTATAATTCTTATAAATAGCAATTATCTATTATACAAAAACACGAAGTTGTTCTAAGATATATTCTATACGATCTACAATCCGATTATTTTTAAAGAATTTCCGTTTTTGTATTAGAGTTATATCTAGCAAGCAAGGTTTACTAAATTCAATATCTAAATACAGATTAAAATTATAATTGACGAAAAAAGGTAAACAATCAATCGTTTCAGAAACTATATTATTGAATACAAACTCGGTTAAGGATAGCCAATTCAATTAATCATCTTAATAATAATTAACAAAAGCTTATAAATATTACTCCAGAATTGAATTAATATATTCAGTTTGATCATTTATTTAAGGATGAAAAGCTAAAAAGTGCTTTAAGATAACTCCCAATCGCTCCGAAAGTTATAATCAGAATCCTGATACGAACTGTATTTCTCGATCGGAAATGATATTATCCGAAAGTTTATAAAGTATATAAATACAATTAATAAAAGTATCGATTAACTCTTCTGTCGTTAGTATATATATATCGATGAAATATTTTATTTTGGTTAACCTGTAGATTATTACCAAGATATATTTATAAATAGAATTATAGCGAATGCAATCTAGAAACGGTATAATATAATCAATTGAAATATCAGATTACACACGAAAAAGGATAGATAACGGTTTCAAAAATCCGGGAGACATCAATTTAGACGATTTGGTGTGAATACAAAGTTTGTAGATCTTTACATAAGATACGATTTCCAAATGCATATTAAACTATTAGTATATACAAAAGACAAAATCGATCATTTTAGTTTGATTAGGATAATCGATAGGATTAGAAAAATAAATCCGATAGATAATTTGGAGTTTGAGTTTATCGTTTGGTAAAACCCAAAGCTTATCCCGATAATAAATTTTATTATTTTGAATCGAATAATCCTATATAGCGATCCAAAGAATCTTATAATACTCCTTTGATTATTTTGTTATCGATAGATTGTTAAAAGCAAAGATGAATTGATCTACAATATCGGATCTAATATACACTATATCGATTAAAGTATTAATTGGTTAATTATAGAATAATACTATTATTTCTATTGATGCTAAATTGATATACTTAATCAAATCTTTATAAAGATCAATATCAAAATAGTTCTGAGAGAAAACAATGTATTCTTGATTCTTTAAACGTTTATCGTTTGAATCAGAATAATACAATCGATCTTTATATTTTCTATTGAATATATTTAATCGAATAGTTTTGTTTTCTGATCGATAGATTATACAGAAATTATATTGAGATAGAAATTCGGATTATTATATTTGCTATTGATTAAGGGCCTTTATAATTATAAAATATTCGAGGTTTTTGTAATCAATGAGAATCTCGAATTCCTTTTATGTGTTACGATCACGCAACAGTTTCGTCAAAACAAGAAACCTAGACGGAGGCGTTCTCATTTCGAATCATCAGCGTAGGAACGTCATCGATCAGTTTGGAATGTTTAGTAAACAAGCTTCTTTGTATTGTTTATGAAAGGACAGGAATGGTGGCGAACTATAGGCGTTCTGATATCTCTTTATTGATTGAACTTAAAAGTAATAGTTTATTCATGATTAGAAAGGGTAATGAAAAGTTTGGGCTACGGTTTTACGACTAATTGATTCTTTGCCTATGTGATCTTAACATTATGAACTTTAGAGTTCTGAGTATTATTCTTTTATTGTCTTGATAATAACGAATAGTTTTTTGTTGTAGATCTTATAATTGTATTCCGCTATTGTATGTTTAAATGAAAAGTAAACGATTGGATACAAAATATTATTATTATTGTATTGTAAAAGAACTCTTTTTGAGGTTTAATCGAAAGCATTAGTTTCCAAAACAATTTTCTATCTATAATCGAAGTATACCAAAACCGGTACCATTGTAAAAGCCTTTTTTAAAGTGTCAAAAGCCTTTATATAATCTATAATCCATTTCTATATAATGTTCTTCTATAAAAGATCATTGAAAGAACAACAAATCTTTGAAAAATCTTTTATAAAACACCAATAGAAATTAACAAAGCCAAGAAATCGTTGTAAATCCTTTACATACAAAAGCAACTTTCAAGATATAATAGCTATAATCTTTTCTTGATCTATTTCGATACCTTCGATTGTAATAATAAAACTTAGATACTTTGTTTTTGTAGTTTCGAATTCGTATTTGTTAATATCAATCTGTAATCTAGTATCCATTAGCTTTTGAATTATTTGACGAATATGTTTTTTATACTTTACAGGATTATCGGAGTAGATTAAGATATCATCGAGATATATGGTATAATACTTGTTCAATTCGTCGAAAAGTGTATGATTAATATAATATTGAAATGATATAGATATATTATAAAGGTCGAAAGGTATAATTAAAGATTCAAAAAGACCAAAACGAGTAATGAGTATAGTTTTTTTTTTATCTTCTTCAACGATTCGCAATTTGCTGAATATTATAATGATATCAAATTTGGTATAAATTTTTGTATTGCAAAGAGTATCCAGCGTTTCGTGAACGATAGGTAATGGATAGCGATTCTTTATGGTAACATTATTAAATCCTTGATAGTTTTGACAGATGTGGATCTTTTTTTCAGACTTGACAACCAACAATAGAGGAAAGGCGCACTGCAATCTCGATTCCCGAATGAACCCTTTAAAGAGATTATCATTAAGCCATTTGCACATTACCATCAATTCTATTGACAACAAAAAGCAGTTTTTAAAGTAAGATAATTCTTTACTGAACATCAATTCAATCTTATAATCCCAGATTCAACAAAACAGCAATCTATTTGTATAATATAGAAAAAAGACGGAAAGTTTATTTTATAATTATATAAAAAGCCTTTATCGTATTTGATCATTATTAAGGGAAGATTTGCCGATTAAAAATTTGTCGATATCAATCTCAAAGACCTTCCGTAAATAAAGCGGTTTATAGCAATCATATACAAAATTATAAAATTGCAACGGAATTTTAGAAAGCATCTCTACCACATCACCCTACCCTTGTAAAATCGATTGAAAATCCTCTTCTATAAATATCGAAAACAATATAACTTATCACAAATGATCTTGCTCAACAATTTTCTATACAATATCCAATTTATCCTATATCAACCGAATAGCCCGAACGTTATCTTATTAATAAAACAAAACAAAACTAGAAGTTTACAATCAACGAATATCATTCATATTTAGATTTATATCCTTATAAACAAACATAAGGAATTCTTCAACAAAAAACAAAGATAAACAGTTTTTTGGATTATAAACAAAGCAATATCGATCTACAATCTTCAAAATCGACTTTGGATACAGGCAATTGGGAATCATCTATACCTGATTATTTGATTCCCCATAACGCTTTGTTCGATAATGATTCACACCAGATATCAAACCTTACTAAAAATCGAGATCAACAAAAGAATCGTCAGATTATAATATATAACCCTCGTCTAATATCTCTTCGATAAAAGGTTATAAAAAACCTCCTTTAAAAATAGAAAACATTTAAATAAATAAAGAATCAATATTACCCTCTGGATAATCCTCGATATAGGAAGAACGATATTTATAATCCGTATATTTAACTTTTATATCAAAATCAATAAAGAATTTATTTAAAGATTCGATAATCTATTATAGAGTAACTTTTATTAGATTCTCTTATTTCTTAATCGGAGATAGAATCGTTGATATACTAACTGACTCTGAATTATAATATACTGAACAATTGAAAATATAATAGTTTGAAAAGAATATTAAACTCATTTTTGTTCAATTGATAATAGAATTATAATATTACAATTACAATAAACCAAAGATTAATAATATCTCTAATGAAAACTGGATAATATAAAAAGATTAATATTTATAATGATCTTTTATAGCAATTTTCATTATAAAATATTCTATAATTCTATCAACGATCTTTTTATCAACAAATCGAAACTCGTAAAGAAAAGATAAGAATTGTATTTCGATATTATATTTGAAGACAAAAGAACAATCAACAAAGACTTCCTCAAAACATCTATTATCAATAAGATTTATAACAATAAAAGAGTTTTTATATATAAAGAATATAATGGTTTTAACAAATAAAGATTTACTATTTATAGAATTGAATTATAATAATTCATATCTATCTATTCCTCGATTTATCTTTTTGCTTTTAATATTCCTCTACAAGCGATTTTTCGTAAAGATTAATCTTTTCCCTATTCAGGATTTTCCTTAATTGAACCAGATATAAAAACAACCTTCTCTAATTCGATATAATCTTGCCATTATACCTGATTCAAATATTATTGGCCTTGTATCCAATTACTCATATATCCTCCTCGAAATCCACCGCAACCATTATTAGACCTATTAACGCCTCGGAAAACCGAGACAACAATATATTGAACAAAGGCCAGATTAATTAAGACAACAATAATCAAAATTCGAAAAGGAATAATAATTTTTTGTTTCATTATATTAACAATCTCGCAATCAGACTTATAACAAGAATTAACCAAATGAAACAATATAAAGAAAAAAACCAAAAAGAACTCCTTTCAATCTATAAAAAACTTATCGAATTTAAACGAAACTTCCCTTTCAATATTCACAGAAATATATAATTTGTTCAATTTGGCCAAAAACGAAGCAACAGAATCGAAACAAATAGAATCATCAACAAATCTGATAATATCCGTAATATACTCTTATCGTATTTGATTATCGAGAAAACTAATAGTATAACTAATCTTCTTTTGTTTGAAAACAAAAAGTTATGAATCGATTATTCAATAGAATTACAAACCCAATTTCCAGGATTGATAGTTCTCTTGACAAATAAGAATATTAGATCTTTCGTTTTTAAAAACAAATAGATCTTTCTGAATTTGGCAAAGAGTAATTGGTTTCTGATTAGTAATAATATTATCAATATTCAATTGAGCTTGCTTGTCGATCAAAATATGAAGAAGCCCGATATTTTCTGCTTTGCATTCTTTGATCTTATTTGTTTGAATAACAATATAGATAGTTTGAATAATAAAGCAATCTTCGATAATAAAGAAAACATAATTCAGATAAATAATTTGTTTATCAAGATTAACAACGAAGTTTGGTATTATCAAAGTATCCAATTCTGTTAGGATTTGTATAATAGTAGATCATTAACCGAAGATTCGTTAGATTCCGGTACGAACTTCTTCGATAAAAGTAAAAGTCGCATCATTAATAGATATAGAACCAAAAACTATTATAAAAAGAATTACAATTATACAAAAGTAATCGATAAAGAAATTGCAATTATACAAAAGTAATTAATAGAGAAAATGCAATTACACAAAAACAATATATATACAAAATGCAATCACACAAAAGCAATCAAAAACAAATATAGAAGTTTACAAATAAATATAATCGTACAGAAACAATCAGAAATCAAAAGTTGCACAAAAGTAAATAAAAAAACTATACAAAAACAAATAAGAAATACAATCATACAAAAACAAGCGAATTACGATAATACAAAAGCAATCGAAAACAGATACAAAAGCCTGCAAATAATTTGGCAAGGCCAAATCACTTCATAAAGTGATAGAGCCTTTAAAAGAGTAATACAAACTATTACGATAAAGGAAAAGGTATATATAAGATTGATCTATAATTGTACTACAAGGAAGGGAAGAAGGTCAAGGAGGTGACCTGACTATATAGAAGTGAATACATGCATGTGTGCCCAAGGCACACATGATCACGTGCAGGTGAAGGGGGATGAACCCGTAACAATAATTAAGAAATCTATCCTTGAGTAATGTTTTATATTCACAAAGGAACAAACATTCGAGTTAATCAGTTTCAATCTATTTTCTTCTCTTGGGATTTATTATTTCTATATCTTCAATTTATCACTAATTCTATTTTTACAATTATTAATATTTACAATACTTCTAAAAACAACTAAAATGAAAATCAAACAATAAAAGATTTATTCAATTTACCTTCTTCTTTTTTTAATTCTATATTTCTTACAAAGGATTTGAATCTTCATTATACAAGATAAGATCCCTTTTGTTCTATACATTCTAATTTTATAGAACTTTTTACAAATTGATTAGATAATCATTCTTTCAATCTTCTTTCTATAATCAACGAAACTACTCATGATTTGGATAGTATTCTTGATCTTATATTCCTTTTAGAATTATATACAACTAATACAATACTTGTTTCTCACCTTAATATAACTTCTGATTATAAATCCTTACTAACAACTTTGAATTGAAATATAAGATTCCAAGATCTAATCCGAAGATTACAAATTGATATATTTAATGAAAAGCTTTTTTCAATTCTATTAATAGAAAACTTAGCGAATCTAGATCTTCAATCTTTATTTATAATTTCTAATCTTCATAATTTAACTTTGAATATCATTTAATTGATATAATTAGTATATACAGAATCAACTCAAAGATCACTCAATCAAAATATAGATCAACTATAATAAAACGAGGTTGTTACGCCGCTACAATCCTTTATCATTGAGAAGTGATCAAGGGGCTTATAGAAAAGCTGTAGTGGTTTCTATTAAAGATCAAACAAGAGTTTGGTGAGAATGAAGATATAACGATTGTATTGTATAGTAATTATAGTATTTAAATTAATGATTGTTTTTGAATACGAAACTCTACAAATAAGGGAATCTATTTTGTTTATATAGATCTCCGTATTCGGGAGTTTTAGGAGTCTTCAAAGCTCCAAAGCTTTAGAAGCATTAAGAACCTTCGAAACTCCAATGTTTCAGGAGCGCCGGAAGTCTTCGAAACTCTAATGCTCCAAAAGCGCCAGAAGCCTTCGAAACTCTAATACTTTATTATATGATTTGATACTTAATATAGTTTATACTCATTTATTTCTACAATCATCTTAATCTTATACTAATTCAATCAAATCATAATGTGTATTCATATTATCACGGCGAGGGAAAAGGTATATGTAGGGTTGATCTATAGTTGTACTACGAGGAGAGGAAGAAGGTCAAGGAGGTGACCTGACTATATAGAAGTGAGTGTATGCATGTGTGCCTAAGGCACACATGATCACGTGCAGGTGAAGGGAGATGAACTCGTAACACATATGATCAATTATTGTAAAATCTGTAATTGTAATATTATCCTTTATTTAGACTAAAGTTTATCTTAAGTTTATAAGATAGAGTTATATTCTGAAGAAAAATACAAAACTTTCTTTTCTTATTATATCTTCCTTCAAAATTAAGAAATCCTTATTTTTTGTTTGAAAATATTCCGAACAGATTTTTCTTGTTTAATCTATCAATAATTGTAGAGTTGAAATATCTCTTTGTTTTTATTATCGCAATGAAAAATTTCATTATATGAAAGATATTAATAATCCTTAATGTTTTTGTTATTTCGAATGTATTTTGATTCGAATTTCTTATAATACCGAATTTCCTTTAAAAGAAGATTAGGATCGGGAAATGTTTCATATTTCGGATTGGGTTTCTTTGGATAAACAAAAAGAAAAATTAGATTGTGAAAAGGAAAAATTGCTTGCTAAAATTCTGTGCTTGTGTAAACAAAAGAAATTCCTATACGATTATAGAAAACGGATAGTCGATTGTAATTTTAAATATTTGGATGAATTGGATATCTTGAAAGAAAAAGAACAATTAGCGAAAGAACAAACGGAAAAGGAAAAGGCAAATGGAAATACTTCTGGTCTTAATAATGCTTCGTTTGATTTTTTGAAAGATTTCGATTCTTTATTTTTCTCGAATCCCTTAAATCCTTTTTGGATAGATCTGGATATCGTTGATAGAACGCTTACAGTTTTTTAGGGCAATTGAAGTTCTTTTTGGATTCCCAAATGTTTTCTGAATATAGATAATCGAATTATTTGATTAAATACTTTATTATATTTCTAACGTATTTGCAATCTAGTATAATTTCGATATTGTATTTGGTATTCGGGTTGATAGGTTCGATTATGGTTTTTGGTGCGTTCGGTGTCTCTGATAACATTAATTCGAGTAAAGATATATAGAATACTGGGTAGATATTTATAATATTTGATAACTTCAATTTGAAATTGATAGGTTTTATTATTTCTTCGATTTCGAATAGTTCTAGTTTTTTATGGTTTAGTTTATCGCTTGGTTGTTATATTTGAATGTTTCTTCGAATCAAATAAACTTTATTCTTCTTTTTAAAAGTAGGTTCTATATTCTATGATTCATTGTAATATACAATTATTCTCAAAACTATAAATTATAGATCTAATAAGAGTTGTTCGTATAATTCCTTGATTTCCGATATATTTTTTATAGCTTCGTTGGTATTCGCTATTTGTAAGAATAATGAATAGTAGATTAATGGAATATATCTATAGTTAGTATATACTAGCGTTACTTTTATTATCTCCGTCTCCAATATATTATATACGAATTGAATTAAAAATAGTAGTTCAATTTAGTTATCTTGTTTGTAATTGATATAATAATATAGATAGGCTTTTATTATTTGATTTAAATATTCTATTTGATTATCTATTTGGAGATGAAACGTAATAGATAATTTGCATTTGATTTCAAACAATATTATAAAAGTAATCCAGAATTTTGATATGAAAAGTTTATCTCTATTTGAAATTATTTCTTCTGGTATATTATAAATATTGATTATATTTCGTAGGAATATATAAGCCAGATTATCTACTGTCTATTTTTTACAGAATAATATCATATAAACAAATTTTGTTAATCTGTTTGTTATTATTAAAATAAAGTCGTATTCTTTTATTATGATCGGATCCTTAGATATAGATAGTTTAACTACGAAATCCTATACAATGGATTTCTATAATTGAATAAATAAGTTGAGGGTTTTGAATTGATTATATAGAGTATATTTGGCGGTTTTGTTTTGTATATAAATATTACAATTCCCAATTACTTTCTCAATTGTAGTTCTCATTTTCGGAAAGTAAATTTCTTTTCTGATTCTAACAAAGGTTCTAGTTATTCTTTGATGTTTATGAGCTGAAAGTTTATATTGTTCTCGAATATTATCACGGTGAGGGAAAAGGTATATATAGAGTTGATCTATAGTTGTACTACGAGGAGGGGAAGAAGATCAAGGAGGTGACCTGACTATATAGAAGTGAGTGTATACATGATCATATACAGATGAAGGGAGATGAACCTGTAATAGTATCTTTTCTTCAAGAAATCCATTTGATCTCAAATGGATGTTTAAAAAATAAAGAAAAATAAAGAAAAAATACAGGTCCCTTCCTTCAATTAGGTTTTCGAACAAAAACGTATGGTATCCTTTGATAATATTATATCCTTTAATATACGATATTCTAAATGCTATATTTCCAAACGCTATATCTCTTATTGTAATAATATATAATATACCTTTAAGCGAAACGAACAATTTTGATACGAATGGATCTTTGTAGAGTAAACGTAGTAATCGTACTGTATGATTCCGGTTGCAAATTCTGTGGTTCTGGTTGTAATATAGCAGTGTCGAGGTGCTTTAGGATCCAAGCTGGTAGTTTTGATTTTTTTGAATAAAAGCAATGATATTCGATAAGAATTTTCTCGTTATTCTTTAAATCATTAATTGATTGTCAAATTGGTGTATAGTATCTTCATTTGATCAAATAATAATGGTTATCTTTATTATAGTGTGAGAAAGTTGGATTGCTAGGGCCACATACGTAGCTAGTTCATAGGCATTAGGTCACATGATCCTTCGTAGTTAAATATAAGGAGAAGGCTTTGCCTTCCCTTCTAGAATAATCAATCGTTTTCACTAGTCTTTTTGCATACCTATTGTATACAATCTCCAACCCATTGTTATTCATATTAGTTCTATTATTCGAAGTTTATACAATGTAATCTAATCAGTTCGTATTCTATTCTCTTTTGTAGTGTGTTATCGGGATGTATGTATCTCGATCTATCTTTTTCACAATGGTGATTTATGTAGGGATCGAATTGTATGGTTTATATTGTATGAATCTTTCTACGAGGAAATCATATTGAAAAGAAAGTAGAAATAGCGATCTATTAATGGGGGAAAGGATTGACTCTGAAAGGATGAACTTTTTCAAAAGTGGGATTGCTAAGTGATAAGTAGGAGAGTTTGGTTTTTGATTCTCTTCTATTTGTGTTGATCTATTGTATTGAAGATGGACGATCCTAGTGAATTATCTTACTGTATTCTACAAGGGGGGAGTGCATTGATAAAGCTTTTATTTGGGGTTAGAATTAGTAACGTTCGAGGTATGATCGATTCCGAATGTTGTGAGGATTTTCCACTAATAACCGAATCCATATGCCTTCGAACTCGAAAATTCGATTTCGAGGACAATTTTAATTGAATACAGCTTGACTAATTGGAGGATTTTGTACGCTTTATAGATGGTTGAAATTGATATACGTTTATCTGTAGATAAAAGCTGAGGGAGGATCGGAGTACAGAATATTAATTTGCTATCTTTGATATCGGTTATCAAAAATTTAAGATGTGTCTTAAAAAGTCCTGTTCGGAAGGATTTGAGATTTATGCAATCTTTTTGTAAGAAGGAATATTTTAGGAAAAAGTTCCTTATATTCTTCTATTTCCCTTTGAAACTTTATTAAGGGAAAATATAAATAGTGAGGATTATCGAAAACCCAAAGTTGAATCAGACTTTGATAATTTCGATATCCCTCAATTATATTACGATTTATGATACATTAAATAACCTTTTATTCAAATCCTTCCTTTTTTTGTTATTATAAAAAACCTAAAACCTTTTACAAATCAATTAGTGAAAGCTGTACATAAGTTAAGGGATACCATTGATTCCCTTGACTTCAATGAAGAGTTCGCTATTGATACTAATGGAAACATTACAAAAAAAAAAAAAGGAAAAGTTAAAAAGATTAAGAAGGATGATGATGTGGATCCTCAATCAAAGGCTCCATTTGTAGTCTGTTCTACAGATTATATTATTGTAAACCATATATGTATATACCCTATCATACCATATACCAGAAGTTTTGCTGTTCTTATCTTTAATGGAATTAACATATCCGATTTTGTCATTATTTGGGAAGTCTTGCAGATCGATTATAATATGACCAATAAGAAGATACAGATTCGTCTTTTGTAATACTACAACCAATCTACCTCTGTCTAGATCAAACTCATACCAAAGTACAGCCCCAACAAGTACAATTGGAAAAGAGGATTGAAATCTGCCTTACTCCATCGTTTCTACGATTACGATATTTAGCAAGTGATTAGTACCCGTGATTTCCTAAACCAATTTATTGACAATCAGCGAGAGAAGAATGAGAGAAACTACAATACAAATTTGATTATAATAAAGGATTACATTGCCAAATTCGTATTCTCAGCTACATAACTCATCGACAACTATATAATCACGGAATTCGAAACTGGAAGACTTTTTCTACATGGTCTGTATACTCAAGTGAACAAAAAGATCGCAAGACAACTCAAAGTCGACCTAGATGATCCTAGTTTTGTGAATTTCAAAAAAATGATGGATAAAGTATACAAATAGTATTCTTCCGAGGATTCAGTAGCCTGTATTTACGAAAAGCCCAAATCTCATCAAGCCATTGTCTCGTATATTGTAAACGAATATATGAAAATACTGTTTGCCGCTGAGGCTAGCCCAGTTCTATATGTACAAGATCGAAACATCGATGTTGCTATTGATGAGATAACTGATCTTTTGGACAAGTTCAGTATGAATCACCTACGAGTTAGAGTTGAAGGAGCAAGAGATTTGAAGCCAATCTTTATTTTATTACAACGTCAAATTATTTATCGAGGAGGAAATACAAGGTATAATGATTATTCATTTCGGGAAGATAAAGATACAATCCTTCTTGATGTGAATGCTGTATACAAAAGAGACTTCCTTTGTTATTACTGTTTTGGCCGATCCCCTTGGGATGACGGTTACAATATGAAACAGAATTGCCCTAAGAAAATCGAAGACATTAAGGTAGGATTTTGTTATTATGATGAATACGGAACCTTCATGTATAAACCAAAAGGGTATACCAATCCAACTCCGATCTTTCGAATAAAAGACAAATCCGAAATGAATCAGATCGAAATGCATACCATCTCTTATGGTTTTGGATTATATAGAAAGGAATCGTCAATTCAAAACAACAAGAACAAGGTTCCAATTGTCAATGTTTCTAGCATTGAGGTAGTCAAAGGTATATTCGTGAATAATATTGGTTATCGGGGAGAACCTATCCTCGATGTTAATGCCGCAATTCAACCCAAGGAGTCTGCAAGACTACAAGGAAGATTATCAAAAAAATCAAAATCAATCGGATGGAATGAAGTTGATAAGTTCGAGAAACAAATTCCTATTGTGCCTCGAGTATTGTAAAGGTCGATGGAGCAAGCCGAAAGGGAAACATTGGAGAAAGAGTTTTCTAGGGAAGATAAAGAAATGGATATTAACAAAAATGAAGAAAAAGATTGGGGAGGGGAAAGACTTTCCGAATCTGATGAAGATGATATTATGTATAAGGTTAGATTAACTCATGTAAGGATTTCAAGAACAAAGAAACAACTATTGATCTCGATATACACCAATGAGATTTTGATAGAGATATTGGAACGCTTTTTCAAACTCGAAGTTCTTATATCGATTGGTATAATCCTTGCTTATTTCCCGAACCTTCTTAAGAAAGTATTGGAGAAGATATTAGTTACGGAAATTGAGAAGAGGAAGGATATTGAGACAAAAGCTATAGGCTTTGTTGGAGAAGTCTTTTTTGTTCTATTCAGTACTAATAATGTAACAGCCAAATCTAGTTTTTATTCAAAAGAGATTCGTAACATTCCCATTATAATAGTGACTTTCGATAACAAGAATATCAAGATCAGTAGTATCGTTGATTCAGGCTCTACAATCAATATGATAAATCTTGAAGTGATGAGAGAGTTAGGGTTTACAATACAAGAGTACAATGCAACAATAGTGACTCCGAATAGAAATATAGTTACGCTGTATAGATTGATTGAAGATGTTGAAGTCAACTTTAGAGGAATCAAGAATATTGTAAACATTTTTGTTTTGAATAATGTCAAGAATCCATTCTTGCTCGGAATGTCTTATATCTTTGTAAGAAGAGTTGATTTCGAATATGAGGATAATAAACAAATTGTCTAGATCACAGATGATAACGGTATCAATCGTACTGGTTGTTGAACAACGGGATCGAAATGTAAAGCTGATATCACAAAGGTTGATCTTGAGGATCAGGGAAAAAAATAAGTGGTATAACGCTTAGGGATTGTATTAACAACCCCCCGAAGATTCTAGATGCCAACAAGAATAAAGGGAAATTCGAAGAATTCATCAAGACCTATTTCCCGGAATTCCTAGTCGGTATCCCAAATTTTAAGACCGTCTTAAATTCTGGCGAATATATCACAGATATCTTCAGGATTGGATTTGATTTCGATGTCGAGGATATATTTAACAATATTGAAGAATCTGAAATGAAGGGATTTCAAGAATACTTTGTTGTTAATGGCATTCATCTCGATTTGGAAGAATTCAAAACTGAAAGTGATGCTTAGGAAAGATTAATAGATATCAATTCTACAATCCTTATTTCAATCAATGGTGCCTACAAAAAGAAAAACGACAAGATAAAACCTTCGGATGAGATTGAATACATTGATAGTGAAATCCCTGAAAGTGATCCAAATTGATTGGAACTGGAATGTACAATCAATCCTGTATGTCTATTGTCAGGTTTATTTTCGAAATATTTGATACTGCGTTTCGATATCAGACCGGAAGGATTCCGTTTGACACAGGAACGATTAGCTCTATTGGATATTGGAGATATACTTTTGGAATGAGAAAAGCAGTTTCTTTTAGTATTTTTGATGAATCGGGAAGCGGCACTAGCTTTCGACTGGATTGAAGCTGGCAGTATTAAGTCTTCAGTTGCTTCGCCTCAAGTTATTAAGACAATCCCGTATAAGGCTTAGCAAGCTCCTGATTTCATTTCTTTAAAGACTTTTTTGCCTGTCGTTATCGAAATGATAAGAGACTGTATCAAACGAGGAGTATTAGAAGAAGGAGAAGGATTTTATCGAAATCCTTGGTATTTGATCAAGAAAAGCGAAATTGGAAAATACTGCATTATTGTTGCTATGATTAAAGCTAATAGAGTGATCTTGTGTGATACGAATATGCTTCCAAATTTAGAAGAGTTTGCAGAACAAATGGCTGGATGCTCGTTGACTTCTTTGATCGATTTCTTTTCTGGATATGATTAGATATTATTGGACAAGAAGAGCAGAGATATCATTGCTATCATGATGCCTTTGGAGCTAATGAGATTTACAATCCTTTCTTAGGGAGTTACCAACTCTGTTGCTCAATTTGCAAGAATCGTTTCAAGGATATTGTGGGATATCATGCCTGATGTGGCTATGCTTTATCTAGATGATATTGGTGTTAAAGGCCTTAGAACTCGATACAGCAAAGCTGAAGTTGAGCTAGGTCTACGGAAGTTTGTTGTGGAACACTTGAAGAATCTCGACGCTACAATGGAATGTATCGAATACGTAGGATGTATTATTGGAATCAAGTCTAAATAGTGTTACGATAGGATTCGGATTGTGGGATACTATATTGGTTCTGAAGGAAGAAGTTTTGATACAGCCAAAATCATTAAGATATTTGAATGGCCTTTTTGTTCAAACGATTATGAAGTTAGAATGTTCTTCGGAGTATGTGTTTTCTATTGATTATAGGTAGAGAACTTTGTTATTGTTATTGAATCTTTTTATGTTTTATTGAAAAAAGGTGCGGAATTCATATGGATTTCTAAGTATGATGCTGCGATGGATTTGTTGAAAGACAAATTAACTTTTGTTTCAATTTTTTTATTTTTTATTTATTTATCTGAAGCCGGAATCATCATTTTTGTTGTTGATGTTAGTTTAATAGGGTGGGGAGCTGTTTTGGGCTAATTATACAAGGACAAATCTTGTATTGTTGTTAGGTATGAAAGTGGTCTATGGAATCATGTCGAACAGAATTACGATGCGATCAAACGGGAATGCTGAGGGGTTCTCAAAGCTTTACAAAAATACAAAAGGGATCTCTATGGTGTTCACTTCGTTTTGGAGATTGATGTTAATGTTCTTGTGGTTCAACTAAATAGAGTGGCTACAGATTTACTTGGTGTTTTGGTTACGAGATGGATTGTTTGGATTAGACTCTTCGATTTTGACGTCAAATATGTTTCTGGAAATAAGAATACTACTATTGATGTTCTATTGCAGTGATTATGGACTATTTTAGATGATATTGATGAAGAATACGAAAAGGATATTGATGATTTGATCATTACGGATTTGAATTCCTTGAGTATAAATCCAATTGTAAGTATAAACGCTTCCCAAATTTTAAGACCGTCTCAAATTTTGGAGTACGGAAATGAGAAAATGCAAAAGTTCGTTTAATATATCATTATATTATGAAGATTTAAGGGTTTGGCAATTAAGGATTGACAAGTATTCAAAAAGAAAACTTTTAATTTTTATATCAAAGACCGTTGTTTATTTAGAATTCGTAAAGATAGATTGTCCTTTGTCTATATAATTATAGATAATAATCTAATCGAAAAAGCAAAAGTTATGATTCGAATATACAAAAAATTAGATTATAAAGATCTAGAATTATTATATACTAAGTTATATAATTGTTATTGATGGGATGGTATATATAAGGATATGAAAAACTGGATAACCTTCTATTCCGTTTACCAATTCAGATTGTCCAAATAGACAAGTGAGTTAATAATTGCTATTTGGGTTTCAGGTATCTAGCGAAAAGTTGATATGGATGTTACAAAAATACCGGACGATTATGGATTCAAATGTTTTGTTGTCTTGCGAAAGGATTTCAGTGGTTGAATAAAAACCAAAACATTACGGAATATCATTTCGGAAATTGTAACTAAATTCCTTTACGAAGTAGTTTGCCGTTATAGTCTTTTTGGAGAGATTATTGTAGATAATAGTCTTGAGAACAAAAACGCTATACTTGCTTATTACGAAAAGTATGGAGTCGATAAAATCCGGATATCTACCTACCATTTCCAAGTCAATGAAATGGTAGAAAAAGATTATCATCCTATCGTTGAAGCACTCTCCCATTTATCGCAAGGTAGGCGTAGATAGTTCGAATAATTAGAAACTATACTATTCGCTGATTGCATTTCGATATATAAACCTACAAACAAAACTCCGTTTGAATTGATCTACAGACGAAAAGCTGTATTGCCCCTTGAGACTACCCATACGATTTAGAGGATCCTTGATTGGGGGAATATACATACCCGAGAAGATTTGTTAGTCATCAGAGCGCGGCAATTAAAGATGTTGGATGAGGATATCGAAAAAGCAATCCTTTGTAAACGATGTTACAGGGAAGATGGAAAACTTTGCTACGATTTAGATTGCAAAACCCTAAATAAAAATATTCAAACGGGAGATATCGTTTTATATCACAATCCTTGGTCGAAAATTGATATGTCATGCAATACAAAACTTGCTTTCAGATAGTACAGCCCTTACAAGGTTTCGAAGAAATTAGAAGGCCTTTCTATCTATACCCTTGAAGAAATGGATAGAACCCCGCTTGGTAAAACCTATACCAGCATCCGGCTTAAGAAATATATATTACATTCAAATCTTTTTGTTGACAATAATTCGGATGACCTTCGTGATTGAATCAACAAGAAATACCAAATATCGAAACATCCACGTTTTTCAAAACAAATAAGCAATTAAGGATTGTTTTCTGCCCGATTATAGAATGATCTAGATCCTGAAAAAGGAGAAGAGATGCAAAAAGCCGAAGAAGAGTTGTTATCGCAAGTTCCTATTCATCGATTGCAAAGTGTAAACAAGAAGTCGTCCTAAGTTTCTGAGAAGAGAAGGGTATTTGGGTTTTATTGAAAAATCTGAAAAATCTATAATACAACTGACCTCACCTTTTGAATAATTCTTAACAACTTTCAATCAACTCTTGAACAATTCAATACCTTCTCTATAAATTTTATTCCTTCAACAAAAAGCTATCGAACCTTTACATATTCGTTTATATTTATTTCATCTTTCATACTCTCTTTTATTTAATTTTTTCATAATATCTAAAGAAAAATCTAACCAAACTATAACCCCTTACCTCTTTGAAAATACTCCCTTCCTTGTTCAATATAAAAATCAATCCTTTAGGAACGAAATCGAAGCCTTTACATTCATTGATACTTTCAATATAAAGGAAAAATACAATGCTCTTGAATACTGGCTCAATTATTCGTTAAACATTGTTGACTATATCGAAGATTTTGCCAGCGAAATGAAAGATCGAATCGAAGGTCAGAACCTCTACAAAACAACCGATCTTTCCAAAGCTGGCTACTTAACCAAAAACAATGAGACGATCCAGTTCATCGAATAACGCTACAATAAAGCTAGAAAGGGTCTCAAAAACCTCGAGAGAATCTAAACCTCTGCCCTCGGAAAAGCTCTTACACGATTATAATCGGAGGATTCAACTTTGAAAGATACATCAACAAGAATGGATATTACCTATTGTACCTTCCACCTTAGCCCCCAAATTCTTGTCAAATTCCTGAATAGAATCATAGTTAACAATCTCTACCAAAAGAAAAACAAAAGAGCAAAAAAGTACTGCCCCGCAGATTTCCGCTCTATACATAAATTCATCACAAGAACCGACACGAAGAGTAAAAAGGATTAAACCCCTTTTCCTTTTGATCTTAATCAAGATTCCGTCCTCAAGAATTGTAGACTCACTTTCGATCGTCTTGGATTCTTAAGAGAATGTGAAGAAAATGAAACTCCTTCTAATATCAAGCAAAACGATAAACCTATTCATGAAATAGATATAACAATCGTTATTCCAATGCCCAACGAGGACGAAGCTGAATCGGACAATGAAGAAAGGTTGAATGTAATAACTTCTCCAACTTCCACTCGCATGTATCGACTCCTCCATTCTCAAGCTATTATATCGATCTCGGAATCTATTACTGCAAATATCGATAAATGATAGAAACGAAATTATCAATTCGATCTTTTGAAGAATACCCCTTTACATTTGTCAATTTTAGACAAATACGTTTCTCGCTATTGTACAATTGATTATAATCAAGAACTTGTTTCGAAAAAGGACAATTCTGTGGACTCCGATAATTTTAAGACTATCTTAAATTCTTCCCGGGATTTGAAAAGCTACACCTATAATCCTGACTTTCAATTTGATAAGGAATGATATTCGTTGGTAAACGATAGTTATATTACTAGTCAAGTAAAATAGAAGGTTATTGTGTTATTGAATGAAAGTATTGTTACCAATGCTCTTTGTATATATCACTTATATACATTAGCAAAACTTCTGGATCTAAAGACAAAGTATATTTCGGCTAAGGAATTACGGAATCGATTAGCTACTGTAGCTAAGAATCGAAAACGTATCGATGAGATAAGATTGATTGGAAAATTTTACTCTTAATTCCGCCTTCATCTATCTCTAACACAAAAGCAATCGAAACAAACTCTCAATCCTTATCGTTTTGACCCAAGAGAAAGTACTTACTCTTTCAATATAATCGAATCCCTCAAATTGGACTTCCGCCAGAAGATACCTTTAGCAAAAAACATCTTCCAAAAGGATTCTGTCTTACGAATTCCAGAGTTCCAATAAATCTTTGAACCCAAAGATTTCCCTGATATATCCCTTCTCTATGATAATATTTTTGCTACCTATGAATAGCATTTCCATAGGATTTTTAAAGGAAATCCATTTCCAAATTATTATTTTTCTTTTATTCAATTCCTTTTTAAAAACAATCCATTTTTGTAGCGAATTGTTGTTTACATTCAAAAAGATTATAAATTCCGCTTTGTTTCCGTTCCTTTGCTGGTGTTACAATTTCCTAATTACAATCAGAAGCTTATTCGTTACTATTCATTTTCTAACCTTTTCAATTTAACTTCCAAGAAATATATATTAGAAGTCTTCAAAAGGATCACTATTATAATTAATTTGCCTCAATTGAGAGAATCAATCGAGGATATCTACAAGGAGCACCAAATTCTCACTTCGAGTATCTTCGATAAGAATTATAAACTGATTCGAGATTTTCTGAAGAAGCATTCTTTCTTTTATCAATTTTGATATAATCTTAATTAAACAATACAAAGAGATACATTCCAGAAAGCTGAATACAATAATGATTTCTATTAAAGAGATTTGACTAAAACTAATTTTCGTGCAATTGTACTTCAATCTGGTATCATTCTTCAATTCAATAATTCTTCGGGGATTTACAGATCTACTTTAATACCAATATCATATCTTGTTATCGCCCTTGATAATCAAGAAATGAAAGATAGTAATTCCTACAAAAGTCTCCAGCATTCCCTTCAGAATCAAACTATTCCTTTTGAGTTGAACAAGTTCAATAAAGAAGATCTTTATATTCCTTACCCTTCTATCCTTAATATTAATTTTGCACCATCTAGATCTGTCTCTATAGTCCTCTTAGAATCATTATTGTAGAATTCCATTATTATCAAATAGTATACAAATATATTACTCGAACTCAACAATAACGAATTCCGAAAATGATATTAGAAATGGATTAATTAAATGATAGAAATCTTGGTACCCCTAATTAATATATTTGTCCAAAAAGAAAAATAATAAAAAGATCAATCCCTATTCGCAAACTATGAAACCATTAAAGAGCGATTGGAGGTTCTTCAGGACAAAGATTTCGAACACCAAGAATTCCTAGAGAATGATATTACTCCTGGATAGGAAATTGTCAACTTAGTTAATACTGAATTCGCAACTAGAACAGTCTTTCATACTCCAAAAAGATCAAAAGGAAAGGGAATAGAAAAATCCATTACTAAACTTTCAGAAGATCGAAATGAAACATTCGATTTTGATCGAGAATCAATTCGAGAATCATCTATACAATCAATTGAGCTACAAAAGAGTCCGAAGAAATCGATCCAGAAAAAAAAGGACCCCTCTTCAGAAACGAATCAAAGATCCAAAGAACCAATACCATCAATCCGACATTCAAACCGTCTTCAAAGCACTCAAAAGAAACCTAAAGCGAAACCTACTGCCAAACACCCAAAGACAACTGCCACAGAAAGTACTCCTCCAGCTCAAAAAACTAATATCGATTTTGGAAAACCCACCCATCCCGTAAATTTGATCTTTTGAATTTGTAAACGATACTGATTTTTTAAAACGATCTTAAAAAATACTTAGTGACTTCTTTCCTTAATATCCTGATCTGTTTTCTACATCGCAAATAAGTTTTTGACTGAAATAAACCACATATTTCCAAAAGAAAAAGAATATGAGAAAGTTGGATTGCTAAGACTATATATATAACTAGTTCATAAACATTAAATTATATGATCCTTTGTAATTAAATATAAAGAGAAGATTTTGTTTTCCCTTCTAGAATAATCAATCATTTTCATTAGTCTTTTTGCATACCCATTATATACAACCCTCAATCTATTGTTATTCATATTAATTCTACTATTCGAAGTTTATACAATGTAATCTGATCAGTTCGTATCCTATTCCCCCTCGCAGCGTGCTATCGGGACGCACGTATCTCGACCTACCTCTTTCACAATAGTTATCTAGAACTTTTTCAAATATTCATTTTTGAACAAGTTTATTTTTATTATTGTTTTGTTCCAAAACTTTATCCTATATAGTCAAGGATTCTGATTTGTTAATCGTTATTTGAACTGGGAAATGAGGATTAGTATAAACTGGAAGTAAAAAAGAATAATGGAAAATAAGGAAGATTTTAATATTCTTAGATAATTGAACAAGGTAAATATAGAGATAAACTTTGATAATCTTGTAAAGGTCGATCTATTTATCATTTAGCTTTTTTGTTTTATATGAGATCTTTATATTTTTGATATTGATATAGATTTTCTGATCAATTGTGTAACGAGATGAATTAGAGCAGTGACGATTAGTATAGTCCTTATAAATAGCAATTGCTTGTTATATAAAAGTGCGAAATTGCTTCAAGATATATTCTATACAATCTGTGATCCGATTACCTTTAAAGAATTCCTGTTTTTGTATTAAAATTATATCCGGCAGACAAGGTTTATTAGGTTCAATGTCTAAGTGTAGGTTAAAGTTATAATTGGTGAAGAAAGACGAACAATTAGTTGTTTCAGAAATTATATTATTGAATGCAAACTTAGCTAAGGGTAATCAATCTAATCTGTCACGGGGTCCCCGTATATGGTATACAGAGACCGCTCGGGTTTCGATCTATAGAAGTCGGATCTCGGATAAATATAGGCTAGCCCCGATCGGGGCTAACGCTATATATAAATGTATTTAAGGAATTATTCTTTTTGTAGAAATGTAGCTCTTCGAGTTATATTTTATTAATAAAAGTGATTTCTGTTATTCTGTCTATTGTTTTTGTAATATTATATAGTTTTTATTTATCTATATCGATACTTCTACAATATTATTCCATGTTTGTATCCGCTTAGCCAGCCCAGCTTCCCCGAAGAATTCGCTATTGTTATAATCAGCGATATTGCGACCTAGTATTATTATTTTATTTCTTTTTATGATTATTGTGACGATCCTGTTATTCTATTATGCCATAAATGCCTTAGGCCATTCTTTCGGCTTTTGGTCCCCTCCGAAGGGACCAAAATGCCTCAGGTTATTATTTCATTTATTTCATCCTGTATTCGCTTAGGGCTTTGGTCCCCTCCGAGGGGACCATAAAAGGCTCAATTCTATTGTATTTGGTACGGTAGTTTGTTATTCTCTAGTATAGATTAATTGATTCATTCTATCATGCCTTGAATTAAGACCATCGTCACAATTATAATATAAAAATGAAAGCAAAAGTAATCGATTTGCAATTTGTAGTTCAAAAGCTTACTTTCGATTTGCAAATCGAGAAAATTATATTCATATAATAAAAGGAGAAGAACGATAGATTGATTGTTTATCTAATTCAATTTCATCCTGTTCCTATTGTTTCGTTTGTTTCAATTTTTATCGATTCTTCGCTTTTGATATCTATTACAACCCTAACTGCTGCTTTTGTTCTATCGAAACCTCAATTGAATAAAAAGGTACTTGATTTTACATTGTTTGATGAAACGAAAATCGATCTTGATCGATTTGTCGATCAAATACAAAATAAAATGTATATCAATTCCGATTGTTTTACTTCCTTGCATTCCCGCCTGACTTACATAATTGGAAGATTAACTGGACCTATTATCGTACAAATTCGATCATATAATATCAAAGAACAATTTGTTAAATTTACCGATTATAAGGATTTGTTGCAAATACTGGAAAGAGCTTATAGAAACTAGAATAAACAAATCGAAGCCCGAAAACTTCTGATCAATTTGAAACAAAGAAATTAGTTGTTCTATATCTTCTATACTGAGTTCTAAAGATTAGCATTGGAAACCGGAATGGCCGATGATAATAGTACCCTGGTTATTTTGTTAAAACAAGTTCTATTGAGTGAATTGAAGAATTAGATTGTTATTGTTGAGCTATCTACAAATAGCATTGATATATTCACCACTTTTGTATAGATATTGGAGAATCGTTATCTATACTTGATAGAACCGATTGACTTCAATTGCAATCCAATTGTTCTATCGCTTTATATTACAATTCAAAACCTGAATCCTATTAATTGTACTTCTACTCTATCTCCGAATGTTATTATCCGATCTATTATTTCTATTACAATTATATCTGCTGGAGATCCAATAAATCTCAGTTCCCAAAGATGTACTAATAAACGCGAACGAAGGGAATGCTTCCGTTGTGGGTTTGTCGATCATCGTATGAAAGACTATCTGTTTCTAGATAATTGTTTTGTACAAATTAGAATTAGCTTTATCAATCTTGCCCTGTTATCCTTTATTCCGTTCTTTGTCCAGATTCAATTATATACTATATCATTATATAATCTATCCCTTTTTGACTCCTCGAATTCGAGAAACGGAATCTGTTTAATATAAATTGTTGTTAAACGAAAGCCCTATATATATTATACTTATCTATCGTTACAATTCGAGGTTTATCTCTCGTTGAAAAAAATAAACAATCGAGCAAATCTAATAATATTATATATTATTATCCTACTAATATTTGATTGATCCTATCCCATTTACATTATAATGGATAACAGATACAAAAGATATATTTTCGCAAATCGAAATTAGATTGAAATTATCAAGCTTCCAATATACAAATTATCTGTTCCATTCGAAATCATTAGATTCGACAGAAAAATATTGTCTGAAAATCGAATGGATCGTTATATTCTAATCGATCTACAAATCAACGATTACTATAAGAAAAGATCGAAAATCTATATTATTGAACTAATTCATTATTCGATTATTCTGGGGTTGATTTAGCTAAAGAAGTACGATCCTTATATCGAATTCGTATTCAATACTTTTTGTTTTGATAGTAAGTTTTATTGAAAGTTTTATAATATATCTATATAATTATCAAGTATCCAAGCTTTATCCGATATTCCTATTAAAATCCGTTCTGTTTATTTATTACTTTGTTTTGAAATATTAAAGAAAAAAGATATAGTAAATGTTTCAATCCGAGTTTGTTTGATATACATCTATTAAGATTACAAGATATTCCAAGTTAGTATCGATTTGATAGATCGAATCCTGAAAGAAAAAGAAAACTTTATTCCCGAAGATTTGTTTATTGAATTCTGTTTATAGATCGATATATTTTCTTTATATAATACTGATAAACTATTTCTATATTGTCTATACGATTATAATATTCGATTACAAGATAAAGTTAAGTTATCGTTTGGAGTTCTATATTCAATGTTTTGGAACGAATTGAAAGCTTTGTAAGAATGATTAAGGGAAAATCTAGCAAAAGAATTCATTTGATCGAGTTCCTTTGTTTTCGCTTTGTTTATTTTATTTGTTAAGAAATCCAGTAGTAATCTTCGATTTTGTATAAATTATTATATATTGAATAATTTGTTTATAAAAGATTGATATTTGTTGTTTTTAATCAAAGAGTTTTTGAATAACCTAAAAGGAATAAAGTATTTTATGAAAATAGATATCATTTCGGTTTTTAATAATATCCGAATCAAAAAAGGATAAGAATACCTAATTGTATTTCGTACCCGATTCGACCTATTCGAAACTTTGATTATACCATTCGAACTGATCGGAGCCCCAACAATGTTTCAACGATTTATTAACGATATTCTAAAAGAATACCTGGATATATTTTATATTGCTTATCTAGATAATATTTTGATCTATAGTAAGACCTATTCTGAATATATAAAGTATATACAAAAGGTATTAGATATTTTACGAAAAGCTGAATTGTATATCAATCTATCGAAATACGAATTCCTGAAATTTGAAACGAAATTCTTAGATCTAATTATAAATCGAAAAAAGATCCAAATAAATTCAATTAAGATTAAAACGATAATTGATTGGAAAACGCCGAAGAATCTAATAGATATACAAATATTTATAAGGTTTAACAATTTCTATCAATACTTTATTCGCGATTTTTTTTCGATCATTTGCCCGATAGTAAATCTGATCAAAAAGGATATAATCTTTTAATAAGATCTTGTTTATAAGAAATCATTCTCAAATCTGAAAACTGTATTTATAATAGTATTTGTATTAGTCTTTTTCGATTGGAAGAAAGATATAATCCTAAAAACAGATATATCGGATTATATATCTGTTAGAATCTTTTTCCAATACAATAATAATAGGATTCTAAAACCTATTGTATATTTCTTTAAGAAGTATTCGATTGCAAAATATAATTATAAGATTTATAATAAAGAATTATTAATAATTATTTATTATTTTGAAGAATAGTAATCCGAATTAGAAAATACTTCTTTCTCGATCAAAATCATTATAGATTATAAAAATCTAAAGTACTTCACGATCATAAAACTATTGAATTATCATCAAATTTGTTAATCTGAATTTCTATTCTATTTCAATTTCAAAATTATATACCATTATCGCGGTGGTGGTAGGGTGCTTTAAGATATGATGATATTCTACGAAGAAGGAAGAAGGTGCTAGGAAGAGCGCCAACTATATGGGGGATGAGTGCCTTAGGCAGCCATGCAGACTAGCTAGGAACGGGTTACGAACCCGTGACAACCATCTTGGAAAACAAAAAACAAAACCCGATACTCTAATTAGAAAATCAAAGGATTTGTCTAAAAAAAAAAATGAACGCTTTTTTTATCAAAACCAAACTATTTTGAAAACTAAAAATCTAAATATAGATCTATTTCCTATTATTAATTCAAAAAAGAAAATCCGTTTTGCAATTACAATTTATAATTAAATTTATACCGATATTCTATCGTTTATTCGCAATCCTGAATCATTTATTTGCAAACCCAGATTACCTATCTATAAATCTAAACCACCTACAATACCCAATAACCCAATCCCTATCCAATAACCTGAATCTATACAATTGAAACCCTTTAAAGAACTGAAACCCTTATTCATTGAAACTTATTTATCCGATTCACTTCTATTATCGATTCTAAAGATTTTAGAAAAAAATACTACTAAATATCTATATATTATATTATCTGAATATATTATAAATAATAATCTATTATATTATTATAAAAAACTTTATATTCCTAATTACAATCCTTTGAAAACAAAACTTCTCTGAATAATCTACGATTCCTTTATTACCAAACATCTATATTATATCTATACCTTCGAATTACTTTCCCGAAATTACTATTGATCTGGATATTACAATTATATCTTTTATTGAATATACAATTGTTATAATTACTATCAAACCATTTCGAATCGTAAAAAACAAAAAGAAGTCTTACACTCTCTTTCAATCCTACAACAAACCTGAAAAGATATCTCAATCGATTTCATTATCCATCTTCCGAAAAACTTTAAATATAATACAATATTTGTTATAATCGATCGATTAATCAAGATGAAGCATTTTCTATTCTATTAAAGAACTTATAATTCCAAAAAAATCTTCTATCTATTCCTAAAGTATATATAAAAGCTTTATAGCCTATTATAGATTATTATATCTAATCATAAAATTTAATTTATCTTTAACTTCTAAAAGTATATTTATAAAACAACTAATCCGAATGATTACCGATTGTTGAATTCTCGATTAACTTTATTTGATTCAAAAACTCCCATCTATTACCGTTCTTTACCAATTACGATTTCCATCCCCGAATAGATTTCGAATCTGCTATACTCTCCGATCATTTTGAAATCCTGAACACTAAGAAATTCATCAAAAAGATGAATTCGATTATCGATCACCTGAAAACCGAATTAATCGTTAATCAAATCTACTATTCAAAGAATATCGATTCCCGTTATTCATCTATTTATCGATATCAATTTGAAGATCTAATCTGATTTAATACTAAGAATATCCGAATTCTTCATCCCCAAAAGAAATTAGATTGGAAGAACTTAAATCCCTTCCGAATCCTAAAAACTATAAACTTATACATTTATAAATTAAAACTTCCTATTTTTATAAAAAATCATTCGATCTTTTATATTAATCTATTATATCCCATCAATGATAATTTTATCCCCAAACAATACAACCCATTTTCTCTTTCTATCGAAATTGAAAACATTGAACAATTCAATATAAAAGAAATCCTGAATTCCTGATAAAAACATCGAAACCATAATAGCCCCCACCTGAAATATACTATCCGATAAATAGATTATGATACATCTACCGAAGAATCTACAAAATATTTGAAGAATACTCAAAAACTGATCTGTAATTACTATCATCATTATTCAGATAAACCTGATCCCCCTAATCGTTTTAACGAAGCTCGATCCTAAAAAGAGGAATACTATCATAGAGTCCCTATATATAGTATACAAAGACTATTCGGGTTCCGATCTATAGGAATCGGACCTTGGATAAATATAGGCTAGCCCCGATCAGGGCTAACATTACATATAAATATATTTAAGAAACCGTTTCTTCTATAGAAACATAACTCTTCGAGCTACGTCTTATTAATAAAAGTGATTCCTGTTATTCTACCTGTTGCCTCTATGATATAATCAATTGTTTTGATAGTAATTAATAAAAGCTTATAAATACTATTTTAGAATCGAATTAATATTGTTGGAAGGGCAATCAAGTATATATTATTGTGTGTAACTAATATTCTATGGTACAGCTTGAAGAGATATGTGTATTAGTGCGGAAGCTAGTACTAACGAGTATTATATATTCTAACATCCCCTCTATGATCAGAAACCATAACCATTAAAAAACCATGTGAAATATATGATAGAGCCTCGTTAACTTCTGTAACAACGTCCTAGCCTTCAATTATAGTCGCATTGCCTAATCTCCCTGTAGAAGTTTAGCAATTTATAATCCTAAGTTTATATTATAGTATAAGAGTACTCCTAACTATTCTATATCAATATTGAGCCCTAAATTAATGCAATATATACAAAAGCCGGGGTATGTAAGTTGTTTGATGAGAATATCCATTGTTTGATCGATTCTTGCAATCTATAAGATTTTAAGCCTGTTTGTATCAATTATATTGTTTTTAATGTAGTGCTATTTGATATTAATATGCTTTGCCTTGTTGTGAAATTTATTTTCCTTAATCCAATCTACATTGCTTTTGTTATCGCAATATAACATCGGAATAAATGGTTCGATCGAAGATCTTTCTTTTAGATCTTGAATTAGTTTTTCCATTTATGCTAATTCCTTAGATTCTTTGTTTGTGGCGATGATCTTTGCCTTTATTGTATTTTGAGAAGTAGATTTTTACTTTGTAGATAATCAGATTATTGTTCCTCTGTATTTAATAATTATAATACTTTAAGTTGATTTGTTTCGTTGTTCAGAACCCTATATAGAATTTGTGAAAGTATTGTATTCGGAAGGTAATTGTTGTAATCGTCCTGAGTATATCAAATCAATATCGATCGTATTTGTAAGATATTGAAGTAGATGTTTTGTATAAATAAGATGTTGTTTTTTAGATGATTGTATAACTCTAATTAATTGTCCTATAGCAAAAGAGATATCGAATCGATTGCAATTTGCTAAGTATATCATCGAACCTATGATTTGCAGATATAAATTCTTGTTGTCCTTTTCGAGTAATTCTTCTATTTCTGTTGTATAAATAACTATTCCTAGGGAAAGTAGTAGATTTTTCTTTGCAGAATCATCGATTTGAAATCGCTGAAGGATCTTTTTCGCGTAATTTGAATTGTGAATTTTGAGGATTCGTTTTGTTTTATTTCGTTCGATTTGAAGTCCTAAAAACATTTGAGTAAGTCCTAAATCCTTGTACTTCTATTGTTCATCAATCCTTTTCTTGATTTTGTCAATATCTGTTTGTTTCCCGACAATTAGTATATTATCGATGTATAGGAGAATAGAAACGTTTTTGCTAATGAATAAATTTGAATCTACAGAAGAAACTGATAAATCTAATTCTTTAAAGAACTTCTTAATTATTAATTATCAAATTCTCGAGGCTTGTTTAAGATTATAAAGTGATTTTTTGAGTTTGAGGAAAACTTTAACTCTTTAAAGGTTTTTTTAAAGTATTTCTTTGATTTCAGGGAATATTTCTTTAAAGAATTGTAGAATTTCTATTAGTATTTCTGTATCTGTTAATTTCTTATTAAGAAAAACAGTATCTATATTTATATTATCTATTTCTAGATCTTCAGATGTAATTTTAGCGAATAAAATTCTCAATGTAGAATATCTCTTGATTCTTGTAAATATCTTTTTGAAATCGATATTTTCCTTCTATAGATATCCTTTTATAATGAGTCTAATTTTTCGTTTAACTATCTTATTGAATTGATTCATTTTGTTCTATAGAATTCATTTAAAAGTCATCAATTTCTTATTTCCCAGTATTTCCCCTTGTATAATCTCAAATGTATTGTTCTTCCGAAGACTAATCAATTCAGATCTGATAGCTTTTAATTATTGTTTATTGTCTTTTCATATAACCTTTTCAAATTCTATTGCCTCAAGAGATATTATTGGATTATTAGTTTAAGTAGAATTTTCAGTATCAATAGCGATAACTTTCAAGGCTTTTATTTGTTGTACAATTTAATTACTAAAAATCTTTCTCAAACGGTATTTATAGGTAGCATTCAATAAACTTCTAATTGTATTAGTATCTATTTATGAGATCTTTTTTTATATTGAAGATCTTCCTTTTTTCTTTTATTGAAGTCTTTCCGCTGTAAATGATGGATTTCTTTTTTTAGCTTTTGAAGCTTTCTTATCTGTACCAGATTTTGAAATTGCCCTGTCTGTATCAGACCTTAGGGTTGCTTTGTTTATACCAGACTTTAAAATTGTTTTGTCTGTATCAAACCTTAGGGTTGTTTTATTTGTATTAAACTTTGATTCAATTGAAGTTTCTTTAAATAGAAAATTATATTTATTGAAATCAGTATCTATAGTTTTTATTATCTTTTTGGAAAGAAGATTAAGTAGAAGATAAATATGATGTTTATTTATTCTAATGAATACAAAATCCCTTTTTAATATTCGTGATTCAAATTTCTTTGTTAGTTTTCCTAAATGTTGAAAATTGAGAGCGAATGCTTTACAATCAAATATTTGTAGATTCGAGAAATCCGGTAATCTATTGTAGTATACTTCGAAAGAAGTTATTATTATAAATAAAGGTTCTGATTTTCCGAATGATAAAGCTTTCGTTGAAGCTTTGTTGTATAACCAAACAGCATAACGAGTTGTTAGCTTCCATTGATTGTTTGGTATATCTATCTGATCGAGTAAACTCCTAAATCTAATGCTGACATTTTGAATTTGTTTCTTGGCGATTCTGTTCATTGAATGTTTTCCTGGAGAAGAAGGTTCGAATTGTATATCAAGTTTCTTAAGTTCGTTTTGAAATACTGTATCAAATTCGTCTTTTCCATTATCTATATAAATAATTACAACTTTTTCTTCTGTTTCGTTTTCAATTTCCTTGATAAGATTTATTAGAATAGGAACTATTGTTGTAGCCTTTTTATTCTTTGTATAATATATCCAATCAACTTTTGTAGTATTATTTGTAATGAAAAGAAAGTATCTATTTCTATTTATCGAAAAAGAAAGAATTCCTGAGAAATCACAATATATACATCGAAGCTTTTTGAATATACAAATAGTTGTCTTTTTGTTGAAATACTTTTTTATTCATCTTGAAAGGTATGATCTGTAAATTCTTCTTTCTTTCGTTTTGAATCTTTTAACAAATTTCAATCTTTCAGATCTTTTTTTCAGTTTATCCATTTGATCGTAGTTGAGATGCTCTAGACGTTGATATGTTAGTTCTGCATTTATCTTTTCGAGATCTCCTTCTTCGTTGTTTTGAAGAGTAAGTTTCGCTATATTTATTTGAGGTGATTATTTGATTATATATAATCCGGATGTAAGTTTTGCAATGAGTTGAAGTTGTTCGAATTTTCAATAAGAGGCTGAATCTCCTTCAAAGATGACTTTACATTTTGTCGATGTAAAGAGTTTGATAGATATTAGTTGTGTATTTCTAAATTCTGGTACGAATCAAATATCTATGAGTTCGAAATTGCCGATCCTGGCTTTCCCAAACGCAGTACTTTTAATGTAGATATTATTTGTAATCTCCATATTCCTTGAAATCGATCAATATTGAATATATTCAAGATTGTCGATTTGATTAGTGAAATGTTGAGTGGTTTCTGAATCAAGTATCCAATCCGTATTTGAATCAGTTATATGTATAGTAGACTCTGAATAGACGGTATTGTTGTATTGATCTCCTTTAATCATTTGAGCTTCAATTTCTTTATTATTATCATCATCCTTCCCTTTCTTGCCTTTTCTAGTAAATACTTTGGCTTTTATTAGAATACAACAATCCTTTTGATAATAATTATATTTATGATAGAATCGATATTGATCCTTTGCAATTTTTCCATTTGATATATAATCTCTATAATCACCGTTTCGATTTCGTTTACTACAATCGTTTCCACCATATCCTCGACTGCCGTCTCTATTTCTGTCACCTCGAAAAACATCTCGTTTTTCTCAATCTCAACCATTTCCTTTCGTATTAGAATAATTATTGTTAGCGTAGATTATTGTAACAATAATTGGTTTTTTACAAATATTAAAGGTTATCATTGTTTGTTGAAGATTCTGATCGGTATTAAAAACAAATATTTTTGCTACTTACCAACTTTTTGTTTCAAGAATCTTATTTATAAATTGAATATAAATCTCTTTATAATTAATTGATTATGTACTATTGGAAATTTGTTATTAATAATAAAAAAGATATTCAACGAAATTTCAAAAAGTTTGAGTTTTGAAATCGAAGATTTCGAATAGAAATTGATAACGAACTTCAACAACAAAATAAAGGTAAACACTATTGTTGTATGATTTGAAAATTTCCCACATAAAAGCAACATCGAGATTATCAATATACTCAACAAGGCTTGAACGATAAATTGTATTTACTCCAAAGTTGAATATAATAATTGTATAACCTCTTCTTTTCTTGTAATCATAAAATAAAGCATCAGAATAATCTGGATTGAAAGGATCTGATTGATTTTCGGCATTGTTGATAATATCGATAACTTCAGTTACACTAAATGCAAGCAAACAGGATTCCTTGAATTCGCTTCAGTTATCTCTATTGAAAACAACGATACTGTCCTATTTCGTAAAGACCATAACAGATTCAAAGATTAGATTGGAAAACATCATTATTGATTTTTATATAAATAATACATTCTGAAGAAGAATATGATATAATATCGTATTGTAATAAGCAAATCTTCATATATACATCTACACGGAACTTATAACCTGTTGGAAGGGCAATCAAGCATATATTATTGTATGTAACTAATATTCTATAGTATAGCTTGAAGAGATATGTGTGTGTGTGATATTTTTCGTCCGAGGCTCTGTGCGAAGCACAGGCCTCAAATTCCCAATTGGGACAAAGGACGCCAGGGGAGGAAGGCCCCTGGGTTTCTGAGCTAGTTATATAAAAACCCTTTTCAGGGAAAAATGCTAACTTAATGAATATGTTATATGCTTCAGCAGGGTTTATATGATTGCTGTTGTATGTTGAGTTAATCCCTTGAGCGGATATATCAGTTGCCCTTCCCAATGTAATAGATCGTCTTTAATTTATGTAATCTCTCTCCCCTAATCTGTATTCTCTATAGTATAATCAAATATTCCAATCGTTTTCTTTCTCATCCTTTATAACAATCCGTCCCTATACGAAACCTCGTAGCCAGTTGTAATCCGGGGATGTCCTCGGGCCTGCCTCTGCAGACTAAGGTTCATTCGAGCATTGTCGTTCCTTTATTTTTTTTGCTTTTTTGTAGTTTCCTACTATTTGCTTTTGCTACAGATCGAGATTGTAATAAACTTCAGGTTCGAGTTGTTCAGGACGCCGAAGAAGACCAGTTCTTAGGCTGGGGTTATTATTTTCTTCCGATGTGAAAATCCTGCAAGGTATTCCAGAGGAGTCAATCGTCCATATCGATAGTTGTACGGAGCACCAAGTCGTATACCTAGCTAGGACGAGTGATGGCTTTGTTGTTAATTGTTATTATCGCAGTATGATCCTCTATTCTGGTCGCTATTGGTTAGTAAAATAAAGTGAAAAATTTTCGCCCTTATGAAAAACCCCAATTCTCAACCCAATCCAGCCCTTCCAGCTCTGCCACGCGTTCTCTCGTCAGCTCAGATGAATGCCAAAAGCATCACCAGTTCGTAGCCAGCACCGCGTACAGGTGAGAGATCCGTCTTCGCCGGCCAGCTTGAAGAGATATGTATGCTAGTGCAGAAGCTAGTACTAGCGAGCATCATGTGTTCTAACAAATATATTCGATTTGATCATTTATTTAAAGATGAAAAGCTGAAGAATGTTTTAAAATAATTTTCAACTATTCCGAAAATTGTAATCAGAATCCTAATACGAATTACATTCTCCGATTGGAAATGATATTATTCGAAAGTCCATAAAGTGTATAAATACAATTAATGAAAATATCGATTAGTTCCTTTGTTATTAGTATATATATATTAATGAAATGTTTTATTTTGATTAGTTTATAGATTACTATCAAAATATATTTATAAATAGAATTATAATGAATACAATTTGAGAATGGTATAATATAATCGATTGAGATATCAGATTATATATAAAAAGGGATAAACAACGGTTTCAAAAATCCAGAAAGTATCGATTTAAACAACTTGATACGAATACAAAGTTCACAGGCCTTTATATAGAATATGATTTCCAAATATATATTAAACCATTAATATATACAAAAAACAAAATCGATTGTTTTAGTTCGATCAGAATAGCTGGCAGAATCAGAAGAATGAATCCGATAAATAATTTGAAACTTAAATTTATCATTTGATGGAATCCAAAATTTATCTCAATAGTAAATTCTATTATTTTGGATCAAATAATTCTATATAGCGATTCAAAAAGTCTTACAATATTCTTTTGATCATTTAGTTATCAATAGATTATTAAAAACAGAGATGAATTGATCTATGATATCGGATCTAGTATATACTATATCGATTAGAGTATCAATTGATTGATCGTAGAATAGTACTATTGTTTCTACCAATATCAAATTGATATACCCAATCAAATCTTTATAAAGATCGATGTCAAAACAGTTTTGGGAGAGGATAATATGTTTTCGATTCTTTAGATATTTATCGTTTGGATTCGAGCGATATAATCGATCTTTGTATTTTTTATTTAGTATATCTGATCGAATAATTTTGTTTCCTGATCGATAGATTATACAGAAATTATATTGAAATAGAAATTCGGATTATTGTATTTGCTATTGATTGAGAACTTTTGTAATTATAAAATACTCGAGGTTTTTGTGATTAATAAGAATCTCGAATTCCTTTTGTAAATTCTGAAGCTTCAAGTGTTATTCTTTTATTATCTTAATAATAACAAATAGTTCTTTATTATAGATCTTATAATTGTATTCTATTGTTGTATACTTAAATGAAAAGTAAACGATTGAATACAAAACATTATCATTATCGTATTGCAAAAGAACTTTTCTTAAGGCCTAATTGAAAGTATCAATTTCCAAAATAGTTTTCTATTTGTAGTCGAAGTATACCAAAACCGACGTTATTGTAAAAGTCTTTTTTAAAATATCAAAAGCCTTTGTATAATCTACAATCCAATCTTATATAATATTCTTCCGCAAAAAGTTGTTGAAAGAATGATAAATCTTTGAAAAATCTTTTATAAAACGTTAATAGAAATTAACGAAATTAAGAAATCGTTGTAAATCCTTTATATACAAAAGCAACTCTTAAGATATAATAATCGTAATCTTTTCTTGATCCATTTCGATACTCTCAATTATAATGATAAAACCCAAATACTTTGTTTTCATGATTTCGAATTTGCATTTGTTAATATCAATCTGTAATCCAATGTCTATTAGTTTTTAAATTATTTGATGAATATACTCTTTATACTTTATAGGATTATCGGAATAAATTAAAACGTTATCGATATATACAATACAATATTTATTCAATTCGTCGAAAAGTGTATGATTGATATAATATTGAAACAATACAGATGTATTGCAAAGATCGAAAAGTATAATTAGAGATTCAAAAAGATCAAAACAAATAATAAACATAATTTTCTATTTATCCCTTTCAACGATTTATAATTTGTTGAATATTGTAATAATATCAAGTTTAATATAAATTTTTGTATTGTAGAAAATATCTAGTATTTCGTAAACGATAGATAATAGATAGCGATTCTTTATAGTAACGTTATTGAGTCCTCGATAGTTTTAACAAATATAGACCCTCCTTTCAAGCTTAACAATCAACAATAAAGGAAAGTGTCGGGATCATAGTCATATGATCATGAACCGTAGTTAAATCATATGATCGTATTAGATCATGTGATCATAAGGGATTGTACGAGCTTCTTCAAATATGTATTTAAGGAGTTTGTTCTTTCAATATAGATAGTAACAATTAAGAATCAAGTTTTATCAAATAGACTAAAGTACTTTATACTTTGAACCTTACCATTTCGATACCAACATTAATTAGTGATATCACAAATTAGGGGACTTGAATATCTTTAAGGAATACTGTTTTCCTGAAGGATCTTTTGAGAATTAGTTGAATCAATTTGAAAAGATATCAATCTCCAAATAAATAGATACTATTTTTACTTGGGTATCAAGAATATCGTTTTCTTGCTTTGCTAGAATATTGGTATGCTAATAAATCAATTCTGAATATCGTTTTCAGAAGAAAACTCAAGGGAGTTCGATTGCTATTGTAATAGTTAGATTCCTGTATCCATTATATATTTTGTATACGAACTGCAGTATAAATACACTCTTTTTCTTTTTTTTGAAATATATTCTTTCAAGAATCTACAATTCAACAAACAATTTAAACAATATACTTTCCCATTCCATTTCTTCATTCCTTTCAAAAACATACCATTTACAAATCCGAAAACAACAGCAATATATCTGGAAAGACCTTCATTATAAATATACTAAATCTATTATTTGATAATTATGATTATTTCGTTGCAAAGAAGAAATTCAGAAATTGGATTGCTGCAAGAAAGGATAAATACAGAAATATTGAAATCATCAACGATTATATTATATTTAAATATCTTCAATATAATAAAGAATAGATTATCCATTACGATCTTACAGAAATTCTATAAAACGATTTCGGAGACTTCAAATTAGAACATTTCAGTGTTGTCGATAAAACAGAATTTCAAAAACTCAGGAAAGTTTTATGTATTAATAGAGTATTCGTATTGAAAGATAGTATAGAACCCGATCAAGTATTCTATACTGCTATAAGGACAAGAGATTATATTCTATAAACAGAACAATAGATCAAAGAATATCTAAAAGATAATAGTATTTCATTATCTAAGTTTCGATTAGGAGAGTATTTATATCAGATTGTTAAGATCACATAGGCAAAGAATCAATTAGTCGTAAAACCGTAGCCAAACTTTTCATTACCCTTTCTAATCATGAATAAACTATTACTTTTAAGTTCAATCAATAAAGAGATATCAGAACACCTATAGTTCGCCACCATTCCTATCCTTTCATAAGCAATACAAAGAAGCTTGTTTACTAAACATTCCAAACTGATCGATGACGTTCCTACGCTGATGATTCGAAATGAGAACGCCTCCGTTTAGGTTTCTTGTTTTGACGAAACTGTTGCGTGATCGTAACACAGATCGTTATAGATTACAATCGAAATACCTAAGAAGATTTATTTTCAAAAGTATTTCAATAAAAAGAAGAAGAAGAAAAAGAAGGAGATGATTTAAATGAACAATTCGATATCGATAATAGCGAAGAGAAAAAGAAAGAAGGAAGAATAGAAAATAGTCATCAATCATTTATCAATCTTTTAAGGATCTATAATGATAATAAAAAATATAAAAGGGATGATGATAATTTTGATTATAAACTATCAATCTTTTGGGAAATGATATAACAAATAGAAATTCCAAGAGAATTACTCTTCAAAACATTCCTTATTATGCTTAAAGGAAGTGCATTTGAATTCTTCTATATCAATTATACAGAATTATCAATTACCTTCAAAGAAATATATACTTTTGTTAAACAAAATTTCGAAAGAGATCAATATTATCGTTATATATTATACAAATGAAACAATATAACTTTAAAAAAGATTCAAGAGAAGAACAAAGATAAATCCTTAAATGATTATTTGATATTAATAATTAAAGATCTATATCAATTACAATTAAAACTTGAATTAGAAATGTGTTCAATAAAATATTTTTATATATAACTAATACAAGTATATAAGGATATTCCGGTATATAGTATAATATATATAAATACAAAAAAGGATATATTAAAGTTCATCAATCAATTAAAACAATCCATTAATATTTGGGAAAAGATTAATAAGAAAGATAAGAATTCAATATTCTTTATTAATCGAAAATATTATTATAATCATCGATACGATTCCCATTCCCGAAACAACTTTCGAAACTGTAATCTAAAGTATTGGATTTGCAAAAAGAAAGGATATCGTTCTATTAAATATTCAAAAAAAGAATAAGAAAAGTCTAAACAACAATATAAAATGAAGTTTAGAAAAGGTAGCAATTATATTTTTAAATAATATTTCAATTAATAGTTAATAAACTATAAAGGGAAACTAATTGATAACGAAAACGAATCTGATAAAGAAATGGGAGCCTTTTTCGCAAATCTAGAATTCAACGATGATAAGAAGATCGATAATAATTTCTTCATTAATTTAAAACTTATCAATAGAAGAGAAACATTCAATCAATTAGTCAATCAATTTTTTCATTATATAATAATTAAAGAAGTTAAAATTGAATCATTCTATAAAGAACAAATCTATATTAGTAAAGAGTTTTATAATATATATATCGATACAGGGATTGTAAGATTTTCAATAATAGGATTTGATCAATATCAAGTATAGTAAAAGATATCCTATATCGAATATGATTCAAAAACAATCGGAATAGTGAATATTAGATTTGGAAAAGGAATTGCAATTTCAATAGAGTCATTTTTTATTATATTATTATTTGGAATAATAGAATTTCATATTTTTGAAATAGATATTTTATTTCTATTAAGTTTAGTAGATATAAATTGATTCAAGATTTTCTATAATAACATTATTAATGAATTAATTATATCAATATAAAATTACTCAATTATTCAACGATTTAATTACATTTTCCTAATCTGGAAAATCAATATTAATACATTTATTCAGAAATCAATCCGATATAATGAATACTATATAACTAATATCAAACTTCGTTAATTGTATCAACAATTCGACCACCCTTCTACAAAAAGATTCCATCGAATTTTATAACGAATAGATTATAAAAAAGATTACAATGTTATTAAGCATTTCACTAAATACTATAAACATTATCAAAAATATAGAAAATCGCCCGGAAGATTCAAATTTATACTATCTAAAGATACTAAATTCAATTATTCTATTATAATTGATATTATATATATCAATGGGAAACCCATTCTTCATATAATAAACGAAGCAACCCGTTATCAAACAATTCAATAACTAAAAAATATCTCTGCGAAGTATATATAAAATAAAATTAGAGAATACTAAATTGATGTTTATATTGAACCTGTTACGGGTTCATCTCTCTTCACCTGCACGTGATCATGTGTGCCTTAGGCACACATGCATACACTCACTTCTATACAGTCAGGTCACCTCCTTGACCTTCTTCTCCTCCTCGTAGTACAACAATAGATCAAACCTACACATACCTTTTCCCTCACCATAATAGTTTGTACTATCCTTTCAAAGGCTCCGTCATTTTACAAAGTGATCTGGCCTTGTCAAATCATCCGTAGACTTCTATGTCTGTTTTCGATTGCTTTTGTATCATCGTAACTTGTCTGCTTTTGTGCGATCGTATTTCTTATCTGCTTTTGTACAGCTTCTGATCCTTGATTGCTTTTATACGATTGTATTTATTTGCAAACTTTTGTGTCTGTTTTTGATTGCTTTATGCAATCGCAAATTCCCTATCGATTACTTTATACAATCATAATTCTTTTTACAATGGCTTTTGGTTTTACACTTGTTGGTAATACGATTCCTACTTCTATCGAAGGAATTCGTATCGAAATCCAACGAGTCTTTGGCCAATGGTCTATTATTATACAAATCCTAGCAGAATTGAATGCTTTAGTGATGCCAAACCTCGTTGTCGGTTTTAACGAACAAATTGTTTACTTGAATTATGTTTTCTTTATTATCGAAGATCGTTTTATTATTCAAGCTATTTATATTGTTACTTAAACAAATAAGATCGAGGAATTCAAAGTGGAAAACGTCGAGTTTCTTTGCACTCTAGTTGGCAAACAAACTCAGCTAGACGTTGGTGATGTTGTTACTAACCAGAAACCGATTACTCTTTGTTAAACTTAGAAGGACCCACCCGTTTTTAAAAACGAAAGATCTAATATTCTTGTCTGATAAGAAGATTATCAGTTCTGGAAGTTGGGTTTGCAATTTTGTTGGATAATCGATTCACAACTTTTTGTTTTCGAATAAAAGAAGATTAGCTATACTATTAATCTTTTTGATAATCAAATGCGATAAAAGTGTATTATGGATATTACTAGATTCGTTGACGATCTTATTTGCTTCGATTCTGTTGTTTCGTTTTTGGCCAAATTGGACAAATTATATATCTCTATGGATATCGAAAGGGAAGCCTCGCTCAAATTCGATAAGCTTTCTATAGATTCAAAAGAATCCTTTTCGGTTTTTTTCTTTATATTGTTTCATTTTGCTAACTCTTGTTATAAGTCTGATTGCGAGATTGTTAATGCGATGAAGCAAAAGGTTACGGCCCTCTTTCGAACTTTGGTTATTGGTGATTCGAATTTCTGTGCGGCCGACGATGTTGATGGTTGGCAAAAGAAATTCTCTATTTGGAATCAGAATCTTTGTAACGCTGAGTATTATAACAAAAATTCTAGTAAAGTATTTGTTGCTGATAATGATCTTATGAATTTCGATATAATGAAACAAAAGGGATAATAGAAAAAGGATTTGCAAAATAAGAAAAAGAAGTTTAATCCTGCAGTTTCTTGTAATTGTTGTAATAGAATCGATCATTTTCAGATTGATTATTATACTATTTATAATATCAATAGTAATCTTCTTTTTGGCAAACAAACTTCTGTTAATACCTTTTCCAATTATAATATCATTGCTTCAATTAATCCGGCCCCCGATCAATACGCTGCCGTTCCGGCTTTTCGAAGTGCTAATAAGTTTAATAATAATCGCAATGGATTTCGAGGAGGATATACTGGTAATTGGGTACAAAGCCAATAGTATCTGAATCAAGTACAATAATAAGGCTATATCGAACCAGAGGAGATTATCTCTATACCCAGTTCAGTCAAAGAAAGTCCCGAATAGGGAAAAGATTAACCTCTACAAAAAATCGCTTGTAAAGGAATACTAAGAGTAAAATGGTAAATCGAGGAATGGATAAATATAAACCATTGCAATTCAATTCTATGAATAACAAATCCCTATTCGTTAAAACTATTATATGATCTATATATGAAAATCCCTTTATTGTTATAAGTCTCATTGATAGTGGATGCTCTGGAGAAGTTTTTGCTGATTGTTCTTTTGCTTTCAAATACAATATTGAAATACAACTTTTATTTTATCCTCGCAAACTCCGATTTGCCAATAGAAAGGTCGCCGACAGAATTACAGAATATTTTGTAATGGAAATCGCTATAAAGGATCATTATGAATATTAATCCTTTTATATTATTCAGTTTTTATTAGAGATGTTATTAATCTTTGGTTTATTATGGTTACAACGCTACAATTTTATTATCAACTGGATGGAGATGAGTTTAATATTCTTTTCAAACTATTGTGCTTCCAATTGCTTAACACATTATGATTCAGAACCAGTTACTACACCAACGATTCCATTTCCGATCAAAGAACAAAAGGATCTAGCAAAAGTTACTCTACAATAGATCGTTGATGCTATCGAACCTTTAAATAAATTCCTTACTGATCCTGATATAAAAGCTAAATACACAATTTATAAATACTGCTCTCTATATATCGAGGATTGTCCAAAGGACGATATCGATTATTCATCTATTCAAATACTTTCTACTTTTAAAAGAATTTCTTATAAAAAACCTTCTATTGAAGAGATACCAAACGAAGGTTACATATTACAATCTGACGATTCTTCTATTGATCTCGAATTTCAACAAGGTCTGACATCTGGTATAAATCATTATCGAACAAAGCGCTACAGAAAATCAAATAATCAAGTATAGATGATTCCCAATTGTTTACGTCCAAAATCGATCTTAAAGATTGCAGATCGGCGTCGGCCTATTCATAATCCAAAAAACCATTTGCTTTTGTTTTCTATTGAAGAACTCTCTATACCTATTTACAAAGATACAAGTTCAAATATAAATGATATTCGTTGGTTACAAGCTTTTAGTTTTGTTTCGTTTTGTCAATAAGATAACATTCGGGTTATCCAATTGATATAGAATGAATTAAATACCGTACAGAAAACTATTGAACAAGATCATCTGTAATAGACTATATTGTCCTCAACACTTACAGAAGGGGATTTTCGATCGATTTTACAAAGACAAGGCAATATAATAGAGATGCTCTCTAGAACTCCATTTCAACTTTATGATTTTATATACGATTATTACAAGCCGCTTCATTTGCGAAAGGTCTCTAAGGCTGATGTCGACAAATTTTTAACCGGCAAACTTCCCCTTAGTGATAATCAAATACGATAAAGGCTTTCTATATAGTTACAAGACAAACTTCCTGTCTTCCTTCCTCGTTATATAGATAAATTGCCGCTTCGTCGAATCTGGGATTACAAAATTGAATTGATACCTAATAAAGAACCATCTTATTTCAAAAACTGCCCTTTATCGCTAATGGAATTGGTAATGGTGCATAAATAGCTTGATGATAATCTCTCCAAGGGGTTCATTCGGGAATCGAGATCGCGATACACCTCTCCTTTGTTATTGACTGCCAAACCGGGAAAGGGGGTCTGCATTTGTCAAGATTATCGAGGACTAAATAACGTTATTATAAAGAATCGTTATCCATTATCTATCGTTCATAAAACACTGGATACTCTTTATAATACAAAAATTTATATTAAACTTGATATTATTGCAGCGTTCAACAAATTGCGAATCGCCGAAGGGGATGAATGGAAAACTGCATTCATTACTCGTTTTGGTCTTTTTGAATCTCTGGTTATGCCTTTCGGTTTTTGTAATGTATCTACATTGTTCCAATATTATATCAATCATATGCTTTTCGACGAATTGGACAAGTATTGCATTGTATATCTCGATGATATCCTAATCTACTTCGATAATCTTATAGAGTATAAAGAGCATATCCACTAAGTAATTCAAAAGTTAATAGATACTGGATTATAGATTGATATTAACAAATACGAATTCGAAACTACGAAGACAAAGTATTTGGGTCTTATTATTACAATTGAAGGTATCGAAATGGATTAAGAAAAGGTTACAGCTATTACATCTTGGGAATTGCTTTTATATATAAAAGATTTACAACGATTTCTCGGTTTCGCCAATTTCTACCAACGTTTTATAAAAGATTTTTCAAAGATTTGTCGTTCTCTCAACGATCTCTTACGGAAGAATATTATATAGAATTAGACCGCAGATTATACAAAGACTTTTGATGTCTTAAAAAAAGCTTTCACAATGGTACCGATTTTGGTATACTTTGATTACAAATGGAAAACTGTTTTGAAAACCGACACTTCCGATTGGGCTTCAAAAGGAATTCTCTTGCAATACGATGATGATAACGTTTTGCATCTAGTCGTTTACTTTTCATCTAAGTATACAGTAGTGGAATGCAATTATGAGATCTACGACAAAGAACTACTCGCTATTATCAAGGCAATGAAAGAATGGCACCCAGAGCTTCAAAGCTTATAAGAGAAGTTCGAGATTCTCACTGATCACAAGAATCTCGAATATTTTATGATTACAAAAGCTTTCAATCAATGGCAAATGCGATGATCTGAATTTCTGTCTCAATATAATTTCCGTATAATCTATCGATCAGGAAACAAAGCTATTCGACCAGACGCACTAAGTAGAAAACACGAAGATCGGCTGTATCGCTCTGATCCAAACGATGAACGTCTAAAGAATCGAGAATGCGTTGTTTTCCTTCAAGATCGTTTTGACGATGACCTTTATAAAGATTTGATTGGGCATATCAATTTGGCATTAGTGGAGATAATAGTACCATTCTATGATCAACCAATTGATACCTTAATTGATATAATATATATTAGATCTAATATCGCAGATTAACTTATCTCTGCTTTTAACAATTTATTGGTAACTAAATGGCCAAAAGAGTATCATAAAACCTTTCGGATCGTTATACAAGATTGTTCGGTCCAAAATAATAGAATTTACTACCGGGATAAGATTTGGGTTCCATCAGACGATGAGCTCAAACTCCAAATTATCTATCGAACTCATTTTTCTAGTTCTGTTGGCCATTTTAGTCGAACTAAAATAATCGATTTTGTCTTTCGTACATACTAATGGTCTAACATGCATTTGAAGATCGTGTTCTATGTAAAGATCTGCGAACTTTGTATTCGTATCAAATCGTCCAAATCAACGCCTCCCGGATTTTTGAAACCACTACCTGTCCCTTTTTGTGTGTAATCTGATATCTCAATTGATTATATTACATCATTCCCGGATTGCATTCATTATAATTCTATCTATAAACATATCTTGGTGGTAATCTACAAACTAACCAAAATGAAACATTTCATTAGTACACGTACATTAACAATAGAAGAGCTAATCGATGCTTTTATCAGCTGCGTCTATACACTTCATGGACTTCCGGACAATATCATTTTCGATTGGGGAACACAGTTCGTATCAGATTTCTAATCACAACTCTCAGAGCAATTGGGAATTACCTTAAAACATTCTTCAGCTTTTCATCCTCAAATAGATAATCAGATTAAACATATTAACTCGGTTCTGGAGTAGTATTTACAAGCTTTTATTAATTATCATCAAAACGATTAATTGGATTGGTTATCTTTAACCGAATTTGTATCCAATAATTTGATCTCTGAAACAACTGATTGTTCGCCTTTCTTCACCAATTACGGCTTTAATCTATATCTAAACATTAAACCTAGTAAATCTTACCCACCGGATATAACTCTAACACAAAAACAGGAATTCTTTAAAAGTAATAAAACCGCAGATCGTATAGAATATATCTTAAAGCAACTTCGTACTCTTACACAACAAACAATTGCTATTTATGAAGACTATATTAACCACTACCACTTTGATTCACCTCGCTACACAACTAACCAGAAAATCTTTGTTAATATCAAGAATATAAAGACTTCGCACAAAACAAAAAAGCTAAATAATAAATAAATCGGTCTTTACAAGATTATCAAAGTTTATCCTCGTGCTTATCTTGTTCAATTGCCTGAGAATATTAAAATCTTCCCTATTTTCTATCATTCTCTTTTACTTCCAGCTCATACTAATCCTCACTTCCCGGTTCAAACAACGATTAACAAATCAGAATCCCTAACTACACGGAACAGAATTTTGGAGCAGAACAACAATGAAAATGAGCCTGTTCAGAAATGGATATTTGAAAGAGTTCTAGATAATCACAATAAAAATGGCTATCATTATTTGATCAAATGAAAACACTACACACCAACTTAACAACCAGCTAATAACTTAAAGAGTAACAAGAAAATTCTTATCAAATATCATCACCTTCATCCAAAGAAACCAGAGCCACCAGCTTGAATCCTAAAACACCCCAACACTACTATATTGCAACCGGAACCACAGAATTTGCAATCGGAGTCACACAGCGCGATTGCTACACCCACTCTACGAAGATCCACTCACACCAAGACTATTCGTTTCGCTTAAAGGTATATTACATATTATAACAATAAGGGATATAACATCATTAGGAGATATCACACGTTTTTATTCAGGGATTTAATTGAGAAAAGAGATCTGTATTTTTTCTTTATTTTTTTTTATTTTTTAATATCCATTTGGAGTCAAATGGATTTCTTAAGGAGGGGGTACTGTTACGAGTTCATCTCTCTTCACCTGTACATGATCATGTGTGCCTTAGGCACACATGCATACACTCACTTCTATACAGTCAGGTCACCTCCTTGACCTTCTTCTCCTCCTCGTAGTACAACAATAGATCAAACCTACACATACCTTTTCCCTCACCGTGATAGAACCACCCGAATATATTATCTATAATATAGAAAAGAACTTTATAACAAAAGAATTTATACAATATACAAATACAATGGTTATTACTACGAAGGATATACCTATAGAAATACATAATTCTATCGATATAATAAAATATTATCATTATTCACTCCGAAAAGCCTATACTATATTAAATCAAAAACTCAAAGATACAAAATTTACAAATACAATATTGTTTCAGATAACTATCAAAGCTATAAATGATACAATAGGACCTAATAGAATCATACCTACTTTATTAGTATTCAACATCTACTCTCAAATAAATGAAATCAATCCACCAATCGAAACCATTGTTCAATATATTAATACTATTCGGAAAGCTATAAAAGAAATATGAAAAATTCGAGCAAAATGTTAAATACAGAAAGTATTAAAACAACGAAACGGATCTTCTACCTTAAAAGTTCATACATTACCTATCAATTCTAACGTTTTAGTATAAAAAGAAAATAAAAGAAACAATCGATTTGGAAAATAAACTGAACCTTATAAATTATTAATTTTAAAAGGAGAAACATACTCAATTCAACTTCCAAATAAATCAACAAGATTTAGATCTATTGTTGTACAACCATTTTATACTAAACCAGAACCAAAAAAATTAAAAGAAATCAATAATAAAGAAATCGATAATAATAACAATAAGGAAATTGATAACAACAACGACAACGATACCATTGTAATAGAAACTCCTTTGCAATTTACATCTCCAACAATATCAATATTATAATCTAAAACACCATTACCAAAAGAACAACCAAGAACCCGGTTTCGAAAGAAGATAAGAAGTAATTTGATCAATATAATCAATATAATCAATTTAATCAATTCCGATGATAAAACTAAAACAAACAAAAAACTATCATCCCAAATTATAGCATTCCTTCAAGAAATAAAAAAAAAAGAATTTCTAGATTTATTTGATGAAATATTCATCGAAAATGAAGATCCATCTTTCCGATATATCGAATCATATCAAAAAGAGTTTAATGGGCTTATAGAAAATAGAATTTTCGAAAAAGTTAAAGAAAATGATATTCCCAAAGAAATAAGAATCTTCAGATCACAATTTGTTGATGAAATGAAATACAAAGGTACAGAAAAAGCATTTTCAAAATCAAAATTAATGATCCAAGTATATTATAATAAAGGAAAAACCAATGTTTTAATATAATCATTTACACTCTAAAAAACTAAACAATATATTATTATAATATTTGTAACAATATTGAAAAAGAATATAAAAACTGATATTCCTTTACAAAATATCATATAAATATATATACAATCAATTACAAACCTAAATAGAATATTCTATACTCGATCTCCAATAAAATTCAAATTACCAAAAGGAATACTATAATATATTATCAAACCATTATACAACATCCCTGAAACCAGAAATCATTAATTTGGAATATATCATAACCATCATCAAGAAAAACTAGAAATGATACAATCAACCTTTAATCCTTATTTATTATATACAAATAAAAAAGGTTTTGATATTATAAGATTACAAATTGATAATATATTTATTATAATCAATAAAGAATTTGCAAAACTAAAACAAGAACAATTAGAAAAGGCGAATTTTATAACAAAAGAATGAAAATATCTATCAAAAGATACATTTCTCAAATTCAATAAAAGTATAATCTTTTTGAAAAACAATAAATTCTACCTTAATCAAAAGAAACAATATAATAATCTGAAATTAATTATATCAGAAAACTCAGATTTGAAAAAAAAAATAAAAAACAAAATCCATACAAATATTACCTCCAAGGATCAATATATCGCTCAACATATTCGAAGAATATATATAACTACTATTTATCAACCAGAAACTTCTTATCATCTTTCAATCGCTACCCAAATGACTAACCCGAAACAAAACGATATCAAGAAGCTCAACAAAACTATTAAATAACAAATAGAAAATCCATCAAAAAGATTCATTTTCGTACCACTTGATTTAAATAATATAAAAGTAGTTACTTTTACAAATACATCTTTTGCTAATAATACAAATATATCATCTCAAATTGGATATATGATTTATCTAATGAATAAAATAACAATACCAATATTGTTTATTGATCTTTTATTAAATACAAAAGAATAACAAGAAGTATTCTAACATCTAAACTATACAGATTAGTTCTAGACTTTAATATAAGGGCTGTAATCAAAAGTATTATTAATACTATTATTCAACCAAAAAAACAAATCCCTTTTTCTATATACATCGATTCTAATTTATTATTTGAACTACTCATCAAACTAAGTTTCACTGCAAAGAAGAGATTTATAATCGATATTCTTTCATTACAACAATCCTACGAATGAAGAGAAATCATTGAAATCAAATAGATCGATAAAAGATCGAATTTTGCTGATACTATAACTAAAGATAAATTCTGTTAAACACTAAAAGAGCTAATCGATACAAACAAGATTATTATCAAAGAGACAAAATAAATGAAAAGAAAGAATTGAGGAATTGAAGGAATTCGGATCATATAACTTTTTAGAGAAGTTGCCAGTATCGGGATCATAATCATATAATCATAAACCGTAGTTAAATTATATAATCATATTAGATCATATAATCATAAGGGATTGTACGATCTCCTTCAAATATATATTTAAGGAGCTCGTTCTTTCAATATAGATAATAACAATTAAGAATTAAGTTTTATCAAATAGACTAAAGTACTTTACACTTTGAACCTTACCATTTCGATACCAACAGAAAGATATATCGCGATCTCGATTCCCGAATGAACTCTTTGGAAAGATTATCATCGAGCCATTTGTATATTATTATCAATTCTATTAGTGATAAAAAGCGGTTTTTGAAGTAAGATGGTTTTTTATTAAGCATTAATTTAATCTTGTAATTCCAAATTCAGTAAGGCGACAGTTTATCTGTATAACGTAAGAGAAAGGTAGGAAATTTATCTTATAATTATATAGGAAACCTTTATTGTATTTGATTATCATTAAGAGAAAGTTTATTGATTAAAAATTTATCGATATCAGCCTCAAAGACTTTCCGCAGATGGAGTGATTTACAGTAATTATATACAAAATCATAAAATTATAATAGAGTTTTAAAAAGCATCTTTATTATATTACTCTACCCTTGTAAAATCGATCGAAAATCCCCTTCTGTAAACATCAGGAATAATATAGTTTATTATAGATGATTTTACTTAATAATCTTCTGTATAATATCCAATTCATTTTATATCAATCGGATAATCCGAATATTATTTTATTGATAGAACAAAACAAAGTTAGAAACTTGTAATCAACAAATATTATTTATATTTGGATTTGTATCTTTGTAGATGGATATAAAGAGTTCTTTTGTCACGGGGTCCCCGTATATGGTATACGGAGACCGCTCGGGTTCCGACCTATAGGAGTCGGACCTCGGATAAGTGTAGACTAGCCCCGGTCGGGGTTAGCGCTATATATAAATATATTTAAGGAACTGTTCCTTTTATAGAAATATAGCTTTTCGAACTACATCTTATTAATAAAAGTGATTCCTGTTGTTCTGTTTGTTGTCTCTGTGATATTATATAGCTTCTATCTATCTGTATCGATACTTCTATAATATCGTTCCATTTGTACCTGTTTAGCTAACCCGGCTCCCCTAAAGAATTCGCTATTGTTGTAACCAGCGATATCGCGATCTAATATTATTATCTTATTTCCCTTTACAATTATAATATAAGAGTAGAGGTAGAGATAATCGATCTGCAATCTATAGTTCAAAAGTTTATTCTCGATCTATAAGTCGAGAAAACTATATTTATACAATGGAAGGAAGAGAACGATAGATTGATTGCTTATCTGATTCAACTTCATCCTGTTCTCGTTGTTCTATTTGTTTCAACCGATTCCTCGTTTTTGATGTCCATTATGACCCCAGCTGTTGCTTCTGTTCTATCGAAGCCTCAATTGAGTAAGAAGGTATTTGACCCTGTATCGTTTGATAGAACGAAAATCGATCTTGATCGATTTGTCGATCAAATATAGAATAAAATGTATGCCAATTCTGATTACTTTATTTTTCTATATTCTTGCTTGACTTATATAATTGGAAGATTAACTGGATCTGTTATTGTACAAATTCGATTATATAATATCAAAGGGCAATTTATTAAACTTGTTGATTATAAAGATCTATTGCAAATATTGAAAAGAGCTTATGGAAACCAGAACAAATAGATTGAAGCCTGGAAACTCTTGATCAATTTGAAACAAAGGAATCAATCGTTTTATATCTTCTATATTGAATTCTAAAGATTAATATTGGAAGCCGGGATGGTTGATGACAATAGTATTCTGATTATCCTGTTAGAATAAGCTTTATCGAACGAACTAAAGAACCAGATTGTTATTGTTGAGTTATCTACAAATAATGCCGATATATTCGCTGTTTTTGTATAGATATTGGAGAATCGTTGTTTGTACTTGATGGGACCGACCGGTTCCGATTGCAATCCAATCGTCCCGTCGCTCTGTATTACAATTCAAAGCCTGAATCTTGTTAACTATACCTCTGCTCTATCCCCGAATGTTATTATTCGATCTGTTGTTTTTGTTACGATTATACCTATTAGAGATTCAATGGATTTCAGTTCTCAAAAATATATTAATAAATACGAACGAGGGGAATGCTTCTGTTGTGGGTCGGTTAATCATTGTATGAAAGATTATCTGTTCCCAAATAATCGTTCTATGCAAGCTAGAGCTAGTTTTATTAATTCTGTTCCGCTATTTCTTATTCTGTTTTCCGTTTAGATTTAATTGTATGCTATATTATTATATAGTTTATCCTCTCCCGGCTCTCCGAGTTCGGGAAACGGAGTCTGTTTGATATAAATCGTTGTTAGACGAAAGCCTTGTATATATTATATTTGTTTATCATTGCAATTCAAGGTTTATCTTTCGCTAAAGAAATAAGCAATCGAGTAAATCTGATGATATTGTTTGTTATTGTTCTATCGATATTTGATCGATCCTATCCCATTTATATTATGGTGGATAGCGGATGCTAAGGATATACTTTCGCAGATCGAAGTTGAATGGAAGCTATCAAACTCCCAATATACAAATTATCTATTCTGTTCGAAGTTATTGAATTCGATGGAAAAATACTGTCCGAAAATTGAGTGGATTATTATATTCTAGTTGATCTGTAAATCAACGATTATTATAAAAAAAGATCGAAAATCTATATTACTGAATTAATTTATTATCCGATTATCTTAGAATTGGTTTGGTTAAAGAAGTATAATCCCTATATCGGATTCGTATTCAATACTTTTCGTTTCGATAACGAGTTCTGTTGGAAGTTCTGTAATACGTCTATGCAACCATCGAGTGTCTGAGCTTTATTCGATATCCCTGTCAAAGTCTGTTTTGTTTATTTATCGCTTTGTTTTGAAGTATTAAAGAAAAGAGATATAGCAAACATTTCAATCTGAGCTTGCTCGATGTATATCTGTTGAGGCTATAAGATGTTCCAAGCTAGTATCAATTTGATAAACCGAATCCTGAAGGAAAAAGAAGACCTTGCTCCTGAAGACCTATCTGTTGAATTCTGTTCGTGGATTGATGTATTTTCTCTATGTAATGTTGACAAATTACCTTCGCATTGTCTATACGATTATGATATCCGATTACAAGATGGGGTTAAGCTATCGTTTGGAGCTTTGTATTCAATATCTTGGGACGAATTGAAAGTTTTACAAGAATGGTTAAGGGAAAATCTAGTAAAAGGATTCATCCGATCGAGTTCCTTCGTTTCTGTTTCGCCTGTTTTATTTGTTAAGAAATCCAGTGGTGGTTTTCGATTCTGTGTAGATTATCGTATGTTGAATAATCTGTTTGTGAAAGATTGATATCTGTTGTCTTTAACCAAAGAGTCTTTGAATAATCTGAAAGAGATAAAGTATTTTACAAAGATAGATATCATTTCGGTCTTCAATAATATCCGAATCAAGGAAGGATAAGAATATCTAATTGCATTCTGTATCCGATTCGGCCTATTCGAAATCTTGATTATGCTGTTCGGGTTGATCGGAGTTTCAATAATGTTTCAACAATTTATCAATGATACTTTAAGAGAATATCTGAATATATTCTGTATTATTTATTTGGATGATATTCTGATTTATAGTAAGACCTGTTTTGAATATATAAAGTATATACAAAAGGTATTAGATGTTTTATGGAAAGCCGGATTGTATATCAATCTATCGAAATGCGAATTCCTGAAATCTGAAACGAAATTCCTGGGCTTAATTGTAGGCCGAGAGAGGATCCGAATGGATCCAATCAAGATTAAAACGATAATTGATTGGAAAACGCCGAAGAATCTAACGGATGTATAAATGTTTATAGGGTTTAACAATTTCTATTGATACTTTATTTACGATTTCTTTTCGATCATTTGCCTGATAGTAAATCTGATCAAGAAGGATGTAGTTTTCCAATGGGATCCTGATTATAAGAAATCGTTTTCGAATCTGAAAGTTATATTTACAGCGGTATCTATATTAGTTTTTTTCGATTGGGAGAAGAATGTAATCCTAAAGACGAATGTATCGGATTATGTATCTGTTGGAGTCCTTTCCCAATACAATAACGATAGAATTCTGAAATCTATTGTATATTTCTCAAAGAAGTATTTGATTGCAAAATGTAATTATAAGATTTATAATAAAGAATTACTAGTAATTATCTGTTGTTTCAAAGAATAACGATCCGAATTAGAAGATGCTTCTTTTTCGATCAAGGTCATTATGGATTATAAGAATCTGGAGTACTTTATGATAACAAAGCTATTGAATCGTTGTTAAGTCTGTTAGTTTGAATTTCTATTCTGTTTCAATTTCAAGATTATATATTGTCCCGGAAAGTAAGAAGCGAAATCCGATGCTTTGATTAGGAGATTAGAGGATTTGTTTAAAGAGAGGGATAAACGCTTCCTTTATCAAAATCAGATTGTTCTGAAAACCGAAAATCTAGATACAAATCTGTTTTCTATTGTTAAACCAAAGAAGAAAGTCTATTTCGCGATTACAATCTGTAGCCAAATCTGTATCGATACTCTATTGTCTGTCCGCAATCCCGAATCATCTGTTCGCGAATCTGGATTATCTATCTATAAATCTGAACTATCTGTGATACTCGATAACTCAATCCCTATTCAATTACTTGAATCTATATAATTGAAATCCCCTGAAGAACTGAAACCCCTGCTTGCTGAAACTTACCTATCCGATCCGCTTTCGTTATCGATCTTAAAGACTTTAAAAAAGAATATTGTTAAATACCTGTATATCACGTTATCTAAATATACTATGAATAATAATCTATTATATTATCATAAAAAACTTTATATTCCTAATTATAATCCTCTAAAAGCAAAGCTCTTTCGAATGATCCACAATTCCTCTATTATCGGATATCCGCATTGTATCCATACCTTCGAATTGCTTTCCCGAAACTACTATTGGCTTAGATATTACGATTATATCTTCCGTTGAATGCGCAATTATCATAATTGCCATTGAGCCGCCCCGAATCGTAAAGAACAAAAAGGAATCTTACATCCTCTTCTAATCCTGTAACAAACCTGAAAAGATATCTCAATCGATTTCATCATTTATCTTCTGAAAAGCTTTAGATACAATACGATATTTATTATAGTCGATCGATTGACCAAAATGAAGCATTTCCTATCTTGCCGAGGAATCTGTAACTCCGAAGAAATCTTCCGTTTGTTTTTGAAACATATATAGAAGCTTTATAGTCTACCACAAACCATTATATCCGATTGTAGAGCTCAATTTATCTCTGACTTCTAGAAGTATATCTGTAAACAATTAGATACTGTTTCAAAACTATCGACAGTTTATCATCCTGAAATCGATGAACAAACGAAAAGAACGAATATAATACTCAAACAATACTTTCGTTTGTATATATCCTATCTGCAAAACGACTGATCCGAATGATTATTGATTGTCGAATTCTCGATTAACTCTACCTGATCCAAAAGCTCCCGCCTATCGCCATTCTTTGCCAATTACAATTTCCATCCCCGAATAGATTTCGAACCTGCTACGCTCTCCGATCGCCCTAGAGTCCTGGACGCTGAGGAATTCGTCAAAAAGATGAAGTCGATCGTCGATCACCTGAAGACCAAACTGACCACTAATCAAGCCCGCTATTCGAAGAATACCGATTCCTACCGTTTGCCTACCTATCGATACCAACCTGGAGATCTAGTCTGGCTTAATGCTAAGAATATCCGAACTCTTCGTCCCCAGAAAAAACTAAATTGGAAGAATTTAGGTCCCTTTCGAATTCTGAAGGGCATAAACTCGTACACTTACGAATTGAAGCTTTCTGTTTCTATAAAAAATTATCCGGTCTTTCATGTTAACCTATTATATCCCACCAATGATAATTTTGTCCCTGATCAATACAACCCACCTTCCCCTTTTGTCGAAGTTGAAGGCATTGAACAATTCGATGTAAAAGAAATCCTGGATTCCCGATGGGAACATTGGAATTGTAATGGCCCCCATCTGAAGTATACTGTCCGATAGGTAGACTATAATACGCCTACCAAAGAGCCTACAAAGTATTTGAAGAATGCTCAAGAACTAATCTATAATTATTATCATCGTTATCCAGATAAACCTGGTCCCTTTAATCGTCTCAACGGAGTTCGACCTTAAAAAGGGGGATACTGTCACAAGATCCCCGTATATAGTATACAGAAACCACTCGGGTTCCGACCCATAGGAATCAGACCTCGGATAAGTGTAGGCTAGCCCCGGTCGGGGCTAGCGCTACACATAAATATATTTAAGGAATCGTTCTTTCTATAGAAACGTAGCTCTTCGAGCTACGTCTTATTAATAAAAGTGATTCCTGTTGTCCTGTCTGTTGCCTCTGTAATATCTTTAATAGAAAACAAAAACAAACGGTTTTTTGGATTATAAATAAAACAATATCGATCTATAATCTTCAAAATCGATTTTGAATATGGATAATTGGGAATCATTTATATTTGATTATTTGATTCTTTGTAATGTTTTATTTGATAATAATTCATACTAGATATCAAATCTTATTGAAATTCGAGATCAATAAAAGAATCGTTAGATTGTGATATATAACCCTTGTTTAGTATTTTTTCGATAGAAGGTTTTTTGTAAAAAGCTTTTTTAAAAACAAAAGATGTTTGAATAAATAAAGAATCAATATCATCCTTTGAATAATTCTCGATATAAAGAGAACGATATTTATAAACTGTATATTTAGTTTTTATATTAGAATTGATAAATAATTTATTTAAAGGTTCGATAGCATCAATAATTTATTGTAAAGTAACTTTTACTAGATTCTTTTGTTCTTTAATCGGAGATAGGATCGTTGGTATGATAATTAATTCTGAATCATAATACACCAAGTAATTGGAAGTATAATAATTTGAAAAGAATATTAAATTCATTTTTATCCAATTGATAATAGGATTGTAATATTGTAATTATAGTAAGCTAAAGATTAACAATATCTTTAATAAAAGTTAGATAATATAAAAAGATCAATATTTATAATAATCTTTTATAACGATTTCTATTACAAAATATTCTATAATTCTATCGATAACCTTTTTATTGATAAATCAAAGCTTGCAAGGATAAAGTAAGAATTGTATTTCAATATTATATTTAAAAACAAAAAAACGATCAACAAAAACTTCCCTAAAGCATCCACTATCAATAAGGTTTGTAATAATAAAAGGGTTTTTATATACAAAAAATATAATAGTTTTAACAAATAAAGATTTACTATTTATAAAATTGAATTACAATAACTTATATCTATTTATTTCTCGATTTACCTTTTTGTTTTTAATATTCCTCTATAAACGATTTTTCGTAAAGATTAGTCTTTTCTTTATTCGGGACTTTCTTTGATTGAACTAAATGTAAAGACAACCTTCTTATTACGGAGGCAGTAGACAGGATAACAGAAATCACTTTTATTGGTAAGATGTAGTTCGAAGAGTTACATTTTTACAAAAGAAACGTTTTCTTTAAATATATTTGTATGTATTAGGGCTCCGAGCCCTAACGCTCTTACAGGGTACGATCATTGAGCGTACTCTGTTCGATGTTGGATCGGACAAATGAAGTCTACTAAAGGGCCAATTCAGTGATCTGGCTTTGATTCTATAATAATATCCCTTTTTTTAAGGCCGAACTCTATTGAAGCGGTTATAAGGGCTAGGTTTATCCGGATATCTTCGATAGTAATTCTGGATCAGTTCTTGAGTGTTGTTCAGATAATCAATAGGTTTTTCGGTTGGTTTGTTGTAGTCGATTTATCGGACGGTATATTTCAGATAGGGGCCATCGCGACCGTAGCATTCTCAACGGGAATTCAGAACTTCTTCTATTTCGAATTGTTCGATTCCTTCGATTTCAATGAGAGAAGGGGGCGGATTGTATTAATTAGGGATAGAATCGTTATAAACGGAATATAATAAATTCATATAGAATATAAAGTGATTTCTTATCGAAACAGATAATTCGAATTTGTAAATATATATGCCTATAGCTTGCAGGATCCGGAACGGGTCTAGATTCTTCTAATCTAATTTCTTCTGGAGTTTTAGGGTCTTGATGTTTTTGATATTCAATCAAACCAAATCACCAGGATTGTAACAACGGGCAAGAGTATAACGAATGTCGGCATTCTTTGTATAGCGAGTTTGGCTAACGGTCAATTCGATCTTCAGATGTTCAACGATCAGGGATATTTTCTTGACAAACTCTTCGGTATCCTGGATGCCAGGACGATTAATGACGATGGACGGTTCAAACCTTATACACGGATGATAACTGTAATTCGCAAAGAACGAGGTCAGGTGGGAACTTTTAGATCAGGCAGAATTGATTGAAAATTCAGCAATCGATAACTATTCGGATTAATCGTCCTGCAGGTACGAAACGTATGATCGGAGATATTGTTCGAGTATAGCGTTTGCTTTTTCAGTTTGTTCATCGGTTTCCGGATAGTAGGCTGTCGATAGTTTCGATGCTGTACTTAGGTGTTTACAAATGTGTTTCCAGAAATCAGATATAAATTGAGCACCACGATCGAATATAATTGTCGACGGTAGGCTATACAGTTTCCAGATATGTTTCAGAAACAAACGGATTATTTTTTCGGAATTATAAGTATTGTAACAAAGTAGGAAATACTTCATTTTAATCAATCGATTGATTATTACGAATATCGTATCGTAACCAAAACTTTTCAAAAGGTGCATTATGAAATCGATCGATATATCCCTTCATGCTTATTAAAGGATCGGAAACAGGCAGAGGACACCTTCTTGTTTTTTACAGTTCGGTGTTATTCGATAGCAGCTATAATAATTACATACCCAATAATTGATATAATCATAATATCCAGGCCAATAGTAATTTCGGGATAGAAGCTCGAAGGTACGAATACAGTACGGGTGATCTGTAATAGGGGAATTGTAGATTAAGCGAAACAGTTCAGCTTTCAGATTATTATGATCAGGAACGAAAAGCTTCCTATAATAATATAGCAAACCATTATTCTTAGTATATTTGAATAGGATAATACGGGGATGCTTGGGTGCTTTCTTTATCAAGGCCTTCAGAATAGATACAGGTATAGAATTGGATATATATATTTCAGCAAATAGAGTTTTCAGTTCCTTCGGTAATTCGAATAACAGATGAGGGATTACAACGGATGTCGGGGGTTGATCAAACGGAACAATAGAAACGGATAGTGGTTTAAGGATCGATAAAGCTTTGGGGATAAACAAAGCATTAGGAATGGGCAGGGAATTAGAAACAGATAGGATAGATCTGAAGGCTAAGCGAATTGAATTAGATTCTTTCGATGATCGGTAGGATTGATTATAAATAGTGATTACAAAACGAACTCTTTTCTTCAAGGAATCTATCGGATCAAATGAAATAAGTATAAACGAGATAGATACAGAAGCAGAAATGAATATAGAGAACAGAGTGGGATCAAGGTTTTCTGATTTCAAAATCGTTTGGTTTTGATATAGAAGGTGTTCATTTCTTTCTTTAGATAGATCTTCTGATCTTTTAGTTAAAATATTAGGTTTAGCTTTTTGTTTATTTAGTTGATAGATAATCTTGAAATTGAATTGAAATAGAAATTCAGATTAATGGGTTTGATAGCGATTCAATAATTTAATAATTGTAAAATACTCCAAATTCTTGTAATCTGTAATTATCTAAATTGAAGACAATACTTTTTCTAATTCTAAATATTATTCCTTGAAATATCAAATAATAATTAGTAGTTCTTTATTGTAAATCTTGTAATTATATTCGATGATCGAATACTTTTTCGAGAAATATACAACAGATTTCAGGATTCCTATATCGTTGTATTGGGATAGCACTCCAGTAGATATGAAATCGGATATATCGGTTTCTACAATCATATCTTTTTCCCAATCGAAAACGATTAGGATTGGTACTTCAGTAAACGTTATCTTCAGAATAGAAAAAGCTTTCGTATAAGCAGAACTTCAAACAAATGGGATGTTCTTTCGGATCAGATTAATCAGCAAGTATATAATAAATAAGAAACTACAAATAAATTATCGATAGAAATTGCCAAATCCGATAAATGCTTGTATATCTATTAAATGAGCCGGAATTTTCTATTCGATGATCGTTTTGATTTTTGTGGGATCTATTCGGATACCTTCTCGGTTTATAATAAAGCCTAGGAATCTGATTTCAGGTTTCAAGAAATCGTATTTCTTCAGATTCGTATACAAACCAGCCTTCCTTAGGGCTTCCAGAACCTTTTGAATATGAACAATATATTCAAAGCGGATTCTACTGTAGATCAGAATATCATCTAAATAAGCAATACAGAATATATCTAGGTATTCTTGTAGGATATCGTTGATAAAACGCTGGAACATAATGAATACATCGATCAATCCAAAAAGTATAACCAGGATCTCAAATAGACTGAAACAGGTACAGAAAACAATTAGATATTCTTGCTCTTTCTTAATCCTTATATTGTTGAATATAGAGATGATATCGATCTTTATAAAGAATTTCATTTTTTTTAGATTGTTTAAGAATTCTTTGATAAGTAATAATAGGTAACGATCTTTCGTTGATAAGTTATTCAGAGCTCGATAATCGATACAGAATTATAATCCTCTATCGGGTTTCTTAACAAATAGAATAGACAAAACCGAAGCAGACGAATTCGGATAGATGAACCCTTTTTGAAGGTTCTCGGATAACCAGTCTTTCAGAGCAATAAGTTCGTTTCGGGATATGGAATAGAGAATTCCAAATAGTAATTTGGCTCCCTCCTTCAAACGGATATCGTAATCGTACGATCGATGCAGAAGCAGTTTATCGGCGTTTCGCAAAGAGAATACATCAATCCAGGATCGGAATTCCTCAGACAGATCAGATGGGATAGAATCTTTTCTCTGGGATAGGATATCGTCAATCAGGTTTATAGTAACCTGGAATATCTTATAGTCACGGCGAACATATACTGTACAGGTTTTCATTGATACAGATATGATATCCTTACTTTGAAGGGCATCCGGGCAGAAAGGTAAATATATTGGACGGACTTTCTCCGGGACGTTCTGCAATGCTTTCACACAGGATAATTGTAATGATGTATTACAGAATTTTCGATAGAACTTGTTATCGAATCGAAATATATTAAATGCGAATTCAATATAAGGATCGTACTTCTTTAATTACATTAATCCCAGGATAATTAAATAATAAGTTAACTCAATGATATAGATTTTTGATCTCTTTTCGTAATGATCGTTGATTTACAGATTGGTTAGAATATAACGATCCATTCGATTTTCAGACAATATTTTCCTATTGAATCCAATGATTTCGAATGGGATAGATAATTTGTACATTGAAAGCTTAATAGTTTCAATTCAACTTCAATCTACGAAAGTATATCCTTCGCATTTGTTATTCATTATAATATAAATAGGACAGGATCGATCAAACGTCGGTAAAACAATAACAAACAATATCATTAGGTTTGCTTGATTACTTGTTTCTTCAGTGAAAGATAAATCTCGAGTTACAGTGATAGACAAATGTAATATACACAAAGCTTTCGTTTGATAACGATTTATATTAGACGGGTTCTGTTTCCCGAACTCGGGGAGCTGGAAGGGAATAGATTGTATAGTGATATAATATATAGTTGAATCTGAACAGAGAACGGAACAGGGGATGGCAGGGCAAGATTGATAAAACTAGCTTTAGCTTATACAAGACGATTATCTGGGAATGGGTAATCTTTTATATAGTGATCGGTAGATTTATAATGGAAGTATTTCCTTTATTCGTATCTATTAATATGTCTTTGGGAATTGAGATTCATTGGATTTTCAGTAGGTATAATCGTAGCAGGAGCAGTAGATCGAATAATAGGATTCAGGGACGGAATGGAGGTACGATTAATAGGATTCAGGTTTTGAGTAGTAGTATAGGGTAGCGGGACGATTGGATTATGATTGGAGCTGGTCGGTTTTATCAGATATAGATGGCGATTCTTCAATGTCTGTACGAAAGCGGCGAATGTATTAGTATTATCCGTAGAGGGTTTAATAATAACAATCTGGTTCTTTAGTTTACTCGATAGAATTTGTTCTAATAGGATAACCAGAGTACTATTGTTATCGGTTATCCCGGCTTCTAATACTAGTTTTTGGAATTCAATATAAAAGATATAGAACGATTGGTTCCTTTGTTTTAGATTGATCAGGAGTTTTCGGGTTTCAATCCGTTTGTTTTGGTTTCTATAAGCTTTTTCCAGTATTTATAATAGATCCTTATAATCTGCAAGTTTAACAAATTATCCTTTGATATTATACAATCGAATTTGCACAACAGCAGATCCAGTTAATCTTCCAATTACGTAAATCAAGCGGGAATGCGGGGAAATGAAGCAGTCGGAATTGGTATACATTTTATTCTGTATTTGATCGACAAATCGATCAAAATCGATTTTCGTTTCATCAAACAATACAGGATCAGATACCTTTTCACTCAATTGAGGTTTCGACAGAATAGGAACAGCAGCTAGGATTGTAATAGGAGTCAAAGGCGAGGGATCGGTTAAATCGGTAGGGATTGAAACAGATGGGGCAACAGGGACAAGATGAAGTTGAGTTAGATAGGTAATCAACCTATCGTTCTCCTCTCTTCATTATATAAATACAGTTTTCTCGATTTGCAGATCGAAAGTAAGCTTTTGAACTGTGGATTGCAGATCGATCACTTCTGTTTTCATTCTTATATTGAATTCGTAAAGGGAGATAAAGTAACGATACCAAATCGCAGTATCACTGGCTACAATGATAGCGAATTCTTCAGAGGAGCCGGGTTGGCTAGGCGGATGTAAACGGAACGACATTGTAGAAGTATCAGTACAGATAAAAGGAAGCTATGTAGTATCACGGAGGTAGCAGACAGGATAACAGAAATCACTTTTATTAGTAAGATGTAGCTCGAAGAGCTACGTTTCTACAGAAGGAACGTTTCCTTTAAATACATTTGTGTGTGCTAGGGCTCCGAGTCCTAGCGCTCTTACAGGGTACGATCACCGAGCGTGCCCCGCTCGGTGCTGGATCGGACAGGTGGAGCCTACTAAAAGGGCCGGTCCAGTGGCCCGGCCCTGACCCCGTGACACTTCTTTGGCTTAATATAGCCTTATTATTATATTTGATTCAAATATTGTTGACTTTATACCCAATTATCAATATATCCTCCTCGAAATCCATTACGATTATTATTAAACCTATTGATATCTCGGAAAGCCGAAGCGATAGCATATTGAACAGGGGCCAAATTAATTAAAGTAACGATATTATAATTGGAAAAGATATTAATAGAAGCTTATTTATCAAAAAGAAGATTACTATTGATATCATAAATAGTATAACAATCAACCTAAAGATAATCGATCCTATTATAACAATTACAAAAAACTACAAAATTAAACTTTTTTTTTTTTTTTGTTGATCCTTTTGCTATTGTTTCTTTTGTTTTATTATATCAAGATTTATAAAATCATTATCATTAGCAATAAATACATTACCAGAATTTTTGTTATAATATTCAACATTATAAAGATTCTAATTCCAAATAGAGAATTTCTTTTGTTAATCATCAATATCGTCGACAATATAAAAATTCGAATTATCAATAATTAAAGTTCGAAAAGGGATAGTAATCTTTTGCTTCATTGTATTAACAATTTCACAATCAAATTTGTAGCAAAAATTAACAAAGTAAAACAATATAGAAAAGAAAACCAAAAAGAACTCCTTTGAATCTATAGAAAGCTTATCGAATTTAAACAAAGCTTCTCTTTCAATATCTACAAAGATATATAATTTATCCAATTTAACCAAAAACGAAACAGCAGAATCGAAACAAATAGAATTATCAATAAATCTAATTATATCCGTAATATATTCTTGTTATATTTAATTATCGAAAAGATTAATAGTATAATTAATCTTCTTTTATTCGAAAACAAAGAATTATAAATTGATCATCTAACAGAATTACAAATCCAATTTCCAAAACTGATAATTCTTTTAACGAACGAGAATATTAGATCTTTTGCTTTTAAAAACAAACAGATCCTTCTAAGTTTGATAAGGAATAATCGGTTTCTAATCAGTAGCAATACTATCAATATCCAGCTGAACTTGTTTATCAACCAAGATACAAAGAAACCCGATGTTTTCCGCTTTGAATTCCTCGATTTTATTTATTTGAGTAGCGATATAAGTAATTTGAATAATAAAGCGATCTTCGATGACAGAAAAAATATAATTTAAATAAACAATTTGTTTATTAGAATCAACAACGAGATTTAGTATCACCAGAGCATCCAATTCTACTAGGATTTGTGTAATAGTAGACTATTGACCGAAGATTCGTTGGATTCTAGTACGAATTCCTTCGATAGAAGTAGGAATCGCATTACCAGCAAATATAGAACAAAAAGCCATTGTAAAAAGAATTACAATTGTACAAAAATAATCGATAAAGAAGTTACAACTATACAAAAGCAATTAATAAAGAAAATGCAACTATACAGAAGCAGCGTATATATAAAATGCGATCGCACAGAAGCAATCAAAAGCTATACAAAAGCAAATAAAAAAGCTATACAAAAGCAAATAAGAAACGCAACTATACAAAAGCAGGCGAGTTACAACAGCACAAAAGCAATCGAAAACAAATACAGAAGTTGTGACGATGGTCTTAATTCAAGGCATAATAGAATGAATCAATTAATCTATACTAGAGAATAACAAACTACCGTACCAAATACAATAGAGTTGAGCCTTTTATGGTCCCCTCGGAGGGGACCAAAGCCCTAAGCGAATACAGGGTGAAATAAATGAAATAATAACCTGAGGCATTTTGGTTCCTTCGGAGGGGACCAAAAGCCGAAAGAATGGTTTAAGGTATTTATAGTATAATAGAATAACAGAATCATCACATCACCCCCCCCTCAAAGAAAACAGGTTTGCTTTTAAACCTTCCTCCTAATTTTTTGTATTGGCGAAACAGGTTTTTGTTTTATTAATACAACTTTTTTCTTCTTTTGTAACATATTAAGAATAGAATCGTCATCATCGTTTTCGATTTCGATAGGCTTTGCGAAGACCTTTTTTATCAAAATTGAAAGGGTTTTTGCGGATTGCCTGGTTTCACGCGTATGACCCGGTATATCGAATATTATATCCAATGTAGTGGTATCGCAATAACGAAAAGGTTTATTATCGAATCGGTCTGATATAGTATCAATTTCTCCTTCTTTGTATTTTCCGAGGAGACCATAAAGCAGTATAGTAAGTCCTTTATTTTTCATAAAGGAAAGGGTATAGAAGGGGCAGGGGATGTTATTTTTGAAATTGACGAACGCCTGTGCACGCTTCATATCAATCGTAGCGGGTTCCGGAATTCGATTTCCATTGTTTCCACCTTCGTGATCGTACCGCTGAAAACGCTCGATGATAGCAGTATTCAGGGCTCGGCATGCATTAATACCGCTGGTCGCTGTGACTACGACGCGGGCGAATTTGGATGCGAGAGTAGCATTCGTTTGCCATTTTGGATGAGCCTCAATAAACAGCTTTAAAGCTAACGCTCTGCCTTGAATGCAAATGGCTAGCCTTTTCTGCGAAAGTTCGATATCGAGTTTTGTATGTTTGCCTTTGTTTGCCAATTCGACGAATTTCGTATGTTTTTCGTCTGTATCCTTCTTTGTCATACCCAATTGTTTATAAAATTGTCTTGTTTTCTCGAATATATCGAGGCGATAAGCAAAATCTTCGAGACTAGTGCCAGCTTACACAGCTTGTGTTTTAGCCATATCGACCATTTGTGCCGCATCGGCGACAGGCATATCTAGGTGATTTTCGATAAAGTCGATAACGTTAGAGAAATGTATTTCTTCGCCGTTCGGAGATGCGATTATTTGGGAGCTCTTTTCTCGCTCAAAAGAACAGCAACCAGCATTTTCCACCACAAAGGGAGGTGTAGCAAGCCTCGAAGGGGAAGAGACGAAAGAAGAAAAACGATCATCGGCGGGATTGTTTGAGGACGAAACTGCAGCAACTCTTCGAAGCGAACTGAATAGACTTCCTAGAAAATTCATAATGAAAAAGATATTTTTCAGTGAGTTGAATCGGTTTTATGGAAATATAGTTATTGTATATTGAATAGAATAATAGTAAAGAAAAAGGAGGAGCGGGGTAAAAATCAAAGCAAGCAAACAAACAATAGAAAAAGCAAAAACAACAATAGATGATTTTTTGAAGTGAATTATAATTTAAATGCAATTTCCTTTTCGAAGAAAAGGAGAGCAGACAAATAATTCTGTTTTGTAACTCTATTCATAGGTTTACCATCTGCGAATTCGTCGTAGTCGTCGTTACCATTCTCCCAGGCTCTTATCCATTCAAGAAGGTGATTAGGAGGTTCTACAGCTTCAGGATATTGAGTATAGAACTCCTATATCTTATACAGAACGTACATGACATCGGAACAGTAATACCATACAGGATCGTCGTTGTATCCTATCCATTTTACCTTGTATCAGATCTATTCGCGGAAGAATTTCGATGCTAGGATCTGTTGCACTTCGAATTCCGCATCTATCGTTATTACAATAAATAGAGAAGATTCGATACATTATCCAGGAACTGGATTTCCTATAGCTTTTCGTAGTTTATCAAGGGAAAAGACTCTATAGATTTACATACTTTCAGGAAGGTCCAATCGATACAAATAGCCGACTTTTTCGAGTATACGGTATAATCTGGTCATTTACAGATCGAGCTTGTAATTAAACCTTTCTATAATGAAGCTTCTAGTAGTTATATACATTTCGTTTTCTACTTGGAAATCAACAGATTGTTGATAGCGATCGATATCCTTTATTTTCTTTTGTTGGATTTTAGAAAGGATATCCTTAACCATTTTCCAAGTTTCATATATACATTTGGAGAAAGCCTGTGTATCAGTGTAGTTCAACTTTTCTGTAGCTGTATAAGGGGTATTGAAAGGGGATCTGTCCCAATCGAAGGAAGTAATTGGAGAATATCCGTTTTGAAGTTCGAAAGGGGATATTCCTAAGCTTTCGTGGGGTATAATGAATTGCACGTAATCCATCATATACAAGAGTTCCGATTAATTGTTTTGATAATAATTGATATAGGGTTGGAATTGTTGATTTAGATACTGATTCATGATTTCCGTTTGTCCATCTGTTTGAGGATGGTAAGCTATGGATAGTTTTAATTTGATGCCTAGGATTTGTATGAATTCGTTTCAGAAATTGGAAATGAATTGCAGATCTCTATCAGATGTAATAATAGTTAAAACGTCTTTCCAATAATAGATATAATTCAGGTATAGTAAAGCCATTTCCCGGGCAATCGTAGTATAATAGCAAGGGATATATATTGATTGTTTCGATAGCCTATCAACAACTATAAAAACGTTATCGTATCCGTGCTTATTCTTCGGAAATGATTTGAAGTTCATTGATATATTTGTCCATGGTCGAACAGGAATAGACAAAGGATGCAAAAAACTAGGCGTTCGATCTTTCGGGATATGATAATTGTGGTAAATGGTACAATTATCAATATATTGGTCGATATAGTCGGTTATTCCTTTTCAAAAATACTGCTTTTTTATGATTAGTTTTGTTTTGATCTTTCTAGGATAAGTTGAAGAGATTTGGGTATGGATTTCTTCTATAAGATTAGTACGGAGGCTATCTATATCAGGTACAACTAATCGATCTTTGTGGAGTAATAAACCATTATACATAGAATATCCTTTTTTCAGTTTAACAATCAAATCGTGTTCTGGTTGTATAGAAGGATGGGTACAGCTGGTTTGTAGGATATGGTTTACAAGGTTAAGTTCTTTTACTTTAATAGTTAGGATCATAGTTATCTTTTTCTTTTCCATATTAAATTCGTCCAATATTCTTTTATCAAGAACTTCTAATGGAAGTAAGGTTTGAATGCAATATTCAGAGCATACTATTTCCTGCGCTTCCACTTCTTGATCACAATGGTTAAGGGCATTTGTTACAGCATTATTGATTTCCGATCGATATGATATTTCAAATCAGAAGTTTGCCAAGGTTTCAGACCACCCTGCTTGTTGTTGATTCAAGGTTTTCTTGATCATAAAGTATTCCAAAGCTTTATAATCGGTAACGATTTTAATATAATAAAGGGAACTTATAAATTCTGCTCTTCAGGTTTTGAAGGCTTTGATAACAGCAAACATTTCTTTATCGAATATAGCATAATTCATTTCGGTTGGAAATATGGTTTTGGTAAAGAAAGCGATAGAATACCATTGATTGTCGTTGTATAGCTGAAAGAGCACTCCTTCGATAATATTATCTGAAGTATCTATCTCAATTATAATCTGAAGATATGATTGATAATGTTTCAATACAAAGGTCTGGAGTATAGTTTGTTTAAGGTGGTTGAAAGTAGCGATGTAAGTGTTGTTCTATATAAAAGGAGTTTCCTTTTTGATCAGATTGGTCAAGGGGTGAACGATTCGTCCGAAATCTTGTATAAAACGTCTGTAAAAGTTGTAAAACTCTAGAAAGGATTGTACTCCTTTAATGTTTGTAAAGGTTTCCTATTCTTTTATGACTTCGATTTTTTATGGATCGATCTTCATTCCTTTTGTAGAGATAATGAAATTAAAATATTTAATTCTTTTAATACTAAATTCATATTTGTTGATATCGATCTGTAGATCAGCTTTTCGGAGACGATCAAGGATCTGTAATATATACAATTCGTACTCCGATTCGTTTTCAGAGTAAAACAAAATGTTGTTCAGGTAAGCCGTATATGTTATATCTAAAAAATCGAAAAGAATATCGTTTATATAACATTGATAAATAATAGAATCATTGGTTAATCCGAAAGGTAAGATTTTATACTTATAAGTTCTGTATCGGGTTCGGAATGTAATCAAATTTTCGGAATCAGGGTGTATACGGATTCGATGGAATGCTTGTCGGATATCTAGTTTCGTAAAGATTTTCGATTTCGATATGTGTGTTAGTGTTTCGTCGATTAAAGATAGAGGGTATTCGTTTCTTTTGATAAGTGTATTAAAACGTTGGAAATCGATATAGAAACGTAAGCCATTATTTGGCTTGGAAACGAAGAGTACAGGTGTAGCGAAAGGAGAGGAGTTAATTTCGATAAAACCCTTTTTCAGATTGTCCATTAGATATTCTTTTACGACTAGTAATTCCTCCGAAGATATATTGTATATCGGGCTAGTCCTGAATTGTATATCGAATGGAATTTCGATTTTATAATCGTATACGGTGTATTGTAGTAATTTATCTGATTCCTTTTTGGAGAAAACTTCAAGGTACTTGTGGTAAGCCTAGAGGACTCTTTGGATCAGTTCCTAAAGCTCTTCGTTATTCGAATTCTGTATTCGATCTTCTAGTACTATATTGATTTCATGAATACTAGTGGAAAAGATAATATTATCGCAACGACGACTATACATTTTGAAAGTTTTAGCAGAAATCGTAGTGATGTCGATAGCGATTTGTGAGAGATAGGTTGATTGATAGTGTTCGGAAAATAGCTCATTTAAGAGTGCAAAGCGATTAGTTGGTTTGGTTTTTGTGAAGGGGAGCAAATTCTCGGATTTGGTCCCTGCGGAGGGGAGCAAATTTTGTTCGACAGGTGAGCTTTCCTGGAATTCCTTTTCCATTTGTCGGAGGCTAGTGTATAAATCCCATTCGTGCTTAATGGTGAATCTAGCGAAAGGAAAAGAGGGTTTTAAGTGATCGATTTCGAAAAAGGCATTACATCGTTGTATATCTTCTTCAAATTCGGGGTTGGATAATGGTTTGGGGGCTGAAAGAGATTTTCTGGAGATGATTACGTCCCTTGAAAAGTATAGAACTGATGGTAAATCCTTTGGCTATACTAATTGGTAATTGAAGGATCTAGGTATTACATTATAGACTTTGAACTATAGATCTTTAATGATGATATTTTTTTTTATATCAATTAATAAGAAAAGGACTTGAAGGAAGGTTTTACCATTCAATCGGAATGTTAAACGGATAGAATAGATGATAACGGTGTCTTGCCGGCTGTTGTATCCTTGAACAGGGATAGGATTGTTCAAAGGAGTAATAGGGATATTAGTATATCGAGAAAGTTGATATACAAAATGAATATTAATAAACAAATAAGCAAATACACCGGTATCCGCTAATACAGAAGACCGGATTTGGAAACTATAAGCTAAAAAGTGATAAGGGAGTAGAAAATTGTTGCCATTTATAAGGCTCCAAAGATCAATATATTTGAAATCATATTGATAACTTTGAAAGGAGACTTTCCCAAGGACTAATCCTTTCCCGATTCATATGAATCGGAATCAGAAAGTTCCGAAGGGGTTTCCTCGTCTTCGGAGGTTGTATCAACCTTATGGATGCTAGGGGGACAAACGTAGTCTTTGGTTCAATTAGGGGTCTTGCATTTGAAGCAAGCGAAGGATAGAGTAGAAAAATGAAACTTGAAATTCGGTATGAAATCAAAAACAGCCGATTTTTCCCTTTCCATACATTCTAGTTTGGTATTATCATGCAAAAGGATGGAACTCCTAGTGCGATTGTCAGGCAAAGGAGCTTTTCGATCAAGATTCTTGGTTATTGTGATATATTTCTGATTTATAATATACATCCTTGCGTTTATATTCGTTAAGTGATTCATGTAATTTTGGAAATCGGGGTAAAGGTCTATAGTGGTTACTATCACAGCTTTCAACGAGGAAGAAAGCTTCGAAGTGAGTTCTCTTCGAAAAAAATCTTCTAATTGATCAGTTTCTGCCGTGAGTTCCAAGAATTGTATATAGAATTGATGGAAAGTTATAGTTCCCATTCGTAGGAATCGGAATTCGTTTATAGTTAGTTTCTGTCGATTAGATGCAAGGTAAATAGAGCTAAGGTAATCCAAGACGTTTTGGTATATGGCAAACTCCTTTCGGATCATTTTCAGTTTCAGATGCTGTTGTGCGTTATTAATAGTCTATTGGAAGATAGTGCGAATTTTCGTACCCTTGTTTAGGTAGTGATCTGCGTTATCCAAGAGTTTTCCTTCTGCAAGGAGTCTTTATGATTCGAAGGAAGGGTTGATTCTATCGTTGAAGGGTTTAGGGTCTTTTACTTTTGTATTGAATCTTCTATGATAAGATACTGTAGATATTGATCTTCTTTCTATTGTAGGACCTTTTTTGCTAGATATAGCAATATCGGGATTTTCAGTCTGTCGAGAATGCTGTTGTTGTATTCGAGAACGAGAAGGAGGTCTGTTGTTGTCTGTATCAGAGGATCTTTCTTGTAAAAAGCTAACTAGAGCGAAATGAATCTAATCCAATTGTTTTAATATAATCTGGTTTTGAGTTCGGATTTCGTGGTTTTCTTTTTATAGACTTTGAAGATTTGTCGTTCCGGCTACAAAAGGAACTGATTCTCCTCAAATTGGTGAATACAAGGGTAGACTTATAGCTACCGTTTCGTCAACTTCTGTATCAAATCCAGGATCTTCCTTTTGTCTAATTTGTTCGATTTGAGTTTGTAATTCTGCTGTAACAGATTCAACAGTAGTGAACAAAAACGTACAGAGTTTTCTCGAACGAATAGATATAACAATGATACCAATGAAAATTCGGAAAGATCAGTCAGATATGTGTAAAGAGTTTCATTAGTTCAATGATTTCGATAGATATAACTAACTAGATATTCTGACCTTCTCAAAGGATATTATGGTTTTCCCAAAGGATATTCTGTCCTTCTTAAGGATACTAATAAGTTTGTTATAATATAACGATGATCTTAATTCAAGGCATAATAGAATAAATCAATTAATCTATACTAGAGAATAACAAATTACCATATCAAATACAATAGAGTTGAGTCTTTTATAATCTTTTCGGAGGGGACCAAAGCCCTAAGCGAATACAGGGTGAAATAAATGAAATAATAACCTGAGGCATTTTGGTCCCTTCGGAGGGGACCAAAAGCCGAAAGAATGGCCTAAGGCATTTATGGCATAATAGAATAACAGGATCGTCACAGAAGTCTGCAGATGATTTGGCAAGATCAAATCACTTTGTAAAGTGACAAAGCCTTTGAAAGGGTAATACAAATTATCACAGTGAAGGAAAAAGTATATATAGGGTTGATCTATAGTTGTACTACGAAGAAGGGAAGAAGGTCAAGGAGGTGACCTGATTATATAGAAGTGAGTGCATGCATGTGTGCCTAAGGCACACATGATCATGTGCAGGTGAAGGGAGATGAACCCGTAACAAATATATCCTTTGATTAATCTAGAAGGTATATATAATTTGTTGTGGAAGTATATAAACTCTTTGTCGATATTGAATCCCTTTTTTAGATTGTCTGTATTTTTAAGGATTCGTTCTACAATAGCATTTCATTCATATTCTGTTTTCAATTGTTTCTTGATCATATTATAATCAACTCTAGAGGAGGTAGCGAATTGTGGTTTATTATATATTAATGTATTATCTTTTTCCTTTAAGATTGTATATGTTTTATATACTTTATTTTGTAAATATTCCGGTTTTCTGTTGAAAGTATCGGTTCTAGTGTTTTCTATTCCTTTGATATATGAAATACGAAAATTGTAGGTAGTTATGGTTTCGGATTATCTGATTTGTTTTTTGTTTAATTTCTTTATTATAATGAAGTAAATCAGGTTTTTGTGATTGGTATATACCTGCATTGTATATTTCGATCCTTTCAAATAGACTCTTCATTTTTTAAATGCTTCGATTATAGCTAATAACTTCTTATCGTAAATCTCATAATTCAATTCTATTGACAATAATTTGCGGGAATAGTAGGTTATTGATTGCTATTTCTTGTTTGCTTCAGACTGGCTTAATACAATCTTTAAAGTGTAATCTGAAGAATCGATTTCAATTACAATCGATAGTTCCGAATCGAATAATAAAAGTATTGGCTTTTTTATAAAAACTTGTTTGAGTAATTCGAAAGCTTTTTATATTTTTTTTATCTATTGAAATTTTCTTTGATTCTTTTTGGTTATTTTCGATATTGGAATCGCTATTTTTGAATAATCTTTAATGAATCTATAATAAAAGTTGGCAAATCCTAAAAAGAATTGTACTTCTTTAATATTTGTAGGTTGATTCCATTCTTGAATAGTTTATAATTTGTCTGAATTCATTTTGAGCCCTTTTGGAAAGATTATATAATCCAAAAACTCTGTTTCCTTGATATGGAATATATATTTACTAGATTTGTATTAGAGATCTGTTTTCTTTAAGTATACTAATATATTGCTAATATTCTGAATATATTATTTCAAAATCTTTGAATAAACCAATATATCACCCAAATAACAAATACAATAAATATCGAGATACTTTCTCAATATATTGTTTATCAAATATATATATATTGCCAATACATTAGTTAATCTAAATAATATAATCTGATATTTGTATAATCTATATTACGTTCTAAATGCTGTTTTCTATTTTTCACCTTTCTTTATTCTGATTAGATGGAAATTGTTTCGTAAATCAAATTTGGAGAAGATTTTAGCTTTCTTTAATCGATCTTTCAATTCCGTAGTTAATAAAAATAGATATCGATTCTTGATTGTTATATTGTTGAATTTGCAGTAATCTATATATAATCTTTTAGTTCTATTCTTTTTAGGTGTGTATAATACAGAGCTAATTATTTGTAAAATGGATTCTTTGATCTATTCTTTTTTTAAACTATTGTTAATATATTTTTTGAGTATCTTCAAGTCTTCTTTCAATATTTGATAAATAGACTTGAATAAAGATATCTTTTCTTTTATTAGTATTATTTCGTAATCCTATAATTTGTATTCTGATAAAGCTTTGTAACTCTTTTGTTTTTCGAAAAGTTTTGTGTATTTTATATACTCTATTGGTATATTCGTTAGTGAGGGATTCTGGGTTTGGTATTTTATATCGATGGGGTTATTCGCTTTTAATTCCTTAAAATATATATTCAGTTTCGCAGATTTGTATATATCTCGATGATTACAATTGTATTAATCGAATATCAAAGTTCCTCGATTTCAATTAATATTAGAGTTGTACTATATCAACTATAATATACCCAATATAATCTGATGATTCCTTAATGGAATTATGTCAAATTATATAAACTTGTAATATTTATCTATCTGTATTTCCGTTGATTTGATTTCTATTTGTATTATTCTATTTTCAGTATCAATTAATTGTTCATTTATTAATTGTAATATATATAGATGTTTTTTCATTTGGAACCTTATATTAGTATCTTGTACAGCTTTTTGTACAATAAAATTTCCGGTTGCTCCAAAGTCTATTATGGTTTTGAGCCGGTGTCTATTAATCATAATCTTTAGATTGATCTATTTGTTATATTTTGTAGCGTTTAATTATCTATTTTGATCTATTCGATTGTTTTGATCAATTTGGTTAATTTCGTCAATTTAGTCAATTTGATCAATTAAGCGATTTAATTGATCAAACGAAGAAACGTTTCAATAATCTTTTTCTTTATTATTTGTAATTGTTTAATTAATTGAAATCTCGTTGTTAAATATGTTTTCCCATTTAGTGATTAAAGGCAGTCTTTGTAAAGCCCGGAGAAAATGTTCTGTTATCTATAGAGGTTATATGATTTGGATTTGTATTAAATATTCATTCCTTATCTATTGTACTAAGTGTGTCTTGTATATAAGATGATTAATATTATAATAAAAGTAAATGATTTTCTATATTTCTTCTTGTTCTGGTATTTTCATATAATAATATAAAGTTCTTTCGATAAAAAAAGAATTGATTATAATTCCGTATTATAAGATTTTATATTTGTTGATGATTCTTGTCTCATAAATTTCTTTTTCTATAACGCTTTTTATATTTAAATTGTCGCTATAAATACCTTCATTTGTTTCTCCAAATTTCTAAATTCGACGATTCTATTCATCGATATACTATATAATCCAAAGTTCCTTTGAATTTGGCTTTCGATCGATTTACAAAATTAACTCTTCTTCTGAATCTTCTGATTCTTCGAATTGATTATCCTCCAATTGTTCTTTAAAACCTAAATCCATACAATTTAGAGTATATAACTAGGATACAAATGTTGCATTGAATTGCTTTTTGCTTTTCCAAGATTTCTTATTCCGATTGAAATTTCCTTATTTCTTTTGGCGATGAATTGTAGCTTTATATCTTGGTTATCTATATTCGAAGTATAATTTCTCATTTCTACATCTATCCATTTCTTCCTTAGATAATTTTCCTCGAATAATAGTATTTAGCTTTATCGAATCTCCATAACTTTCATTCCTAGCTTGATATCGTTTTCCTTCATTTCGCTTATAATTCTAACCTGAATAATTTTGGAACTTCTTGTCTCATTGGTATTCGTAAAACCGATTATCGATCTTAATTACAAATTCTATCATTTCATTGATATTCGTAAACTCGATACCTTTTACAAATTCCAATTTTATATGATCCTTAAAATTATAATAGAAATGATTTAACAAAGTTTACTAATCCCATTCAATTTGATTAATATATCATCTGAATTCTGTAATATAATTGATCATTGCTTCAATTTGTTTTAAAACGAATAGATTTCGTTCGACCATCTTGATTTCGTTAATATCCCTAAATATTCGTTCGATTTCTCTTTTGAATCCTACAAAACTTTCGAAAATGGTTTGTATGATTATTATACAATGATCTCTAAATTTGATGAAATAATTTTTGAAATAAAATTGAATCCATTTGGTTATTTTTCTATAAAGATAAAAAAAGGTATACAAGTTATAATTATCAAAAGTTACAAATTTAATAACATTGAATTTGAAATATATTTCGGTTTAGAATAAAAAGATTTCGAATTTCTTTCGATTATTATGATACTTATCGAATATTGCTACTCGTAAGGTTTCCGTGATCTGTACTAGGACAGGATCGGCATTTGATAACTCGATATCGTTATTGTTATCATCGTTGTTGTTATTGTTCGAGGGGATATTAATAATAAGGTTTTGTAAAGACATAACAAAATAAGATATATTAAATCGATGTTTGAACTAATAAAAATATTCAAAATATTATACCATTATAATTCTTTATTATTAAGAAATAATCAAAAGACTTATAAAAAGGCTATAATGATTTCTACTAAAGATCAAATAGAAACTTAATGAAAATAAAAATATAACGATTGTATTATATAATAACTATAATATTTAAACTAATGATTATTTTTGAATATGAAATTCTATAAATAAAGGAATCCATCCTGTTTATATAGACCTCCGTACTCGAAAGCCCTAAGAACTCTCAAAACTCCAAAGCTCTAGAAACATTGGGAGCCTTCGAAACTCCAATGCTCCAGGAACGCCGGGAGCCTTCGAAACTCCAATGCTCCATCATATAATCTAATACTTAACATGGCTTATATTCATTTGTTCCTACGACCACCTTAATCTCATACTAATTCGATCAAATCATAACATGTATTCACACGATCGATTATTGTAAGATCCGTGATCGTAACAGAGGTCTACCGAACAACTATTCAGGAAAATCAAATGAATAATTCTATAGAATCAAAATAGAATCTTCGAAAGATTATCAAGAAAGCAAAAAAGAAATTCTGATTATCTAAATTTGATTCAGTTAAGGAAATAAAGAATATCTTTAAAATAACAAAATGATATCAATCAACTAGAATATATCGAATTCTTCCTTTAGTAGATCCTTTAGATTATTTCCTTATTACAATTATTCAAGCCAAAAGAGATCTATTTATCAATAATCTGCTGACAAATATAATTGAAATTGGCGATATCCCTTTCGATTCTTTTATAATCTTTATTCGTTTTATTTTATTTCTTGAAACTACGATTCAAGATATTCAAATTGCTATCCTTTATATAGGTAATATAATTCCTAATATGAACAAAATCCCAATCAAAATATTATAGTTAGTATAACTATTGTGAGAAAGTTGGATTGCTAGGGCCACATACGTAGCTAGTTCATGAGCATTAGGTCATATGATCCTTCGTAGTTAAATATAAAAAGAAGGCTTTGCTTTCTCTTCTAGAACAATCAATCGTTTTCATTAGTCTTTTTGTATACCTATTGTATACAATCCTAATCCATTGTTATTCATTTTAGTTCTATTATTCGAAGTTTATATAATATAGTTTGATCAATTCGTATTCTATTCCCTTTTGCAGTGTACTATTGGGATATATGTATCTCGATCTATTTCTTTCACAATGATGATCTATGCAGGGATCGAATTGTACGGTTTATATTGTATGAATTTTTTTGTGAGGAAATTATATTGAAAAGAAAGTAGAAATAGCGATTTGTTAATAGGGGATAGGATTGATTCTGAAAGGATGAACTTTTTCAAAAGTGGGATTGTCAAATGATAAGTAAAAGAGTTCGGTTTTCGATTCCCTTTTATTTGCGTTGATCTATTGTGTTGAAGATAAGCGATCCTAACGAATTATTTTATTGTATTCTATAAGAGAGGAGTGTATCGATAAAGCTTCTATTTGAGATCAGAATTAGTAATGTTCGAGGTATGATCGATTCCAAATATTGTAAGGATTTTCCATTAATAACCGAATCTATTATATCTTCGAATTCGAAAACTTGATTTCAAAGATAATCTTAACTAAATGCAATTTGATCAATTAAAGGACCTTGTATGTTTTATAGATAATTGAAGCTGATATATATTTATCTGTAGATAAAAGTTGAAGGAGAATCAGAGTACAGAATATTAATTTGCTATCTTTGATATCGGTTATCAAAAATTTAAGATGTATTTTAAAAAGTTCTGTTTGAAAAGATTTGAGATTTATATAATCTTTTTGCAAAAAGGAATACTTTAGGAGAAAGTTCCTTATATTTTTCTATTTCTTTTTGAAACTTTATCAAAGGAAAATATGAATAATAAGGATTATCGAAAACCCAAAGTTGAATTAAATTCTAACAATCTCGATATTTTTCAATTATATTACAATCTACGATATATTAAACAATCTTTTATTCAAATTCTTCTTTTTTCTATTATTATAAAGAATTTAGAATCTTCTACAAATCAATTAACAAAAACTATATATAGGTTAAAAGATACTATTGATTTCCTTAATTTCAATGAAGAGTTTGCTATTGATATTAATGGAAATATTACAAGAAGAGGAGGAGGAAAAGCCAAGAAGACTAAGAAGAACAATGATATGGATCCTCAATCAAAGGCTTCACTTGTAGTCCACTCTATAGATCATATCATTGTAGATTATATATATATGTATTCTATTATACTATATACTAAAAGCTCTATTGTTTTCATCTTTAATGAAATTGATATATCCGATTTTGTTACTATTTGGGAAGCCTTGTAGATCGATTGTAATATGATCGATAAGAAAATACAGATTCGTTTTTTATGATATTATAATCAATCTACCTTTGTTTAGATCAAATTCATACCAAAGTATAATTTTAACAAGTACAATTGGAAAAAAGAACTGAAATTTGTTTTGTTCTATCGTTTCCGCGATTACAATATCCAATAAGTAATTGGTATCTGTAATTTCCTAAATCAATTTGTTGATAATCAACGAGAAAAAAATAAGGGAAACTATAATGCGAATCTGATTATAATAAAGGATTACATTGCCAAATTCGTATTCTCAGTTATATAGCTCATCGATAACCATATAATCACAGAATTCGAAGTTGGAAGATTTTTCCTATATAATCTGTATACTCAAGTGGATAAGAAGATTATAAAATAATTCAAAGTCGATTTGGATAATCTTAGTTTTGTGAATTTCAAAAAAATGATAGATGAAGTATACAAGTGGTGTTCTTCCGAGGATTCAATGGTTTGTATTTACGAAAGGCTTAAGTTTTATCAAACTATTGTTTTATATACTATGAGTGAATATATGAAAACATCGTTTATTGCTAAGACTAGTTCAACTTTATATATACAAGATTGAAATATTGATATTGTTATTGATAAGATAATTGATCTTTTGGACAAATTCAGTATGAATCATTTGCAAATTAAAATTGAAGGAGCGAGAGATTTGAAGTTAGCTTTTATTTTATTACAATATTAAACCATTTATCGAGGAGGAAATATAAAATATAATGATTATTCATTTCGGGAAGATGAAGATATAGTTTTTTTTGATATGAATGTTGTATATAAGAGAGATTTCTTCTATTATTATTGTTTTGGCCGATCTTTCTGAGATGATGATTATAATATGAAACAGAATTGCTCCAAGAAAATCGAAGATATTGAAGCAGGACTTTGTCATTATAATGAATACGGAATCTTTATATATAGACCAAAAGAATATATTAATCTAACTTCGATCTTTCGAATAAAGGACAAACCCGAAATGAATTAGATTGAGATGTATATTATCTTCTATGATTTTGGATTATATAGAAAGGAATCGTCAATTCAAAATAACGAGAACAAAGCTTCAACTGTCAATATTTCCAGTATTAAAATAGTTAAAGGTGTATTCGTAAATAATATTGATCATCGAAAAGGATCTATCCTTAATATCAATATTGCAATTCAGTTCAAGGAGTTTACAAGACTATAAGGAAGACTATCAAAAAAGTCAAAATCAATTGGATGAAGTAAAGTAGATAAGTTTGAGAAACAAGCATCTATTGTGTTTCGAGTATTGTAAAGGTCGATGAAGCAAGCCGAAAGGGAAGTATTGGAAAAAGAGTTCTTTAGGGAAGATGAGGAAATGGATGTTAATGAAGATAAAAAAGAAGATTGAGGAAGGGAAGGGCTTCCCGAATTTGATGAAGATGGTATTATATATAAGGTTAGACTGATTCGTGTGAGGATTCCAAGAACAAAGAAATAATCATTGATTTCGATATATATTAATAAAACTCTAATAGAGATATTGAAATGCTTTTTTAAGTTCGAAGTTCTTATATTGATTGGTACAATCCTTGTTCATTTCCCGAACTTTTTCAAGAAAGTATTGGAGAAGATATTAGTTATGGAAATTGAGAAAAAGAAGGATATCGAAACGAAAACTATAGGTTTTGTTGGAGAAGTTTTTTTTGTTCTATTTAGTATTAATAGTATAATAGTCAAATCTAGTTTTTATTCAAAGGAGATTTACAATATCCTTATTATAATAATGACTCTCGATAATAAGAATATCAAAATCAATGATATCGTTGATTTAGATTCTACAATCAATATAATAAATCTTGAAATGACGAAAGAATTAGGACTCATAATACAAAAGTACAATATAACAATAATGATTCTGGATAGAAATATAGCTACGCTATATGAATTGATTGAAGATATTGAAATCAATTTTGGAGAAATCAAGAATATTGTAAACATTTTTGTTTTGAATAATACCAAGGATCCATTTTTGTTCGAAATGCCTTATATTTTTGCAGAAAGAATTGATTTCGAATATAAAGATGATAAACAAATTATCTAAATCATAAATGATAATAATATCAACCACATTGATTATTAAGCAACAAGATTGAAATGTAAAATTGATATTACAAAAACTAATCTTGAAGATCAGGAAAAAAAATAAGTAATACAACACTTAGAAATTGTACCAACAACCCCCCGAAGATCCTAGATGCTAACAAAAATAAAAGGAAATTCAAAGAATTCATCAAGATTTATTTCCTGGAGTTTCTAATCAGCATCCCAAATTTTAAGATTGTCTTAAATTCTAACAAGTATATTACAGATACCTTCAGAATTGAACTTGACTTCGATATTAAAGATATATTTGACAATATTGAAGAATCTGAGATAGAGGGATTTCAAGAATACTTTGCTGTTAATAATATTCATCTCGATTTGAAAGAATTCAAAATTGAAAATAACATTTGGAAAAAATTAATAAATATTAATTCTACAATCTTTATTTCAATCAATAACGCCTATAAAAAGAAAAACGACAAAATAAAACCTTCGGATAAAACTAAATACATTGATAATGAAATCCCTAGAAGTGATCCAAATTGATTGGAACTAGAACGTACAACCAATCCTACATATCTATCATCAGATCCATTTTCGAAATATTTGATACCACGCTTCGATACCAAACTAGAAGGATTCTGTTTGATATAAAAACGATTAGCTTTATTAGATATTGGAGATATACTCTTAGAACGAAAAAAGCAATTTCTTTTAACACTTTTGATAAATCGAAAAATGATATTAACTTTCGATTGAACTGAAATTAACAATATTAAATCTTCAATTGCTTTACTTCAAATTATTAAGACAATCCTATATAAAGCCTAACAAGCTTTTGGTTTCATCCCTCCAAAAGCCCTCTTGCTCATCATTATCGAAATGATAAAAGATTGTATCAAACGAGGAGTACTAGAAAAAGAAAAAGAACCTTATCGAAATCTCTAGTATTTGATCAAGAAAAGCAAAGTTGAAAAGTACTACATTGTTATTGTTATAACTAAAGCTAATAAAGTAACTTTGCATAATACAAATATACCTCCGAACTTAAAAGAGTTTGTAGAACAAATAACCGGATGCTTACTGATTTCTTTGATCGATTTCTTTTCTGGATATGATCAGATACTATTGAACAAGAAAAACAAAAACATCATTACTATCATAATATCCTTAAAACTAATAAGATTTACAATCCTTTCTTAAGGAGCTATCAATTCTATTATTCAATTTGCAAAAATCGTTTCGAAAATACTATAGGATATCATACCTGATATAATTATACCCTATTTAGATGATATTGATATTAAAGACCCTAGAACTCGATATAGCGAAACTGAAGTTGAATTAGATCTATAGAAATTTATTATAGAACACTTGAAGAATCTCAATGCTACAATAGAATATATCGAATATACAAGATACATTATTGAAATCAAGTCTAAATAATACTACAATAGGATTCGGATCATAGGATACTATATTAATTCTGAAGAAAGAAATCCTGATACTACCAAAATCATCAAGATACTTGAATAACCTCCTTGTTCAAACGATTATGAAATTAGAATATTCCTCAGAGTATACGTTTTCTATCGATTATAAGTAAAGAACTTTGCTATTGTTATTAAACCTCTTTATATTTTATTGAAAAAAAAAAAACAGAATTTATATAGACTTCTAAACATGATACTACAATGAACTTATTGAAAAACAAATTAACTTCTGTTTCAATTCTTCTACCCTTGATTTATCTACCTGAAGCCGGAATCATCATTCTCGCCATTGATACTAACTTAATAGGGTAGAGAACTGTCTTGAACCAATTACACAAAGACAAACCTTGTACTATTGCTAAATATGAAAATGGTCTATAGAATCATACCGAACAGAATTACAATATAACCAAACAGGAATACTAAGGAGTTCTCAAAACTTTATAAAAATGCAAAAGGGACCTTTATAATATTCATTTCGTTTTAGAGATTGATATCAATATTCTTATAACCCAATTAAACAAAACAGTTACAGATTTACCTAACACTTTGATTACGAGATAAATTGCTTGAATTAAACTCTTCAATTTTGATATCAAATATATTCCTAGAAATAAGAATACTGCTACTAATACTCTATCGTAATAACTACAGATTGCTTCAGATAATATTGATGAAGAATACGAAAAGGACATTGATGATTTGATCATTACAGATTTGAATTCCTTAAATATAGATCCAATTGTGAATGTAAACGTCTCCCAAATTTTAAGATCGTTTCAAATTTTGGAGCATAGAAATAAGAAAATATAAAAGTTCGCTTAATATATCACTACATTACAAAGATCTAAGGGTTTGGCAATTAAGGTATCACGGTGGTGGTAGAGTGCTTTAAGATATGATGATATTCTACGAAGAAGGAAGAAGGTGCTAGGAAGAGTGTCGACTATATGGGGGATGGGTGTCTTAGGCAGCTATACAGACTAACTAGGAATGGGTTATGAATCTGTGATAGTATCTTCTTTTTTAAAGCCTAATTTGTCTTTAAATTATTGATAAAGCCTTTTTGAAAAACAATTATTCAAGCAAAATCTTGTTTAGGCGTCCCAAATTCCTGAGTTGTACATCCATTTTTCAAATTTTAAGATTATCTTAAAATTTGAGATACTATTTTCCTGTTCAAGCAAATTGTACTTTCTTTTTTGTTGATCGTTGTAAAGTCTTTGTAGGAGTTGAAGTTGGCAATAGTATTGTAATGTTTGGGTGATTCAAGATCTATGATAGTAGTCCAGGTTTCTCGGGGTGTAAATGGTGGTAGTTGACCAGGGTTTTCTTGTTGTCTTTTAGATTTGATGCTGGTTACCAGGTTGGTGTGTAATGTCTCTATTTGATTTGATAATGATAGCTATTTTCATTGTAATTATCAAATATATTTTCAAATATTTATTTCTGAATTGGTTCTTTCTTTTTGTTTTCTTTTTCGAGGATTCTATTTTTTATAATTTTCGATTCCGATTTGTTAATTAAAGTTTGTCCTGGGAAATGAGGTTTTAGATATATTAATCTTAATAATGAATAATGGAATACTAGGAAAATTCGTATATTTTCTAGTAATTCGATTAAATAAGTGTATGGATAAACCTTTATTATTTCGTATAGTCTGATTTATTTATCGTTGAGCTTTTTTGTTTTACAAGATATCTTTATATTTTTTGTATTTATATATATTTTTTGTTTTTTTGTATATTATAACGAATCTGATTTGTTCCGATTTGTATATTTCTTGTAGGTTGCAATAGATTGTTTTACAAATATTCTGAGTTGGTTCAGGATATATTCTATTCTATCAATTGTTTTGTTTTTTTTGAAGAATTTGTGTTTTTGAGTTATTATTATATTTGGAGGGTAGGATTTATTAGATTCTATATCCAATTATAGATTAAAATCGTAATTCGCAAAAAACGGTGAACAGCTTATTGTTTCAGAAACCAAGTTGTTTGAAGCAAATTCTGTTAGTGGTAATTACTTCATTTAATTATTTTGATGAAAGTTTATGAATGTATATAAATACTATTCTAAAATTGAATTGATTTGTTTCGTTTGATTGTTTGTCTATGGATGAAATGTTGAATTGTGTTTAAGGGCTACTTTTAATTGTTCAGAAAGCTATATCCAGAATCCCAATATAAATTGTGTTCCTCAATCTGAAATAATATTTTCCGGGAGATTATGTAATATATAAATGTGGTTGATGAAAGTATTAACTAATTTTTCTATTGTTAAAGATTTTGTATTTATAAAGTATTTTATTTTTGTCAATTTATAAATAATTATTAATATATGTTTGTATATTGAATCGTAATATTTACAATCTGGTAAAGATATAATATAATCGATTGAAATATCTAATTATGGTTGGAAAGGAATAAATAACGGTTTCAGAAATCCTGGGGGGGATAATTTTGGGGATTTTGTTTGAATATAGAGTTTACAAGCTTGAATATAGGTATTTATTTTTTGATGTATCTGTAATTATTAATAGCTTTTGGAAACCAAATCAATAATCTTTGTACAATTAGAATAATTAGTAGAATTTAATGAATGTATTCTGTATAAAATTTGTATCTTCAATTTATTATCAGATAGAATTTATAGTTTTTTATAATAGTAGATCTTATTATTATAAATACAGCAATCCTGTATAACTATTTGTAAGATTTTCCTGAATTCTTTTGACTATTTGATTATAAAAGAATCTTCGATTGCTGATATTAATTGTTTGGCTATATCTGATCTGTTGTATGCTGTATTAATGAATTCGTTAATAGATTTGTTTTCAAATAATATTATTCAATCTATTGTAGTTAACGAAAGGTCGTTTGTAAGTTCTTTGTATAGATCTATATTGAATTTATTAATAAATAAAACGGTATATTTTTGGTTTTTTAAATATTTGTTGTTGGGATCAGAGTTATCAGATCGATCCTCCTGTTGGCGATTCAAAGCATTTGGTCGAATTGCTTTGGTTTCTGGTCGATAAATAATTTGAAAGTTGTATTGAGATAGGAACTCTAATTATTATACTTGACATTGATTTAATGCTTTCGTTATTGTAAAGTATTTCAGATTTTTATGATCAGTCAGGATTTCGAATTCCTATTGAGATCCTTGTAATTCCGATTGTTATTCCTTTATTAATTTAATAATAACTAATAGCTTTTTATTGTAAATCTCATAATTACATTCAACAACCGAATATTTCGAAGAAAAGTATACTATTGGTTGTAAAACATCGTTGTCATTGTATTGAGAAAGTATTCTTTCCGAAATTCAATCCGAAGCATTTATTTCCAATACAGTTTTCCTATTGTGGTTAAAATAAACAAGTATTAAAGTTATTATGAATACTTTCTTTAAATTCTCGAATACTATTATATAATTGTTCTTTCATTACCAACCTATTCCTTTCCGCAAAAGGTTATTTAAAGAACAGTAGATCTTTGAAAAGTCTTTTATAAATCAATAATAAAAATTCGCGAAGCCGAAGAATTGTTGTAAATCTTTAACAAATATTGGTTGTATCCAAAAAATAATAACTGATACTTTATCTTGATCTATTTTTATACCTTCGATTGTAATCATAAAATCTAAGTATTTTATAGAAGTTGTTTCGAATTTGTATTTATTAATATCGATTTGTAAACCAATATCTTGCAGTTTCTAGATTATATTACGAATATATTCTCGATGTTGATTCTTATCTTCGGAGTATATAAGAACATCATCGAAATATACAATACAATATTTATCCAGTTCGTCAAACAAAATATAATTAATGTAATATTGGAATGACGTTAATACATTACAAAGACCAAAAGGTATAATTAATAATTCGAATAATCCAAATCGAATAATAAAAATAGTTTTCCATTTATTACCCTCTATAATATAAAGTTTATTGAAAACAACAATAATATCTAATTTGGTATAGATTTTTGCATTACAAAAAGTATCCAAAATTTTTCGAACAATTGATAAAAGATATCGGTTCTTAATAATAACATTATTCAAACCATGATAATCCTGATAGATACAAATCTTTCTATTAGATTTGGTTATTAGGAATAATGGAGTTGCGCTTTGTAATCTTGATTCCCGAATGAAATCTTTGGTAAAGTTGTTATCGATTCATTTTCGAATTATCTTTAATTCGAGAAAAAACAAAAAGCGATTTTTGAAATATAGAGATTCTTTTCTAAATATTAATTTTATCTTATAATCTTATACCTGATATAAAAGAAATGTATCTGTATAACAAAATAGGAAAGTAGATAATTTGTCTTGAAGCCATAAAGGGAGCTTTTTTTTAATTTTGTTATCACTGAATAACGATTTGCTATTAAGGAATTTCTCGATATTCATTTTTGTTATCTTCCAAAAATATTCTAATTGATAACAATGGTAAATAAAATTGTAAAGTTTCGGAGATACTTTGGTTAATATATCAACGATATTGTTTTTTCTATATAGTATATCCTTGAAGTTTTGTTCCTGAAGAATTAGAATCATTATTGCTTTATATAAGTATTCTTATTAGATAATCTTTTTTACTCAATCTAATTCTTTTTATATAAGATACATAACCTTTATTTTATTCTATTAACAAAAAGATATAAAACTAATAATTTATAATCAACAGATATTATCTAAATCTAATCTTGTATTGGAAATAATCTCGATCTACTCTTTTGGAATTGGGATTGATAGCGATGGTAAAGGTTCATTCTTTGGTATTAACTTCGGCCGATATTGTCCAGCGATCTTTTATATAGGCTTATACTGAATAGGATATCAGTTTGGTATTATTTGTATTTAAGATGATACTTTCTTATTGTAAACTCTTATACGATAATAATTTACACCGGATGTTAAGGTCTTATTGATTTGTAAATCGATTCCAGAGTCTTCTATCGATTTATAACTTTCGTCTATAGAAACTAATTCATTATAATCTTACTCCAATGGCTTTTTTAAGACCATCTTAAAATTTTGAATATATATTTCATTATCTTCGTTTTCGTCTTTGATAAATGATGATAAATATCAGGAAGGATTCTTCTTTGCACTGAAAAGGAAAGTTTTAATTGGAAATAATACATCAAGGACTTTATCAATAGATGATTTTGTAGATATACTATTTTTACATATTTGATCTATATATATTAGCAAAGGGATTATTGATACTTATATTGGATCGAATGTACTGTAAAAACAACAATGAATTATACAATATTGAAAATTGAAAAAGAGAATCATATCCCACCAGTTTATATATAAATTATAGTATTGTAACTATAATAATCCGAAAATAATTAGAGTTTCTTTGGAAAATTTTATAATAAAGAATAATTATATTTCTTTATATTATTCTATTGCTATATCCATTACAAAATAATTAGTAATAATATCTACAGTATTTCTATTTGCCAAACGGAATTCGCAACAATATAATAAAGATCGAATTGGGATATTATTTCGATTAACGAAAGAACGATCAATGAATACCTTTCCTGAATATCCACTATCAATCAAGCTAATTATATTGAAGGGAAAGGAATATATTAGGAATATAATAGTTTGAACGAATAGAGATTTGCTATTTATAAAATTAAACTATAAAGGTTCTTTGCTAATTATTACTTATTGTATCCATTCTGTATCCCTTGATAATCCCCGCGAACGATTTATTATAAAGATTAAACTTTTCTTGAATACTCTTGAATAAATATAAATAGCAATAATACTATATTGCAAGAAAATATATTTGATACACTTTCTAATAATGCCAATGTTTCTTCTTCAACAAACCCAATGAATATATTAAGGTTTTGTTATTGATGATTATTGTAACCTTGATAATTACCTTGTTGGAAACTTCTATGATTAATTGAATTAAAAAAACAGTATTATTGAACTTGAAACTATATTTGATATCCTTCTCGTTGATAGTCACTTCGATTAATTGAATTACTCGAACAATATTATTGATTTTGATATAATTGATGATTATCTCTCAAATAACTATTTTCATAGAAAATGCCTTTGTATCCGTTTGCATTTCTTATAGCATCGACTTGTTTCTTTGCTTCACAATCTGCAATTCGATGTTCAGATTGTTTACAAAAATGATATAAATTATAAAGATATTCATACTCTCTTTATATTTGTTTTGGGGTTCTAATTGCATCGAGATCTATAAGATCGCCTTAGATATGAAATACTGGTAATACTTATCGTTGAATATAAATTGAACTAAATCTCGAAGAGTTTATATTATAATACTCATTATCCCAACAATTTTGGCTCCATACTTGAAACTTCTTTCTCCATCCTTCAGTATCAATAAATTCGTAAGGATTTGAATCGCCTTTTACCAATGTCTTCAATTCGTCGATAACTTTTTGTTTCATTACAAAGACCATTTCTCAAGGAGTTTTTCTACTAAGTACGCTCAAATATTCCAATTGTGAATAAAAAAAGGGAAATAAGGTTTTGTCACTCATTTTGAATTTGTCGAATTTGATTGTTGCCTTATATTCAATATCAATTGAAATATAAAGACCATCGAATTTCTTCAGGAATACATCCACAATAATAAATTCCGATATATTATCTATAATTCCTTCAATATTCTTTCGTCTTTTTTATCAAACTATTCTTTCCAAAAGCGAAACCATATATAACAATTTCTTTTGTTCTATATCGAAATCTACAGAATCGCTTTTCCAACAAATATATAAACCCATTTTCCAATCTTCGTATTCGCTTTGTTGAATCAAAAGACCTGTTTTTTCATCTTTGAATAGTTCAGGATTCTTTATGATTTATCATAATCGATAGATTGATACAATAGAGTTTGTATCGATAGATGATTGATCAAGTTGTTCCCGAAAAGCAGAATTCTGAATCATTAATCTTATATTAACTATATTGCTTAATTACAGATCTCCTTATAATATATATATTTCTTATCGATATTGTTCTGCTTAAGTTAATATCCGTTCTATGAAATTGAACAAATGTTATATATATACAACAGCTTCAGGATTCTATATATTAGTAAACATATCGAAAACAGGGATTGGATCTTTAAGGTCTCCATCTCCAACACTGAAAAACTCATATACAAATTATTGATAATTAAAGAAAACAAACTTAATATACTCTCGGAATTCAAGTATTATCTTTGATCGGATTAAAGATATCGATAATTCTAACAGAGTTGATTAAATGATGTCCGATATAATAATAGATTATTTAAGACAATCTTAAAAAATGAAGTATAATTATAAAGTCTTTGATTTCAAATATATAACAACATAGTACTAATTAAATCGAGGTCTAGGTCTGAATCTAAGTCTGAATCTGAATCTGGATCTGGGTCTAGGTCTGGATTGGAATCGAATTGAAGCATTGTTTATTGTTTATCGATATATTGATAATCGAAGTTTTCGAGTATTTCGTGAAATTGATTATTTGGCAAGATTGGGCTGTCTTTCCCATTAAACAGTAGAATCTTTATAAAGAGTAGAATATACTATCACAATAATAATAGAATACTTTAAGATATGATAATATTCTACAAAGAAGGAAAAAGGTGCTAGGAAGAGCGCCGACTATATGGGGGATGGGTGCTTTAGGCAGTCATGCAGACTAGCTAGGAACGGGTTACGAACCCGTGATATAAGGATTGATAAGTATTCAAAAAAGAAACTCTCAATTTTTATATCAAGAACTATTATTTATTTAGAATTCATAGAAATGGATTGTTCTTTATCTATATAATTGTAGATGATGATTTAATCGAAAAAGCAAAAGTTATAATTCGAGTACACAAAGAACTAGGTTACAAAGATCTAGAATCATTATATACTAAGTTATACAATTGTTACTAATAGAATGATATATATAAGGATATAAAAAATTGAATAATTTTCTATTCCGTTTACCAATTCAGATCGTTCAAATAAATAAATAAATCAATAATTGCTATCTAAACTTTAAACATCTAACGAAAAGTTGGTATAGATGTTATAAAAATACTGAACGATTATAGATTCAAATGTTTTGTTGTTTTATAAAAAAATCTCAATAGTTGAGTAAAAACCAAAGTATTATAGAATACTACTTCGGAAACTATAACTAAATTCCTTTACGAAGTAATTTACCATTATAGCCTTTTTGGAAAGATTATTATGAATAGTGATCTTAAAAACAAAGACATTGTATTTGTTTATTGTGAAAAGTATAAAATCGACAAAATCTGGATATCTATTTATCATCCTTAAATTAATAGAATAATAGAAAAAGATTATTATTCTATTGCTAAAATATTCTTCCGTTTATCATAAAATGGGCATAAATAATCTGAATGGTTGAAAACTATACTATTCGTTGATTGTATTTCGATATATAAACCTACAAACAAAACTCCATTTGAATTAATCTATAAACAAAAGGCTGTATTGCCCCTTAAAACTACCCATACGATTTGAAGGATCCTTGATTAGGGGAATGTATATATCCGAGAAGATTTGTTAATCACCAAAGCGCAACAATTAAAGATACTGAATAAAGATATCGAAGAAGCAATCCTTCGCAAACGATACTACAAAGAAGATAGAAAACTTCATTACGATTTAAACTGCAAAACCCTAAATAAAAATATTCAAATAAAAGATATCATTCTACATCACAATCTTTGATCGAAAATTGATATATCATATAATACAAAACTTACTTTCAGATAATACAGCCCTTATAAGATTTCGAAGAAATTAGAAGGCCTTTCCACCTATATCTTTGAAGAAATAGATGGAACCTCGCTTAGTAGAATCTATACCGACATCCAGCTCAAGAAATATATATTACACTCAGATCTCTTTGTTGACAATAATTCGAATGACCTTCGCGATTGAATCAACAAAAAGTACCAAATATCGAGGTACTCACATTTTTCAAAACAAACAAACAACTAAGGATTGTTTCCTATTCGATTATAGGATAATTTAGATCCTGAAAAAAAGGAAAAGATATAAGAAACTAAAGAAGAATTGTTATTACAAATTCCTACTCATCGATTGCGAAATGCAAACAAAAAGTCGTCCTAAGTTTCTGGAAAGGAAAGAGTATTTGAATTTTATTGAAAAATCTGAAAAACCTATAATACAATTGATCTTACCCTTTGAATAATTCTTAACAACTTTCAATCAATTCTTGAACAATTCAATACCTCCTTTATAAATCTTATTCTTTCAACAAAAAATTATCGAATCTTTATACATTTGTTATATTTATTTCATCTTTTATATTCTCTTTTATTTAACCTTTTCATAATATCTGGAAAAGGATCTAACCAAACTATAACCCTTCACCCTTTTGAAAATACTCCCTTCTTTGTTCAATACAAAAATCAATCCTTTAAAAGCGAAATCGAAACCTTTACATTTATTGACACTCTCGATATAAAAAAAAAATACAATGCTTTTGAATACTAACTCAATTATTCGTTGAACATTGCTGATTATATCAGAGATTTTGCTAACAAAATGAAAGATCGAATCAAAGATCAAAACCTCTACAAAACAATTGGTCTTTTCAAAACTGGCTATTTAACCAAGAATAATGAAACAATCCAATTCGTCGAACAATATTGCAACAAAGTTAAAAAGGATCTCAAAAACCTCAAGAGAATCTGAATCTCTGCCCTCGGAAAAGCTTTTGTGCGATTATAATCGGAGGATTCGATTTTGAAAGATACATTAACAAGAACGGATATTATCTATTATACTTCTTATCTTAACCCTCAGATTCTTGTCAAATTCCTGAATGGAATCATAATTAATTGTTTTTGCCGAAAAAAAGGCAAAAAAGCAAAAAAGTATTATTTTGTAGATTTCTATTCTATATATGGATTTATTATAAAAGTTGATATGAAAAGTAAAAAGGATTGGACTCTTTTTCCTTTTGACCTTAATCAAGATTCCGTCCTCAAGAATTATAGACTCATTCTCGATTGTCTTGGGTTTTTAAAAGAATATAAAGAAAATGAAACTCCTTCTAATATTAAACAAAACGATAAACCTATTCGTGAAATGGATATAACAATTGTCACTTCAATGCTCAGCAAGAACAAAGCTGAATCGGATAATGAAGAAAGATTGGATATAATGGCTTCTTCAACTTCCATTTATATACATCGGCTCTTCCATTCTCAGATTATTATATCGATCTCGGAATCTACTATTGTAAATATCGATAAATAACAGAAGCGAAATTATCAGTTCGATCTTTCAAAGAATACCCCTTTATATCTATCAATTTTAGATAAGTATGTTTCTCGCTATTATACAATTGATTATAACCAAAAGCTTGTTTCGGAGGGGAATAATTCTGCGGACTCTGATAATTTTAAGATTATCTTAAATTCTTTCCAGGATTTGAAAAGCTACACTTGTAATCCTGACTTCCAATTTGATGAAGAATAATATTCGTTAATGAACAATGACTATATTATCAATCAAATAAAGTAAAAAGTTATTATATTATTAAATGAAAATATTATTGCCAATACTCTTTATATATATCACTTGTATACATTAGCAAAACTCCTGGATCTGAAAACAAAATACATTTCGATCAAGAAATTACAGAATCGATTGGTTACTATAATTAAGAATCGAAAATGTATCGATAAAATAAAATTGATTGAAGAATTTTACTCTTAATTCTATCTTTATCTATCTCTAATACAAAAACAATCAAAACAAACTCTCGATTTTCATCATTTTGGTTCAAAAGAAAATACTTACTCTTCCAATATAATCGAGTTTCTCAAATCGGATCTCTATTAGAAGGTATTTTTAGCAAAAGACACCTTCCAAAAGGATTGTTACGGGTTCATCTCCCTTCACCTGCACGTGATCATGTATGCCTTAGGCACACATGCATACACTCACTTCTATATAGTCAGATCACCTCCTTGACCTTCTTCTCCTCCTTGTAGTACAACAATAGATCAAACCTACATATATCTTTTCCCTCATTGTGATAGTTTGTACTACCCTTTCAAAGGCTCCGTTACTTTACAAAATGATCTAATTTTGTCAAATCATTTATAGGCTTCTATATCTGTTTTCGATTGCTTTCGCATTGTCATAACTCGTTTGCTTTTGTATAGTCGCATTTCTTATCTGCTTTTGTACAGCTTCTGATCCCTGATTGTTTTTATGCGATCATATTTATTCGTAGGCTTTCGTATCTGTTTTTGATTGCTTTTATATAATCGCAAATTCCTTATCGATTATTTAGTGCAATTATAATTCTTTTTATAATAGCTTCCGATTCTATATCCGCTAATAATGCGACTCCTACTTCTATCGAAGGAATTCGTACCGAAATCTAACGAATCTTCAGCTAATAGCCTATTATTATACAAATCCTAGCAGAATTGGATGTTCTAATGATATCAAACCTCGTTGCCGATTTTAATGAATAAATTGCTTACCTGAATTATGTTTTCTTTATTATCGAAGATCGCTTTATTATTTAAGCTATTTATATCATCATTTAAACAAATAAGGTTAAAAAATTCAAAGTAGAAAACATCGAGTTTTTTTGCATTCTAATCAGTAAACAAGTTCAGCTAAACACTGATGATACTGCCACTAATTAAAAACCGATTACTCTCCGCCAAACTCAGAAAGACCCGTCCGTTTTTAAAAACGAAAGATCTAATATTCTTATCTGATAAAAGGATTATCAATCCTGAAAGTTGGATTTGCAACTTTGTTGGATAATCGATTTACAACTTTTTGTTTTCGAACAAAAGAAGATTAGTTATATTATTAGTCTTCTCGATAATCAAATACGATAAAAGTATATTACGGATATTATCAGATTTGTTGACGATTCTATTTGCTTCGATTCCGCTATTTTGTTTTTGGCCAAATTGGACAAATTATATATCTCTATAGATATCGAAAGGAAAGTCTCGTTCAAATTCGACAAACTTTCTATAGATCTAAAGGAATCCTTTTCGGTTTTCTTTTTTACATTGTCTCATCTTGTTAATTCTTGCTATAAATTTGATCACAAGATTGTTAACGCGATGAAGCAAAAGGTTACGGCCCTTTTTCGAACTTTGGTCATTGATAACTCGAACCCCTATATAGCCAACGATGTTGATAATTGGCAAAAGAAATTTTCTATTTGAAGTTAGAATCTTTGCAACGCTAAATATTATAATAAAAATTCTGGTAAAGCATTTGTTGTTGACAATAATCTTATAGATCTTGATATAATGAAATAAAAGGGACAATAGAAAAAGGGTCTGCAAAATAAGAAAAAGAAGTTTAATCCTGCAATTTCTTGTAATTGTTGTGGTAGGATCGATTATCTTCAGATTGATTGTTATACTATTTATAATATCAATAGTAATCTTTTTTCTAATAAATAAGTTTTTGTTAATATCTTTTCCAATTGCAATACTATTGTCTCAACTAATCCGGCCCCCGATCAATACATTGTTATTCTGGTTTTTCGAGGCGTCAATAGATTTAATAATAATCGCAATGGATTTCGAGGAGGATATACTAGTAATTGGGTATAAAGCCAATAGTATTTGAATCAGGCACAATGGCAAGGTTATATCGAGTCAGAGGAGGTTGTCTTTATATCCAGTTTAGTCAAGGAAAGTCCCGAATAGGGAAAAGATTAATCTCTACGAAAAATCGCTTGTAGAGGAATACTAAGGGTAAGAAAGTAAATCGAGAAATGGATAAAGATAAATTATTACAGTTCAACTTTATAAATAGTAAATCTCTATTCATTAAAACCATTATATTCCTTATATATGAAAATCCCTTTATTATTACAAGTCTTATTGATAATGAATATTCTAAAGAAACCTTTACTAATCGTTCTTTTGTTTCCAAATATAATATTGAAATACAATTTTTACTTTACCTTTGCGAATTCCGATTTACTGATAGAAAGGTCGTCGACAGAATTATAGAATATTTTGTAATGGAAATTGTTATAAGAGATTATTATAAGTATTGGTTTTTTTATATTATCCAGCTTTTATCAAAGACACTATTAATCTTTGATTTATCATAATTATAATATTACAATCCTATTATCAACTAAACAGAGATGAATTTAATATTCTCTTTAAACTACTACGCTTTCAATTGTTTGATATATTATGATTCAAAGCTAGTTACTATATTAACGATTCTATCTTCGATCAAGGAATAAAAAGATCTAGCAAAAGTTATTTTATAACAAATCGTTAATACTATCGAACCTTTAAATAAATTCCTTACCGATCCTGATATAAAAGCTAAATACACAATTTATAAATACTACTCTCTATATATCGAGGATTATCCAAAGGACGATATCGATTGTTCATTTATTCAAATGCTTTTTACTTTTAAAAGAACTTTTTATAAAAAACCTTCTATTAAAGAAATACCAGATGAAGATTATATATTACAATCTGATGATTCTTCTATTGACCTCGAATTTCAGTAAGATCTGATGTTTGGTATGAATCATTATCGAACAAAGCGCTACGAAGAATCAAATAATCAAGTACAGATGATTCCCAATTATCTGTGTCCAAAATCGATCTTAAAGATTGCAGATCGGTGTCGGCTTATTCACAATCTAAAAAACCGTTTGCTTTTGTTTTCTGTTGAGGAACTTTCTATATCTATTTATAAAGATACAAGTCTAAATATGGATGATATTCGTTGATTGCAAGCTTCTAGTTTTGTTTCGTTTTGTTAACAAGATAACGTTCGGGTTATTCGATTGATATAGGATGAATTGGATGCTGTACAGAAAACTATTGAACAAGATCATCTGCGATAAATTACATTATCCTCGACATTCACAGAAGGGGATTTTCGATCGATTTTACAAGGGCAAGGTAATATAATAGAGATGCTCTCTAGAACATCATTGCAATTTCATGATTTTATATACGATTATTACAAACCGCTCCATTTGCGAAAGATCTTTGAAGCTGATATCAACAAATTTTTAACTGGCAAACCTCCCCTTAATGATGATCAAATATAATAAAGGTTTTCTATATAATTACAAAACAAACTTTTTGTCTTCCTTTTATATTATACAGATAAATTGCCGTCTCGTCGAATCTGGGATCATAAAATTGAATTAATATTCAGTAAAAAGCTACCTTATTTCAAAAACCGCCCTTTATCGCTAATGGAATTGGTAATAGTATACAAATGGTTTGATGATAATCTCTTCAAAGAGTTCATTCGGGAATCGAGATCGCGATGCGTTTCTCCTTTGCTATTGGTTACTAAGCTGGAAGGGGGGATCCGCATTTGTCAAGATTATCAAGAACTAAATAACGTTATTATAAAGAATCGTTATCTATTACTCATTGTTTGCGAAACACTAAACGCTTTTTGCAATGCAAAAATTTATATCAAGTTTGATATCATTGCAACGTTCAACAAATTGCGAATCGCTAAAAGGGATAAATAGAAAACTATATTCATTACTCGTTTTGATCTTTTTGAATCTCTAGTTATACTTTTCGGTTTTTGTAATACATCTGTATCATTCCAATATTATATCAATCATATGCTTTTCGACAAATTGAACAAGTATTGCATTGTATATCTCGATGACGTTCTAATCTACTCCGATAATCCTATAGAGTATAAAGAGCATGTCCGTCAAGTAATTCAAAAGTTAATGAATATTGGATTATAGATTGATATTAACAAATATGAGTTCGAAATTATAAAAACAAAGTATTTGGATTTTATTATTACAATCGAAGACATCGAAATGGATCAAGAAAAGGTTACAATTATTATATCTTGGGAATTGCCTTTATATATAAAGGATTTACAACGATTTCTTGGTTTCGCCAATTTCTATTGATGTTTTATAAAAGATTTTTCAAAGATTTATTGTTTTCTCAATAATCTTTTGTAGAAGAATATTATATAGGATTGGATTGTAGATTATACAAAGGCTTTTGATACTTTAAAAAAAGCTTTCACAATAGTGTCGGTTTTGATATACTTTGATTACAGATAGAAAATTGTTTTAGAAACCGATACTTCCGATTAGGCTTTAAAAGGAGTTCTTTTACAATATGATAATAATAATATTTTGTGTTTAATCGTTTATTTTTCATTTAAGTATATAGCAATGGAATGTAATTATGAGATCTACGATAAAGAACTATTCGCTATTATCAAAACAATAGAAAAATGATGTTTAGAGTTTCAAAATTTATAAAAGGAATTCGAGATTTTCATTGATTATAAGAACTTCGAATATTTTATGATTACAAAAGCTCTCAATCAACAGCAAGTGCGATGATCTGAATTTCTATCTCAATATAATTTCTGTATAATCTATCGACCAGAAAACAAAGCTATTCGACCAAACGCACTAAATAGAAAATACAAAGATCGGCTGTATCGCTCTAATCTAAACGATGAGCATCTAAAGAATCGAAAACGCATTGTCCTTCCTTAGAACCGTTTTGACGACGATCTTTATAAGGATTTGATTAGATATATCAATTTGGCACTAATAAAGACAATAGTACCATTCTACAATCAATCAATTGATACCTTAATCAATATAACATATACTAAATCCGATATCACAGATCAACTTATCTCTGCTCTTAACAATCTATTGATAATTAAATAACCAAAAGAGCATCGTAAAACCCTCCAGATCGCTATACAAAATTGTTCGGTCCAAAATAATAGAATTTACTACCGAGATAAGATTTGGATTCCATCAAACAATAAGCTCAAACTCCAAATTATCTATCGAACTCATTCTTCTAATCCTGCTAACCATTTTGGTCGAACTAAAACAATCGATCTTGTCTCTCGTACATACTAATAGCCTAATATACATTTAGAGATTGCATTTTATATAAAAACCTGCAAACTTTGTACTCGCACCAAATCGTCCAAATCGACGCCTCCCGGATTTTTGAAACCGTTACCTATCCCTTTTCATACAGCACCTCTCCACTTATATTAGGCGAAACACGAATAAAACGCGTTTTCCTCGAACGCGTTCTTCAACTATATGAATTATTTATTGAATATGTCAACACCACGTATTCCTTTAGGGTCAATTAATATAAATGAGGTAGCTTTTAAGCATCTCACCCTATATATGCGTGGGAAAATCATAGGGAAGGCAGAGGAAGGTGCTAGACCCACAAAAATTGGAAGGGAGCTTGGAATCCCCCAATCAACGATATCCTACACTATAAAGCAAGACTCATTGCGCAACGAAGGAGCCTCTCTACCTAAGAAAACTCGAAAGAAATCATATACCGAACGAGACGAACGAATTCTGATACGCTATATACGATTATATCCAAAAGCTATATATAAGGAGGTCAAAAAAGCATGTAGATTGGATTGTAGTATCACTACCATTAAAAGGATCCTCAAGAATCATAGAATCCTCAATTGGAGAGCTAAAAGGAGGCCATTCCTTACTCAGGAACATGCACTTAAACGGCTTGCATGGTGCCTTACTATGAGGGGCCTCACAGTAGAGGAATGGGGCTTAATATTCTGGTCCGACGAATGCTCTGTAGAGCGGGGCCGGGGGAAAAAGAATGAGTGGGTCTTTCGTACTCCTCCTCAAAAATGGGATCGAAATATGGTTCAAACTTATATTACGAATAAGAATATGAAGGTTATGGTTTGGGGGGGGCTTTTGTGATACCGGAAGGAGTAAACTCTATATTATGGATAGAGATTTTGAGAGTGCAAAACATGGGTATAGTGCTAATTCTTATCTTGAGGTTCTTGAAGGAGAGGTTGCCCCTATATTCGAAGGATTGGATTCAGGATACTTATTTATGCAGGATAATGCTCCTATTCATCGTGCTACCAAAGTACAAGAGTGGTTTCGCAATCGAGGCATTCAATTGGTTGAAAAATGGCCCCCTTACTCTCCCGATCTCAATCCTATAGAGCATATATGGTGGCATCTAAAAATATGTGTTTTTGAGATGTTTCCTGATGTTGCTAATGATCGAAGCAATACGGAATACGCTAGACAAAGGCTAGAAAGTTGTTTGCAAGCAGCATGGGATACATTAGATGACGAGTTATTTATAAAATTGGGAGCTAGTATGTCGAGGAGGATAGAGGCCTGTATCACGGCTGAAGGCTGGCATACTAAATATTGAAGATTTAAAGTGGAGTATATAAATAAATTTTTTATTTTATTAAAATATAAATCAAGATCTCAAATATATTAAAATTTTACTTTAAAATAATAAATGATTGATTTAATAATTTATTTTGAATAGAATGATATTGATAATGAAATCCGGGTGAAATCCGGGCCAGCAAATAGATGTGGTCTAGTACTGTATATAATCTGATATCTCAATCGATTATATTACACCACTCCCGAATTACACTTGTTATAATTCTACCTATAAACATATCTTGATAATAGTTTGCAGATTAACCAAAATGAAACATTTCATCAATACATATACGCTAACAACAAAGGAGCTAATCGATGCTTTTATCAATTGCATCTATACACTTCATAGACTTCCGAACAATATCATTTCCGATCGGGGAACGCAATTCGTATCAGGATTCTGATCACAGCTCTCGGAGCGATTGGGAGTTACCTTAAAACATTCTTCAGCTTTTCATTCTCAAATAAATAATCAGACTAAGCATATTAACTTGGTTCTGAAGCAGTATTTACAAGCTTTTGTTAACTATTATCAAAACGATTGATTGGATTGACTACCCTTAACCGAATTTGTATCCAATAATTTGATCTCTGAAACAACTGATTGTTCGCCTTTCTTCGCCAATTACAGCTTTAATTTATATCTAGATATTGAGCCTAATAAACCTTACCCACCAGATATAACTCTAATACAAAAACAGGAATTCTTTAAAGGTAATAAAACCGCAAATCATATAAAATATATCTTAAAGCAATTTCGTACTTTTGTATAGCAAATAGTTGCTACTTATAAGGACTATACTAACCACCACCACTCTGATTCACCTCGCTATACAACTAACCAGAAAGTCTTTATCAATACCAAAAATATAAAGACTTCGCATAAAGCAAAAAAGCTAGATAATAAATGAATCGACCCTTACAAGATTATCAAAGTTTATTTTTGTATTTATCTTGTTCAATTGTCTAAGAACATTAAAATCTTCCCTGTTTTCCATTATTCTCTTTTACTTCCAATTCATACTAATCCTCACTTCCCGGCTCAAACAACAATTAACAAATCAAAATCCCTGATTACACAAAACAAAATTTTGAAGCGGGACAACGATAAAGATAAGCTTATTCAGAAATGAATATTTGAAGGAGTTCTAGATAATCACGATAAAGATGGCCATCATTATTTGATCAAATGGAGACATTACGCGCCAACTTGGCAACCAGCTAATGACTTAAAGGGTAACGAGAAGGTTCTTATCGAATATCATCGCCTTCATCCAGAGAAGCCAGGGCTACCAGCTTGGGTCCTAAAGCACCCCGACGCTACTATATTGCAACCGGAACCACAGAATTTGCAATCGGAGTTACACAGCGTAATTGCTACACCTACTCTATGAAGATCCACTCGCACCAAGATTGTTTGCTTCACCTAAAGGTATATTACATATTATAACAATAAGAGATATAATATCATTAAAGGATATCACATGTTTTTTTGTTCAAAAACCTAATTGAGAAAAGAGATCTGTATTTTTTTTATATTTTTTTTTATTTTTTAATACCCATTTAAGATCAAATAGATTTCTTAAGAAAAAGATACTGTTACAGATTCATCTCCCTTCACCTACACATAATCATATGTGCTTTAGACATACATACATACACTTACTTCTATATAATCAGATCACCTCCTTGACCTTCTTCTCCTCCTCGTAGTACAACAATAGATCAAACCTACACATACCTTTTCCCTTACCGTGATACGGATTTTTGAAACCGCTATCTGTCCCTTTTCGTATATGGTCTGATATCTCAATCGATTATATTATACTGTTTCCGGATTGCATTTGTTATAATTCTACCTATAAATATATCTTAGTAATAATCTGTAGGTTAACCAAAATAAGACATTTTATTGGTATATGTATATTAACGATAGAGGAGCTAATCGATGCTTTTATCAATTGTATCTATATACTTCATGGATTTCTGGATAATATCATTTCCGATCGGGGAATGCAGTTCGTATCAGGATTCTGATTACAACTTTCGGAGCGATTGGGAGTTACCTTAAAATATTCTTCAGTTTTTTATTCTCAAATAGATAATTAGATTGAGTATATTAATTCGGTTCTGAAGTAGTATTTACGAGCTTTTGTTAACTATCATCAAGACGATTAATTGGATTGATTATCCTTAGCCGAATTTGTATCCAATAATTTGATCTCTGAAACAACTGGTTATTTGCTTTTCTTCGCCAATTACAATTTTAATCTATATCTAGGTATTGAATTTAGTAAACCTTATCTATTAGATATGATTCTAATATAAAAACGGGAATTCTTTAAAAATAATAGAACTACAAATCGTATAGAACATATCTTGAAGCAACTTTGTATTCTTGTATAATAAGCAATTGTTATTTATGAAAATTATACTAACCATTACTATTTTGATTCACTTTGTTATACAATTAATTAGAAAGTCTTTGTCAATATCAAAAATATAAAGACTTTGTGCAAAACAAAAAAACTAGATAATAAATAGATCGACCTTTATAAGATTATCAAAATTTATTTTTGTATTTGTTTTATTCAATTATTTGAAAATGTTAAAATCTTTTCTGTTTTCTATTATTCTCTTTTACTTTCAGTTTATACTAATTCTCATTTCCTGATTCAAGTAATGATTAACGAGTCAGAATCCCTGACTATATGGGATAGAATTTTGGAATAAAACGACAATGAAAATGAGCCTATTCAGAAATGGATATTTGAAAAAGTTCTAGATAGTCACGATAAGGATGGTTATCATTATTTGGTCAAATAGAGATACTACACGCTAACTTAGCAATTAGTTAATGATTTAAAGGATAACGAGAAGGTTCTTATCGAATATTATCGTCTTCATCTAGAGAAGCTAGGGCCGCTAGCTTAGATCCTAAAGCACTCCAATACTACTATATTGCAATCGAAACCACAGAATTTGCAATCGGAGTTATACAGCGCAATTGCTATACCCATTCTACGAAGATCTATTCGTATCAAGATTGTTCATTTCGTTTAAAGGTATATTACGTATTATAACAATAAAGGATATAACATTATTGAGGGATATCATACGTTTTTTGTTTAGGGATTTAATTGAGGAAAGAGATCTATATTTTTTTCTTTATTTTTCTTTATTTTTTAATACCTATTTGGGATCAAATGGTTTTCTTGAGGAGGGGATACTGTTACAGGTTCATCTCCCTTCATTTGCATATGATTATGTATGCCTTAGGCACATATGCATACATTCACTTCTATATAGTCAGATCACCTCCTTGATCTTCTTCTCCTCCTCGTAGTACAACAATAGATCAAACCTACACATACCTTTTCCCTCACCGTGATAAGGATTCTATCTTACAAATTCCGGAGTTCCAATAGATCTTCAAATCTAGAAATTTCTTTGATATATCTTTTCTTTGCAATAATGTTTTTGTTACCTACGAATAGCATTTCTATAAAATCCTTAAAGAAGGTCCATTTCCAAATTATTACTTTTCTTTTATTCAATTCCTTTTTAGAAGTGATTTATTTTTGTAGTAAGCTATTATTCATACTCGAAAAGATTATAAGTTCCACTTTGTTCCCGTTTTTTTATCGATATTACAGTCTCCTAATTGTAACTAGAAGCTTACCCGCTATTATTCATTTTCTAACCTTTTCAATCTGATTTCCAAGAAATATATATTAGAAATCTTCAAAAGGATTACCATTATGATTGATTTGCTTTAGCTGGGAAAATCAATCGAGGATATCTATAAGAAACATCAAGTTTTTATTCCAAGTATCTTCGATAAAGATTACAAACTGATTCGAGACCTCCTAAAGAAGTATTCTTTCTCTTATCAACCTTGATATAATCTTGATTAGATAATACAAAGAAATACATTCCAAAAAGTTGAATGTAATAACGATTTCTATTAGAAAGATTTGGCTAAGATTAATTCTTGTACAATTGTATTCCAATCTGGTACTATTCTTCGGTTCAATGATTCTTTGGAGACCTATAGATCTATTTTGGTATCAATATTATATCTCGCTATCGCCTTTGATAATCAAGAAATGAAGGATAATAACTTTTATAAAAATCTTCAGTATTCCCTTTAGAATCAAATTGTTCTTTTTGAGTTGAAAAAGTTCAATAAAAAGGATCTTTATATTTTTTGCCCTTTCATTCTTAATATTAACTTTGCATTATCTGGACCCATCTCTATAATCCTTTTAGGATCATTATTATAAAGCTTTACTATCGTTAAACAATATACAAGTATATTATTTGGATTCAATGATAACGAATTCCAAAGATGATATTAGGAATAGATTAATCAGATGATAGAAATCTTGGTATCCCTGATTGATATATTTATCCAAAAAGAAAAGTAATAAAGAAACCAATTCTTGTTCGTAAATTATAAGACCATTAAAAAGCGATTGAAGATTTTTCAGAACAAAAACTTTGAGCACCAAGAATTCCCAAAGAATAATATTAGTCCTGAATAGGAAATTGTCAACTTAGCTAATATTGAGTTTTCAGCCAGAACAATCCTTTGCATTTCAAAGAGATCAAAAAGAAAAGGAATAGAGAGATCTATTGTTGGACTTTCGGAAGATCGAAATAAGACACCCGACTCTGATCAAGAATCAGTTCGAAAGCCATCTATACAATCAGCTGGACTGCAAAAGGGTCCGAAGAAATTGACCCGGAAAAGAAAGGACTTCCCTTCAGAAGCGAATCAAGAATCCAAAGAACCAATACCATCAATTCGATATTCAAATCGTTTTCAAAGTATTCAGAAGAAACCTGAAGCGAAGCCTGCTGCTAAACACCCAAAGACAATTACCACAGGAAGTACTTCTTCAGCTCAAAAAGCTAGTATCGATTTTGAAAGATCTGTTTATCCAATAGATTTGATCTCTTGAATTTGTAAGCGATATTGACTTTTTAAAACAATCTTAAAAAATATTCAGTAATCTTTTTCTTTGGTATCCTGATCTGGTTTTTATATTGCAAATGGGTTTTTGATTGGGATAAGCTATATATTTCCGGGAGGGGAAGGGTGTGAGAAAGTTGGATTGCTAGGGCCACATATGTAGTTAATTCATAGGCATTAGATTATATAATCCTTTGTAATTAAATATAAAGAGAAGGCTTTGCTTTCCCTTCTAAAACAATCAATCGTTTTCATTAGTCTTTTTGTATACCCATTATATACAACCCCAATCCATTATTATTTACTTTAGTTCTATTATTCGAAGTTTATACAATATAATCTAATCAATTCGTATCCTATTCCCCTTTGCAATGTACTATCGGAACGCACATATCTCGACCTACCTCTTTCACATTATAAATTGAATTTAGTATTCTACAACTTTTTCAAAAATATCTTGAAATAGATCATCACCTTGAATACTTTCGATCAACGATTGTAATTATTATCCCAAAACCAAACAAAACAAATTATACGAATCCCAGATCCTATAAATCAATAGCTCTACTTTCAATACTAGAAAAAGATCTCGAACATTTGATTGCTAAAAAGATATCTTGGATTGTTATAACTCTCAAAATACTAATCAAACAACAATTCGGAATACTTCCTCTATATTCATCAATAGATCTCACAATTTGCCTTATATATAATATAGAAATGATTTTGAATTCAGATTCTAAAGCTATTTTATTAATTATAAATATCAAAAATACTTATAATACTATTCTTCTAGAATATTTAGTCCATCGATTCAGAAAACAAGAATAATCTAACAATCTAATTCGATGAATACAATCGTTCTCGATAAATCGATCAGTTTGTATTCGGTTTGATAGCGAAATAGGGCCCAGTATTAGTATTGAATATAATTTGTTATAAAACTCTCTAATTTCGTTTATCCTTTTTATATTTTATATAACCTCTTTGTTTTGATTAAACAATTCTATTCGAAGATTTGAATATACAGATGATATTGTATTAATAGCTTTTTCTTCAAGTTTATAATCTAATTATAATCAATTACAATTTGAAATACTAATGGCTTTAAATTAAAACAAATCTGAAAAGATCATTTTCGATTCTAAAAAATCTAAACTAATATATTTCTATAGAAACTTTAGGAAAGATATCGAAAGCTCTATCATTTATACAGAAAATCTTTCAATAATAAAGAAACTAGATTTATTGAAATAATTAAGAATTTACTTCGATAAGGAATTGAATTTCAAATTTCATATTCAAATCCTTATAATTAAAACTCTTACAATTACGAATATTTTATATTCGCTTAGAAGAATAACTCGAAATATTCTATCAATTTTACTTCAAAAAACAATTACTATTTGTATTTTGAAGAAATATTATTTTGCAATCGAAACTTGATAACTTAATCGAATTAGGAAACGAAATCTAAACTTTACAATCTCGAATCAAATAAATAAACATTTGAAACTTTTGAATAAAATTATACTAATTAATACTTGAATAATCTTTTTTGTATTCTGTATAATTAATATTGCTGTTTTATACAAAGAATCAAATCTAATACCCTCTAAAATAAAGTTCAATTTGATATTCCAAAACTTTACAGCCCAAACAGCTCGATTCGACCTTAAACACCCCCTTCGAATCCGAATCAAAAATATCCTAATTAAAACTAATATCAGAACTACTAAATCAAGATTTTCAAAAATTATTCTAGCTTTTCCAAAAGCCAAATATATTAATCCAATTGTACTTCCCTTTTAAAAGAACAAAGAACTATATATCATTATGGAAATTAAAATCAATAATCTTTTTAATCATTCGAAAAAACAAACAGCTAAGGATTTCGAAAAGTTTATATTTATGATTCCAAAAAGTGATTTACAAATCTTCTCCGATGATTCGAAAAACGAAGTTCAAAATAATACTATAAAAGGTGAATTAATGATTTATCAATATAATCTACAAATGAATTGATAGGTTTTCTTATTAAACTATAATACTGAAATTTTCGATATTGAAACAATTGCAATTCTGAAAGATACTCAAATAGCAATTCAATTATCTTTAACTAGATTTGCTATAAACCTTTAGGTTTTCTTGGATAATCTAAAGATTATTATATATTTAAGCTCTCATTCGATTAGATCTTTTCAATCTATATTCGAAGAATTTTATAAGTTAACTATAATTTGATCTTTCAGATTTCATTTGTTATATACTCACCCTAATTCAATTCGAATTCGATAAGTTCCTAGATATCTAGATATCCCCGAAAACAAAACAACGAACAAAACAACTAAAGAGAGAATAATACTCTCATCCTTATCTAATTCTATCTATACTCTCGCCTCTTTAAAAAGAATTACTAAATCGAATACTAAATTAATAAAATCAAAATTATAAACAATTATAACATTATTAAATTATAATAATCTTTTTATAATTTATAATAATCAATCGATTATATTTTCTTTTGAACAAACGATATTAAAATACATCCTAACAGCTAAATCTTAATACAGCGATTTCGTAATATATTATAATCGATTCAATCATAAAGACCCCTATATTTTATATTTATATAAGAAAAGAAAATCCTTTTTTCATTTTTACTTTTGTAAAATTGAAAACGTTCAAAAGACCCTTTCGAAATTGCCGCCATTTGAAGCTATCCTCTATCTTTTAGAAAATATAAAAGGAGTAGCGAAACTAATAGCTTGATTCAAATCTATAAAATTCTATCAGAATATATATCCTCGATTCTCTATACAATTTATAGATTGAAAAACTACTTTTATTTTATTTTATTTTATTTTATTTTATTTTATTTTATTTTATTTTATTTTATTTTATTTTATTTTATTTTATTTTATTTTATTTTATTTTATTTTATTTTATTTTATTTTATTTTATTTTATTTTATTTTATTTTATTTTATTTTATTTTATTTTATTTTATTTTATTTTATTTTATTTTATTTTATTTTATTTTATTTTAGGGTTCTCTTTATATAAGATATTGAATTTTGATTCGAAAAGATTGAATTTATATAAATTAAAAAAAAAAAAAAAAAAAAACTTTATATTAACAAAATATACTAAAAAGCTTAATTGCGATAACGAAGGAGAGGAGATCAAGAATTGAGAGATCTAATTATATTATAAAGAACAGTTGAAATATCTATTTAAGGGATTAATTCAATATGCAATAATAATCATATAAATTCTACTAAAGCATTTAGTATATATAATACTAGTAAACTTAAATTAGCTAATTAGAAATCTAGGGGCCTTCCTCTCCTGGTGTCCTTTGTCCCAATTGGGAATTTGAGGCCTGTATTTCGCACAAAGCCTCGGACGAAAAATAACACACACATACACATACATATATATCTTCTAGCTTGACTATAGAATATTAGCCACACACAATAATATATGTTTGATTGCCCTTCCAACAACATTAAACATCAGACTGTACTCAGGCGACCCTCATTTCCATTTCCCATATCCAATTCCAATTCCAATTCCAATTCCAAATTCTCCTCAAATATCAGGTACTAGATACCAGATACCAGATACCAGATACTAAATACCAAACATCAAACATAAATCGAACAGCCGACCCAAACCAAACCAACCAGCACCACTCAACCACCTCACCATCCAACCCCACCATCTACTCTATCCGAATCATACACCTTAGCATGCGATCGCGCTGCTGTATACCGCGATGCTGAGATAAGAATCTAAATATATATTTGTTTTAGTCGTGAATAATTATCTATATCGCATCATATATACACCAGTTATGCACCAGGTGTGTAAATATGCCTCCACTTCCGTTTATTTCTCATTTATTTACTTTGTAGTGAGTGTTACCTAGTATATGCCGAGACAAAAGTTTATTTTAAAACAAAGGAAATTGTAGTATAGTGCATGTGGGTTTAGGTTTGGAGAGTATAGTGATGTACATTATATACGCCTGTAGCGCAATTGATATATACCCCACGACAACACACTACCTCCACAAAAACAAATCATCATCAAATCATCCAAAAAAAATAAAAAATAAAAAATAAAAAATAAATAAAATAAATAAAAAAAAGACGAGAAAATTCTATTATGGGAACACCCGAACGCTATCGTACATTGACCGATGATCTGGTGATCGAAAAACTCCATATACAATTCCAGACCCGTAACGCCAACCATTCCCCTTCCAATCCCCATCCATCCCATCTATCTATCCATGTAACATGTAACATGTATAACAAGAATCTTTAAAAATCCCTACGCACCTCCACTCCAAGAAACACGCCCGAAAGTAAACACTAGTTTCCATGCGTTTACCCCGCAACACATACATGTACGCCAACACGCCTCGCATTACCCCCGCAATTGGCACGCATTTGTTCTTCGCACGCATGGACACTGATCTATGCATAACTTTGCTGATTGGGGCACGCGGAGACGGTAGATCTACCGTAGCGTTGTATTGGTACTTATGTTTTCATCATCATGACATGATGATGATATGACATAATAAGGCCATTCCGTACCTGTACGATGTACCATCCTTCCTCTTTATCATCATCCCCGGATTTAACCCCAAACCCGCTGATCACAAAGAAAAAAGTACCTGCAGCGACTCCGGCAAAAGTGGTGCCTACGTGCACAACCTCTGTTGGTGGGGGAACGTATCGTTGAAATATCATATCATATCATACCATCAAGTAATATAGGGCTTTATCTTTTGACGCCACTACGACGTGAAAGTGTATGGGAATTTACTTTTCTCCATTCCCATCATCACGTAAAACTGCTGCCTAGAGGTACGTATTTTCCCATCGGTAAATGCGGCTGTGATTGTGATACAGCAGAAGGTTCTTTGCTTCTTCCGGATGCATAAAATTGTGATCGGTCCGGGCCTCGACCTAAACCTACCCAGTTTCGGCCGAAAGGCCTTTGCGAATTCCGAGGCAGGCATCATTCATTGAAGATATTTTGATAGACATAGACGTCTGATTTTGATGCCGGCAACACCGACAAGTTATTCTGTACGCCGTCATTTCCTTGTGCGTGCGGCTGAGTGGAACCGTACGCACAGCACCTGGGAAAGGCTTGATGTCAACCGCGTGTGAGACATGAAGTCTAAGCCGTCAATCAGAGATAACCACATTTCAAGGCGTACATTCCTGATCTACTTTAAGAAGAATGATGTCAGCGTCAAGAGATATGTGAGCCGTCAATTTGAAAAGCCATGGAAAGATCGACAAAAAATTTCCCATGTTGAGATCTCCTTTGATGATTTTGATTGCTAGCTTCATCATGATGCACGACTCCTCTTTCATGAGATTGGTGGCCGTAGCAGCGAACCTCGCCTGATGGCCGACTTGGCCATCGTACTTCTTTAAGGTAATCTATTATGGGGCGTAGAGGACTTGCAGCTATTTGAGAAAGGTAATTTGGGTGGTCACACTTCGAAACTGAAATATATAGCTAGAAATGCGATCTATCAGATTCATCATGTAGCGGAAAGTAAGAAGCACCGACGTTTGCATGTGCAGAACAAGCATGCGATAACATTGGAGAAGGAATGATTAATGCAGAAGAATGGGTACAGATGATGAGGGGTAATCTTTAACTTTCGTAAAAAGCGTCGGTAATATCCTACCATACGTCAAATTCATTCCCCATTATGAATAATTGCTAAAGAAAGTTCTTGCGTTAAAAATAAACGTTGAACACGGTGGAGAAAAACTCGGCTCGGGAAGCTGCAGTCTTGCTGCAGTCTTGCTGCTGCGTGCTCATGCAGGTAAAATCAATTCGGGAATATTACCATGTCGTTCAGTGCATGTAGAATTATGAGCAAATAGTTATCCGCGATATCCGCAAGTAATCCTATGGACTACCATACCAATATTGATGATTTTGTGCAAGAATGGAACGAGTAAGCAGGATCTATCATTTATTTTGATTCTCCTCTCTTCACCGGCTAGAGTACATATGAACCAGAAAAGGATTTTGCAGAAGGATAATATCATTGCTAACAGGGGTTTTTCAAAGGTATGCAACTAAACAATCCCTTCTCGGTGCTGTTTTTATTAATCTAGCATATACATACAACTTCATGATCAGAGAGACAACGGCCTTGGTGTGCAGAAACAAAAGTTGCTGTATCACAGTCACAACTTGGTAAGAAATGATTACGCTGGACGCCATTACTGTGTGTGTACGCATGTAGGGTCTTCAGCTATTCAATTATTCTGCGTAAAAATGCACTTGCGCTGAAATGTACATAAAATGGAATGTCCGTAGCCGCTGCACGAGAACATGCTGCGTGAAGTTATACATCCATCATGTGATTTTGTTCGTATACTACAACGTAACATGAGAACGTGCAGGTACCTTGCTTTTCCTTGTCCTTGTCCTTGTCCTTGTGCCTTGCTGCCTTCACACACTGGCGGATATGCTGTAACATTATCGATGTCCCTGTTCTCAAACTTGGGGGCCAAATTATGAACTATTTTGAGCCTTGATGAACCTTGAGCCGTAAACCTTAAGCCTTGCTTCTGATATCTTTCGAAACACATGAAATGATTCTGATTTCTGATGCAAACTCACAGATTAAATTATTGTGGGTAAAAATGTTTATCCCCAGATATTCGATATTCGTACATTTCCAGGTTCTATTTCGGGATTGTCAGTGGGGTTAAGTTCTCATGGTTAAAAGACTCAAAATCCGATAATCCGATGAAACGAAAATGAGATGCTTATGCTTGGTCGCCTAAGTTCTAACGTAGTCGAGGCGAGGCGAGGGGTTATTTACCGTACAGCGGCACCAAACGGTAGAGTACCACTGTAGATCAAACATGTGGGCACAGGGTTTTCAAGGTTCAAGGCTTTTTTCTTTTTCTTGGAAAAAGCTTCCAGAAGAATTCGAGAAGCTATTCTCATTTGTTTTGTCATCAAAAAATGCTTGAGGTTGTAAGAAGTTCCAAGGTTATTTGCTAAGTTTGGTAAGCTGATTCATAGAATTGACCACGCAATAGGAACAAAAGTCCCTAGAGTACTCTGCAATATCCAGAAGGATGCTTTGTCATACAGAGTAATTGGTTTGGTAAGTAGAGATAGAATCATTGTCGATGAGAAATCAGATCATGGATCAGGGAATTTTGACGACAGACGCAACATTACAACGATCAATGCCTGTACTTTTGTTTAAAAAGACTGTGTGTGTGGACCTTGGTGTATCGGTATCCAAACGTTTGGTTGATAGGATATACCTTGTTAGTAGAATAGTATGGATGGATCATGTCATACTTTCTTTAAGTCCTTAAATTTGCTTGTTGCTTGTTGCTTGACTGGGAGACGTAAGATGTTGGAAAATGTATGTGTAGGTCTTATGGTATGGTATGCGTTGAGCAATAATGTATGAGATGCACAAGCGCATCCTTTCTTCCCACGAATTGAATACTTCTCGAGACTTTACTCGTACCTAAGGACAATGGAGTTATGGTTATCTTGCTTGATTTTTCCAAGGGTCTCCCTAGACACCACGGAGACTTTGAGATAATCTCTCCAAGGACCCAAGGAGAAAGTAAAAAAGCTTGTAATGAAGAGAACTGCCTTGGATCAGTTGATTGAATGTACTGTACAAGTGTACACAGACAATGTGCTCGTTTCTATCCCGTCACTAACACTATCGAATGATGCCAAGTCAGTCATCTACAGCTACACAAGCAGGACGGGTTTTTGCGTTGCATTGCTGAGTGCATTTCTGCTGTAGATGCACATCTCGCCGTTTGTAGACCCAAGAAAGCCACCGAAATGGCAGGTAGATCCCCTTGAATAAAAACAGGAGATTGTCGTTTATCGTTTTTGAATTCGTATCAAATCTACTGAATACCATAGATTGAAACAGTTCACTATCCATCAAAAGGAAATATTAATATATTGTGAGTAAGCAAATATGATAATCCTAGATACAATCAGTATACAAAGGGACCTACTGCCTGCTTTGAAATCTTTTTAATTGCTCATCGGGGATAATTAACCTTATGATGTCGACATTGCATAACAAGAGATTTACTAGTCTTGTTGGCCCTTTGGTCTTGTAACTATCGGGCAAACTTACTCTAAAAGTACGGAAAGGGTACGAACGTACATATCGTATCAGATTTCATTTACAATAGTCACGAGCTCATTATTGTCTCCACAATTGAAGATATTCAGGAATTTAGTCCCCGAATCTATTTTTTTTTTTAATTTTTTTTTTTATTTTTTAAATTTTTTTTAATTTTTTTAAATTTTTTTTTAAATTTTATTTTATTTTTTTTGGTTTTCTCATCACCCCTTTTGGAGGATTAAAAGGGCAAGAAGAAAGGGACAAGGAGAAACAAATAGAAAAGTTGTTGGCTAAGAATGAACGTTAAATGAATGTGGACTAAAACTGGGCTTACATCGTAGTACCTAGTGGCTATGTAATGTACCTACGGAAACCAAAAACGGTGTGGAAAGGGCCTGACCGTGTATTTTCCCCGAGGATCCAATAGAATGGTTGACACAGCAGGGATAATCCTATGGGATAGAACGGTACAGAAGGTAAGAAAGAAAATTTGGGAGAAAGGGGAATTGCTTCTGAAATCCGACGCCGTTTTATTCAACTTGAAGAGTATGATTTATACCTAGGTAGTAGACAATAAATCTTACATATCCATATGTGAAAATAGGAAGAGACAAAGATACGCTTGACGAATAAACTTTCAAGATCTGCTATTTCCACTAAGATTATCCAAGGTGCTCTGTGCTGTGCTGTGCTCACAGAGATTTTCCTTACATTTACCAAAGCACCACAGCTAAATTCTCAAGAGCTGCATGACAGCACATTTTGAGTCTTTCGAAGAGATTATCTCATGCTCGCAACCCCCACTTCAGATCCACTTGTATTCGTGCATTGCAGAATAACGAAGCTGATCCTTCCTTCTATCCTTAACTAGAGAGCTCAGGAAAGCCGAGCACAACCGCGCCATGACTCTTTGGTTTAACAGCTAATATTTCATTTCGCACTATTACTTCCGCCGTCTTTCTATAGCGGGAACAAGGATCTACTCCTCACACCGAATTCGTACCTGATTTTCTCAACCTTCCAACCTTCCAACCTTTAATGTATTTTCATGCAACTTCCCAACCCTTTCTTAGTTGTAAGACTTTTTACCAATCCAGTCTTAGCTGTCCCGTACTTGGTACGTTTGATCCGAATCCCGAGCATCCACCCCGTCTTCAAAGTTCACAATCAATTGGTTAATGATAGGCTAGGATAGAAGGAAATAAACAAGTCGATCACGATTCACGATTCACGAATCTCTGTTGCGGGGCGTGCTGCTTTTTGATATTCAAACCATATCGTCACCCTTGCCAAGAGCTGAGGAAAGAATTTTCCATCAGTGCTTCCAAACATCGTATCATAATCGACAAATGCCAAAACTACGCCCGCCAGATCCTGCCACGCAGCCTAAAGTCTTTGCTGCACTGCACAGAGCACGACTTGTACCGAGGTGCGTCCAAGCTCCTGTAATGATTGACCCATTTTCGTCCGTTGTTTTTAAGACGGCGTGCGTATTGACTGGTTGACAAGTTAACGCTGACTCACTTTAACATCGTCATTCATAAAACCAAGACCATTATACCATTATACCAATTTTTATATTTCATCTCCGGGTTAGGTCTACAAAAATGTTTCATTCACGTAAACATCACTACTGAATCAATAGAACATGATCTAGGAACAGAGGAAAATATAGTCCGGACGGAAACACGGGACCCGGGACTATCAGATTTGTTTAAAAATAACCCTTTAGTAATCCAATTTACCTTCTTGTCGAGTTAGGATCTTCCAAGCTTCAATGCCAGGATGAAGATTAAATCACGATTATCAAAGGTCTACGCAGAAAAAGACGATTTCTACCAAATCAAGAATTCGATGAAAATTAACCGAATTTTGATGGCTTTCGATTCTCCTCCCCTGATTACAAGGAAACCCCATGGTGACATGGGTTATAAATTCCATACAGATGCCCCCAATAAATAGGGGAGGAGGTCTCAGCTCGTAATCTGTTGGTTGATTTGGGGACTAAGGGAAATAATCAACTAATTAACTAATCAACAACCTGGATGAACAGACAAGGCGAAACACCAATGCTGCTTTTTGGGCTTACATGCCATGAAAATTACATACGGTGCAGGGAATATAGCACATGGGGCAAGCATCAGCTTTCCTTTGATGGGCGGGATATTCTACTTTTATTGGCTGTGTGAGTGAGGAGGTTTGAGCCTTATGACGGAAGTTCCTGACTTCCCTGAACGGTTTTGCTGATCGGTGCGACGGCGTATTTTTTGCTTCATGGGAAAAGAAATGAGATTCGTAGGATTGGTTGGATTTTTTTTTCGCGCTTGGTTGTAATGTGATGGATGGTAGGTGAATTGAAGGGTCGTATAAGAATCGCGACATGCATGCATCGGTGTGCTGTATTACAGTATCTCCATATCTCTAAGAGGCATGTGATATGATAATACATCGGCACAAAAATCAAAGATAGGCCATGTCTCCTGAGGCCTGAGTTGAATATGAAGTTTCTCAGCTAAGGTTGAGGGGCAAGAGGGGAAATTCTTTACAAATTACTCTATAGAGATTCAATGCTCCACTATTGTACAGGAGATGGACGGTAGAAGCACAGGACACACAGCACAGGATGCATACAAGCGTGAATATGCTTCTAATCCCAATGCGCTCATATACGTAGAGTAGAGCTTAGCTAGATATTTACCATTTTTCCCTCGCATCTATCAACTAACTCCACTTCCGAGGACCGTCTGAAATTGGAAATGGCATTTGTACACGAGATGTTTTTTTCATGGTCCATTATCGCTCATCTTATCTCCATATACATTTCTAACCTACTGGCCGCTGGACTCATGCATGAAAGTTGAAACTCGCTCTCTAGTCCCCTGGTATCTCCATCTTTATCCATGTTCAAGCGCGTCATGTCATGCCCAGTAGGTAGCCTGTAAAGCATAACCTTGCTTAGAGTAGAGCTAGGAAACTGAGCTACGGAGGAGGCTGCTCGGAAAGATTGCATATATACCAATACGGAAAAATATAGGTGACATGCTCAAGACTACGGGATGCGGATACCGTATCTATCTATCTTCCCAATCTAATCAAATCACATCACCAATATTGATATTGAAATTGACATTGACATTGATATTGATATCCCACCGAACGAAATAATGCGGATCCCATCATTTTCATGCCAAGCGTGGGAGCGAAGGAATGAGAGATCACTCACTGTATCGAATTGGTCCTTCCTTACGAAGACCGGATGTTGGGTTGGTCTATTCTGAAAGTAAGGATAAGTCAAACCGGTGGAATGAATACTCTACGCACAAATTGAAATTTTCATTGAAGCGGTGAAGGTTGGGTAAAAAGGTTGCCTTATTTGAGGTTGCGCGAGGGGTAATGGGTTATAATTGGATCCTGTTGATATCCATCACCGTGTGTGCCAACGAAGCATTTTGCTTCGTCGGTTTGGGTTTTTCATTATTGATCGATTGCCCTTGCGATTGCTATATGCTATGTTCCTGCTTCTTCCTACCTAACCTGAGTGTCACCGTCCCCGTCCCCCTGTTGATGAAATGTGACCACGAGACCTACTTTATCTTTTATCACAGATGAACAGCGTTTAAATCTTGTGCGGCGCGATACTAGAGTTTCATTTGTGGCATCCTGTTGGTTGGTGATGGATTGGGATGGGATGGATTAATGGTGGGAAAATGCCGCGGTGGTTCAATAAGACAGGGTGAGTGGAAAAGAATATGGTTTTCAGCGAGTAAAATCGGTGCAGTGTTTCTGTGCACTTGCACTGGGCAATTGTTTGTGTGAATGATGAGACGATGAGACAAACTGTTGGCCTTTCTCCCGGTCTCTTCTTTGGGGGAATTGGAATTGGGTTTACTCGGCTTCAGACTCTCATCGCGATGCGGTGCTGTGAGAGGTTACCAGTGATCTTTGGGTATCGTTTTGGCTTTTGCTTCTGCCCCCAATCAATATATGGTACCCCCAAAATCAAAAGGTATATCATTTGATTATATAGCCCCGAAATCCTAATGCTTATTGACGTCTATGTTTCCCTTTGAAGCAATTGATGATCTTGCGATTCTAACCTGCTTTTACTTCATACCGATACGTATTGCTTCAAGTGCATTCAAATACATATACATATTTGGTGCCTTGCCTTAGATTTTCGCGTTGGCATCTCCATATCTATCCATATCTCCTCACACATCGTGTACCTTCTGACCTAGGTATACCCATATAAATATAAAACATAGCATCAACGACAGCAAGGCAAGACAAGACGGGATTATTGACAACATTCGATTTTGGGAAAACATTCTACATTGTCCCAACAATTCGAAAAGAAGTCGGGATAAAGCTCATTCATTGCATTATTTGTACCCCGCTATCTGTTCATACAATATCTTCTTCTTTCCTTCAAAAGTACGAATCGCATCTATATCGAACGAGTTATTTGGTCCCCTGTTCTGTTCCTTGTATCTTAGTATTCCGGCGCCGACAAACGCTTTAACGACAAGAGGGGAAGAAAACTTAGAGTTAAACAACAATCGCATGCAGCAACTCCAGTTTTTAAAGGCACAAGGTGAAGTCAGCAAGTATCTGCAGCAGTCGAAAGTTAGAGCTCATTCTTCATCTCTCACATCTTATCTCGGCTTATCAAGGGACTTCTTAGTTTTACTTCCCAAGCGACAAGGAAGGACAAATAGTCTAATAGAAGAATTGGGAGAACCCAGCAAGGGAATTATATCTCGAAATTGGGGAATTGAATTTAGGGGAAAGAAATCCTAATAAGACATCTTGATCAAGTAAGATTGTGGATTATTATCTCATTTTCCTGAATTCCTAGGTAATGACTACTTACTACTTTTCCACTTCAGTCATCATCTCTCTTAGAATTGAGTTATTGGCGCATTGGCTGCTGACTGTATGACATTCATTCAGGGCAATCAATCGACATCCCATCACACATTAATAATAACATATAATCTACCTGGACTCCACTTCACCACCTACCTACCTTACCTAACTCCTCATTGACTACGGCATTGGACAGCCTTTCGATATCGATATTACCTACTTTGTTTGCCACACTGGACAGTAACTTAGCTATTCGAGGACCTAACCATTATTTTGTAGGGCAAACTATCATCCGCCAAAAAGTTAAAATCGACAACTAAGTTGTCCTCGTTCCATAACTTATTTTAGCGTTTGGCCAACAGACGGAACCACTTCTATCTACCCATAGGTTGGGTATCGCTACACTCGCACTATTTTATACGGTACCTTATTCTTATTAATTAACTTTGAATGGGAATAAGTTTAATTTCCAAAATCCAACGCCGCTAACGAAGGAGGAGAAGTACTGGTAATCTGTTGGTGCTTTTGGAAAGAAAGAGCGAGAGAGGGAGAGAGGGAGAGAGAGAGAGAGGGGGGGGAAAAGAAAAAAAAATCATCATTCAATCATCTTCTTCCTCATTCATTCAATTCACAAAAACAATAACACACCACTCATTTGTCACTCCTTTATTTCCAAATTTGTTGGGTATTACCAAAACTACATTCCTTCCAGAAGATACCAAACAAACCAACACAACAAATTCTCTTTTTTTTATAATTCAAAATCCACAATTCAATTCAATTCAATTCAATTTCAAATTCAAAGTTTACCATATCTTCGGAACTAGAGATCCAATCAAGCACAAATCGATGGATTGATGCCCTCTTTTATTAATCTTTGGGGGGGGGAAAAAACCGCACAAAAAAACAATTATTTATACAATTTATTGTTCATTCCTTTTTTTTTTCTTTTTTCTTTCATTCCTTCTTTTTCATATTCTATCCTCATTCCATCCATTTCAATGGTCAAGGGGGTGAAATTGAAATCAAGGAAGAAATAATAAAAACAACAAGACTCCATGCAGCTAGCTCTCTGCACAAACTAACTTAACTGCACGATACCGAATACCGCCATCCCCCAGCTTTTTTCCTGCAGGCCTTGGATTCTTGCGAACATCACCCTGAAGAATTTCCCATTTGCAACTACCCGCACTACCTGGGCTGACCTGCCCTTACCTGCACCACCACAAGAACAAATTAACCCCCACTACAACTACTACCGCCTACCACCACCTACCACCACCTACCACCACTTACTACCATCACCACCACCACCACCACCACCCTTCATATAATCCTAGTCGAACACGCAAAAAATCCTTCCTACCAACAAGGTCAATAAATACTTCCTAAATTGGCCACTTACATCTGCGATTAACTACGATCGAATGCAAGATCATCCAGATCCGAGGATTTAAGATTACCCAAAAGGAAACAAGAAGTTACTGGGCCTGGCGCAACCAATCGTTTTTCCCTTTTCAAACCACCATTTGCAGAATATACGACTCACCATACACCATTCATCATCCAGAAATATTAAACGACATGCGCTCAATCACATCTATATGGTATAGTGTTCTCAAACCCGAGTTCAGCTATTAGTTTATTATACGAAACCTGCGCCATTGGGCAATTTCATTTCACTTCCAAAAAGGTTTGATAGTGAATTTGCTTACAAGATGTCTTCTCTTAATTCGAGTCCCAATCCAACTCCTACTACCTCACGAGTTCCCACACAACAGCAATCTCCTCATATGTCTCCATATCCACAGAGAACATCCTCCTTGAATCGAAGACGTGGTATATCGCGTGTGCGGACCGAATTCCTTCCTACCATTACATCCGCCCCTACCGTTCCAATGTCGGCGTCCTCGGTCACAACCTCAAGCTCCGCACAAACATCGCCCATAATGTCACCCGAAACAAATCAGGTTATGACCAATAACTCCTCATTACAAGTATCCCCCGAAGGCCCCCGTGGCCGTGAACCTGAACATCGCCTTCCCCCTTTCGAACCCCTCCCCGACTCAATAGTCGCAAGGAAACATAGTCAAACTGCCATGGCTGAGGCATTCACTGGCAATAGATCACAAGGTTTGATGAGGAGGTTATCGAACAAGATCTCCAGACGACAATCTACAACTACAAGTCGGGAGCAAAGTGCTGGACCAGTCATGTTGCGACGCAGGAGTGACAGTACCAATACAGCTCCAGATTCCAGACACAACTTATTTAACTCTGAGTCCGACGAAGATGCCCACGAGGATTGTATCGAATGGGTGGACTCTCCATTGGGCATTGAAGGTCTTTCCGGTGACTACCCAAGTTCCAATGCTTCGTTCGCTTGCTCTTCGACGATGACTGGCGGCGATAATGGAGGCCTTGCATTTGGTCCCGTCATACCTACCATCCTTCTCCAAGGAACCACAATGATGAAAATCACAAAGAAGAAAAGAAAGTTTCTTACATTTGTTCTAGAAGATGAAGCTTGTAAAGTGTCGTGGGATAAGACGAGACCGGCGAAAAGCTTCCTGATTGATAACATCAAGGAAATTCGACTCGGATCTGACGCTCTTAATTATCGTGAGGAATTCAAAGTTGACCCTCAGGACGAACCTCGTTTCTTCTCCATCTTGTACGTGGTACCCGACCACAAGTCGAATGGACGCTCAACGAAAATTATGCACTTGATCGCCCCTGATGAACAAACTTTCGACCTTTGGACAACAACTCTTGAAGCTATATCAAAACATAGATATGAAAACATGTCAAGTCTTGTTGCCTTCAACGAAAAGGCAGTCAGGAACTATTGGCGGGGCGAAATGACCAAGCAGTTTTCCGAAATACCTCATGCCGAAGATGAAGAGGCTCTTAACTTCGAGGGAGTCGAGCAACTTTGCAAGAATCTCCATATTAACACTTCCTCCAGATTCCTGCGCGAGAGATTTCACAAAGCAGATGCTACAAAGTCAAAGAAATTGAACTTTACCGAGTTTCAAGAATTTGTGAAGCTTATGAAACGCAGAGAAGATGTTTCAGAAATCTACAGAGAGCTTGCTTCCGACGCTGCGAAAGGAATCACACTCGAAGAATTTATCAATTTTATCGCCGTAGTACAAGGGGAGAATGTTGAAAAGGACCGAGCCAAATGGGAATCTATTTTCGCGAAATTTGCCCGCCGATCAAGATCACGAGATCAGCCACTGCAAGATGGTGAGGCTGCACGAATGAGTGAAGAAGCCCTTGCCACTTTCTTCACATCCATCCACAATGTTCCTCTCGAAACTATTCCCGAAACATTTTCTCTCGATCGTCCTATGCATGAGTACTTCATTTCTAGTTCTCACAATACTTATCTCATGGGTCGACAGGTCGCTGGTGAATCAAGTGTTGAGGCTTACATATCAGCTCTGATCAAAGGTTGCAGATGTGTGGAAATTGATTGCTGGGATGGCAAAGATGGGCGACCCATTGTCAATCATGGACATACGATGACCAGGCCCATCATGTTCTCTGACGTGATGTACACCATCGCGAAATATGCCTTTGTCAAATCTCACTTCCCATTATGGATTTCTCTGGAGGTTCATTGCAATGATGCCCAGCAGGCAGCTATGGCTCAGATCATAAAGGACGCTTGCGGTTCTTTACTGGTCACAGAGCCTCTTGATCCTTCGTCTCAAGAACTCCCTTCGCCTTCTCAATTGATGGATCGAATCTTGATCAAGGTCAAGAAACCCAGAGTCGATGAAACTCCGACCAAGGTCAATAGTCGTTCTCGTGGAAACAGTCTTGGCTCACCTCGCGTTTATCCTACTCAGCTCGATAACTCGAGCATTTCTAGTGGCTCCCTCCTACCTACACCAAGTTCAACCTCAAGTGGAAGCAATATCAAGCAAAGCATTCGAAGAACTGGAACTGATGAAACTACAAGTAGCAGCAGTAGCGACAGTGAAGGGAACGAAGACAGACCTAAGGATAAGCCCAAGACGAGCAAGATTGTCAAAGTCCTCGGAGAGCTTGGTATCTACAGTGCTGGTGTTAAATTCCGTGGTTTCGATGATCCCGACAGTAAAACTTACAATCACATTTTTTCATTCATGGAATCCACGTTTGATAGGAATAGCAAGACCCAGGTTGATCGTCGTGCGATGACCAGACATAATATGAGATATCTCATGCGAGTATATCCCAATGGATGGCGTGTGGCATCTACCAATTTCGATCCTCTCAAATATTGGCGACGAAGTGTTCAAATGGTTGCTCTCAATTGGCAAACTCATGATCTCGGTATGCAAATGAATGATGCTATGTTTGCAGGAGGCACTGATCAATCCGGTTACGTCCTCAAACCAAGCGAACTTCGAGAGATTAAAATGCTTCCTAGTGTTCCCGAGGAAGCAGGTGCTGATCATTTCAAGCGAGAGCGCAAGAACGTTAACTTCTCAATTGATATCATCTCTGCTCAACAACTCATGCGCCCAAAAGGCCTCCCTTCTAATCGTTCTGTCGATCCGTATGTTGAAGTCGAAGTTTACCATGCTGATGATAAGAGCAAGGAAACTAAAGGAGTCATTGGCGAAGGTGGTCTTGACGCTTCTGCTAAGGATGGCTCTTCTGGTTTAGGAGCTCCTCATAAGCGTCGTACACACATCGTCCAAGAGAATGGCTTCAATCCAGTTTTCAATAAGAAATTCAATTTCGCTCTAACGACCAAATTCCCAGAACTCGTTTTCGTTCGTTGGACTGTTAGATGCTCCCCGGATGGTCACAGTTACAACGATAAAACCTTACCTTTGGCTACATATACTGCCAAACTTAGCAGTCTTAAACAAGGTTACCGCACTCTACCTCTCTACGACACAAACGGTGATCAATTCCTCTTTTCCACACTCTTCTGTCGCGTCAAAATCGATCCAGCTACGAGCATCTATGTCAATGCCGAAGCAAATGAAAGCGTCGGCGTACTAAAGAGTCTCGGTCGTACCGTCTTCAACCGAACACCTCTATCACCAAAACCTCCTGTCGATAGTGGTCACCAATGATTCAAACTCACTTCATCCTTCCACAATATTCGATTCATCTGTACATTCTATATCAATTGTAATATACTTCATTTTGGGCGTTTGTATTAAAAAGGCGAGATACCATACTACGTTCCATTTTCATTGGAAAGAAACAGTCATCGATTAAAGATTTGTTCAGCAATTTCAATTTTATATGGCGCTCGAGAGTTTGAGCGATCCATATTCGATTTTGTTTCTTTTCAAGCGTTTTCATTTCAGCGAGGCGCCAATTTTTTTTATAGGGGGAATAGCAAAGGATACCAACTTCAGCATTCTGCGACTTGCAATATCAAAGCACAGGAATTGCGATTTTCATTTCGAAACGGCGCGGGCAGCATTAATATACATAGGGGTGGGAAATTAAAAGTAGCTCGCGCTGCGCGTTTTTGCTTGCGATTGCATTTTAAGGGGCCTGTCTATCTGCATACTCCAAACACTTTTGTGTGAATGATTTTTATGTCACTACACAAAAAAACAACTCCACTCATTTATTCATAGAATTTTCTTTTGTTTTGTTCAATTTTTTGGCAACAGAGCATGTAGCGGGCATACTACCTTTGGCTTGTTTTTTGTTCCTTTGCAAAGGTTCTCCCTCGCATCAAATGTTTCGCGGGTCGAGTTCTTTGGGATGGCATGGGATTGGAAGGGACTGGACTGGATTGTACGGAATGGAGCATTGTGGGAGCGAGCATATACGATTCTGCTGGACTGGCTCTATGCGTTGTTTTTGTTTCGCTCCACTGGGATCTTATGATGGGAATAACTTCTTTTGGCGTTTCATATCCTGGGATGGAGGAACTTGTTTCTTCTTCTTCCTGGCTTTCTTGCATTGATGGATGGGATACTATATGACGGTCTGGATTATTGGACTCTGCAGAGTGGGAGTTTTGTTTTAGTTGTATACATATGGGATACAAATGTGGTGGTGATTGTGATGGGCTGTGGTGATGGTATGATGGCTCGCTTTGAAATGCTTGATCTTTAGCTGTAGCTTTTGAGCTTTGAGTTTTTTTGAGAAAGGGATATGGTGTAGCTTGGGAAGGATGGGGAGGGATTTTCATTGTTTGGGTGGTTTAGTTGATTGATAGAGTGTGGATGGGTGGGAATGGAATGGAATGGAATCGTATAGAAAGAGAGATGAGTACATGAAAAGATGAGAAATACAGATGTAAGAACTGAGATAGTTCAAGGGAAAGGAAGGGCATTGGGAGATGGGAGGTGGAGGATGAGAGATATATAACAATGAAGATCTTCCTGAGCTATACATGTGCATTTTTTGAGATGTGAGTTGTTATTGTTATCGATTCAGGGTTACTGGCGCTGTCGCTGCTACCCTGCCAGGCTTGACCGCCCTTGAATTTTCCATATACTGGACTAACGGGTGGGGTAATGAAGTGCGATATGCAACAAAAGGAGGTTTGTCGCACCGCTAACTAATAAAGTATTCCCGCAATGACGCCTCGCAATTAAGCAAGGGTTCCTTAGCCAGGTTGAGTTAGACCACTAAACTCTATTCTCAAATGAAGTGAAGTAAATTTGATAACTAGATGGACACTGTCTGATTACACGCCACAACATTTTTCGGACTTTCACAATGATGCGTAAATTCCGTATCCATGATTGCATCGGAGAACTTGGGTTTCTGCTCTTGCCACACGGTAATGGGGATCTTGTGCTCCATAATAGTGGCTAGCAGATTGGCATGTTCGATGCCTATGCGCGTTCCCACGTATCGCAAATTCCTCACGCAAAAGGCGCGCACTTCCGGGGTGGAGGTGCGGAGGTTGCCCACGAGGAATAAGGGCCAGATGAGAAAATATCCGCCTGAAAATCGGATCGTGGGGAATTCCGTCCCGAATCCTTTCCTCGGGAAGCCGCTCCAGAGTTGTGTGGGCGTGGTGTTTCGGGTGGTGTAGCCCATGTGTTGGGGTACACTTGCTAGTATATCGGCTTGGAGCTGGTATATGGTTTCGGTACAATTCTGGAATCGCTCTGCGTATTCGGGGCCGATTAAGCATGGTGTTGCGGAAGTAAAGTCTTTTAATAAAACATCTCGGATTGTTTCGTTTAGCATAATCCTAAGGGCCCCTAATGCGTTCCACATCTGAGCTACCCAATGATCGTGGTAAATGTGATAGTAACCATCGAACACAATATGCGGATCATCTTTCGTTTGGATGGTTGTATATTCCCATCCTTTTGGGACTTTGGTAAAGAATGCGAGGAATCTCTCATCCAAAGCCTCGGCATCGTCAAGGAGGTCATGAGGATCAGTGTAATGACCTGCGTGATACCTGGCATTGAAAGCTGCGTAATCCGTCATTGTTCTCTGAGCTACCCAGGCTGGATCGACATTTGTCATGGCTTTTTCCGCAAATGCTGTCATTTCAGTTATGTATTTCGGTATCGGGATATCCCTTTGGAGACACGATGTTAATAGGCTCGAAGTTACCTGGGTCAACAAACGTATACCTCCTTTTGATCTGATAGCCTCCGGGCCTCGAAGTTTGATAACTGCAGCCGCACCATGAATATGTTCTGCCCATGCTTTCATCGACTTTTGATTGCGACCTGTAATAGTTTCGAAGATACCAAGGATCAAGATCGCCAATAAAGTACTGTCTTTCTTGACGGCGGTAGGAGATTGAAGGGCAGCGTTGGTGAGTTGCAGCGATCTAGCGTATTGTGCGCGTGCTTGATTCATGAGGTGGGGAGCTTTCACTGAATGTGAATAGCCGGCCAGACCAACTGCATGAACCGCGGCGACCAGATTGTCATCTATGATGTTGGATTCGTACAAGTCAGAAAGATGGTCGAGATGTCCTCGAGTTGGACCATGATCACCTATCACATAATTTGATAGGAAGAACGCGGTAGCTTTATCTTCAATTGATGGTGTTATATTGAAATAGTTGATAGAGATAACCTGGTTGGGTTGAGGAGTTCTAACAACTACATCGCGTGGAGAGCTTCCTCGGCTTGAAGATGGTGAAGGGGTGATTGAGTAAGGAGTAGTGGAGTTGGGAGAGACAGATCCCGTGTTCCTTTGCTTGGCCTTCTCATGTTTGACCTTTGCTTTCTTGATGACACTCTTCGTCTCCTCTCGGAATATCAGATCAACTTGAGATCTGTACCCGGGACATAGTCGCCCGGCATTCAAGCATTGAGTGCATCCGGTGGGTATCGCATCACACTACAATATATTTCAGTAAATGTCTAGGGTCGTAAAAATGCTTCATGGCATGCAGATACTGTTACAAATGAACCAGGTTGTAGGCTAACTTACTTTTGTTTTCCTGGCTCGGCATGCATGGCATCCTTTAGAAGGCCTGCCACAGAAAACCATACTTGACCCGGTCGATGTGTTTGCTTAGGTAACAGAATTTCGTGTTTGAAACTCCACTGAACCGTTTTGACCGTACGTCTTCTAGGGGCCAATTTCCAAGAACAAGCTCAAAGTTTCGAGAATTAAATTCCACGAGCGATTAACCCTGTCGATAATAGGAACTGACAGCCAACGCAATAGGACAAATGAGTGTGGAACTGGAACACTACACCCTTCGCAATGATGGCCTCAAACAGGAATGCAAGAAGTTTGTGTATTAAAGGGTACAATCCTAATAAGGTAGCCAAGAGAAGTAGCGAAGCTGTAACGGTAATGTGAGATCTTCAAACATATTTCTGGGCTGATCAATCTCATATGGACGTCTCCGGTGTAGATGATAAGCAGATCACGTGAATGTAATGGAGAAGATAACATCCGATATGATTGGTTGAACAATCTCGTTTGTATTTCCTTTTAGAGGGTACGAGGAAGTTGACCAATGAGAAAGGCCGGAAATGTCGCCTCAGGAGCGGGCCGTCGGAGTTCTTCAATTGGTTAAGCGTGCTGTAGCCTGTTTGTGTACGGGAAGTGGGACGAGGGACAACTAACCTAGTCAATCTGACAAGGCGCATTTCTTCCCGCATTGACAATTGGGGGACCAGAAACCTTGTCATCCTCGTTCATGGGCGAATTATTTTCTTCAACTCAACCTTCCCAATTTCTTGACACTAGTATAAAGAGGCATTGCCCACAGTAGTAAACATATGCCTTATATGAGGCTATGCGCTCACATGCAGCTCTTCAGCTCTTCAGCTGGTCAACGTGACTCGCTAAGTAGTTTTGCACAGTATGGCCGTAATATCGAAGCATTCCAATTTCCTACTTTGGTCATCATGAAGTCCCATAGATATCTAGGGTGAGGGTACATGCTCAGATGAAGCCCCGCAATGGCAATGGCAGTGGCTCAGCTAAGTGGGTTTTCATCGTAGGGCCTTATTATCCCGATTTTCTAATTTGACCATCATGAAGTGGGCACCTATAGCTGATCGTCATAAATCGGTGTATTTCCATCTTATCATCTTGCCACATACTCATTCTACTTCTTTTACCTAACAGTGGTTCCATACGTTCTAGTTAGTGGTTGTAATACTCTTTCTCGGAAACTTTTAGTCTTCAGGGCATTTATCCTAAACTTCACTCGTGCAGATGGCCATTTACCTGTACAAAAAATGGAAGGCGACAAGGGACAAACCTTCGACCCCATCAGGTCCCTCCACAAACCCAGAATCTTCAAAATCTTGCAAACATAGAAATAACATCCTAGGTCTCACGTCAGCAGAGCAAGACTCAGCAATTCCTCTAGAATCTCGAGCAAGAATCATCGAAGGTAGAGAAGGTAGAGAAGGTACCAAAAACGAATCACAGATAGGCATATCTCATGATGGACCATGTACTCTTTGTGAACAAGAAAAGAAAGCATTAAGTAGATATAGGTGGAGGTTAACCGCTGGGCTGATGTTACCCTATATGGTACAAGGATTAGATCTTACCATTATTGCTGGTGCCTTACCTTTCATTGCTTCGGATTTCAGTAAGCCTTTGACCATCCATTTTCTTTAGCATTCATCACAACTAACAGTTTTCAAGACCAACTCTCGCAACTGAATTGGATTATCTCCGCGTTCAATCTGACAGCAACGACTTTCATTCCCGCTTGGGGTCAACTCGCAGACATCTTTGGCCGGTATGCAACTCTCCAAGCAGCCTTGATTCTTACTTTAATTGGAAGTGCCCTTTGTGCTGGGGCACCAGTAACTGCTTTTACCATGTTACTTTTCGGTCGAGCTCTCCAAGGATTTGGTTGTTCCGGACTCTTAATCTTGACCAAAGTTCTACTTGCTGATAAAGTCTCACTTAAAGAAAATGCCAAGAACAATAGCTTATTCGCTGTTGTCGGTGGTCTTGCTTATGGATTCGGTCCTGTCATTGGAGGATATTTGACTCAAGTTTCGTGGCGATGGTGCTTCATAATTAATATCCCTATTGCGCTAGTGGGTATGGTTGGTGCGCATTTTCTTCTTCGGCCAATATTGCTCGGGCCTCAAACAATCAGACGAACTGATGACGGTACCGAAATGGAAGGACCTCAGACATTCATGAGAAGACTCTCAACACTCGACTTTGGAGGACAATTCTTATTTCTCTTCGGGATGGGCCTTTTTATTCTTGCCATTACATGGGCTGGAGCATACTACCCCTGGTCGGACGTCAAGGTGATCGTTCCTCTCGTCCTAGGTTCTCTCCTCCTCATTCTATTTCTCGTCTGGGAATACCTCATGATGCCAGGCTTAGCACTAGCAGTTCGATATCCATATCGCCGCGCCATGCTTCCATTCAAACTCATCTTAAGCCGCAACTCTGGACTTTTAGTGTATATCAACTTCATCACCGGCATGGCAATGTACGCCGTCTTCTACTTTGTCGATATATATTTCGCGCTCGTCCTACAATTTTCCTCTAGCGAAGGAGGTAAGAATCTTCTTTACTACATCCCGGGTCTAGCAGGCGGCGTATACCTCGCCATGTTTGCCTGCAATGTATTTCCGCGCCAAACATGGTATCCACTTTTCCTCGGCACGATCATCGAGCCGCTCGGTATCACTATTCTCGCTGCAGCGCTTTCTTGGGGCCATCTCCCCACGATCTATGGCATGCTTGCACTTACCGGTGTCGGAACTGGAATCCGACTCATGCCTGGTACACTTCATGCAATAGGCCATTATCCCATACAAATCGCGCCACTTGTCTCAATGATGTCTCTTTCTTCTTCACTGGGTGGTACCCTCGCATTAACAATCATGCTAAACATCTTCAACAACCATCTTTCATCCTCGGGGATTTCCGTATCCGGTACCACGACCGCAAGTTTTTCGGGTATCTCGACTTTATCATCGGCAGAACAGGATTACGTGAGAGATATGGCGAAGAGAGGGATAGTATTAGCTTTCTATGCTATCTCGGCGTTTTTGTGGTTGGGTGTGGGCGCAAGTGCGGGATTGGGAAATGCGTGGATTGCGAAAGAAGGTGAGGAGGGGGCGGCTAATGTAGATGGGGAAGAGAAGGTGGGGAGAACATGTGAGGGAAGTTTTCTTGGGAGTTTGGTGAGAAGAAAGGGTAGAGATAATGTTCAGAAGGCTTGAAGCGGAAATAAGCGCAGCATTTATACCTGTGGAGTTTAGGTTGGTGATGGTTAGAATGTACAATTAGTTCTTGGACGTTTGGATATTTGGATCATGGTAGACTTCGTAGAAGGGGGATTATTGCAAGTATAACTTTGAAAATATAAATAGATTCATATACAATTCATAATTTTTTTAATCACCAAAGCCTATGCAAGATTATTTCAAGGTCAAGAAGTCAACACAGTTATTTACTTCCGGATCAATAATAATTTTATAGGGTAGAGCAACACCATTACTTCCGTCTACTCCTAAGTACTATACTCATAAATATCACCTAACATCACATACATCCCACCAGACTTCCACTCCACTATACAACCAACCAACTACGGGATATCCACCCCTCTATTCTCCCCACCTCACATTATCCCTCCAATCAATACCATAACACCATAACCTAAGTACCCAAGCCAAACTATTCACTCGAATAAAACGCCTCGAAACTCGATCACCTGACCCCTTGAAAAAAAAAAAAGATTTGTTGCATATCTGAAAAATCAGAGGTAGAATCGTTCCACAGATTTGGATTGATTGTGTGGTTGACTCTGACTGGTTCTGAAAATCCTGACTCTGGCAGATCGTGACTCCGCGGAATCTGATGTTGCCGATTTTAATGATTTTGAATATACAATCCGAAATATTCAACTAATAATCTCAATAATCTCTAAAAATTTAATCACACATCTCCAATTCGTGTATTTAGATTTAGATTTTAGAAATTAGGCAGGGTTTGAAGACCACTCTAAAAGCCAGGTTAGAGATTGATTAGATTGATGATGTATGATATATGATATAGCATCGATCTAAAAGTAGAATCCAAGAAATTTTGTTGTATATCTATAGCTATGATTGGAATATAATCTGATTTATGGTTTATTGAATGTGTTTGTTATTGTGGTAGTAAATATGATTTGAGAGGAAAGTATAAAGTAAGTTGGAAACCAATAGATAGGTAGAAAGAGAAATAGATAGTTTTGTTGTATATCTGAAAATCTTAATAAGTGTATTTGACAGCTAGAATCGATTTATTAAGTAAAAGAAAAAGAGTTTGAGATCTGTTCTGTAGGTTCAAATGCTTTTTCTCCAAATCCTTTAAGTTCCAAAAGATTTTTTGCTTGTTGATTTGATCCCAGCAGTACAAAAATATTGAGATGTGCAACAAAACTTTTTTCAAATCTCAAATGCTTTTTTCTTCTCTTTTTAAGCCCCCAAGGTCCAAAGGAATTATTTGATTGTTGAAGCCAATAAATTGATTTTTGAGATGTGCAACAAAATTTTGAGCAATTGAAAATATCGGTTCTTATTGGTTGGGCTGACGTCAACTCAGTATAATGAAGGGAATATGTGCAGTGAATCCTGAATAGAATCAAGAACTGAACATTGAGTGCCGTGACACAACAACTCAATATCCACTATATAACTTTATTATCTCCAATATGCATTTAACAAAGCAACTTATAAATCCTCTTCCACCTCGGCCACTCCTCCATTCATATCTCCCTTCTTTGCCCCCTAGACCCTCTATACAAAAACCCCGCATCCACTTCATTCCTACCAGTCCTCAAGTCAATCACTTCGATCTTCATCCACCTGGTCCTGTACCAAAGTTTATATCCCGCATAAAACATAAATACTACCGGCATCGCCAAATACGCCTCAAAGAAACTACTAATCTTATCATTAATCCCCTCATTGGCATCACCTATCGGATCGACCGCTACCCAGAATTGCGCTGCGAGAACTAATATGATCATGATGAGACCAATCCACGAACCGATTGTACCAACTGGAGATTGATAGATGAGGGAATCAATACTGTGACCCTGCTGTGACCATGCTTTACGAAATCGGATATGCGAATAACAGATCGTCCCCCAAGTAAAAAGCGATGATAGACCCGAGAGAGCTAGTAACCACGTGAATGCAGTATTCCCAACGGAAGATACGTATAGATAAGCAAGGAGACCGAAAGCCAAAGAAATAAAAATGGCGACTAAAGGACGGCCTTTGCGATCAATGTAAGCGAGAAAACGAGGAGCTTGGCCTTGTGCTGCGAGAGAGGCGAGGAGACGAGAAGAGCCGAAGACGCAGGAATTGGCGACGGAGAGGACAGCTATTAGGATTACGGCGTTCATTACTGAGTCAAGGCCGGTGATACCTGCTGATTGGATGGCAATTATGAAGGGAGAGGCTTTATTGGTGCTGGCGTTTGAGGCGGAAAGGAGGGAGGGGGTATTGTAGGGGACGAGTAGGCCGATTATGAATATGCTTAGGATATAGAACTAGGTATTGTTGATTCGTGTAAATCTGATTAGAAGCTTTAGTTGATACTCACTAGAACAATACGCCAGAAAACCTGCTTAATGGCTGTTGGTAAAGATTTGCTTGGGTTGTAGGTCTCGGCAGCTGCTAGTGCGACTAGTTCTGTTCCTGCGAAGGAAAATGCTGCCATAACGAGGATGTTACAAAATCCTTTGAAACCATGATTGAAGGCCCCTGGGTTAGTCCAGTACTTACCCCCTATATATCCCGTTTCAGGAGTTCCAGTGCAGTTTATCACGGCCCCAAGAAGGCTAGAAGAATCTTGTTAAAAAAATAAATTGAGGCTTTCATGACAAGTGCTTACATGAAACCTATGATAGCTGTGACTTTCAATATAGAGAATCCATACTCTGCCTCACCAAATGTTTTGATGCCACAAAGACTAATAAAGGCAACAGCGGCTAAGAAGATTGTGATACTGGCCCAAGTGGGTATTGGAAGATTCCAATATTTGAGAGTAATTGCTGCGGCCATGAGCTCCACCGGCATGATGATGAGACATTGAATGGCATAGTTCCAGCCGGTTGCAAAGCCCCAGGCTGGGTCAATAAAGCGCGTGGCAAATGTCGAGAATGAACCTAGAGTTCGTTTAGTCTTCTTGTACCCAAAATACTGTCAGATTTATTACCGGCGATTGGGAAGGTGACTGCCATTTCTCCTAGTGCTTGCACAGTACAGAACAACATCCCTCCCGTCAAGATATATGCAAGAAGCAGAGAAGCAGGACCTCCAGTTGCTAATGCTGCTCCAGAGCTTACGAATAGTCCAGTACCTATCCTTGTTAGATATTTTAGGTTTGCAAAAGAAGAGAGATCTAACCTATCGAACCTCCAATCGCTAACATCTATCACAGTCATTTTTTGCCCCTGTAAGTCTACATGAAGAATTCCATACCTGCAAATGGCGGCCTCTCAAATTTCTGACCAGGTGTGTATTAGCAGTATTTGATGCCGCAGCTTTATCATTGTATGTTCTCCCATCCGTGCCCACAAAAATAGCATGTTCCACATCTTGCTCCGCATCGCTACGAAAGTTTTCAAACGCTTTCGCGGGGAACTTTCTCGTCTCTTTAGGTTTAAGTAAGAGAGGTACGACTGTCGAGCTTGTTGTGATTGAACAAGTTTTATTCATATCTGTCGTGGGGTTAACCATCATGAAGATCAAAAGCTTTGAATCCTCAGGTTGCTAAATGAATATGATTTTTGAAAATGATGATGAAATTCTTGGGATATGAGAAAGCTCCATAAGTCTCGATGATATGAGACATGTTCTTTATCGGAGGTGCTCGGAAGTAAGAGCCAGATAATACAAACGTGGAAAAATGCATACCCATACTTCATGTATCTGGCAATAAAATTTTCTCTTGGGCCTGGCCTCTTGCAGCGTGATATTACTCGGTGATTTGAGAAATAATTTCGAAACAAGGATTTCACAAGGCTGGGCACCCATGCTCTACCTAGAATATTTGATCTTTAGTCATAATCAATATTTAAATGTCACGGGTAATCACATGATACCTATTCACATGACTGGTGATCTACGATCACCACATCCTCTACGATCATTATACCCCTCATTTGCCATTAGTTATCAGGCTCTTTTAGATCTTGTCGATCCTTACGATCGTCAACCCTCCCCTGATATGCTACAGATCGAAGCCTAGCCTAATTGATGCCTCTCGTCGGCTAGATAGCCTCCATTAAGTCTATATATACCACCTTCGATCCTTAAGATCGAGGGCAAGTCATTTCAACATAGTTCTCATTCAATATACACTTAACTCTACCACTTCAACAATAACCATCTTCTCCCCGATCTCTTCAACATGCTCTGTGATTGTTACGGGTTCATCTCCCTTCACCTGCACGTGATCATGTGTGCCTTAGGCACACATGCATACACTCACTTCTATATAGTCAGGTCACCTCCTGTTACGATCACGCAACAGTTTCGTCAAAACAAGAAACCTAAACGGAGGCGTTCTCATTTCGAATCATCAGTGTAGGAACGTCATCGATCAGTTTGGAATGTTTAGTAAATAAGCTTCTTTGTATTGTTTATGAAAGGATAGGAATGATGGCGAATTATAGGCGTTCTGATATCTCTTTATTGATTGAACTTAAAAGTAATAGTTTATTCATGATTAGAAAGGGTAATGAAAAGTTTGGCTACGGTTTTACGACTAATTGATTCTTTGCCTATGTGATCTTAACAATTCTTTTTATTCATCTGAAGAGCAACTCGTCAATTAGTTATCGGTATTTTAACGGAATCCTATTGGATAGCAATGATTGGAACAAGAAATACTCCAGGTCGTCCGACTAATTCAAATACTTCTCAAAGTCGAAATAATGTTTCCAGGATCCTTAGTGGGATCGAAGGCAAGACGTTTATACCTAATTGTCAACCCATTACACAATTGGAATTAGATCTGATACAAAGATTTGAAAACATACAAGAAGAGTTCGATGTTTTCAAGCAAGCAAATCAATAAGAAATTGAAAAGACTTTTGTTTGTCTTATATAGGAAAGGGTATCTAATTTATTATCAACGATTGTTAGAGGAATAGGAACGACGTCTAACCCCATTTATGCTTCTTCAGGGAAACCTCCAAAACTTCAAAAGCTGTTATCTTATAAAGGTCTTAATATTGGAGAAGCAAAGGATTTCTTTTTCCAGGTTGAACTTATGTTTCGAAATGATGATGGGTATTATTTCCCAACTGATCAAAAGAAGATAGATCATGTTATTCAATACTTTCAATAACAACCATTTGCAGTTTGGCATTGATATGAAGCTTCTACAATGAATTCTAATATATCTTGGGAAGAATTCAAAGAATACATGTGCGATGCGATATTAGATAAAGGCAATCGATAACGATATGCTATACAACAAATCATCAATGCTAAACAACAATCTAATCAAAGTGTGAACAGTTTTGTAGCACATCTCGATAATCTGAAGGAGGAAATCGAATCTGAAACGGATAGTGTCCGTAAAGAACGACTTTTATCAGGCTTACTTCTCCATATTGTTAAACGAATTTCAGAATCCATTCAACAGTCTGAAAATCGAAACGATTTAATCAAACAAGTATATCGTTTCGAGAATGTGGATAAAATGTATTGCTTACAAGATGCAAACGATCCGCCTTGTAATCGAAGACAAAGTAATACAGTTATATTATCAAATTCATCCTTTAATCGTTCTCAAAATGAATCATCTAAACAACAAAATAATATATCATTAGCGATTGATATACAATTGTAGTAGTGTTTTAAATCTCTTTCAAAGGAAAAACCCAACAAAGAAAACCAGAAAAACGATTATAGACAAAGGGACCTGATTTGTTTCCGTTGTCAATAAAAGGGTTATTATACAAATGAATATACTAATTCGCTTATATGCCGATAGTGTAAAGAAAATCATTAATCTCGCGTTTGTCCTATACATTCCCAAAAGGAAAAGAATCAGGGAAACGATCAGATTCAATAGTAATTTTAACTATTCCGATGATTTTGGGTCTTCAATAAGAGGGATGTATTATTTTAGTTATTGAAGCAACTTTTCAAGTTAATAATATTTCGACAAAACTCTGTTGTCTTATCGATTCTAATGCACAAGTTAATATTATTCAATAAAGCAAGTGTATTGAATGAAACTGAATTCCTAATCCTGGAAAAGGCACTCCATTAGTATCTACTAGTGGGATAAGCATACCCTCATATAGTGATCATCAATTTACTATCGAAGTATTAAACGATTCCAAAGAAAAAAGAACTCACACTCATCGATTTACTGCCATTACTTTGGATCTACCCGAAATCGATGCTATTTTAGGGCTGCCATAGCTTCAAACTGTGAATCCAGATATTAATTGAAGGTCAACTACTCTCTGCTTTCGTCCTGCATTGCATAATATAGAAATGATAACAGCAAAAGAATTATATCGAGATATGAAAGCTGAAGTTACAATTTGTATACTTTTATCTGAAATCAATTCTATTATACAATTTTCATTCAAAAACCGAAAAATCTTAATATTAGCATCTTTAAAAATACCTTCCGAATACAAAGAATATGAACAGGCTTTTTCTGAAGATAAGAGCAGCTTGCTTTTTGATCATCATCTAATGGAACATCGTATTGATTTCGAATCTGGAATTATTCTACTTTGAAGATCAATATATGCTTTATCAGAACAAGAATTAACTGTTCTACAACAATACCTTGACGAATATCAAAAGAAAAATTGGATCTGCCGTTCGATTAGTTTTGCTGATGTATCAATTATGTTTGTATCAAAGAAAGATGGTGGTTATCGATTATATATTGATTATCGTGGCCTTAATAAAATTACGAAAAAGGATCGTACACTTTTACCTTTAATTAGCGAATCTTTGGATTGTTTAAAACAAGGGGTCTTTTTCACAAAACTCGATTTGAAAGATGCTTACTATCGAATATGTATACAGGAAGGCGATAAATGGAAGACAGCTTTCCATACTCGATATAGTCAATTTGAGTATCTAGTTATGCTTTTTGGTTTAACGAATACTTCTGTAACTTTTCAAACTCATATTAATCAAACACTTATTGGTTTTACAAATAGCATTTGTATTATATATTTAAACGATATTCTCATTTATTCTAAAAACAAGGAAACACATACCATCGATGTTCGCAAAGTTCTTGCTAAATTGATTGAATATAAACTTTATACGAAATTGAAGAAATATATATTTTATACATATAAAGTTGAGTTTTTAGGTTTTATTATATCAGGAAAAGGCATCACTATAGAACCAAATCGAATTCAAACAATTACAGAATAGCTTAAACCAAAATCGCTCTGTGATATCCAAGTTTTCCTAGGCTTTACAAACTTCTATTATCGATTTATCGCTGGATATTCACGAGTAGTTTATGATTTAACCGATTTATTAAAAAACATCAAAAAAGGAAAAACTGTATTAGAATTTAAATAGACTAAAGAAACTCAGAAAGCCTTTGGTAATCTAAAGAAGGCATTCACTACTATACCAATACTCAGACATTTTGAACTAGTCCTCCGAATCTTATTCGAAACAAATGCTTCTAGATTTGCTTTAGGATGCATACTTTCTCAATTATTTTTTGATAATCTAAATGATCCTATTACTTCCCGATAGCATCCCGTTATCTTTTATTCAAGAAAACTCACTTCAATTGAACAAAGATATTTTATACATAATCAAGAACTTTTAGCTATTTATACAGCTTTTGTTTAATGGCAGCATTATATCGCAAATAGTCAGTATATAATTGTAATCAAAACGGATCACAATAGTCTTCAATATTTCATGAAAACAAAGCAATTTAATGGACGACAAGCACGATAAACTGAAGTTTTAGTTGATTACGATTTTATAATCATATATAGATCCGGAAAATTGAACCCCGCTGATAGTCCATCAAGAAAACCCGATTATACTGAAGATATAAATAGAATTAACGAAATGCTGTTTATATTACAAAACAAATTAAGGAACACTACAGTTATTGCTGCACTTTTTTATCTGTCTACAGTGGAAACAGAATCCTTGAGAAATATAATAGGCCTTTTTCAAAGGGATAGGTATAGTTTGTCTTTTTGTAATTCAGGAAGGTCATTGATGATGATTGGTTGCAAACAATCGCTACTATATTGACTGGTTTGTGTATTGACAGTTGACGAAACAGTATTCGAATCTATATCTGAGCTAATGAGAAATACTTTGTTGTGACTTCAGAAGAATAACGATTTTACAAAGAATAAAGAGTATTTGAAGCTTAAAAGTAGTTCCACTAAAGATACCGCACTTTGGCAAGTCGACGCCGATGGTTTGCTCAAGTATAATAAGCATACCTTCGTATTATCAGATAATACTATGAAAACAGAAATCTTATAAGTCTATTACGATGATCCTATAGAGGATCATTGGGGTATTAAGAAAATATAGGAAATCTTAAAAAGCAAGTATTTTTGATATAATATAATGAAAGATATAAAAAGGCATATACAAATATATACTATCTGTCAACAAACAACCATGAAACGGTATCAACCTCACAACGAGTTACAAACCTTACCATTTCCTCCAGATCCTTGGAAAGAAATAATAATGGATTTTGTTACAGATTTATCCCCTTCTAAAGTAGATAAACATATATATAATGCTGTACTTGTAGTTATCGACAGATACACGAAACTCGTTTGATACATTCCAATTAATAAAACAATAACTTCACCAGAACTAACAGAAATTCTATTTCGATATGTTTTTAAAGACTTCAATACACCGGAAGGGATAATATCTGACAAAGGATCACAATTTGCAAGTAAATTTTGGAACAGTTTAATATTTTATTTAAGAATTCACCGCAAATTATCCACTGCATTTCATTCACAAACCGATAATCAAACAGAACATCAAAATCAAAATCTAATTCATTATATTACTTGTTATGCAAATTGAAGATAAAATGATTGGGCTGCGCTACTACCCCTAGTAGAATTCATATATAATGTAATGTAGTACAGTACAATTGAAGAAGCACTTTTCAAAGCAATGTATGGATATCTATTTACTTTCAATTACATCGACGAGGATACCGATGCTGAAGGGAAGGTATCCGTTGTAAAAGAATGTATTGAATCGTTAAATCAAGAAAGGGCAAAATTAGCAGAGATTTGGGAAAAGTCTACAAAAAGGAGATCAGAGAATAATAAGAAGGATCTACTCTAGCGATTTCATATCGACGATAAAGTTATGCTTAGTACTAAAAACATTAAACAATTACGATCCAAAAAGAAATTTTCCGATCGTTTTATAGGCCCCTTTACTATCATCAATATTATAAACAATGAACAAGTATATAAACTAGTGCTTCCATCATCATATAAAATATACAACGTCTTCTATATTTCTTTACTAGAACTATAGCATCAATGTAATGGTATCGCTGATCCTCCGCCTCTTGAAGAAATTGATAGATATATGGAATATGAAGTTGAAAAGATATTAGCATATAGGAAAAAAGGACAAGAAATACAATATTTAATACGATAGAAAGACTATCAATCAGTAGAAGATACTTGGGAAACTTTACGAAATTTAATGCATGTTAAAAAACAATTGGAAAACTATGAAAAGGAAAATGTATCATTTATACAACAAAAGCAAAGAACTAAAAAATAATATGATTGAAGCATACCACAAAAACGCTTACTCACTTTATTTATTATTTTGAAAACCTTTTTAATATATTAATTTTCCTTTACTATATAGCATTCACACTTCCTCCACTCCTTCATTTCTATTTTCAACAAACTATCCTCCCCAATATTATCAGAATTTTCATTAGTATCTAACTCAGCCGATTGATGAAATATACATCTAATACACTTCTCAACGATAGGATTACGATATGTAATCTGTGATATCTGTATACCAGAAAGAGAGCTATTTATAGTTCGAAGTCTTGATTCAATAGATTTGTTAATGATTAATTATCGATCAATAAAGATTCATTATATTTATTGTTTGGAAATAAGAGCCCTTTCATATGAATCATGTTCACCTGGGATATTACTTACAATATCAGAGCTAGAAAAATTTAACAAATCTCTATCCCCAATTGCTTCCTTGTCTATTATTAATACATTTGATTTCGTCAAGAGAACAGATGCTTCTTGACACTTCACCAACAATACTATACTTGATTCCGGAATAATATTCAATATACCAAAGCTTTTTGAAAACAAAAAAGGTATATTGATTACAATAGAAGTTTTAATCTTCTCCTTTTTGGACTTTTTAGAAATCGAGGGTTTTTCATTATCAATCGATTCAATATTTTTATCATCATTATCGAAAGATTCAATAAATTCTGATATCTTTCTTTTTGTGAGAACCAATTTACAAACTTTTTTAATTTTCTTTGTTTTAAAAATAGAAAATAAAACTATTTACTTTTTCTTCACTATACGATCGCCAATATTCTGTATACCTTTTGTTTTGCTTTTAGCATTTTTGCAGTTTGCTCGTTTTGCCGGAGCACAAAAGGATTTCGACGATTTGAATCAAACAAAAGCAATATCAGAACTATCCTCTTTACTAAAGGTATCCTCCAATTTGACCTCACTTGCCAATTTATCCACAGAATTTTACTTTAGCTAATAGAAAATTAATCAAAAACATTTATAAACATTATAAATATACCAATAAAATATCGAAACAAATCCATACCAATCTCAAACAACTTCACCCCCTTTCTCCACTTATACATTCAATACTAATACAACCTCTTTTGTATCCCGAAATTCTCGCTTTAAACCATACTTCTTTTGTCTGCGAAGAAAAGCTTCCACTCTTCGAATAAAATTAAACTAACAACCATTTAAACTTCTTCGAACAACTACTTCTTCTGAAGAACCTACTAAAACCGCTTCCCATTCACAACATAACCACAACATTCGATTTATAACAAAATGAAATACTTCTAATAATACATCACAAGTTTTCTTCTTTCGGATACATTCAGCACATAATAAATCGACTCCTTTGGGAAAGAAACATTCCTCACTGATTACCTCCCCATCTAATAGAACTTTTCTGCTATCATAATTAACTATACACTTAACACAACGAAAACAAATTGATTATATAAATTATAAAAGTAAGCAAACAAATCGCATTGCTAATTCGGGAGCTTGATGAAACATATTGAAGGTATTCAAAAATTTGATAGTATTATCGCAATATCAACAAAAGAATTGCAGGAAATTGAAATAAAGAATTGAAAAGTTTATAATGCTCTGGTAGAACAGACTACACATTATTATTGTTTATATTTTGTTTGTATTTATTTGTTACACAAAGGACCAAACGCTACATTCATATTGTTGCCCGACAGCATCTCGCATCTAGCAAATGATTTAAGAACAGCAAACGACTTCAAAACCAATAGACTTCTCAGAAGCAAAACCTTAAAGGGAAAACTCTGTTACAATCACACAACAGTTTCATCAAAACAAG